>CM031989.1:8651543-9325629 GCA_018804465.1 Populus tomentosa | reverse complement strand
TTATATAAAATGTTGATTTATATTTTAAAGTTGAAGCATAAATTAAATTAATTGTAGAATTAATATTTCTAATAGGATTAGAATTTAATTAAAATGTTTCATTTAGATTTTTTTATGTTTTGTAATATACTAATTGAGTTAGGATTACTTGAAATGTTTAATGAAATAATATTTTGGTTTTTAAATAAAGAGTTTTTCTTAAATAAAGAGTTTTTAAGACATAAAATTTAATTTATTTGATCCAAAAATAGTTTAGGATGTTAATAAGAATTTTAATATGATTAATTTTCTTATTAAGTTTATAACAAAAACATTTCAAATAAAATTTTCATTAAATAAAATTTATTATGTATAAAAAATTATCAAATTGGATTTGATTTAATATTTCTAAATGATAGAAATATTATTTTAAATTTTGCAAATAAATTCAATAATTAGAACTGAAGCATGTTATAATTTTATTATACATATTAATGTGTTATCATGCATGATGGATGGTTATGGATATTAAAGACCAATGTGATAGTGTTTTTATGGTTGAATGGTTGTAATAATAAATAGAGTTTTATGTCCTACCTTTTCTCTATTTCTCTTATGGGTTGTAAAATTTTTCTCATGTGATTCTCCTCAAATGTAACTCAAGATTTCTTATGCAATTATATAAATGTTATGTGATTTAAAAGTATAAAAATTTAGATAAAAAAAATTAATTTTATAATACAAGACAAAGAAAGAACGGCAAAAAAAACCACAACAATGATGCTAGCAAAAGACATACAAAAATTTGCAGCAATTACCTAGGTTTTAATTACCAAATATCCTTTGATGGCTTGAGAGAATTAGTTTAGAACTGTTCATAATCATACAATTACAATGGTCATGCTCCACTGTTCATTGAAGAAAACTCATGAATAGTAAAGCATGGCTTCATTGTTCATGGTTTTTCTCAGCACAAGAAGTAACAAAAAACTACTTGTAAGCCTATGATAGCCACAATTGGTGGTGGGTCCTACTAATAAAAATTGTTTTTGAAGCATTACCAAACAACAATATTTGTGGTTGCGGGTGAGGCAAACAACACCTAAAGCAGCAAACTATAGAAAATCCCAACCAGCTGGATATCCAAGCAATATGTTCCATCCAAATACAAACTATTAGGGGGGGGGGGGGGGGGGAACCAAAAATCTCTATCCAAGAAAAGTGTGAACCAATATTATCTTTTTATAGCTAATTGTTGAGCAAGTTATTCTACATCCTGGTAATGAAACTGACCAGGGAAAACAAATTTGACAAAAACTAAAAGGAAAAAAAGACTAGGTATCAAACATTGATACTTGGTTCGGTCCTTGGCCTATAAAAGTACTAACAAGTCAAGAAATAAATCCAATTTAAGCTCTTGGATGATCTGGTAACCGTTTCAGGTCCATTTCAACTTGATGGATTGTCCATTGCATGTTTTCCAATTTCTGCAGGACGAGGCAGATATGAGATCCATGAAAGTATTTTTGACAACAAAGGCAGTATGCAAACTGATGTTACCTTTACAATATCATGGTACTGTCTTGCGATTGTGTCAAAGTGAGGATCAACACCTTGATATTCACGCAGGCGTGTAACCTGGTAAGAAAGTTGGCCACAACTTTCAAAATGAAGACCGGGATAAAACGGGGGAATAACCCACAAAACGATGGTGACAGAAACAGAACAAAACATTTCCAAGTATTTGGCCAGAAATGGCATTCTGAATTCATGCACTATTAGGATAATGCGGATCCTTACGCAGCATCTCTTAAGTAATCATAAGAATCATGTTGGACATGAATTTAAGTTACAAGTCACAGAAGTGATTTAGATATCTCCATAGGATGATTACATAGCATGCATAAACACAAAAGGAGTGTACAAATTTCATGTCTGACAGTCTTAGAGCAAGCAATGATCAAGATAATATGTGGTCAACTTTGTTAGAGATGTAACGAAACAAACCGCTTTATTGTATGCAATAGAAGCTTCTTCTGTGGCCTCGACAAGATATTTCCTGAAATATAAATTAGATAGATTAAAAAACAGTAATGAACCAGTAAAGAGTACTAAAACACAAAACACACAGACAATAAAGAGTGTCATTGTCAAGCACCTTATTTTATGAAGAGCCGGTATTGACTCCTGAGTATAAGTTTCAAGAAGGAGAACATGCTCCAGAACCCTGAGATGATAATTATAAAATTCAAAGGTTAACATTTCATCACCCAGAATTGCATCACAGCTAAAGGGTAACAAGAAATAGCCATTGATTTCTGGTATGTATTATGTATAACATGTACATTTCTGTTAATTTCCTCCTCTTGTACTCATGGGATGGCAATCTAAACAGCAGATAGCATAACAAACCTTAGTTTTGCACTCATGGTCTCACACCTTTTACACAACCAAGTCTTCTGTAGTTCATCCTATAAAAAAGTTGGAAAATGGATTTAGAAGTGCATCTAAGTAGGAAGACGAATGAATTATAATGAAATCAAATTGATTCAATGATAGTTTTGGCAGCAAATTGGACCCTGAACTTTAGATAACTTATCCCATCCACCTGCTTTTGGAGCCTTTTTTCCCTTACCCCAAGCCTTCATTTAGCTTCCATCAGCAAGAAAATCTAATATAAAAATTCAGGATTAATCCTACTGAAAATTGTTCTTATGCTGCTGTGGCATCATATATGGCCAGCTGAAATACACTTAGCAGACCTATGGGAGTCTACTTAAAACTTTTAAAACCATAAGAGAGTCTACTTAAAAAAAAAAAAAAAAAACAATTTATGGTGCTTAAGTGGCTTTTATTTTCTCCACATTAACGCCCTTGTGATAGACATGGTGCAAAAAGAAAAGGACTGGTTAATTAGAAACAAATCACAGTGAAAAAATAATTGATTTTCATTAGAAGCCTGACTTCCTATTCAAGTTAGAACACCAGATACAATTTTTCATGTGATTCTGAAACACGGATACAGTCATTTAATGAAAGAATCCAACAACCAAACAGTGAGAAAATAATTGATTTAATACATGTTTGGTTTAATCAGTTGGCATGCATGTGTGCTCTCTCCCACAATTTCCATGGCCATGTTCTTCTTACAAAAATAAAACCAAATCAAACAAAAAATTAACCTCAGAACCACAATCTCATGACTATCATTCAAATGGAGAAACCCAGATCAAATTGCAAGTAAACAATTGCTGATCAATACTCCTATAATAATCCTCTTGGTCATGCCAGCCAATGGAACATCCATGGTAAGGAACTCAAGGATGATCACACATTTAAATCTATCGCCAGATTTCAGAATTAGATCCATTCAAGAAATCCTAAAAGCAAGCATGTTGAAAAAAACAAGCCAGCCAGGACCTGCTTGAATATGGTAATAACAACCCAGTGATTCAACCACCTTTTGCCATATGCGAGCACCATGAAACAACAAATGAGCCACAATTGCAAGTCTAAACAATAGCAGAGGTTAATTTTGGCAGTTGATATGGTAATAACTAATACACCATTGAAGACATTGGTGACTGCAGGTTCCGATGTGCCACTATACAAGCTGGAAACAGTTTTTGTCTGAGGCAAGGCTGGCTGAGCCTTGAACTAGTTCAAAAGCACTCTTTGAGAACTTAGAAGGAGAACTTGGAAGAAGCGAGCCCAAACAGCAATGGGACACTAAACAAAATCAATGTTTTATTGGGATCATAACTTGAGTCTCTGGGGAAAGAGAGTGGGGTCAAAAACCTTCTTTTTTTCTTTTTCTTTTTTTCGCTTTCGTCAGTCTTGTTACCAATAAAAGGAAGGAAATGAAAACATAAGTTCTGGTTTTTCTAGAATAGAGAGGTGAGAGGAAAGCAGGTGATTTTTTTTTTCCTTTTCTATATGGTGAAAATGAGATGCATTTTTTTTCTTTCAAATCACCATTTTTTTTTCAAGCACTTAGTTTCACAACCTTAGCAGTGCTAAAGATCTGCAGCAAATTGTTAACCTACATGGGGTAAAGGTACTAAAATGCTTGCATTTCCATGGATTTCCCTAAAGAGGAGAACATTGAGAAAGATGTGCCTATAGAATTAAAGAAAGAGATTATCCTCTCAGTGGAAATAAAGTGTCATGTGAGTAAAATAATCCAAGCAAAAGGTAAAATTTACAAAATAAATTTGACAGCTACACTCTTTGATAGTCGGTGTTGGAAAGTGAAATAGCAACATGTGCATTAAATGAGGATGTTCAAATGGTTGTGTAGCATAGGAAAGGGCCAATAAGAAATAGATTCTTTCAAGGGTAGGGTCGTACTGGTGCCTAATGCCTATCTGGGATTAACTTATGAGAAGTTGAGGGAAAGCCATCCAAGATGGTTCTGCCATATCCAATTCTGACAGAAAAGCTGCATCAGTGATAGCAATCAAATTAAAGTACTAAGAAAAAGGAGGGTAAGAGGACCCAAACAAATGATGTTGAAATGTTGAAGAATAATCCAGCATTTCTACCAGCTTATGGAATATTATTTGCCCATGTCAAAACTGATTAAAGATGAACATATGCAGCCAACCCTAAACTAGTTTGGATTGAACTTAATATAGCTGACCTTACGTCATTGAAGTAGCAGCTCCTAGGGCCCATTAAATTGGTGTTTGGCCACAGATGATATTTTTTCCATGAAAGATTACAGGTCATCAATAATAAATACTAAAAGGTCCACGTATCATTAAGGTCACCAAAAGCAATACTAAAATGTTGTGATGCTGGTAGAAGCAAACAGGGGAACCAAAACCACCCACAAATTGAAGTCAGTTGTAGAGCATCTTGAAAGTTCAAGGTTCAATATGTTCCTAGCTCCTAAGTATAATGACCAAATACATCTTTAAGCAAAAGCAAATAAATTGATTGAAGCATTGTTTAAATTCAACAGTCAAAACAGAGTCTTGATTTTTCAAATTAGACTTACATATTTATGTTGATGTTTGCAGCTTCAAATCTTTGACAAGCTTAATAAGCACGCCAAGTATCTGCTCTAAGACCTTTCCAAGACAAAATTATCATGTAATTATTATGCTAGTAAGCAAAACTAAAAAGAAAAGTAAGAGAAAAAAATATTAAAAAAAAAACCATGAAAATTGCATATCAACTTACATTGTAATATTCAGCAAATTTTCTATCTGCAGAATAAAGATCCTCTCGCAGGGCTGCTTCTTCCTTTTCAATTTCCTCAATTATCAACTTGACCCTGATAATGTGAAAAGTAAGTTGAGTGCAACATGCAATAGTTTACAATTTTATGAAGATTCGTGGTCCCACATACTGGACTGCTCCATAACATAACGTTACATTATCAAGAAAGAACATAACTTTCTGCATTCCATATTGAAGGGGAAAAAATTCAAGAACTAGCAATGAGAGTGTCCAAACCTCTCTGGAAGGCGAGCAGTTGAATTTTGATTAACAGGCATTGAATCTGCATCAGTAAAATATTAAGTCAAATTAAATGATTGTAATACACATGAAAGATGTATACTACATTTGCTTATTGAACAAGAGCATCGGGTTTTATTACTTAATATGATACCAATATGATACTACCATTAAAATGGTGCATGCTATTGGATACCAATCAAAACACACATATAATGATGATGAGAAACTTTTATTATGAATATAAGCCTTGCTTGGATGATAATATGCAGTGAATTTAGTGTTAGTTGGTTGCTTTTGCTAAATTATAAATATTCTGTTGAAGTAACACCGCGTTAAACTTGAGCAAGAGCCAAAAACAGCACCTAGTTCATTGCTTTCTTGACAAAATTGCTACCCCCTCGCATATCTCCCAGACCAAATGCAGTGCAAATTCATACATCAATACAAACTAACAGGTTATATTCTACTTGCATTATCATCATGGTTAAAAGCAAGAATTAGAGGGCAACACTCCATGTTATGCATTATCAAGAGGGCTTCCTCTCCCCAAGCAATGACTCGTAGATAAACAGCTATTTGTCATAGATTGTGTATTGCAAAAACACTAGTAGATAACATGCATATGGTAGATGATAAGAGAAGCATGAAACTATGTGAGGAGGATGAGACAATTCACAAGAACCTACCGATATCATCAACAAAAGCATCAGCTAACTTAATGCATTTAGCTTTCAAGCGAGCCTCAACCTCACATGAAAGAGACATCTGATATTCAGCAATGTCCTACAAGAGCTGGCACAATATCAAATAGACATAATACAGAAAGATAATATATGTGTGAGTGTGTTTGTGTTTGTGTTTGTGAAATGTGTGAAGAGAACATGCTTAAGGCATTATAATAGATTGCATTCCATGGGGGGAACATACCATCATGAATGGCATTTGTTGAAGATGAGTTTGCCACAAATAGGCAGGTGTTATGCCAAGAAAGCGATTAGGAACGCCACCAACTCCAGGTTCTGTTGAGTCATTATTAGTAAGAAAAGCGGCATTGTTTGCTGCACTTGCAGTGCTGTTTGCAGAACTGTTTGTATAATTGATCGAGTTAGAGGTTGAGCTGATGGTAACACTGGTACTTGTACTATCAAGGGAACTTCGAGACATTACAGTCCATTTTTCAATTTCCTCCTCATGGATCTCACCATCCTTCGATATAAGAGGAAGCCTCAATTTCTGAGCTGCTTCTGCAACGACTAAGCGGTGCTCTAGAGTCTCATAAACCTAAGAATGAAAAGTAGGCAGAAGAAGGTTCTTTTATTGAATCCAGATCTTCAAATACACCTTCAATTACAAGTAAATTAAAAGGAATGAAAAATAAATTATCCTGGAATTCGATCTATATTGGATATCCCAGTAGGCAATTATTTAAAAAAAAATGAAACCAATACACATGGATCACCATTTAGTAGAATAGTTTGATAAATTATTTCTTTCAGTGTTCTTCCTACTTCAACGTGTTTTTGGTTCTGAACTGAAAATTACTTGTCATTATCGGGGAAATTAATTTTATTTTTTAAAAAACCTGAGGAGAGCTGTTCGAGCCTTGGACATCTCGAATTCCTCCAAGATTAGCCATGGTAACACCCTGTTGTTGATACTCTTCCACCATGGCAATTGCTTCACAATAAATTGCCTGCATTATCATCATTTTTCTTTTAAATATTATATGTATAACACTCGAAAACACTCGGTTACCTATATATATAATAGAGGAGGAGGAGGAGGAGGAAGTACCAGAGCTTCTAAGTAGCGCAATCTCTCCCTGGACATCTCCTCTCTGGCCTGAAAAATTATCATATCATTATTAACCATTTAAACACAGAAACAAAAATGGTGGTGGTGGTGGTGGTAATAGTAAATAGCACTGACGAGTTGGAGGTCGGAGAAGGCGGATTTGGAGACAAGAGATCCGTCGGGTGCCAAACAGTGCCGTTCCAACTGATCAATCACCTGACTCACATCCGCTGCTAATCCTGGGTTTTGCACTCCTCCTCCCTTCACCATTGATTTATTAAAATGCCGTCGTCTTTCTTCTCGGTGTGGTTGTATCAAGTCAGCCGATTAGAAGAGAATGGCTGAGGATATTGCTGCACCCACTTCTTCTTCTTCAACAAATCTTTGGATTTGAAACCCACGGATCGGAAGCAACCAAAATGTTGCTGTTGAGTACCAATTGTCTCTCTGAAGTTACCAAAATACCCCAACCAGTGATTTGGGACTTTTTGGGGCCTGTTTTGTGGTGGGATTGGACGCGATTTCACCTTTTTTTTTTTCTTTCAAATGTTAATATTAAAAATATTTTTTAAAAATAAATATATTATCAAATAAACAACGTAACCTATACCACTCTCTTTTCTTTTTTCTTTTTGTTCTTTCCCTTTCCTCTCTCTTCACTCTTGTGTGTGTGTGGAAGGTCGGTCGAGGAAGAACTAAAGAAAGTGATGATGGAAGAGGAGAAAGAAATTACAACCTCTTTGAAGAAACTCGATTTGAATTCCAATATAATGACATCTTCTCCTTCCAAGTCTTCCCTCTTTTCCCCAGCCCTTCAATCCCCTGGTAATTTAATCACAATTCGCATCTCTCTCTTACAATAATTTCTTGGGTTTGTTTTTCCTTCAATGTTTGTGATTGGGTTGATGATAGGATTGTTAAGCTGTCGTCGCCGTCGTCCTGGCAAGTCGAAACCTCCAAGTTTATTGAGCTTGTGCCTCGGAGTTGTTGGCAAGAATTTACAAGATATTATTGCCCATTTGAGTGACATTTCCATCGCCTTTCCTCCGCATATTAAGGTAAGCTTCTCTCTTTATTTCCTTACGCCTCCAAAAAATTCTCAAATTTGCCGTCTTTCTTGTCCGTCTCTTTGCTAGCATCTCTCTGTCGCTTCATTTGTTAGAACCTTTTATTTTATCAACTTACTAGGTGGTGGTTTAGGGATGGATTACATTTTCAACTGTTGAGGATTTAGTGCCTATTAAGAATAGGATTTTTCCCTCTTCTTCTTCTTCTTTTTTTTTTTTTTTTTTTTGCCAAATAATAAATAACTCAACAGATCTTAGGAATTCTTTTTCGTAAATTATTATCTCCAGTCATGATTTTGGATGTTCGCATCCGTAGTGGAGAATGCCCAGATTTAGTAGTGTGTGAGAGTGTTTAAACTAGACAAAGGACAATTGAATTTGATGCGCTCTAATATGAGAACGTAGAATGTTGCTTGCACAGCTTTTGAATTGTTCTCATTTTGGCGCACACATCTCTTTCTAATCGTGATTACATCTTGTGTAGCCCTGCACTCTCCTAGAAGAAGGGAAAAACTACCTTATGATTTCGATTTTTTGAGGTAAAAGAGTGGCTAATCTATTGAAGAGAAACTAGAGGCCTTTCTGTCTCTCTCTTTGTTCTGATAACTCTTTCATTTATCCTTGAAAATATGAAAGTAATCTCTATACCAGGAGCTTAGAGAATTCTTGTTCCCTTGTACTCTTAAGGCCCTGTTTGTTTTTGCTTCTCATCCTCAAAAAGCAGGTTGAGAGACCTTAGAACATTTGGTATGATGAAGGATTTGCAACCATGAAAATTACACTAGTTATCCGTTAATTTTATCCAAACTTTGCTAATACAATGCCAAGAATCTATGCATTCAAAAAAACATATCAAGGTTACATTCCACTCATCCCAACATGTGTCAATCTTCTGCTTTAATGATTGTGCACTGGCATGTGGGTCTTTGTGCTGGTTTATCCTAACACTCTATGGATGTATTATTGCAACACAGATGACAATTGTAGCAATTGCCAGGAGAAGGAGAATGCTATGTGATGAGGTTATCATTCCTTTAGCTGATACTTCCTGGGAGATACTTGACATTTCTGGCTCAGAAGTTACTGATTCTGGTTTAATAGAAGTGACCAAAACTTGTAAATTTCTTCGAGCTGTGGATATAAGGTACGGAAGTTCGGATATAATTAATGAAGCTGGAAAGTATTCCCTCTAACCAAAAATAATGGATCATAGTGTGGCTCACTGTGCTCTGGGCAGCTTTTCTAAATATATTTAGGTATTTCCACTATGTCAACTTGGTTTCTAGATTCTTACCGCAAAAGGCACGCTTGTGATCTCATGATTTTTTCTATACCATGTAACATTTAGCATGTCTGATAACTTATTGAGCAATTAGGAGGAATTTTTGTTGACTTTTTTTACCATACTCTGCTGGTGAACAAGTTAGATAAGTGGATCTTCTGTTGCAATGCTTGAAAGATCAAAGTTTGTGGGGGGAGACTGACCAATTGAATTGGTTTTCTTTATAGAAAAGCTTCAAAACTAGATATTTATGGGTCATATTTCTAGCATTAACATTGGCCATAAAAAAAAGTTTTCATGTGGTAGTATGAATGTGTAGACAGGTGACTAACAAGGGGAAAGAAGTGCCCTTGTATTGGTAATACAAGCTACACCTTCAGATGGTTCTTAAAAAAAGAAAAAGAAAAGAAAGTGTAGGAAACTACATAGGCATTTGGATTATGGACAGACTCTCTCTTTGGCCTATTGTTACAGATTTATGGATCCTAAATGATGCTAGGTCTCCTGGATTTATTCTTCAAGGACATCTTTTGCATCTATCATTAGACCTCCATGATATTTATTAAAATACTCCTTGCTATAATTTATTTCATTCTTTTAAGCAGTAATTTGTCTAATTCCAATTCAGCGGGCTATCAGATTTCCGTTGCTTTAGAAGAAATATCAATCATGTGACACTGTTTTGTGCAGTCGATGCAACAAAATTACTGCTTCTAGTGTTTCTGTACTTGTGGAGCACTGCAAGTCCCTGCAAACATTGAGATGCGGGTAAACTTCCTAACCAAGACATATATAGGGCTGGTATTGTAACTAAAAGATTCACTATAAAAATCAAATCTATTTATGAAGTGTTAATTATAGAACAATGTTTTGGTATAAATGTTTTTCTGCCTTCTTTCATTTCTTGGGACAGCAGGTTTTCATCATGTAAAATAATTGACCGAATTCTTTTATTTTCTTTTCCTTCTGTTAGCATGAAGAAAACATGAGCAATACGATTGGCAATGATATATTTTCTACAGTTCAATATTTTTAAAAAAAGGAAAGCATCTTTCTCAAGTATTTACAACATATGTCAGTGGAAGTGGCGCCTAAGCCAGATTAAATCTTACAAAGTTTCTACTAAACAAAAAAAAAAAATGGTTATTTCCTAATTTCAAC
The DNA here is from genome assembly GCA_018804465.1 of Populus tomentosa. Taxonomy (NCBI): domain Eukaryota; kingdom Viridiplantae; phylum Streptophyta; class Magnoliopsida; order Malpighiales; family Salicaceae; genus Populus; species Populus tomentosa. The sequence goes on along the minus strand of CM031989.1, from coordinate 9,314,877 downwards.
GGTTCCTAAGTTATCTCTTGCAATCATCTACATTTGAACAGGTGTAGAATGTCAGACTTTGATAATAGATTTAAAACAAAGTTAATGTTGCAGAGGATGCCCAGGGAGTGACTACACAGCACGCTGCTGCTTGACTCTGTTGAAACCAAAGCTGGATGATATGGTAGGAGATTCATGGGAGGAACTTGACACTGCTGAAATCAGTCATAATGCTGAATCCTTGCATTGGCTTGTGTGGGTAAGGAGTTGTAATTTATGTGCCCCCCCCCCCACCCCCCAAAGATCCTTTATGATTTGTGAGGTGAATATTGACTTCATACTCATGCACAATTACAAGTCAAAGATGGGAGCAATTCGCCTTTCTTACCTTCATTCTTGTATGCTCTTTCCTCTTGTCACACTTCCCTATCTTTTGCAGCCAAATATTGATAAAGATTCACTGGAGATCTTGGCAACTGAATGCCCACGTATTTCAGTAAATCCGAAGCGGTCACCCTTTGGCTTTAGAGGAAAGGATATTCCCATAGAAGCTTTTCCAGATACTGCTCTGGATGATCTGTTTGTTCAGGAGATTAATCCCAGCACATGGGCAGCAAGCGGGTTTACATTAAAACCCGTTTCTCCAATTCTTTCGAACTCCAAGGAGTTGTCCTTGGCTGAAAAATTTAGACTTGCCTTTGTGGAAAGAGATACAAGATTAGCACCAAAGCGAGCTAAGAACGCAAGACAGCATCAGCGTCGCATGGAAAGGGAGTGGATGACGATGAGTGCTGAAGCAAAGGCCATAGTCCTGGCCTCTCAAGTGAGCAAATCCCTGCATGGTAGGAACTAAATTCCAGCACATCCCAACAGTCTGCGTCACCCTAGAGGGACGTAACAGGAGTATTTGGCTTATCAGAACCAAGTTTTGGTTTTCATGTGATACAAGGATGAATGGAATTGTTAAAGGGTCATGATTGAGTGACCTCAAGATCTTTGAAGCATTATAAACTACATAATTGTGGGTTGGAAAATGTTGCAAAAGGATGATATGTCATATGTAGATGGAAGTTAGAATTAATTCCTGTTTATTTTGTATACTGCAGGTGACTTGGTGGCAATTGCTAAATTAATAGTGTCCCCGAGGAAACATTGAGGTGTAAGTTTTGCAGCCATACCAAGCAATTCATTGATAATCCGCATAATATTTGAGATATCACTAGTAATGTGTGCTCTATACTAGGGTCAGACTCAATTTTTGTTTTGTCAATGTAATATATATGTATAGAGGCATTACATTTCGCTTTACACCATGAAAAAAATTAATTGCAAAAGAATTACATGAATCAACAAATATAAAAATGGTTTACGGCACTGATTAAGATTCTAGCTGGTAAACTGAAACAATGATTAATAAGAAAAGTAATCATTTCAATTTTATTAACAAAAAAAAAAAAACTAGTGTAGTTCCTTCTTTTACTTTTGGTAGATTTTTATTTTTATTTTTCATGGATTCTTAATCTGAAAAAAATTATAAGCAAATAGAATTAAAAATTAAGGATAAAGATGGGTTTCAATTTAGTTAAAACCCTGCCATCTAACTAATGTATTTTGGGTTTTTTTTTTTTTTTGGCATTTGACTCCCCAAAATAATTGTTTTCTAAACAACTTATCAAAATCATAAATGCAAGTTTCAATAAAAATAGGAAAATAATAAATTTTATTTTTTGACACGGTGTATTAGAAATTGAAATTAATATACTACTTATGTGTTGCAATGGAAAACTTTTCAAAATCTATTTTTTAACTAATTATATGATTATAAAAAAATATTTAAAGGAAAGACAACAATAAAACCATGGAGAAAAAAATATATTTCTTTTTCAAGACCTTTTTTTACTGTACATGTAACGTTCCTCCTTTGTTTTTTAAAAAAAAAAAATACTTTACTGACCAAGAAATGAAAGAAACTCAAAACATATTTGATGTAACTATAAAAACTTTATTTTCATATAATATCCTAACCATAAACATTAAAAAATATTAATAAAAGGTTTGCATAAAATAATTAATGAAAGTATTAGCAACATCATAAAAAATGCAAAAATGTCATTCAAAAATAAATGTTAAATTGAATGATATCTAATGCAATAGCATCTCAAATATAATAATTTTTATCTAATTATAATTAATTTTTATCAAAATCTTTAAAAAAAAATCATGAAAGGCATAACAAAAACAATATCTACTAATATCACTAAAAATTATCATAATCCCACTCGAAGACAATTAAAAAATAATCTTAGTTGTTTTATTTAAATAAAATTGAAGTAAAGAAAATAAATGCCTTTAAAAAAAAACTCAAAAGCCTAAAAACATATGGGTGAGTCTGCCTACCTAACCCATAAGAAACAACATTTCCTTTCTAGTCATTAAAGCTTTGAGTGTCCAAAAATTTCTCTATAAAAGATATAGGAAAAGCAATATATATATTGAGAATAAAAATATATAGAGATATATTTAAAAAGTTGTTAGCATTATCTTAATTCACATGCATAGATAAGATGCTAAAACAGTTTAGCATGAAAAAATCTAATAGATGATACCTGTTAATTTTGCATAGGAGATGTTTTTTAATAGACAAATTGAGAGAGATATGATACCTGTTAATTTTGCATGAGAGATGTTTTCTAATAAACAAATTAAGAGAGATATGATAGAAAAAATACATTGTGCTTTGTTTATAAAATTCATCATATATGTGATGCTATATACAAGACTAGATATGTCTTATGTTTTGAATATAACGAGTAAGTATCAATTTAATTCATGTAAGGATTACTAAAAGATAGTTAAAAATATTTTTAAATACTCAAGAAGAACTAAGAATGTATTTATGTTTTATAAAAAAGATGAACTTGTAGTTCATGATTATTCAAGTGCTAGTTTTCAATCAGATATTAATAATAGTAAATCTCAGTTAAGATAGATTTTCACTTCAAATAATGGTGTTGTGACTTGAAAGAGTTGTAAACAAGAGACCATTCCTGATTTTATAATTGAAGTTGAATATATCTTTGTATCTGAGGTAATAACGGGGATTATTTGGATCAAAAAGTTCATCATTGAACTAGGTATAGTTCATAGTATTGTTGATCCAATAACTTTATACTATATTAACAATAGAGCCATTGCACAAGCAAGGAAACCAATGTTTCATCAACCATCCAAATATATACTTAGGTAACTCCACTTAATTAGAGAAATTATAAAAAAGAAATATGTAAAGATAGAACAAGTACCCACTAAAAAGCATCTTGTAAATCCTCTCACTAAGTCATTATCCCAGTAAAAGTGTTGCACATGCGGCGTGACAAGACATAAGAATTAAGGATTCACCATATAATTGTTTAGTTTAGGATCACTAGGAAACCCGAGTATACTGGTCTTATTAGAAATTCCAAGAATAAGGGACTGATTATGGTTAAGAAATGTACTAACACCTTTAGTACACCTTACCTAAAGTATCATACATTATGTGATCTAGTGCACCTTACTTAAGATACCCTACATTATGTGATCTAGATATAGTTTAAAGATTTTAATGGTTCCTAACCGGTGATATATGGCTTAGAATAAAGATTTACTCTCATGAATAAATATGGCATTTCAAATTTATTATGAGCTCATATGCCTAGATAAATTATTATGGGAAGGATCCATATAGATGCCTTAGTATGGTTCACCTATCCTGGAAAGCAAAAGGGTTCTCCACAACTCATATATTATGGTGAAAAATACTCATAAATAAAATTGGTGAATTTATAAAATAATTATGAAAATTTTCTAGTTAAGTCCTGATATTTAAACACCAATCTATTTATAGGTCCAACATTTATATCAAGATGTAGACCATTAATTTTCATGAATTAAAATTTTTAGGGTTGTTGAAATATTGGTCAAATACTTAAGGAATTTCATAAACTTGTAAATTCCAAAAGATACAAAGGAAATAAACATAAGTATTTTTTCTAAAACCATGTTAAGAAACACCTTTTTTCTCTTTTTTTTATAAATAAAAATGCAATTTTTTTTATAAGAATAAGGCCATATACAACAAGCAAAAATTATTTTTTAAAAAAGAAGTTTTTTCAAGGTCATGTTTGGCAAAATCATATTTTTGTTCAAAACAAAATTGTTAAAATAGGCTTAAAAAAATGTTTGTCAAACACATCTTTATGCCAAAATTGCTTTTATCAAAATAATGGTAAACCAAAGAAAGCCATAAGTATTTGATATGGTTTTGACCCAATTGGACCAACTTGGAAACACTGGTTCAACTATAAACCAAACCAAAAATCAAGGTTTAACCTAAAATTAAACTAGAACAGAGATTTAAACCGAAATAAAATCATAACTAAAAAAACACAAAAAGCATAAATTTTTCTAATGATAACAGATCAAATACTAAAGAAAATTAAGAACACAAATAACAATGAAAAATATTTAAACTCAAACCCAGCAATGTAAACATCAAACCATACCAAATTTCAAGCAATAAAAGGCAATGTTTTGTTCCCAATCAAGCATAGATCAAGAATCGAGTATCCATTTCCTTTGATCATTACTCAAACATCATGATTTTTATCAAAAATAGATTTCTATTCAAAACTGAAACCCTAAGATTAAAACCCTTAAAAACATGTTATTGAAGCATGAAAACCTTAGATTATTTACTAATAATGATATATGAACTTGTACAAACTGAAATCAAATCAAAATGAAACATAAAACTAGCACTCAAGACCATGTTCTTCATATGAACATGAACCCAAATTGCCCAAAAAACCCACCATTCACTGTCAAACCTAGAAAATACATTTTAAGCCTTCAAATCAAGCTCTTTTAACCCTAACAACCCACATTATCATAAATAAACAAGTTTGAATAAAATACATTAACAAATAACCTCAAATCATCAAGAACATGTATAAGATTTCAACTTTCAAAATTGTAGCCTTATTATCAGACAACAAAAATATCAAAACTTAATCTAAAACTGACTTTTTAAACACTTTAAGACCCAAACTAAACTCAGGAACCATGAACATGCATTAGCAACTTAGAAAAAGTCATCAAAACATCTATTGTTATATTTGATAGATTTCAAAACTACTATACTTCATCAAAACCAAACACACAAATACCTTTTAAACATCCCAACAACATCAACAACAACTCCAAAACTGGATTAACAAATCAAAATAACATTTTCATTAATCAGCCTACATAAATGCTAAAACACTAAATAATGTCAAAATGATTAAAAAAACATCATTAAACATTGAAAAAGCATAAATGGGCAGGCCACATGGACTCCACCATTAAGGTTTCATATAGTTATACATTCTCTAACCTTGGTGGCTATAGGTTGTTACTTCTCTTTTCTTTACCTTCTTCTTTTCCCTTTCACTTTCTATTCTTTTCAAAACTTGTTAGATCTTCTATGTTAAGTTTTTGAACCTTCACACTAGGGTTTTTTCTCATGTTTTTTCTCTCCTCCCTTTTTTTTTTTTTTTTAAGGGTATTTATAAGGTTTTTTTAGGTCTTTTTGTGGATTTCCTCAAAGATTGATCAAAACTCACTCCTTTGATCAAAATGAAAAAGCTCTAGACAAATGTTAATAGTTAGAATTTTTATCCTTCAAATGTTAATAGCTAGAATCTTATATAAAGAATATTATGCTTTGATTCTAATTACATGTTATCCGAACCAAGGATGACAAATGGATAAATATTTTTTTAAAATGGATGCTTACACCATCACTCTTTTTTATTCTTTTATACCATTCATTTTTATTCTTTATTCTTTATTACCATGTTAATTTTTTATAATCATTCTCTTATTTTTCCTTATTCTTTTTATTCATTGGCACCCATTATTGGTTTCACTAATGTTATACATTTTAATTTAATATTCAAAACCCTCATTTTTACTTCAACAATACCTTTAAATTTATTTATGAAGATCATTGCCTTCATTTCACATCACATTAACTATTGTTTTCATCATTTATTCATTTTTTTCAATCCCAAACTTCCATTTCTCATTGGGACCTTAATATGTATGGTTCTGCTTTTTATATGGGGTTTTACAAGAAAGGTGTTAAGCAAAGTAAAATTTAGGCTATAAAAAATAATTTTTTACCAATTTAAATTTGGGCTCGAACCTATCATGAAAAATTACTTCTTCTAGCCCAATGTTTTTTTCTAGTACAACAAGTGCTTTGTCTAATCTAGCCTATAAATAAAAAAGTTGATTGGTTTCTTTCAAAAGTATTTTGTTATAAACCTTAACAAATTTTTTAGCTTAAAAACTTCATATATATATATATATATATATATATATGGTCAAATCATTCAAGTTTAATTCATGTTTTATGGTGAGTAATCAAAGTTGTTCATGGTAGGAATTAATTATGGTTATTACTAGAATTAATTCTTTATCGTTTTAAATGCTAAAATCCACGTGCAATAAGAGTTTTAAACAATGTTTTTCTGGATTTTACATATTTTCTTCACCTTAAATTAAAGTATTTTCTCTTCAAGTTTTAAGCATTGTTTTTCCTCTTAAATCTAAAGCTTAAATTCATTTTTTTAAGAGATAATTGAGTCATTTTAATTTGGTTCACAAACTTAGAAGTGCATCCAAATAAGATGGTGTTGCTAAAAGCTTAGGAGGCTTATTGTAAATATCATTTGCACAAAGTGAAGATCAATAAAGTTTTAAGGATAAAAGATTCATCATTGATTAAAACTTGATCAATTTTAAGGTGCTTCAATAAGTAAGTACTCTTCTTTGATTTTGTTTAATATAATATATTGTATGCATTTTAGAATGGTTATTTAATATTTTATATTGATTTAAATATTTGTTTAGTATGCATGCTAGAACTTTTATATATTTTTAGTCTTTGATTGCATGTTCGTCATGATATTTATGTTTACAAACTTATAATCTAAACTTGTATGTTCATTACTTTTTTCTTGAACATCTATTGTTTAACATGCCTTTAAAATGAAAACGTAAACAATTTATGCTTAATTTTTGGACAATAGTAAGTGGATGATGTCATTGAGCATATTCTTGAGTTTTTTTTTTTATATATATCTCATAGAGTTTACTCATAAGATTTGGGTTACAACTTAGATCTTCATCAGCAAATTCTTCATCATCAAAACTTGATATTTGGGAAAGGGCTTTTGGGAGCTTTCTTTTGTATTATAATTTAAAACTTGATAATATTAGATCAACTTGAATTCTGCTTTTGAAAGTGCGGAATGTAAATCGTCTTTCTTGAGATGATGTTAATATAGATGATTATGGTTGTGGAGCTTAATGAGATTGAAATCCAGTATTCTTATTTATATGATAATAGTAATAATTATGATGTCACATTAATGATGGTAATGATAATAGTATTTATGTTAGTAATGATATTGATGTTGATGGCTATAATATAATGATTATTACGGTAGTGGTGATAATAACAATAGTGATGAAATGATAGCTACTTTAAAACTAATATAGTGGTCACGAAGATAATGACAACAATGATGATGGCAATGGAATTGTGATAAAATGGTGGCCTTGCAAGTAATAAAGTAATGATTGTAAGGATGACTATGGGGTGAACAATAATGGTGGTGATGGTAATTGAAATGGTTAAATGATTATGTTTTTGAATACTAGTTTAATAATATCAAAGAAAGTATTTTTCCTAATTTGACATTATTTAGGGTTTGATTAAAAAATAATTTTTATTGACTATTTATTTAATATTAAAAAAAGGAAGAATTTTTTTTCACAAAATAAATTACCTGTTAGGACTCGTTTGTTTGTTATAAAATAATTTCTTTTTTGAAAATGATTTTCGTGGAAAGTTAATTTGTTTTATGAAAATGGTAGTATCATAAAAATAAGTAAATTTTTTTTTCTAGTGTTTGGTTGTGCCATTAAAAATAAATTAAAAAATAACATATTAATGTTTTAATTTTTTTTTCTCTAGTTTATCTAACATATGTAGAACATTACATATAACTATTTGACCATTTACGGGAAAAAAAAAGGATACAAAAAGTGTAATGATGGAAAAGAAAGAATTTATTATATCATATACTTATATAAATCTTATTGTATAAAATGTAACTATATAAATATTTTAAATATAATATTATAGATATCATTGTTAAATATTTTTTAAGGGAAATCTATTAATATTTTTCTTTTTTAAAACCTTAAAATATTTTTTTCATATTGAAAAGGCCAAATTAATTAATGGTAAATAGATACAAAAATATTTTAATGAGCTTCTGGATAAAAGAATTTTTTTTCATATTGAGATGGAGGTGTTTTTGATGAGGCTATCAATTAGAGAAAAAGGATGCATTTTGGAAAGTGTTTTCTAAAAATAAAAAAAATAAAAACACTTTTAAGGCTAATTTTTTTCTAGTGGTAGAAACCATACTAAACATGAGAAAATGAGACAAGTGGTTTTCACAAAAGTGTTTTTTAATAAACAAACAAAGTCTTGCGCTTTTAACAAAAGCAACTCCATATCTAATATATATGCTCACAACAATGACTATTTTTCTTGTAAGGTTTTGGTGTTATATTGAGGTTGAACACTTATTTTGGTGTGATTAATAAACAATTCAATTAAATTGATAAAACTTTAAGTTTAGTCAACTGATTGTGAAATTTTAAAAAGTTTTGATGCTGAATATATCATTTTCTTTTGTTTCAAAACAAATAGGCATATTGGCCAATTAGCATAGAAAGTAAAAGGAATAGGCAAATTAACACATAAACAAAAAGTTTTAGCGAAAGAATACACTTTTAAAAGTTGCAGTTCAAATTCGTGATATCTAATTAACGTCGCAATTCAAAAATGCAACATTAATTAAATTCTAGTAACCTCCCAGCTATTCCATGAAAATCCAGTAATAAAATTTATTTGCATCTAAATTTAATAAAAATATATTTTAAGATATTTATTATTTAGTTTGTTAATTTTACATTTAATTTAGTTAATAATTTTATAGAGTAAGAAATTTTTTAATTTTAACAAAACTTTGGTAGAGTTTCTCCTATTTAGAAGCTATACCTAAAATTTTGTCTCACTTAAAAATACTTACAAAAAAATCAAAATAACTAAACATAACAAATTCTTACATTTCATAACCACAAGTAACATCAATAATGTAAATAAATAAATAAATAAATGTACATGCAAAAGGAATATGAAATACTTAAATAATATAAGATTTTAGTAGTTGAAATCTAAAAATATATCAACATAACACATCTATTTATCTACATCTATATCGTCTATTGTATGATCTAGACTCATTAATAACACGATTGCATCATGCTCCTACTTATGCTTGAGTGACTTCTTTACAAGTACATTTAATGCCTTATATGTCCACTAAATTTGACAAAATTTGAACCAAAATGATCACATGATATTGCTCTACAACCTCATGTGATCCCTTCAGTCAAATTGACACCCTAGAAGCAGCGATGCCAGCTTAAAGTGACCAACTCAGACAAACTCGAACTATTGGATTTGATAGTTCATGATGTCTACTTTAAAGCAACGGTTGAGATCTTTCCCAACCGAATCAAGGGCTGAAATTTCTCTCCTGTTTAGACAAAATTACCCTCTTCTATCCTCTATAAATAAGGGTGGATTTAATGGTATGAAGAGGAAGAAAATCAAGTCCAAAGTTGACAAAAAAAATCAGCCACCTCCCCTGTTTTTCTCTTTTTCCGTAATGATTTCTCTCTCTTCTCTCTCTCTCTACCGCTCCTCATGTTGCTACCATCACAACACTATCGTGATTGAGGGTAGCTCAACCTCTTCCACCAACCTAGCTCCTCACCGGTGGCAAAAACCATTATCACATCACTAACTTTTTCTTCTTCTCCGTTAGCTCTTTTGCACCATGAAAACCGTGGTTCTTGCTTCCAGCTCTACCTTGAGCCACCACTTCTTCTCCAATCACACCGAGCGCCACCAATCAAGCTGCTAGCAATACCCTCAGCCCGGGTGAACTCCATCAAGCATCCCGTCTACAACAAGTCTTTTGTTCCTTTTCCTTTAATTAAAGTATGCAGGACGTGAATTAATTCACGTCTTGCACTATTGGCTTTCGCCAGCAGTTATGAGGATGAGCTAGACCTATTTCTAGCCCAACCTAGATGGCTAGGCCGGATCTAGCCTGACCCTAAAAAATAAAAAAGGATATGTTGGGTAGAGATCGACCCAACCCAACTTTTATAGGCCCGACCCAGTTAGCTAGGCCAACCAACCCATATATATTTAGTATATATTTATTTATAATAATATATATAATAATGTTATTATTTAAAAAATATATAAAAAAATTCAAAAATCCTTTCAAATTTTATTTTCTCGCGTGTTTTTCAACCAATTTTGCATAATATAGGATTGTATATTTACACTATAAAAATACAAATCCGGTATTAAAATACCTAGTTTTCTCCAAAACAATTTCTTAAAAAATTCAGAGAATTCAAAAAAAAATCTCAAAACTTTTGAATTGATTTCTCTTTTCATAAAAACTAAAAAAAAAAAGTCTTATTTTCGTGCATACGGTCAAATCCTAAAAAACTTTCCAAGCATATTTTCATAAAAACAAAAACAAAAAAATTGCATCTTTCTCATGTTTTTAAAAAAATCTAAAAATTAATATTATAACCAGTTTATGATTATTCATTAGGATTCGGCCAAAATATCAAAATTTCTTTTACAATATTATTTTTATGGTCGAGATATAGACTATAACATCCGTGGGGTGTTACGCAATATAGTACACCCTCATGTATTAAAGATACAAGGTGTGAAATAAATGTGATGCTAAAATTTGGATTTTAAAATGGTTAGGATTAAACCCGATGAGGTAGAACTCTCTCACGAAGAGAGATCTACTTTAAATCTTATAAAAGACCAACAAATAAAAACACGACCTAGAAGAACAATTAAATAACAATGCAACTTACTTTAGGTAAGGTGTACTGGGGGTGATAAGTCTTCCCCTTGCACAACTAGTCCCCTACTCAGACTCTCGCGAATCATAGGTTCCTAGTGACCATAATACTAGGTGACGACTCATGAACATAAGTCATAATTTTATGATTAAATCCAAAAACCTTTCCAACACAACATCTCATTAGGAGGTACAGTAAAAGCCTTCATAGTCACCTATGACGTCACGACACGCTCCGTGATAAACAGGACCACAAATGTTTTATATATCCATCTTGCTAGTGCAAATAACTAGAGCAATTGTCAATATATCATTGTCATAAGCTACCTATGTGACCTATGGAAAAATATGATTCTTAAATATTAAACAATAATAATTCAGTAAAATTAAATTTTTTCTTTAACAAATGGTTCAAAAAATACATGGATTGGCTACTGCCTATCAAGCCTGCTCCAATAAAACGATAACATATGTGTTGGATTATTATCAAATACTTTACTAACATTATGAATACGTCAGTTTAATTGCAAATTTAAAGTTCCATTAGATAATGTAAATGCATATAATTTTAAAATAACATTGCAATACATGTATCCTAAAGAGAGTTGAAGTTGAACCTATATAGTTTGGACAATCATAAGGGAAATTTAGGTATTTGAAGGCGACTCATATGAAATGCTCTAAGGACAATAATTGTTATTAAATAAAAACAAGTTGTTTATTTAATGTTAATAATAAACATTTAAAATTTATATAGTTATTTTAAATTCTTCTATTCATACGTGTAAAAATAACAAACATCTCCAAAACTATTTGGCCCCTTTCATACAAGCAAGACATAGATGTCTAAACATGTTAAGACAGCAGATCCCCAATTATATATAGGAATGATGTAAAATCATCCAGAAATGTTAGATAAATTAAAGGAACATATATATATATATATATATATATATTTATATTTATGAGGTATGTGACTAATACATTGCTAAATAGATGCATTATATATGCTTTGTTTTATCTACATAACATATTAAAGTTATCATACTAATTCATATATACTTAACAAATAATCAATGTATTAAAATCATAATTTAATGGATACCTCTACAAGGCCTCATCGTTAGCATCGTCTAGTGGTATGGTAAATATATTCTTAATCTATTTAAGATATATGTTACCCTTTCAATTAAAAATAAAAGAGGGGGGGTGTTAATTCAAATATACTCTTGCATAACACAATCCAATTATGCATGTCAGTAGATATGGATTTTACGTCTATAAATAAGAAGTCCAAACAAAACTGTAACGTCCTATAATGTGGGTGTCATCTCCCCATGCCTAAGATAAAATGTGTGTGTCTCACGTTTCCATCAATCAATTAATGAATGGATCAATTCATAGTTAAGCTTCATGTGCTCTAGTGTAATAGCCCGACCCAACTTGCCGTATATTGTCCGCTTTGGGCCTTACTGCTCTCACAGTTTTGTTCCTGGTGACACGAGCCCACTTCTGAGCCTGACGCCCTAAAACATGTACAACAGGTCAGCGACCAGCACTACTTATAAAGCTCTGACTTTGGACACTCGTTTCCGATGTGGGATGTCACATCTAGACAACTGATGTATAAAAAACCAATGTAAAACATATATGGCTAGATCCGTTTATATAGCTTTATTCGCTTGTATGTCTGACAGTAAATCATGACCTCATTTTACATCGTAATTTAAAATATAACGACATAAATATATAATACCCTTAACGTTAATAAATGAAAATATTTATTGAAATTAAATATATTTATAATCCTAATGAAAACATCCTTTGATCGATGTTAATCCTGTAACCACAAGATAGAAGTGTCAGTGGACCAGATAGGCATATATTGTGACTCAAACTCTATGAAAATAGCCATGCTTTCCAGGAATGTCAGTGTCATAATGTGGCTGCCTAACATTAGAAGAAGATTCGCCACCTCGCGTGCTTGACATCCTATGTTAGAGTACCTGTGTTTAATGTGAAATTAGACAAGTTTAATACGCTTTGAAAAAGTATCATTATATATTTTAACTTTTATTTGTTTTGTCATACATATATTGTCGAATAGGATGTGTTTCCTATATGTCCTGTTTCATTGTATATGCTATATCTTTTGTAGCAAATTATCTAATAATAAAACTTTTTTTCCCTTTATTAACTAACTTTGAAGGATTGACAAATTATAAGACACTTTTACATATAAAAATTATGATTGACTATTCATATATAATATCATCATGTTCAATCCACTTTGTATGAAATAATCAATCATTGTTTTAAAACTGCCATCACATGCAATCGGTACATGATAATACTAAAATTCACTAATTTAACATCTCCAAGTTATTTCATCATCAATATCATTATAATTTCACTAAATTTCATGACAAATCATTTCTTTCATTTCCGCAAATGATATGTCTAAATTACTATTAACAACAAACTACTCCCATTATTGTATGCAATACTATTGTTCATACCAGGAATAATAGTGCCACTATAATGATATAACATAAATATATTATAAGATATTATAAAAAAAAAAAGCAAATTGGTTTCTAGTCAATTGGACATAATTAACTAAATTGTATTGCCCTAGCCTTAATTGCCAAAATTCACGGAAAATTCTCAAAATTTAATGCAATACATAATTTATTGAAATAATTAATTCATAATTAATTTAAATTTTTTTAACGTTCAACTATATCAAATTAATCTTAATTGATGATATTTATAGCTAATTTATCATTAATTTAACAAACCCTAAATTGAACCTAAACCCTAAACAATGATTTTATTTTAACTAAACCAAATACAAATTCATATCAATATAACATGTTTATCATGCTTGTAGGACTAGGAAAAAAAACCAAGGCAAATTTTGAATAGAAAAAAAATTATAAGATACTTGCAAACTAAGATAGACACGATATTTTAAGTGTTTTAAAAAGGGAAACAAGTGATTAATGATTTTTTTTAAAAAGAGAAAGGTTATGAATTATGAATTTTAGAGAAAGAGTTGTGTTTATTTGTTTTTTTATCTGATAATTTAAATTTTACAATATACTATATTTTAGAAGCACAATATATTAAGTTATAGTGCAATATATTGCGCAATATAGCGCAATATATTTAATTATTGCTATTTTAAAAGCAATAATAATTTTACTGCTTTTATAAATAATAATATTTAATAAATAATAAAATAAATTATTTCTTCGAAATTGGTTAAAATAATATTATTTGCTGAGATTTTTAGGTTGCTGTGTCAATTAAAAATAAATTACTAATCAAAACTCACTACTAAAACAGCTACAGCCAAACAAGTCTTCTTTTTCAAACAAGCAATCCCTCTCCGCCCTCTGTCTTACTTTATTATGCCTTACTTTTCAAGAAAAAGACACAAAGCAGAAAGCCAGGAAGGTATGGTTCATTTCTTTGGGGGGTTTTACATGGTAGTTCTCCATGGTAGTGAAACTTCACTAGCTAGATCTACTTCATCCACCATCCATTCCAAGTAAGTTTCTCTCTCATTTTCTCTACTTGTCTAGTCTGTTTTATTCACATTCTCTCTCTCTCTTCTCTCTCTCTAAAAGACCCACAGAGAGGAGAGGAAGCTTGGGTTTTTGCAGAAGAACTTGTATTTTGTGCTAGATCCAAGTTCCGCCATTTCAATCCAAGGATACATGTTACCGTTTTAAGACATCCGAGGTTTATCTTCCCCGTTTTTAGCCTGCAAGTTTTCAGTTTCTTTTTTCCATTTCCCTTTGTCGGTGAACAGGGTTTTGTTGCTTTGTCGATTATGATTATTTTGCTACAAAATAGATTTTCGAAATCGGGAGAGGGGTGCTATTTTGTTGTAATAATAGTTAGTATTATTATTATTTTTCCCAAACGAGTAGTGAAACCGACTCCTTAACAGGAACAATAATGCCATGTCAGTGGGTCTTGCGTGAAATTTATGAGACCCCCCCTCCACAACCCTTCACGCCCCCCGCTTTTACTATTTTTTTTTGGGGTTTCCTTTGCCTTCCAATGTTTCTTAGGTTCCTTACTATTCCGGTTTGGGGTGACTTAAAACGTCAACAATATTCATTGTTATGGTATGCTGTCTTGCTGTTGTGGTGGTTAAATCAGGCTGCTTTAGCTTAAAAATGGAGGAACCTTTAAGTGACGAGGCGGCTAAAAAGTCTCCAACTTCAGACAAACAGAGGCTGCAATCGTCTGTTAGCTCAATGCAAATCCCTATGAAGGTTTCGAAAACCACAAAACCTACCATTTCAGCCAATTCCCACCTCTTAACACCAATTGGTTCTATTCGAAAGAGGACTGAACCAAAAAACAGTTCAGATTCAAGTTCAAATGTGACCGCCAAAAACGCATCCTCCTGCAATACCAAGTCAGTTCCAATCGCCAGAAGAAACAGCACTGGAGGGGTTCCTGAGAAGCAACCCGTCTCTTCAACAAAACGGCAGAATACCAGCGGAAAGACTAATGCTGTTTCGGACCCAGCGAGGAGGTCCCTTCCAGAGCTTAGAAGGAGTTCCTTGCCTCCTACAAAACCCATGGTTAGAACTGGTAGTGTTTCCGAGACTAGGAACTCAGTTCCCATGGACAAGTGTTTGAGAGCATCAACTGGGTCAGGTGTAAGTAGGCTGGAGAAGCCTTCAGCTAAGCCAGCATTGCCAACCTCTTCTTCTTCTTCTTCTTCTTCAAGAAGGGTTATTTCCACATCAGTGGACAGTACTGCCAGTAGCATGAGCAGGAAGAAGCTGTCTTCTCCATCTGCTAGGTCCCCTTCTGTTTCTAGTGGTTTGAGAGCCGGGTCCCTATCAACTTCTCGGGATAGGAGTTTCAATTTGACTGGACGGAGAAGAGCAGGTGCCCCTGAAAGCCACGATTCTCACTTCATTGCTCTTCCACTGGTGGAAACTAAAGCTGGCGATGATGTGGTAAGCATGCTATTCATATGCTCTCCAAAAACCCGAGGCATGCTATTTTTTTTGGATGTTCTGGTTTAGTCATTTTGTTGACCACAGAACGAAGCATTTTGGGTAATGGTCCTGTTTTCTGCCACGTTTCTCATCTTTTGAACCTCTGCATTTGACTTCTCTGTCAAATATACCATGTAGCATGTTCAATCTAGTATGCGCAGAGTAGAGGACAATGACATGAATTGTTTTACATTTCGTATTCTATTATCTTGATATATGGAAATCAATAATGTGTCCATTAGTTCCAAAAAAGAGTCAATGCATTTCCTTATTTCTAATTTTTGACGTCCATTTTTATCTCTTTTCTAAGTGAAGAAATATACCACCATCCTTTTGTAGTTCTAGCTGAAAAAAGGAAAAAAAAAAGAGTTTGGATTTGTCAATGGTGCATTTTGTTTGATGGACATGAGAATTAAACACTCAGGTTTCTGTTTTAGATGCCTATCCAATCATAACTGCTGAATCTTCTTTAAAGTTATGAGCTGGAATTAGTTCGTTTGACATTGTGGCTATCTGTTATACTTGAAGTTGTTAAATACGAGTTCAAGATTGGAGGTGAGGCATTTCAGTTCGGTACTTATGATTATTAACCATCATTATCTTAGTAGCTCCCCTTGTATCTTGAAAAGAAAAGGGAAATCGAAAACACACTATGCATTTCATTGCTGCAGGTTGCTATCATAGGCAAATACCCTATAGAACACCAATCTCCTTTCTTTGTTTATAAATGCTTCACAATATTCTGAGTCTTGATAGTCATATTAATCTTGAGTATGAATACTGAAAAGAAACAAAACTGTAGATTTGTAGAAAATGGATTGGTTACAGTTCTTTAGTGGAGAAAGAAATAATTATTTATGTGTGTTCTTTTAATAAGCAGTTCAAAATACATAGATGGATAATGATGCTAGAGCCTAAATATTTGTGTAACATTCAAGTTTTGCATCTTTAAGAAAATCTTTTATCTTACAAAATTTGACTTGTTTCTTGTTTTGTTAGAAGAAACTGTGGGGGTGTTTTTTTTTTTTGTGGAGTATTTACTGTTTTCTAGATTTTCTTATGTTTTTAGTGTAAAATGTTTTACAGAAAATCAGCCAAGGTGAAATGTTTCACAGACAGCCTATATAATAAATTCAATTGCAGTGCAATGTTTTCAATTCATTAAGTTCCATAATGTATTTTTTCAACTCACAATTTTCCTCTTATGTCATGATCTAACTATTTCAACCTCATTAGAATATATGCTTAATGTACAATATTTCAAGGGAAAAGACTTCACATGTAAAATATTTTATGCAAACCAACACCCCCTTGTTGAGAAAAAGGATTTTCAGAATTGAGAGAGGAAAATGCTGTGCATACAAACAAATCATTCTAAAACTCCATGCAAACATATCTGGCAAGTAATAGATGGTGAATTGTGGGCCACACAAACGTTAGATGATTGGTTAAGCATTTGTTTGAAAATTTGGTGTGATTTGTTTGCATATATAGCCTTGCTCTTTGAGATATCAATTAGTCAGATAATGGTTTTTGTCTTCATTCTGAAGGTTTAGTAAATATTCTTGTGACATGGTGATGTGATGTGGCTGATTGACATTCAGAACCCTAAAGTCCATGAGCATTGCGCATACTCTTAACAATTCAATGTGTACTTCACGGCAAGCTTGACTATTGCTGCTTATATTTTCCTTTCACCACCTCTGATTTTGGTCTTTGCCATTTTTTTTGCGATTTTTTTTTCCTGTTG
Organism: Populus tomentosa; assembly: GCA_018804465.1. Lineage (NCBI taxonomy): Eukaryota > Viridiplantae > Streptophyta > Magnoliopsida > Malpighiales > Salicaceae > Populus > Populus tomentosa. The sequence continues at coordinate 9,297,040 of CM031989.1, read as the reverse complement.
CATCAGAGATTGGATCTTAGAGGACACAAAGTACGTAGTCTCAATGCTAGTGGGTTGAACTTAGCCCAAAATTTAGAGGTAAACATGTACTATCCAGATATTTTGGTTCTTATATATGCCAAACTTGTGAATAGAGAATGTTTAACTGATACTTTTGTGTGACAGTTTGTTTATCTTCGAGACAATCTCCTTTCTACATTGGAAGGAATTGAGATACTGAAGCGTGTGAAGGTTTGTTTTATGTTTCATCATGATTCCATTTCTTATTACTACTCTACTTGGGCCATTTTTCACAGTAAACAACTTTTGAATGAGAAAAATTCAAAACGTACTAGAATTCTGCTTTATGCATGTCCATTTTCAAACAAAAGAAGCTTAGTAACTGATTAACAATGCTGTTCTACCAGGTCCTTGATTTGAGTTTCAATGAGTTCAAGGGGCCTGGGTTTGAACCTCTTGAGAATTGCCAGGCCCTTCAGGTTTGTTTCTCATGTCCATTCATCACAGAAGTTTCATTATTATAATAGACTATAGCTTGTGATGGTTTATTTAATAAGATGGCGAAATATCTATTACCTGTAGCAACTCTATCTTGCTGGGAATCAAATCACATCACTTGTAAGCCTTCCTCAGCTTCCTAACCTGGAGGTAAGCCTTTAAATTGTTGCAGCCTTGCCAATCGGCTATTGTAATTCATGATTTATAATGGACTTCTACATCCGCCCACAAAAGTAATTATGGTTTGATGTCTTGCTTTTCATTTCAAGTTTCTTTCGGTCGCTCAAAACAAGTTAAAGTCTCTGTCAATGGCAGGCCAACCTCGACTACAGGTGTTCATGCTGTCTAATAATACTCCAGCTTATTTTAAATTCGTGATTGAATCACCATCTTTAATGTTTTCACCTTCTTTTACTTCTTCAGGTGTTAGCTGCCAGCAAAAACAAAATAACAACTCTGAAGGGTTTCCCGCACCTACCATCCCTCGAGGTTAGTTTTAAGTTCTTTAATTCTGCCTTTTAACTTCTGGAGACCCATAGTTGCTGAACTAGTCTTGTATTTTCACTTTCTTTACTGCCATGCTCTTAATCATTCCGTTTCCTTCTGTGTAGTTTATTTAGGTTCTTACTACTGTAGCTAGTTTTATGGTACCATCAATGTGGTTAATGCTGATGCAGGCAAGTCTGTCTGACTTCAAAATTGATATGATTCTCTTATTTGACCAAATGCTGGATAATGTTTTAAACCAGCCTTGAATTTTTCACACTATGATTTATAAATTATGAAGGAGAGTATTTTGCAACAATTCAAGAATTTGACTTAAGGCTTTCTCATGCTATGTGAACCAATATTGAATGGTTGGAGGTATCTCAATCTTCATCATTATGATTTCTTAGTAGGATAAATTACCCTAAGCAACCAATAGTTTGGCCTAGATTACATTTTGCCCCTATAATTTCACATATTATTCCGCGGCATCTTTTACTGCATCATTTACTTAACACCCTATATTCTGATTCATTTTACTGAAGTTAGTCCATCCAAAGATAATTTCTAGCTTTTCCTTTGAAGACGTATTATCACAAACCAATCATTAACCCCACCAAATAACCAGGTAGATGATTATTCAAAAAAAAAAAAAAAAGATTACATGTAGTTGGTATCTTCATAATTACCCTTGTCACTGACATGACTTCTGTCAAACCCCAAAACCTCCTCCACCACAAAATAATAATTTTTCTTCTCACACCTTGAAACAAAATTGGTTGTCAAAACAATCAGTCAACTCAAACTAATTAATTAACCCATAATTATAAAAATTCAAAACTTTTACAATGTATCAAAAATTAGAAAAATACATTTTTTGTTTCTCCCACCAATGAAGCTAAACTATTGCAACCCAATGACCAAACTTGTAAGCTTCTATGATTGCTAACCACTTAAAGAATAGGCAAACAGAAAAGAGAGGCAAATTTGAGCTCAAAATATAAACAAACTAGAGATAGCTCAGACCCATCCTTCTAGAAATAGAACTTCTGTTTCAAATTGGTCATTTTTGTGCAAATTTTTGCCATCAATTCAAACAAAAGGTGATCAATTTAGGACTGTTGGAGGCATTTTGGTCAAAAGGGTTGTTATTATTGATTTGGAATTGAATTGAACCTCGATTGGCACTTGAGGGTTGGCCAGCGGTGGAGGAAGATCACAATGTCAACTTGTTGAAGGTTGTTCTATCCTGCCTGTTTGACTGCATATGTGCTGTTATTGAAAAGGTTGACGTCAAAGGCGATACAGAGGTTGACAGTGAAGATGAGGGTGGCAATGGTGGTCTTGGTGTAGAGAGAGGCAGAATGGAGTCAGAGGGAGGGAGTTTTGACTTCAGAATTGTATGGTTGTTTTATCTTGTAGTTTAGGAGAGAGAGAACATAGGAGGAGGGAAAGAAAGAGTGGGAGTGGGGGAATGGTTGCTGCAAGGAGAAGGGTTCCAAGGGTTAATTTTATATCGGGGCATCTTTTTTTTTTTTTGGTAATTTCACTAACAGAATTACTGGCCTTTTTTAGCTGCGGGTGTAACCTTTAATATGTGCAACTTTAGGGGTAAAGTATAATCTAGGTCAAACCATAGAATGCTCAGGGTAATAACCTTTTTTTTTTTATACATCTTTTACTTTGTTAAAAAAATAATTCCTCATGCTCAAGAATATTTAAGGTTAATATGGCCTAGGGTTAGAGACTAATGAAATCTGTTTCAGTGGTATTTGGACTTGGGAGTAGAAGAAACTACAGAAATATTTTCATTTGCATTCATCTTTCTGCCAGCATAGTCTGAATTCTCTTGGATCAACATGCAGTTAGAATATTTTTCATCTTCTGTACACATTTATATTCCAATGGTTTAAGAGTTGGAGACAAATATTTGATGCATTGATGACGTTATAATGAAAACATGTTGCTCATTTTCTTAAACTCCCAAGAAGATACATATTTTTAATATTGTGTTGTGCTGCAGCATTTGCGAATGGAGGAGAATCCTATACTTAAGATGCCTCATTTAGAAGCTGCCTCGATTTTGCTTGTTGGTCTTACCTTGAAAAAGTTTAATGATAGAGGTATTCTTGGCATGTTTCGAAATGCCTTTATTCAAGATTGAATGATATGTCTGCTCCTTATGTACAACAAAACATGCATCTGCATTTTCTTTCAAATGGATTTCTTCTTCTTTTTTTCTCCACCTTGAAAATAGAGTACTCACTTTATGAAGTTCTCACTTTGTTACTTTTTTTCATTGTTTTCTAAACTTGGAAATTCTGATAGATCTTTCCCGGGAAGAGGTTGCAATTGCAAAGCGTTATCCAGCATGCACAGCATTGTGTATTAGAGATGGCTGGGAGCTTTGTCGCCCTGAGAATGTAGCAGGTATTCATTTTGCAAAACACACTTTATTGGTGCTTGGTTTGGACTTTGAAAACTACATCAAATAAATCACCACATCTCTAGCAATGTTGATTTTTTCTAGCTCAGTGGAGAAGCCCCTATGGTAGATGCTTGCTTTATTTAGACAATGATCTTTTTCTCTTGCTTAATTTGTTCTAGGATTGCTTAGTTATTAATCAGTTGCATGTGATTTTTGGGGGGTATTAAATTTTTTATCTTATTTTCCATTTGCTAGCTAATTTTGTCTATTCGACTCCGTATTAGATTTTTTTTTTTTAACTATTTTCTTGAGGTTACATTATAGTTAAATGTTCATAAAAGTTCCCTGTGCTCCTTTTTCTGCCTTCTTTCTTGGTACTGTTTCTCTCGTCTTTTCTTCTATCATCTTTGCTCTGATTATCCTATTCTTGTTCTCCATCACTGAATGCTTAATTACTGTGATGATGGAGGCTATGCCTTTGAAATCGATAACTGCAGGCATTATGACCTGAATGTGGACATGCTAATTCATGTGCTTTGCGCATGTGCACATGAATTTTTACAAAGTTTTTGATGAATAAAAGTTAACAGGATTTATTAAATTAGTTACAAAGGTGGTAGTTGCTATTTCTAGATTCAATGCATGCCATGGTACTTCATTCCACCTTTATTACATGTGAGCATCTAAACAATAGAAATAGCAATACGGATTCAGTAATATTCCTCACCAACCAAAGATTGTTCCACATGTCAATAGTGCGTGCTACTGACAAGTATCATTCAAACAAGTGAGATATGATACTTTTCCCATAAATTTCCCTAAATGGGAACAATACCTTCTCCATGCATTCATGTCCACCTCAATTACACCTGCCATAAATTTCACAGCTTCAAGCACCAATTCCATAAGCATTTATCTGACTCACAGATTAAGCAACAGAAGGTGATTGGCAAATATGGCTGCTACTTACACATCAAACACCAGTCAACTTACTGTTATATTATATTTGTATAACATAGTGAGAATCCTTCTTAACCACCACTCTCAGCCTAACTATCACAAAACCAACCATAAAAGGATATATGCTGTTTAGCACCTCTATCTAGTTCTTGTTTTGATTCTTTGATTGCATTGTGAGGGCTACTGAGCAGGCAATGTATCAGGTTTAGTACATAGTTAATGAGTTCATGTTGAGGAAATAGCTGGACCACCAAAGACTGAAACATATAAGGCAACACAAGCAAGGGCCACATTATGAATCTCCACTGTCATGTTATGTAACACAATGTGAATATTAGGCTGCAGTGACTTGTGAAGCTATCTCACAACAAGTAATTATAGTTGATCTTGCCAATCATGAATTGAAGGTTCCTTGGTGAAATTCTTAACCTTGAACTGTGGTCTGCTGAACAGACTCCACTTTTCACTTTCTGTATGAGCAATGGAAAGAGCATTTCCCTCCTGGCTATCTGCTCAAAGATGCGTTGGTAGATCAACCTTTCGAAGGAGATGCTTGCCACTGCCACTTTGTTTTTGTTCAAGACAACAATCTAAGTGCCGCTCCACAGTTAGTCTTGAAGTATCAGTGGTTTGTGGGAGAAAGAGCACTTTCAAGCTTTTCTGCCATTCCTGATGCCACTGGAGAGGTAATTGATTCATGTCATAGATAAACATTTGAGCAGATATCTTCATCTTATGCTATGCTGATAGTATCATATGATGCTTAGGTATACTGGCCAAAGCATGAAGACATCGGTAAATTTCTGAAAGTGGAATGTACTTCTGTAATGGGAGAAATAGAGTATCCTCCTATTTTTGCTATATCGTCACGTGTTTCACCCGGTATGTTTTGCTCTAATTTATTTAAATGAATGGTTGATATTGAATAAGTTGCTTGTTAATTTAGCTTCTAAGTTATCAGCATGTTATTTTATTGTTAGCAGAATAGATTTATAATTTGTAACTATTGATTCACATCAAAGTGGCTTTACATCTACAATAGAAAAGCCCTTTTAGATATGAAGAAACAGACAAATATCCATGCAAACATTCAAGGAATTGTAGGCTCTGATATTCTCAGTCAAAGAGAATATGGTATAAAATACATGATGACTTTTCCTTCAACCTAATTTCTTCCCAACCTTTTCTTCAAAATTGTAACTTGCGTCATATTGTCTTGTAACCTCACCTTTTCATCTTATAAAGGAAATGGAATTCCGAAGGTTGTGAACCTTGAAGTGCAAGGAGAGTTGGTGGAAGGAAATGTTATCAAAGGCTATGCTGGGATTGCATGGTGTGGTGGAACTCCAGGGAAAGGTGTTGCTAGGTAAGATTGATATCGTGGTTGTAGGATATACACATCCAAGTTCAAAATATGCAATTTAACTCCACTATTGCCTTTTTTCAGTTGGCTGAGGAGAAGATGGAATAGCAGCCCAGTGGTTATTGCAGGGGCAGAAGATGAGGAGTATTGTTTAACTTTAGATGACATTGATTCCAGTTTGGTTTTTATGTACACACCAGTCACAGAAGAAGGTGCCAAAGGGGAACCTCAATATAAATATACTGATTTTGTTAAAGCAGGTGTGTAGGGGATGAAATCCTTGATTAGTTAGTGTACGAGCTGTTTTCTCTTCAATTTCTTATTGTTTATCCTTGATGTTTATGAATTTCCTATTTGAATTTATGCTTGGTTCCCCTTTATCAGGGAAACATCCCAAAGAAATAACTGTTGGGAGAAGGTTGACCCACCCCAAGACTTATATTGAATTTAAACAGAATGAGTTTCCTGTGATCAAGCGTTTTAGCATCCATGACAATTTATTTTCTTTGTTCTGAGGTTTTTATTGGTGCAACGCTCTGAACTTTCTTGTATAAAATAAAAGTCAATTGAAACTTACCATTTGAAACTTAGTATGTTCGTTGAAAAGGCGAGGAAGTAATTTTTCATTTATTCAAATTCAAAGAATGAACCTGAAAATCAAACCTCCTTTTAGCATGAGTGATGAGATATCCTCCTATCTCGCATGAACAACTCTTTTATGCTGAACTCATAATTAATTCAATAATGGATGCAAACCCTCTAGGCTCAAACAGTTGACTTGGGAATTTAGTTAAAATTTCATAGATAACTCAGAATGTTTGTTCTCATGCTCTGAATTTTGATTTTATTGGTTAGTCATACCTGCTATATATTTGCTAAATATTTTCACCATTTATTTTTAAATGCAAATAGTATGGCATTGGATACTGAAGGATTGTGTTTCATTGTGACAGCACCTCCATCGGTCAGCAATGTTCGAATTATTGGAGATATTGTAGAAGGAAATATCATTAAAGGAGTTGGGGATTACTTTGGGGGGAAAGAGGGTCCCAGCAAGTTTGAATGGTTACGGGAGAATAAGAATACTGGGTTAGTGTGCTCAATATCTCATAATTTACCTCTGTTTCTTGGAAAAAAAACAACTTATTCTCTTGAGTTTGTTTTTTATTCTTGTTTTTAGAGGCTTATGCCCTGCTCACTTTTATGCAAATAGCATTGCATATACAAGGCCTTATTTTCTCCTTGTATGTTTCAATTTGGGTTTGGATTTTTTTTGTGCGCTTGACTTTTCATGGTTTTCATTTAGACATTTGAGTTCATTTGTTTTTTTAATTGTGGATTCTAAGAGATACACATTTCATTTTTGATAGAAGTTACTTCATTCTTCTTGGCTGTTTTTATTTTTTATTTTGTAGAGATTTTGTATCCATATCAACTGGTACATCTGAGTATGCCTTGACCAATGAAGATGTTGGACGATGCTTAGCTTTTGTATATTCACCCATTAATTTTGAAGGTAGGTCCATTGCCCTTTTTGTTGTTGAAATTATAAGAAACATGTTTTCTCATCATCTAGATTTCTGATAGATTATATTTACGTAGTATAATAGTTAGCATTCTTTGCAGGACAGGAAGGGAAATCTGTTTCAATATTTTCTCACCCAGTGAAGCAAGGTAGATTGAAATGATGCCAACATATTTTCACCTTTTTTTTTCTTGTGCCAGGGGCCCGGAGGCATTGTTATGCTTCCTGGTTATAGTGAAAATGTCTGATAGATTTGAAGCTCATATCAGTTGGCAAGTAATGGGTCTTTTTCTAAATTAAATTCATTTTTGAACCTCTTGCATTCTGTGGTAACCCTAAATCAACATAATTGAAGCACATGTTAGTTTGAGTAAATATAAGAAAGTAGATTCACTTTTACTCATGCAAATGCCAACTAGTCAATGACTCAGCATAGTTTTCAAGTTTGTCCTACTCAGGGAAATCACGGTCATGGGAAGTGAAATTTGTTTGTGGCACTAATCTTAGTTTCTCTTGCTATGTATGCCATTCTTCTTCTTTAATTTGTTTGTTTCCTTCAGTTGTGTAATACATCAGCTTTAGTGGCCAAGGCAGGAAAACTTTCAGTGTAGTTTCACTGTTTCTTTCTTTCTCAAGCCATTCTGTTTAAATGTCAATGGTGTACTTTTCCTCAAATGAAAATCCAATTAGTGATGCACCAGATATTTTAGCAATAGTAGGGGCAATGTTGCCTAGGTGGCCAATTTTATTGTTTGTTTTTCTCTCTTTATTCCTGCCATTTCTATTCCATGTCAATGGTTGCTTGTTATCCTAGCCGAGTATTATCCTCATTAAAAAGTCAAAATAGTTGCTCCTCTATCAAGTTTAGAGTCTTAGTTTTTTATCATGTCCACTGAAAAATGTACAATTAGCTCTTTATAAGCGTGCTTCATCAGTGTATACTCTTCAAATATGGTATGGTCTTCTAGATTCTATTCTTGATAACAACGATACAATGAGCTTTATGAAATTCCTAGCATTATAGTTTTCTTCCATTGCTAGTAATATATATTGCTGTATTTTGTTGTTGTTATCTTTGCAATGTTTTTGCAGTTTTATCATGTTGCATAAAGTTTCTGACTCCCATTGGTTGTGATGGTTTTGTTTACCCCAAATTCAGCACCTCCTAAAGTAAAGAATATAAAGATAATTGGTCATTTACGGGAAAACAGTAAGGTCACTGTAACTGCTACTGTTACTGGAGGAACTGAAGGTTCTAGCAGAGTTCAATGGTTTAAAACAAGTTCTTCAACATTGGATGGTGAGAATAGTCTTGATGCATTGATCACAGCAAAGATTGCAAAGGTGGGTAAACCTGTATGTCTGTATATGTACACAGAAATAAGGGCCAGTGTCTCCTTTTCATTTATTTTAGTTGGATGTTCATAGTTGAACTTTTGCCTTAATTTAGGCATTACGAATACCTTTAGGAGCAGTTGGTTATTACATTGTTGCGAAATATACTCCTATGACTCCAAATGGTGAATCTGGTGAACCAGCATATGCTATATCTGAAAAAGCAGTTGAGAGTAAGTAAATCCTTTTCCTCTGCCTTGCTAAAGATTCTTGAATATGTTTTTGACACAAGGTAAAGTTCTGGTTTGAAATTCACATAATCTAAATGTTATTTTTCCACATGTTTCAGCTCTTCCCCCAAGCTTAAATTTCTTATCAATTTCGGGCGACTACACTGAAGGTGGAATATTGACAGCATCATACGGTTATGTAGGTGGGCATGAAGGGAAAAGTGAATATAATTGGTTTCTTCATGAGGTAAATGCTTAAATCTAATCCATGTGCACTACAACTTCAAAATTTGCATCACATTAATTTCTTTTTCACTTGTTTAGACCTGTCTTCTTAATGATAATCAGATGAAATTAACGTTTTGTTAAGACGCTTACTTCAAGAGATTCATATTTCTAACTTTCATTGCTAGCATATAAGAGATGTTGCTTTGACAATCAATCTACTGAAATCATTTTTGTATTTGATGCTCTTGTGGATAACCCATAGCCATGCAATGAAGATTTTCCTTCATGATATCCTTCTCTTATTTCCATGAATAAATTCTTACACTTAGGGTGTGTTTGGTTTTGGGTTAATGTTGGCCAACCTTGAAATGGGGGTTAAATGTTAACCTATAGGGGATGGGGTTGCAAAATTTTTGAGAGGGGAAATAATTTCGAAGTTTGACATTTTTTTTTCTTTCCAAATCCAAATTCCATTCCCTTTTTTATGCACACCCAACAAATGGATCCTACCATTATTTATTATTGTTTTATTATATTTATTTTAATATCGATTTAAAAATTATTGGGTCCCACCATTACAAGTAGTTTTTACACACCTACCAAACATCTTTAATACTTTACCTTTTAACCAATTTCTTGGATTCGTAACACTTATCCCTTGGTACTTAACCCCTTAACATTTAACCTCCATTTTTTAATCCCTAACAAAACCCAGCCTAAAACCAAAATGAAAAATCATTTGCTATTTGAAAAATAGAAGATTTTTATTGATCTATAACAATATTTTTCTGTACGTATGCGTATTTACATATTGCAGTCTTGGTGGATGTTCTTACTTTTCCTTACTCATAACAGACTGTTTGGTTTTTTTTTTTTTTTTTTTTTTTTTTTTTTTTTTTTACTTGAAAGAAAAAACATTGCCATTTTTTTCCATGTGAGGTCGCATTGTCCAGTAGAAAATCGGACACTAGAGGTTCCAAGAGGCTTTCTGAAATAGGTTTTTTCCCTCCCGTTTATGTGGGATAACGGCTCATGCTACAAGGTGTAGCCTTTTTAATTTAACTATCTGCTATTTGCAATTCAATTCTTCAAGTAATTTTTTGCATCTCTAGAGAAATAGATAGGATATCTAGAAGTTAACCATATGAGTCTAAGCAAAATATGTTCAAATTATTAGTATTCATTTTTGTTTTGCTCTTATGTCATTTGGAATATGTATCTTGGAACTTTAGCTTGTTTAATGTACCAAATGGTTTTCTTTTTTCTTCTATCAACTTTTTTTTATAGTCTTCACATCCATTTTATTGCCTTTTTTTGTATCAAGTATATTTGACCATTCCTTTGTTTAGAAACAACAATCAAGCCTCAAACCCAAGCTAGTTGGGGTAAGCTATTTTAGTGTTGTCAAGAGGTGCTCGCCTAGGCGAGGCAAGACCACAACACCTTTATTAGTCTCAGGCGATGGATTTCAATGAAGCGTTGCCTAAGCGAGTGCCTGATTGAAATATTTTTTTCCTGTTGGATTTGTTTTTAACTAATTTATGTTTTGACCTATTTGTCCATTTTTAAATTTACCACAAGAAACAACTTAGGGGTATTTTTGTTAGAAAAAACAGATTAGGGTAAAAAAAGAATAAAAAAATCATTAAAGTGAGAGGGAGACAAACAGTCAAAGAAGGGCACTTGAAGAGAAACATAAGCCAACTTTGAGTTGAATAGAGTCAGAGAACAACACAAGTACAAATGAGGATGTTTTTGAAGATTAATGAATAATGATGATGATTTTAAGTTTGCCTTTTAATCTATTTGGCTACTTACCGCAGACCACTTTAAATTATCTTTTTTTGTTTTTGTTTTAAGGGTGAAAAATATAACTTTATATGACTGTCATGGTATTGTATATTTTCTTTTGATTTTCTAATGATCTAATCTTAATTAGGAAGATATATATTTTAGATTTATTTTATTTGATATAATATATTATACTATAATATTGTACACATTTTTTAATCTATAACATATTGCCTTGGTTCATTTGGGTGAGCACCTCAAGCATTTTACAGGCTTGGTGCCTTTTATCGCCTTGTCTTTAACAACACTTGGCTATTTGTTTTCCTTTGCACCATTCCATTCGATTATCCCACTATTTTGAAACTGGGTAGTAAAGAGTTGACTGTTTTAGTTTAAAGAAATAAAATTATCGAGTGTGTCTGATGCCTGTTTTTTAATCCAAGAATTGCACTTAAACTGACTTTTCAGTGTTGTTTGGAATTTTCAGTTTGAAAGAGACAATGGAACCTTGATACTTGAGGGTTCTGGAGTTCTTCGGTATTGTGTTACTAGAGATGCAATTGGTAAATTCATATCTTTTCAGTGCATCCCAGTCCGTGATGATGGAATAGCAGGTGAGCCAAGAACTTGCATGGGGGTGGAACGCATTCGACCAGGTGATTTTCTTGTCTCAAGTTTATATAAGTTTGCTTGCTTGTGTAAGTGTGTGAACCAAGAATAGATGAAGCTGCAAAATGTTGCAATTAATGTAAATCACAATATAAAACTAAAGTTTATAAGCAAAGCCAATGATTTGTTTTTTTTCTTAATTAGCTCTTTCCCTTGAATGTTTATTGGCATTGAAGTAGATATTAGGCACAATTCCACCACTACTTTTTGTTGATATTAATTTTCAAATAAATGGAGGGATTAGGTTTTGAATTCTTGACATCTAGGTCAAATGGACTTGTACTATATATATAAAAAATTAACATGAAAGTTTAAGCTGTTAAGTGAAGGTTGAAGATAAATTTTGAATCTTAAGAAAGTTGTACTGAAAGAATATTAGTTTCTTGTGGTTTAGGTATTTCTATGGACTAGCTATCTGTTGTGAATGCTTACCAAGACTTGTGTGCTTGAACTGGTTTGTGCTGTCTGCATGTAGCTAGTTATGTTGTTTATGTTTCAAACTTATTTCTTCACGAGAAGTTGTCTTTGATGATTAGGAAGTCCAAGATTGCTTTCTCTGCAAATAGTTGGAAATGCTATTGAAGGAACTTCACTAAGCGTTGACAAAAAATACTGGGGAGGTGAAGAGGGGAATTCAGTTTTCTGCTGGTTCCGGGTACTTTTTTCTTTATGCATGTATGGACTTAGTAATCTTCTCATATTTTGAAGGCAAATTGCCGTAGTTGCTTGTGACATAGTGTAGCAGAAAGGAGGAACAGAACTTACTGGTAGAAATGGCATTTTTCTGTTACATCTGATTGTTGACTGCTTTATGCTTTATTCACCAAGCTATTCTTTTACAGACTAGTTCAGATGGTGCTCAAATTGAAATTCAAGGAGCCAATACCTCGTCATACATGCTTTCAGTTGATGACATTGGCTCCTTTGTCTCGGTTTCATGTGAGCCTGTGAGAAGTGATTGGGCTTGTGGTCCTACCATTTTTTCTGAACAGATTGGACCTATTATACCAGGTATGTGATGTCCTTTCCATAGTTGCTACCCTTTTTCTTTGCTGTGTTTCTTTATAAGCTTCTGAATTATGCAGTTTTTGAGATTTAATCTCCTCTATTCCATCATGTAATAGTTGACTCAGTAAGGTCTGGTTTCGTGATTCTATCTTTAAAATCTTGCACAGGTCCTCCAACTTGTCAGTCATTGGAGTTTCTGGGATCGATGATGGAAGGACAACGTTTGAGCTTTGTTGCATCATATAGTGGAGGGTGAGAATTCTATTGAATAAGATGTCCTTTCTTTTATTGGCATTAGCAACCTATTGTTTTACTGAGTGCTGGAATGTCTAAGCCTGTTGTAGTTGTTTCTCCTGAAATTAAAGCTTTTCTATGATTCAGAGAGAGAGGGAATTGCTTCCATGAATGGTTTAGAGTGAAAAGTGGTGGTATCAGGGAGAAATTAAGTGTGGATGGTAAGTTTCTGTGAAGCAACGTGAAATATGATGTTTTACCAATTCGATTTGTCTTCTTGGAATTACTAGATTAGAAAATATCTTCTTAAAATGTTGCAGAGTATCTTGATTTGACTTTAGAGGATGCTGGACAATGCATCGAACTTGTTTACACTCCAATTCGCAAAGATGGTATGAAAGGAAGCCCACGGACCATATTATCTGATGTGATTGTACCTGGTGAGTCATACTTTCATAATTCAGAAAATATAAGACACAACAATAATCTTTTTGTGGACCTCAACATCTCTGAAAATTATTTCCTAAAATAAAATAAAAATTGCTTTAGCTTTTGTTTGTCTAAAAAAGATCTTTGATTCTGATTGGACTGCCCACATTGTTGTTATGAACTTATGATTGCTTAATAATTAGATTACTTTAGGGGATAGGACATGACTTTCTAGCAGGAATTTTTCCTCATGTCAAATTTTACTTGGGGATCGAAATTAGTACTGGAAAGCTGCACTTGAGGGAAAGCTTTGGGAGGACACATGGATTGAGTTTGAGTTGTTTTGGGTTGTTATGTATCATTGTTGTCATGCTTGCATGATAATTAGGTTATAGAAAGTCACAGTTTCAAAAAGCATGTGCCTTTACATTAACTTCTGTGAATCTAAATTAGCACTCAAAAGGTGCTCTTGATGGAAAGCTTTGGAAAGACAAATGGATTTGAGTTTGATTTGGTTGGGGTTGTTATGATACACGTATCATCAGCTTTGTTCATGTTACTTAATTCATTTTTCTTTGGAAAAGTTTAAGTTGTATAAATCCAAAAATAATTACAAGATACAGTGTACCCCAAGCAGTTCTGAAGACCGGATAAAGAGACCATAAGGTCAAAACAAAGAACAAAGCTAAAACAAGAAGAAAACAAAGCAAAAGCTAAAATAGAGACATCTGGTCGACTGGTTTCTGGGAAATCCAGAACCGGTTGACCAGTTAAACAAAGAAAAGCCTAGGAACCAGTTTCTGTCCGACCGATAGATGATTGATTGAAAAAGATTAAAAACCCAAGATGATGCAAGACATATTTGAAATTTCTGTTCTAGGAAGGATTTGTGGTGAGCTAGGGTTTGTTGTTCGTAGCATTAGAGTAGCATAGAGCTTGTTTAGAAATAAATAAGAAGAAATTAGGTTGTGAACAGTGATCCGTTACTATAGCAGCATTGCTTTTATGCAAGAAAGAAATAGAAGTACGAGAAAATAGAACAGGAGAACAGAGAGTGAAAATGAAAATATAGCATCTCTCATTTATAGAGATTAAAACTCGGATTTCTAATCCTTACTTTATTAGGACTGAACCTAAATAGGAATACTCTATTAAAGACTAAGCTTACAAAATAACCCATGACATAAGACTCCAAATCCCAAACATAGAAATCTACCAAGGACACTCATTGGTTTTTTTTTTACCAAAAGACCTGTTGGTTGAAGAAGAATCGCTTAATGTAGAATTGGGAGGGTGTTTCTCTAAGAATAACATAGCTACTTCATCACAATGGTTGGTGAGTTTAATGTTTTAAATTCCTAAACTTCTGGAAAATCAGCCAAAATCTATATCAAAATCAATCTATATCAAAATAGATTTTCTTGTAATTGAATGCTATATGTGATGCAACTTTAGGATCGTGTTTCTTAAAGATAGACACACATGTCATTGTTCTGTAAAATGTCTTATGGGAACTCGAAAACATATTTCACAGGGGGTTTTGGTACTCAGGTCTTATTGGTTTGTCAGTGGCATATACTACTTGGATGCATGCTTGACATGACAATGTGCATTCGCTAATGTGTTTATAGCTGCGCCCCCCCCCCCCCCCTGATGCACTGCTTCATTAGATTCCTGATTGAAATTATTGAATCTAATCTAATTGACATTTTGGTGTTTTTAGCACTGATTCTAATTTAGCATTTTCTTGCTCTATAAAATTTCTATCACACTCAAATTTGTCTTATTCTATATTTACTCTTTTTAAATAGCTGATCCAGTGGGATTGGAACTTGTGATTCCTAATTGCTATGAGGACAAGGAGGCCATCCCACAAAAAACATACTTCGGTGGACAGGAAGGTGCTGGAGAGTACATTTGGTTTAGAACAAGGGACAAGCTAAATAAATCTGAATTGTTGGATATAACAAATGCCGGTGATGATGATCTTATATGTGGTAAAACCTTGTAAGTAACTTGTATAATATATTGGGTTCAAAGAGTTGAGAAAGTTCATCTTAACCATGAATTTCTGAGACTGATGTGCACTCGTGGCAGGGCATATACTCCATCAATTGAAGATGTTGGAGCTTATTTGTCTCTGTACTGGCTGCCTACTCGTGCAGATGGCAAGTGTGGAAAGCCATTAGTCACAATTTCCAACTCTCCAGTTAACCCTGGTATTCATTCATAAATTTCAACTTCATGTGTTCTTTGACAACAAAGACCTATCTTGTTATGCAAGGCTATAGATAGTCATAGACCTTCCATAAACATCATCACAGGTGCATGCATTTTGGAGTTTTGTTAATCTTGTGATGAACCTATGATATATTGGCCACTTTTTGAACCACAGTATGGTTGATTAAGTTGAATTACATGTACTCCATTATACCAATCCATGGTCTGGCCCAAGTTATGCCAAGAAGCTGCATTTGTTTAGTTCTTCTTTTCCTTAAATTAGCTCATTAAAAAGTGGAATTGATATCTTGTGGCAGCTCTTCCAGTAGTTTCTAATGTTCATGTGAAGGAGCTGTCTTCGGGTGTTTATGCTGGAGAAGGAAAATATTTTGGTGGGCATGAGGGATTGAGCCTCTTCAGCTGGTATAGAGAGACAAATGAGGGAACAATCATTCTTATTAATGGGGCTAACTCTAGAACGTACAAAGTCACAGATTTGGATTACAATTGCTGCTTATTGTTTGGGTAACTGTTCTTACTCTTTTTTACCATCCCATCTAAGTTCCTCAAGTTTAAACTTAGTTATCTATTGATGTGCCAAACATTTGAATATTACTCTAGAATGATTTTCCAGTATTCCTTTGGTTCATAAGGCTATGTGATGATATACTGCAATAAACATGGCCAAATTTTTCTCATAGGTACACACCTGTTCGTTCAGATTCAGTAGTAGGTGAGCTTAAGTTGTCCGAGCCAACTAACATCATTCTCCCAGGTGTGTAGTCTTTTTTGGGAAAGAATGGGGAATATGATTTTGCATTTACTTGCTAAATAACTGTAGATGAGCTGTATAAATTGGACTCGCTGGCCTCATCACTTATTCATGCCCCCCCCCCCCCCCCCCCCCGCGGTAGATCAAAATGCTACAAATTTCTGTCCAAATGATATGTTACCTTAAAAACATTAAATAGAAATGAAGGTGGGTAATATTATCGTTCACAAGATTTATATTATCTCAGTTTCCCTGTTTTGTGTAGATGAAGAGAAGCCTTGAAAGGTAAAATAGAAATTCATGGGAGGGAGTGTCCTAGATTTATGATACTTTGCTCTCTTGATTTCTTAAACAAAGTTACATGGAATTGAATAAAGAAGTTGCTATTCCTGAACAACTACCTCTAGTCAGCAGGCTCTAGCCTTTGCTTTGTGCTCTAATTATCTCATTGTACAACTCACAATTTTAGGTGAGTTCCGTTGATGAATATATCTTCTGTGAAACCATACTCTCTATGGATTCAATTCAGTCAACCTGAAGTCCAAACTAGCTGGGAATGTTGGGGGAGGTGTGGAAAAGGATAGAAGCATGAGATTGTACTTTGATCTAAATTAGGCAGTGTAAGATTGTATCTTTTTTTTGGGTTGTGTTCATAAGTTGAATCAGGAAATGGGAGATTGCTTTTTATTAGAAATTTTGTCCTTAATTTAATGGGAAAATCGTTGATGGCATTTACTAGGATTTTGATTCCTATTTATTCGAGTTTAGGGTTTTCATCAGAGTGCTATAAATACTTGCATGATGGTCCCTGTAAAATGGATCCACAACGAAATCTTTTCATTTACTTTTTCAACTATTTCCCCTTGTTTTCCAAGAATCTGATGTAACTTAGAAACCTTCAAACTTTGCTCTTGTTGCTTGCAAGATCGTCATGTACTCAAGTGGTTGAATTTCCTCATGACAATCAAGATTGTCATTATCATTGTTCAAAAACTTTTGTAGTAACTGTTGCAAAGGTTTTGAAGCTAGACCTGCCTTCCGAGTAGATTTATGTTTACATCAAATTATTATTTCAACCTAGTCAATAAGACTGATTCTCTAGAAACTAGAGCTCATGAAATTAGAAAGACAATTGGCTTTACTATGATAAAAAGCAGGCTTAGTAATGTTACCACCAAAAGTTTCTGAACAACCATGAAAAAATTGTCGTAATTTCTTGAGCTTTGGTTTCTCATGAACTAGCTTTTTTGGCTAGTTAGAGTAATAAATTTATCTAGACATAAGTCTATCTAGAAGCCATGTCTAGCTCCTAAACCCTTGCAAGAATGATCCATGTGCGTTGCCATTCCTCTTTCCAAATTCTTATTGAAGCTCTTACTTGCAAGGTAATTTTGTTGAACATGGCATATAGTACTCGTTTGCAGACATATGTGACCTTAGTAATTCTATCTGGAGTTCTATTGATGTATATATCTGTCCCCCTTCTTTGATTCTTTGCTTTCCTTGCTGCATTACATTCTTCTCTTCCACCCTGTTGCTTTTATTGATACAGTTGCTGAACATTATATATGCTATGCTCTATTATATACTGCATTGTGGCTACATCTCCTTTGGAGCATCATGCAAATTAAACTATATTTCTTATTTGTCCCAGAGCTTCCACAAGTGGAAATGGTTGCTCTCACGGGAAAGGCAATTGAAGGTGATGTACTTACTGCTGTTGAAGTGATCCCGAAGAGTGAAACCCAAAGAAATGTTTGGAGCAAGTACAAAAAAGAAGTCAAATACCAATGGTGAAATGCAAAATTCTCTTTTAGAGTTTTTTTTTTCCCTGTTAGATTTCTAATAATAACTAGTATTGTTAGGCATTCTTTCCCTATATCCTTAGCAAAATTTTAAAGTATATTTATGAAGGGTCAATGCAATTGAAGTGTTTTTAACTTGTTCATATTACAACAGCAACATGTATCCAACCTGATTTTCTTTTTACTGGAACCAAAATTCGTATGAAGGCAAACATTTTTAAATCATTTTACTTCTGTTGGGATTCTGAATAAATAGGTGCTAAAACACTTTGGTATACTTTCTGGCTATTGGTGAAATGACATGCATAACCATTAGATGGCTGGTTTCCGTTTCAGAATTTGGCATGTATGCAATGAAGTCAGAAATATTTCCAGTCTCTTGAATTTCATCACAAGTCCTTAGCTATTGTCATTCTCTCATTTGACACAAAGATGCTGCAGGTTCTGTTCAACAGTGACAGGGGATGGCTCTTTTGAACTCTTGCCTGCACAGCACTCCTGTTCTTACAAGTTGCGGTTAGAAGATATCGGTAGGCGCTTCAGATGTGAATGTATTGTGACTGATGTCTTTGGAAGGTTGAGTGAACTAGCATATGCTGAGACCGATGCTGTGTTGCCAGGTCTTTTGCTTTAAACTGTGTTTTTTCTCTATTCAGGGGAAATTATTTCATATTTTAATCTATCTCCATCAATTTGATTTCAAAATTTTGTATCACTCCATGAGATGTATGTGTACTTATTCTGATGGGACATGGTTTTTAAGTAACACACTCCATTTTCTTGATTTAGTTTTTCCAAATTTAATATTTTTTTGACATTTTGGCTAACTATGGATGTCTATTTCTGAACTGACTATTAATCACATGTTGCAAATGTTCCACTTATGCTTGGATATTTCCTCATTCAGGTTAAAGTCCTGTTTATTCTAAATGTTGTGAAGGTAGTGTTATATCGCTCTCACTCACAAAACACACACACACACACACTAGGGATACTAAATTTTACAATATTAGAGGAATTTTTTGAAGTCATGAAAAATTAAATCTTGCTATTAATGTAACATTTACCATGGATTATCTAAGATCTATCATAGATTGACACCTGTTAGTAAAATATTTAATAAAAGGGTGAACCTTTTATGTGTGTGTGTATATGTGTGCGTGTCTATTTCAAACTATCCCATTATTTTGGAGAGCATTCACACGTGAACCTTTAATGTCCTTTTTGATCATCTATTGCATGATTTTACAAATAGCTGTTTTTCTTGGATTTTTCATTGATGAAAGTTTCTGTTCTTTTCTTTTTGTTGACATGTTCATTGCTAAGATTTTATTGTACCTGCTGCTATTGGCAATTTTTCTTGAATGCCTAACACTTGATTGCATTCTTATATTATCTTGGTATTTGTTCTCATGAACTCTTCTTCTTGTTAAGTAATTGATATATTGATTGATTTTAGGGATTCCTAGAATAAATAAGTTGGAGATTGAGGGTAGGGGTTTTCACACCAACTTATATGCTGTTAGAGGTATTTACAGTGGAGGAAAAGAAGGCAAAAGTAGAATTCAATGGCTTAGATCAATGATTGGTAGTCCCGATCTAATCTCCATTCCAGGTATGACAGCTGAAAAACCATTAAATTGTTCTATAAAATGCTGGAACCATACACTCAAACAAAAAGCTCCACATGGACATATTTGTTGACAGTAATCTCTTCATTTAGTTTCATTGCTGGTGGTGGGTTCCACTCGAGTACAAGTAAAAATGTTGACAGAATGTTGTATTTGACTTCGAAAATTGTTTGATCTTGTAGGGGAGGTGGGAAGGATGTATGAAGCTAATGTTGATGATGTGGGGTACAGGCTGGTGGCAATTTATACTCCTGTGAGAGATGATGGTGTTGAGGGGCAACCGGTGTCTGCATCAACAGAGCCAATTGCAGTTGGTATGCTCAATTCCCTCTGCTACTTGTACTTCCCATTTCCCACTGCTTATTTTAAACACTTTAGCAAATTGTTGTTGGTATAAAATCAATGTCACCTAAACAGGTTCAGCAGGGTTTGAATTTTCACAGTTATCTAATCCCTCTGATTCTAGCCTAAACCCTAGAAGGAACTGTGGAACAATACCCAACCAAAAGAGCACTAGTATCTGTGTGAAACAATGTCTAACATAGAGATTCCTTATATGTATTTAAGTGAAATTTTGAGAAAAGAAAATAGAAAGTCATGGATTTAAAACAGGAAGAACATAGGTTGATTCGGATGAAATTTATGTTACTATAGTTGATATTTTATATGAAATTAATTTGTTTCTTATCATCAACATCAACCTCAATAACAATCATGTATTTTATCTTTAGCTTTGGGAACAAGTGATGTTTATTTTAGATAGAACGATTGGTAATTAAAAAATTAATAAAATCTTCCTTTTAAGAGTTAAATAAAGTTTGCTGCAATAGAGCTTGCCATAATTCTGTTGAAATTTCTCCGTTGATTTCTGAATCAAGGTATTTATCTTTCAGTAATTGTCATGAAGGTGTAACTTTTTTATTTGGTACTTAGGTGGTAGAGTAGTGAATGTCTCATTTTTCATTATATAGAAAGCAACTTTCCAGAAATTTTACAAAATTGAGACTAGGATTGGGAACTTCAAAAGCAAAGAGATTAGGGCAAACAAAGCAAAGCAAAAGAGAGGAGGGTCCGAGTTTTTTAGTTTGTATATATCATGATCTTTCAATTTGTTTTTTTTTTCTTCTGGAAAATAGGATCTAATGTGCCTTGCTTTTATGAGGAAAAGATTTAGGAAGTGCCTTGTTGAAAAAGAAAAGGAAATTAAAAGATTTCCTGGTTGAACTCTGCTGGACACCCATCTTATAGTATTTGCCGCTTGGTTCAACTTTAGCTGATTGGGCTTTGAGCATGCCTGGCATTGCAAGTTTCATGGCAGATCAGTCATGTGACATGAAATCATCAAACATTTTTTTTTTTGGTTCAACAGAACCTAAGACAGGTTTTGGACTACCCAATGGGGTATCTCCTTCCATCTTTAAATCCCACAAGCCCTTCTATTGCTTGGACTAGAGCACTCCAAGTGGAAATGGCCACTGGGTGTTCTTTTGGGGACAAATTGCAGTGAACTTTAAAATCTTAAATAATGTATTGATTAAGAAATGAGTTGTGTTGAATTTGATGTATAAACAGACAAGATTTGACTTGCAATTCTTTTGTCCTGCTCCAAGGACAAACCCACAGCAAGCTTTATGTATGGGTTTTCATGTTCATGTCCTACCTTAGTTTCGTTTAGTTTTTCCCCGCTCACTTACTTGAAATACCTTCTCTAATTATGATTAATCCTGTAAAATCTCATAAGTTTTTTGATTGTCTGTCATCAATTTCCCCCTGATTTTGGCATGATTAACTTTCAGAGCCTGATGTTTTTAAAGAAGTTAAGCAGAAGATTGAACTTGGATCTGTGAAGTTTGAGGTGTGTATATTTTAAGTATTGTGATGAATATAATTTCCTCTATACTAATTGATTTTTGATGCTCTTGGTATAGTTGCTGATGTTTCTTGTACATCTTCAATTTTGTATTTGTTGAATTTATTGTAAATTATGCATCTCAGAATGTACCAAACTATACTTTCATGTAATGAATTTCAAGATTGTTTTTTATATAGTTTTTGTTTTTCTTTTTAACTGAAGCTGTTTTTGGCCTCTTTTCTGTTGAGTTATAAAGGTTTGGTAGAGGTGTTTTGAACATACATCTCATGTTCTAGATCTCTTTTAATTGGAGGGGAGAAGGATAGGAGGATGGATTTTGACTTCTGTTCTTTTGGGTTTTCTCTGTGAAAGTATGAGAGAGATGCTTGCCTGAATTACCATGTTTGCTATTTTTGTTTGGTTCAGATCTAATATATTATTGCTTGTCATGAAAGGACTGCTTGAAGATGACAATTGCAATAGTCTTGACTGTCCAAGCCAGCTCATTTATGTGTATTCTCTTACATTATTCAAGAACTGACTGCCAATCTTTGTATACAGGCATTATGTGACAAAGACCGTTCTCCAAAAAAGGTTTTTCCATGTCATTGCAATTTTGAGGTAAAAGTTGGAATGATAAAAAAAAAATATAGCATTTTATTGTTACTGTTAATATTGCAGGTTCTTGGAGAGGGGGGTAGTCTTGAGAGAAGAATACTAGAAGTTAATAGGAAACGCATGAAAGTTGTGAAGCCTGGTTCTAAGACTTCTTTTCCAACTACTGAAATTCGTGGAAGTTATGCTCCTCCCTTTCATGTGAGTTTGTGTCTGAACTTTAATAATTTTGTATACACCTTGCTTACTTTGTTCCTTGGCATGCAGTATTATTGCAAACTTGTTTCTTATCTTGATTTCAAGAAGGAATTCGTTTTAGGTTTTCATTCCATCTAATCGCATACCAATTTTGCTTTAAATTATCAATTCAATGTCAACTTTAACAAACATTATAATATAAATGTAGAAGTACTCTTGACAGTTTGGTAAATGAATTTAGAAGTACTCTGATGTGGTAAAAATAGAAAATTGCCCCTGGTTTTTTGTCTTTTTCAATGCATCTCACTTTATGTTGCTCTCTTCCCACATCACAATAATGTTTTTTGCTCACAATTTATTTATTTAGTTTTGTCAATAATCGGAGCTTAAACTTAAAGCACTTTTAGTCCACTTATAGATTGCTTTTCCCAATCTTATTACTACCAGAAAAGCTAAGGTTAAGATTTTTTTTTAGGTGGAGCTTTTCCGAAATGACCAGCATCGGCTTAGGATTGTTGTGGATAGTGAGAATGAAGTAGACCTGATGGTCCACTCGAGACATTTGCGGGATGTCATCGCTCTTGTGATTCGAGGCTTTGCTCAGCGATTCAATAGCACATCCCTCAATTCTTTGCTCAAAATAGACAATAACCATGGTGTAAAATGACTTTGTATTTATGCATAGGTTTTTAGTTATGTGGGCGTCCACTCATCTGTCACGCCCATTTCACTTTCATTTTGTTCTCTTATTATCTTGTGGTGCCTGCATGTATTTCAGAAGTATTTTGTAGAAAATATAAGGGTGAGGTGTTAAGAGATTTGTCGACGAAGAAATCAAGTTGTTAACCTTACATTTTGATGTGTGGTTTCGGACTAGGCGTCCAGAATCTGCAGGTGAAAATTTTAGGTCAAGACGGCCTACCATGAGCCCGCTAATATTTGGGACGCTGTAATATCCAGTTCTTCAAACAGCCCAAGAAAATGCAGGTGTTGGCCTAACGGTATTTATTGTTTCTGGTGTTAAAGAATCAAATCATTAATTGGTTATTAATCATTTTTTTGAGTTTGTGTTAATAGAAGTATGTTTCTCACGGTTAGACATGTTCTCTCTATCTCGAACTTTTGAAAACTATTTTTTATACCAAAAAACAACTTTGAAATGATGATCTCAGAAGTCTAAAACTTTTAGCAAGTTTGATGACCATTACAGACACTATTTCTTAAACTTTTTGTAAATAAAATAGAATGTTCTGTGGTAGTTGACCATGCTAGTTACAAATTTCAAAGGCAATTGATAAACTAGATAATAGCGCTAGATCCAATGCCTTAGATAATAGGTATGCTAGACATGGACAATTTTCTGTGACATGTGATTGATCACTTTGTTGGGTGAGCTGAAAATATTCTCTCCGGGGCATAAGCGCACAAGAGTTTTACCTTGTTTAATTCTTGCATTGAAATTTGAATTACCTCGTTCTTGTATCAATATTTGAATTTGAAATGACCTTACCGTTCTTGTATCAATATTTGAATCTGAAATGACCTTATCATCTTTTTGTAATCTAGAGTAAACAAGATGAGCATTTTAAACATATAATGTTGGCACTCTTGCTCCTGAGTGATATTTTTTACATTATCTAGCTTAAACCAGCTAATATATTGAACTATTGGTTTATATGGATTAAGTTTGATAAACTTTTTAAGATTACTTGTAGTTTGTGACAATTTAGTTTTGAAGAATTTATCAAACTGTAAAAAGAAAAACTAATATTCACATAATTTTTGTTCAAACTCTAAATAATCCTAGATTGTTTAATGATATTGTTGCGAATCCCAAAAATTTCTTTCAATTTTTGTTTGTGTTCTAGAAAACTTAACATTATGTCTATGTATCTTTGCTCATTCTACAAATATGAAGAGCAACTAAGAGCCCATCCTCGTTAGTAAGGTTTCACTTAACCTATTAAAATATTAAAGTAAGGTATCATATTATAAATAATTTAACACAAAAAATAATATGATTAAACTATACAAATCAACTTTTATAACCCATACTTGATGCAATTATTGTTTATCCAGCTCACTATGATAAAGGACAGGAAGTGGGTTGGATTATCCTTAAAAATCTTACTCCTATACTACTTGACTTTGCAAATCACAAAGTTATCACGAGTTTTATCTAATTATAATTTATGTGCTAATGAAAAACTATTTAAGAATATATATTATTTAATTCCTAATAGGAGTGTTAGCTTAAAGATTTAACCTATCATTTTCCATCCTTAATTTTAGAACACCTAACATGCAGATGCTCTTAGGACTACAATTATATATTATAAAAACATGAACTATTATAAATTGCTTATATGTATTGTTATAACAATAAATGAAATATAATAAATTGAAACACTTTGTTTATATTATTATACTAATAAAAGCAACAAACAACCACCTAACTTGTTTAGCCCCTATCATGCATTAATGACTTAACCAACAGTATAAATTGGCAAGAATTGTCGACCCCTAACTATATTCATGAATATCATCAAAAACCTCTAATAATAGAAAACACATAATTGACATTACATTGTTAGTCATGTATGGAAAGAGGTTGTTGCTAAATATATGCATGATTTATGCTTTAATATACCCACACAATCCCCATTCGCATCATTAGGATGTGGACTAAATTTTTTTTTTCCAATCCAATTTAGCTTGATGGCATGCCACTTTAACATACAAATTGGGGGGAGCATGTCCTATTATACATAAGCATAGATCCTCCTTGTTTATTGACCATCCATTAATGGGTAGGCCAAGAAGAATAACAATGTCCTGGAGTCTAGGCGTTATCTCACCTACTAAAAGATGACATATATGGGTCTCACGTCTCTATCTCTTAATCAATACACCAATCAATTCATGACCAATCCTGATATGTGACAGACATATTGTAATATAAATCTGTCTATATAATGTATGGCACCACACCTGGATGTAGATCTATTTATCTATGGTACTGAGAATAGATCCTATCGTTGGCTTGAAAAGCAAGCAAATAATATAAATATTAGTATGATTGTGATATTATGAACATAATTGACTATTAACATGCTTGAATATAATAAGAAGTATTCTTACATCTTCCACCTATATACCATTCAATCTATGACCTTCCTACAATCATATAATAATCATATTAATAGGATTTGTAACAAGACTATCGTCCTCGACATCACAATGAATTATATGTGAAATTGGTAAAAAAAAAAAAAATTTAAAAAAAGGTCACCATCTAGTATTATAGTTATTAAAAAACCTAACTTAATGCGAATTAGTGAGCATCACCAAAGAATCCATTAGAGGTACCAATTGAGCCTATTACTAGGTCAAGAGCTAAAAAGGTCAAAAAGGCATTCAATGAGTTAATTCAAAGTATTTAGGCCCTATTTCCTACCAAAATTGCGGATTCAACTTATTTTTCTACTTACATGTCAATGGGTTTATTTTTTGTAATACATAGTTGTATACTAGCAAGTATAATTTTCAATCTGGCCATTGGATCGAGTAAAATTTTACCAAAAGTTTTCAGAAGTCTTGTTTTATGTTGGTTTGACATTTTAGGTTAATTGGATATCAAAAAGACCTTGCTATAAGGTCAAAAATTTATTGTGCAGGATTTGTATTAGTTTCTAATTGATTTAGGATTCTTTTCTCTATTTTATTTAGAACTCTTTTATTATTTTTACAGAATTATTTAGGATGTTTCACCAATTATAAATAAGGTTATTTAACAGGTTTAATTTTATTTTTTTAATAAGAAATGGATTGATTATTCCGAAATAAAACTTGTGTATGAGAGTTTGCTCTTACTCTTGGTTTCTTATGAAACTACTCTAACTTATCAAAGAACTGACAAAGTTTTGTGGTATCTTGTTTTGTTCTGATTTAGAGTGTTTTGCATGTTTATGGAGTTTTAGTTGTTTTTATATTTATTTAATTCTTGGTTGTTCTTAGTATTTTTAACGTGTTTAATTATTGAATTTGGTTGAAATTGGGATGATGTGAAGAGGCAGAAAATTAGCTAAGCTTAGAGAGCAAATCCTAATTGGTCTGATCTAATCAAACCAGAACATTATTCAATATTTGATAATTGGAGCAACATAGCTTGGTTTTTAGTGTTATTTAGCTTTCAAGAAATCTAAAATATATGCCTAAAACTTTTAAGAAGAGCCTAAAACCCATTTTCTCATTTTGAAACTCAAATAATATAGGTGATACAGAAACCTGAATTTTTCTAGAAGTTACTATATTCTAGACCCTATTTTAGTTTTCAGCCTATATCTAAAGTTTTAGAAGTTAGAATAAATCAATACTAGATGCTTTGGAAATATGAGAAATATATCTAAAACTTTTATGAAGAGTCTTGGTCCAAACTATGTCATTTTGGTACCCTATATTGAGCTAGAAACATGTCAACTATAAATTCTAATTTTTTAGCATCAGAAATCTATTTAAAAAATAAAAGGAGAAATAGTTTCAGGGGAAGGGATTTTTAGATATAGAAAAGAGGAATAAGCTTTATCATAGAGATACATTTAAGAAAACCCTAGAAGAAGAAAAAGAAGAACATCCTAATAACCATACCATAGGGAAGGGAAATTTATAACTCTAAAGGAAAAGCAAAGCTTAGGGTTTCTGCAATTCCAGAGTTCTTCTTTCTTTAATTCTTTTAATTGTTGAATTTTTTTTAAGGATGTTGAATTTAAATTTATGTTTGAGAGATAATTTGATTGTTTTATAAATTATGATTTGCTAGTTTTGTTTTTATTCTAAGGCTAGGATGTAGTCATTATGGTTTTATTGATTATCCTTTGGTAATTTCAATTTGATGATTTTGATTTTAATTCTTGTAATTTATTGACCATGAATTACCTATCTATTGAGCGAAGTATCAAAAGTTAAAGTTTAATATTAGTTCATGGAATCATTAACCTTGGTAGTGTAGTTTAGAAATAAATACACACCTTCAAAAATTCCACATAACATAATAAATTTATATTAATTTCTATGATGAAAACACTAGACATAAAGTTAATATAGGTATAGGAGTTATTTCATGAAAGAGGATATCATATTAAAAAAAAAAAAAAAGAAGAAGAATTCAATCATTGTAATTACCATAACATAAATGCAAGCAACTAGGTTTAAACTCATTGAAATAATTCAATTGATGAAATCCAATCCCTGGAAATATTTTACATTTGATTTTTTTAGTTAGTAACAATGATTTAGGACTATTTAAATAATATATAAAATTTTATAAATTGATACTTGAATATCCTCCTTGAGGAAATAATATTTTTTACTTTGTTTTATTTGTTAAAACCCACATGCACTTGTGGTAAAGTTTAGGGGACATCACTCTATGGAGTTGTGATTATAAGTCTTGGAACATCTCTACTCCTAGAGAGTACCCTGTGATCACTAGAAGAAATGATTAATGTTGCTATCAGTGATTATTAGTTTTTTTACAACCTTTCAATGCTACCACTTCCTGGAACTGTTTTTAAAGCTTGGTAACATTGTAACACTTTGTTATTGTTGTTCTCAGTGTGTTTGGACTAAAATAGAAATGAAAAACCGATAACAACTATAGAGGTGAAGATGGCTTCCATTATAACCAAGAATGTAGTTTTTTATTTTATCTTACTTTTTTCCATCACTCTCTTGCTTTTCTTTCTCTATATCCTCTTTATCCTTTAAACTCTTCTTTTCCTTTCTAGCTTTCTATTTTTTTTTTTCGCTCCTATATTACTCTTTTTTCTCTTCTTAGGTAGGGGTTTTTGAGAGGCCATTTATAAGTGAAAATTAAGGAATGAGAATCTTTATATTAGCGAGATCAACACTATTGATCCCTAGGAACTTATTATCACTATAAATTTCATGGTGTACTTTTATTCTTATATGAATTGGAGACTTGAAAAGTTGGGCACCTAACTATTTTGCTGATCTTGGTTGGTTTGGTAAGAGTTTTGGTGCGGGTTTACAGAGAATTTCAAAGGTAAAAATAGATTAAAAAAAGGAGTTGGGGCTACAGATGGTACATTAAAGGAGAGATTGGGCATATCTTTTACTTGGTTTGGTAAGAGAGAAAGGGCATAAAATGGTTTGAAAAAAGGTATTCTCATGGCCTCTTCTACGTGACTCGGCTAGATAAGAGGAGAAGATAATGAACAATGTCTTCAAAACAGAATGAACAATATCCTTATTTTTCCTTTTATGAGTATTTTATTATTTCATTTGCGCTTCTATCTTCATAATGATGTTGTTTTAGATGAGACTTGTCATTTAATTTAAAGTGCACAATGTTATTTTTCTCAACCTTATTTGATGTGAACCCCATTGATATAAAGATCAAGAAACCCACAATCAAATTAACCATTTTCAAGAAAGCTAACTTTAGGTTTATGATTGAGCTTGATACAATGATAACCTATATCAAGATACCAAAACTATATAAACTAAATCCCCACCCAACACCTATAAAGAGACACAAAAAAATAAGTATATATGATATCATGAACCTTGGTTAATTATTTGATAAGTCAGGGTAGTTCCATTAGGAACCAAAAGCAAGAGACAAACTCTCACACACAAGTTTTATTTCTGAATAATCAATCCATCTCTTATTATTTTTTAAAAAACCTAATACTAGATAAATAACCCTATTTATACTAGGTAAAACATTCTAAACAATGATGAAAAAATAACGAAAGAGTTCTAAATAAAATAGCAAAAAGATTCTTAAATCAACTAGGAAACTAATACAATCTCACACGATAGCTTCTGGATCACATCACAAGGTCTTCTCGATGTCTAATCACTATAAAGTTTTAAACCTATATAAAACAAGGCTTTTAAAATCATGTGAGAAAATATAAAATTGATCCAATGGTTGGATAAAAAATATGTTTGTTAACGTAAAATTATGAATTAGAAAATATAAGCCCAAAACCGCTTTTAATATTCTTGAATGATTAGGTAACCTTACAAATGAGGAAATTCATAAAAAAAAAAAAAGGAAACACAAGTAGTTGACACATAAACCTTTTCCAAAATAATCATAATTGCTTCCATCTATATTGTCCTTATAGAAAAGGAGTCCCTACTAAATAAAAAGTCCATAAATTATAAGGAAACAAGAAGCTAAACCTATACAACAACTTCTGGCCCATATTGGAATGCCTTTACGAACTTTGGTTAACCTGAAATTTTACCCCAACATAAAAAAAAAATATCCTTAAAAACTTCTAGTAAAACTTCAATCCCATCTAACATTCAAATTGAGAGTTATGCTTGTTAAAGTAAAACGGCATATTAGAAAATATTAAACCAAAAATCAAATCTGATTGTCCAACCCTTGCATTGATCATATCATTTCTTTTTTCTTTAAATGGATTCATCCTCAAATCACTGATAGGAACAATGGTAAGATCCAGAGCAATAGTAGCACTCATTTTATTAGCCTCTTGTTTAAGCCTTTATAGCTTTTTTATTTTTTTTAACTAATTTTTGCCTCCAATAACACTGTATGAATATAAAAACTCATCTTTCTTGTTTTACATCCTTTCAACGCATAACTTCTCTATCTTGATTTGTATCCTTTCAATAATGATTTGAAGCTTCTCAATCATCAATTAGTTTTTTTTTTATGAAAATGACATTCTAATTTCCTTACAAGTGGAAGGGAAAGAGTTTTCCTATAAGAGGCAAAAGAGAAGTGAAAAAAAAAAAAGACATAGGATGCTTTTATTTTAATGGATTGCATATTTTAGAATACCTCAATCCACTTTGATTATGTTGTTAAGAATAGCACAACCTATACACTGCAATGTTCCTAATAATGCAACCTGTATATTTTAAAAAAATTAAATGGGTTAGGCTATTCTAATAGCACAAACCATTAAGTTATGTTATTTTCCTAAAACATTTAAGTGTTGTGCTAGTTTCTAAGAATATGTTTGAGAACTTGCTATTTTGAAAGAAAAAAAAAATTCATATCTATCTCCTTTAGTTTGAAACAACATCTCTCCTTTCCTTTATTTTTTTTAAAGGAAAATAACCTTTAACATAATGTAGCTTGATCCGTTTTTAATTACCCACTATAGTTTGAAAAATTACAATCTACATCTCGAGCCAACAAAAAAATTTAAATTGAACAAAAAGACCAAACTATTCTCATATATATAAAAAATATATAGTATCATGAACTCAAACAAACAACATATAAAAAAATCTCTCTATTCAATGTACAATTTATCTCTTCGCATGACGATATGAACCCAAATTGAAACCAAAATATAGTTAGTTTTTTCTCTTATTATGCTGCTAGAATCTTTCCTTTAAAAAAATAGTTAGCTTTTTTTTAAGAAAAAAAAACCCTAAAAAACCATAAATTAAATATTAGAAAGAACCTTAGCTTTTTAATCTCATTAATTTTTAACTCAGCCCTTGCTATCCAAAAAATTACCTCTTTGCTCTTATCTCGTTAGAGATGCCTTGATTTTTCTTAGTGGCTCTTTGAAATCCTGCTTCTCCTTAAACCATGTAAGTTATAGAAACAATCTATTTATTTTTGAATTAAGGGCATTCAAGTGTCGACATCTTTTTCTCATATTGTACTTATTTGAACAACAAAAATTTAACACTAACTAAATAATATTCAAAGAAAGTGATGTAGTTTAAAATTTGCAAGGGTTATCAAATGTCAATCATCATAGTGTTATGAAATGTCACAATCTTGCCGACATGTAAAAACCATTAATTTATTTCCTTTGATCTATGTTATTTAGGTACACTATTGTTTTCTTGGTACACATTTTGTGATGTGGCTTTTTCATGTTTGTCATCAATCGTTTTGGTTGTAGGCAGATGCAGAAACCTTTTTGAAGAAGCAATATATGATTTAAATATTTGTGATTGGTGATATTATGAATCGTGTAGATGTTGTTGACTTTGGCAGCTTAGATGGTATTACAATTACACATCCCAAAAAGGAGATGACTACTGAGAGGGTGTAATTCCCTTGAGGTTGAAACATTGATGATGTGCCCTTTGTAGGTTAGATACTAACTAGAACTATGCATCAAAAAGTGGAGACAATTAAGGAGATGGTTCCTGTTAAGCAGGTAGGTGTGCATGTTGATAAAAGGCCTATTACCCCATCGATGGTAGAGGGATCAACATACCATCTTCTTCAAGGGGATTTCATAGTCCTTTTATTGAGCTCAATGATATTTTGATTAATCTAGATCCTTCAACAGCTGATTATGACACCTTCTCTCCCTGGATGTTTAAGTGTGTGTTTGGTATTGTGGTGCATGACACTTTCTAAAAGTAATTTTCATTTGAAAATATATTAAAATGACTTTTTTTTTTCAAATCTTTTATTTATTTTTTATATCAATATATCAAAATCATCAAAAAGTATTAAAAATGCATTAATTTGATGATTTTTAAAGCCAAATATGCTTTTAAAATGCATCCAAACATAATTTCAAGCGCAAATACAAATGGTAAGGTGTATCCAGATGGAGATATAAGGGTTGACTTCCACTATTTTCTTGTGCTAAAATGTTATAATTGTTGCCTTGTCAGAGTCCATGTCAAGGATGGTGACTGTTGGAGGTCTTGTTAGATGGTTTTTATTATTGACTCATTTGGAGAGCCTTTGGCTATTGTGATAATTTTAGTATCAAACTAAGAAGGAGATGGAGTTTGTTTATATGTACTATCCAAAGTATAGGGATCTAATTCTCTAGCAAATGAACTGAGGAGAGTTAGGAAGTTGTTGGAGTCTTTTGATCGAGACAGGATGATTGATGAGCTCAAGGAGGAAAAGGCTATTGAGAAAATCAAACATTGAAAGAGTTATGGTGGGATCTTATTGGTATTTACAAGTTGATGTCTCTGAGACTTTTTTCTTAATGGAACCTTTGGTAAAGCTACATGTTGGATTGTCTACATTGCATGATTATTTTATGCTTCGCGAGATCACATAATGCTCTATATATTTTGAATTGCAAATAAGATGTTCAATGAACTGTGAATGTTTTAGCTCTAGATAAGATTGTAGTGTTAATTTGATGACAAAATAATAATTATTAATTTGATGACAAAGTTATAATATTAATATTGGAAAGATTCTTCGGTCATAAAATAAAGAATAATAAAAATCTTATAACTAATCAGATATTTTTTGTTAATTTTTTTATGAAAATTTAAGTGTTAGTGCATGTATATAGTTCAGGATGTAAAATGTATTTTTTCAAACTATAGTAAGTAAGTGAAAAATAGACCAAATTACAGGATCTTAAAGGTAACTTTTTTTTTTTGTTTTTATTCAGAAACACGACATCTTCTTCCTTTTCTTTTTCTCTCATTTTTTTTCATGTTCTTGTCCCTTCTTTTGTCTTTTAATTTCCTTTTTGTCCTTGATTTTTTTTCCATAATTTTTTCTTCATTCTGATCTCTAATATGTCTTTTCTTTGTTTTTTTTTTCCTTGCGCAAATGCATATGTTTTTGTTTGTTTAATTAAGTTTAGCAACTGTTTCATATTAGTAGTAAAGTCCAGCGATAATACGGGAGCTTCTTTCACGGTTAGCACTAGAGCTTAATGTTGAGGTTGTTTCTTGTATGAGATCAAAAATTTTGGTAAAAGAAGGAAGTTTAAGGGTAAAATGTTAAGGGTATATAAAAATAATTAAAGGATTGAGCGTTAGAAAAATTACTGGTAATGGGAGATCCCGATAAGGATAAAATCAGAATTTAAATTAAATATAATTTAAAAAATTAAATAATATATAGCTGTGATTGTAAAATGAAAGTAAAAGAAAAGAAAAATGTTTGGATTCAAAAAAAAAAAAAAAAGGAGAAGAGGAAGGGATAGAGTCCAAAGTTTTTCTCATCCTTGAAATTTCCTTAGCGTTCCCTCGCGAGGTTAACATTTTGACTACTCCTGCGTAAAATGTTATTCTCCATGAAATCTTTCCTCGCCCGAACTTGTACTAGACACGAGTAAATGAGTTGAAAAATTACAAGGTAACTCTTGACACCCCTCACTCCCATACCAAACATATCTCGAGGACAGAATAAAGTAAAAAAAAAAACCCCAAGAAACAATGTGTTGTTGGTGCGCAGTCCAAAATCTATGATGATATCAAGTCTTGCTGTTTTATTGCACAACTAGTTCTGATTGTAAACGTGTAAGCACAAGGGTTAAAATTCAAGAGAAGAAAACGTTGTCCTGTTATGGAGGCATCAATTCCATGTGATACGCCGAGGTCTTAATAGAAAGGGCTTACAAGAAGGAATTTATTAGCCTCCAGATATGACGTTGATCCAATAATATTCCTACTATTTATATCTTAAATAATGATGATAATGATAATAATAAAGCAATATATATATATTATTACAAGTATCATGATATCCTTGCCCACGCAGCAGTTAGATTATTGCTTTCTTATTATTTCAGAGACATCCCCGCAGCAAAGCACGGGGCAAAGCGCTAGTTGATACTTGCCCTGGCGGGCCTTTAGTCCATGAATGAAAGAAACCGACGCATTTTCTCATTTTGCGAAGTCAGAAATGGTGCTATTTATTTCCATTTGGTTTCATGAGCAATATTCATAAACAAGGCTTGCATTGCCTGCATCTAAATCTTCTGTTTAAGAACATGGCGCAGCTGGACTCTCTGACTCTCCATCCTTGCCTCTAAGAGCTTTGCCTTCAAGCTGTTCTTATGTCCTCGCGGCCAATCAATGCAGCCCTTCATTCCTCGAGTCATGTGAGGATTCACAGAGTCAGGCGAACTCCACTGCCCCACCAAATCAGGGGGGCTGAGTCCGCTCTCACCAGACACCTTATCTGGAGATGTTATTCCAGCATTAGATTTTCTTCCATTTGAAAGCCTACTATTCAACCCATCCACTGACATTATTTTGTAGCTGTCCCCATTGTTTGGACAAGATCTCCAAAACCTAGTGATAGAAGACGTCTTCAACTGTCTTCTTGGCACAGAGCACAATTCACTGATATCAGTGATCGGGGTTTCATCACATGCATTTTCTTCCCATTCAGTTGCACTACCTGAGACATTACTTTCCTGGCAATTCTTGTTGACAGATGGGATGCTGCCATCTAGCGAATAACTTGAGCCCTGATCTTCAAGATGACTCACAGTTTCCCACGCACTCTCATCTTCTTCTATATCACCATTCTGATGAACAAAGGCTTCAGAATGTCCATGGTTTTTGTCCTTGTTAATCACATCCACGTCAGGGCTCACAGTGTAAATTTTTGCTCCGTGGTTAGCAGGGCTGTAAACAATGCATGGTTCACTTTCTCTATCATTCATTTCTCCAAAGTTGACATCCTCAAAAATAGAAAAGATATCATCTTGGTTTGGGGGCTCATACGTGAATTCCTTTATATCCTGAATATGCACTGAGGCGGCAGCTTGTATGACAGATTCAGCTTCTTTCATTTCCTTTAAACCTTGGGTTGCGCTTCTTGACCTTAGAAAAACTTCTAAATCAGCTACAAGATTGTTCATGTAGGAATACTTCTCTTCAAGGGCCACCTTGGCATCAACTAGCTTCATTTGAACACGTTCTTCACGCCAAACCTCAGCCATCTGCAACATCCTCCTTTCCTCGTCAACTTCCTCTCTGAGTTTCAAGGACTCCCTCTTTAATGCTTCAACTTCAGCCTTGTCTTCGCCAATTTCCTTAGCGAGCTCGTCGCATACTTCCTCGATCAATTCTCTCGCCTTCCTTTCCTTTTCATAGTCCTGCATATATCGCTTTGCTGATACTTTTGCATTAGCCAGATCATTAACCAGCTTGGAATTTACAATTTCCAAACTTCGACGATTTTTCCTTTCACGGCTCAAGTCAGCTTTAATGTCACTAAATGATGCACGGACTTTCTCATGCTCTCTGCTCCTCCATTGAGCCCTTTCCTCGCTTACTTTCTTCAAGAAGTGCTCCACTTTCTTTTTTGAAGATTGACGCTCAATCTCAAGCTCCTGAATGCGTGCTCGAGCCTGCTCTAGCTCAGCTTCAAGTGCAGAAACCACAGAGACAGCACTCACCTGTTGATCAAGACACTTCAACTGGCTATGGGACTGCTGTAGCTCATCTGATCTTTCCAAGCATACAGGGTTCCACTTAGTTGCGCCCTCCATAGCAGAGTTCGAAAACTGAAACGTGGGCCCAGGCTAAACAGCCACAGCACGTCCAGAATTGGATAAATAAGCATAAAAGGTATATATAGACCCATCATCATGAAAAGATAACCAATAGAAGTGAAAGTGAGGGCATACAATTCTAGGCTATGTTACCGAGGTTTTAAAACTGAACTATTCATAGCTGACAGCTTATCCCAAGTTAGAAAACAAGTTCAAAGCTTTTCAACATTAGATACAAAAGCAGGCTGAGCTACTTTACAAAACTCCTGTATGACTAATAAATTGCCACGTCAATGTACCGACCAGTATTTGAAACAATGCATTTTCCCATGGTTAAAAACATCATGCAACCTATCATTTAATTAAATTCAAGCACCAAGCAATATTGCAGCTTAACAAACTCGACATGCTATTGTGGAATTCTTCTTTAATGGCTCTATCTCATGAAATTTTTATTTTTCTCTTTAAAACTAGGTTATTGATGACAATCCAATTTTTAATTCTGGACTATATCAATTGTATTAATTGTAATGTAAATTTAATTGATGAGTAATTGTGCCCTATCCTTTAAATTATGTAGATTTTACTAATACATATCTTGTCCACATAAATGCTTGCATGTTTGAATGTACTCCTACTCATATACAAATACGTGGAACATTGTTTCCAAGTGAGGAAAATTGCAAAACTAAACACCGCATTAACACCATGCTCTACTGGGAACAAAGATATTTGCATTCTTAATGGAACAGGCAACTTTTGGAATATGATGAGAATTTCAAGAAGTCAATCTTTTGAAAAGAAATTACCTAAGTGAGCCGCAGAGTCCATAATTATAAACAGAGGCTAGGTTATAGGAACAACGACTGGAAGACTCTTCTAAAACTTCAAGTATGATCATTACTCAATACTGTCAGTATCTAATGGCCATGAACAGTTGAAAATATAGATAAGAAACTTTCAGAAGCCTTGGTACCTTGCACAAGAATCTGTTCCTCGCACCAGTAGAGCTATCCAGAAGATTGTTTGCATCAGGAACATACACTTTGTCGTTGTGATGAGGTACACCTGCGATGCCGAGATGGCCCATACCATGCTGCACAGACAAGCAACATTGACAAACTCATGTTGTAAGAATTTAATAAGTCAACGTCAAACTGGCTTTGTTAACCTTGATCACCAAGGTCGAAATAAACATCAGGCTCAACAAGTCAAAATCGTAAGCCATTCAAAATCTAAATGAAAGATTGGGATTTACATAAGCCCAAAACCCCAACAGATCTATAAATTATATAAGGCATTGAACAGCTAAGGTTTTTTGAAGCACACCAACATGTTTAAACCGGCTTTAGTTGTAATAAATAGGCATCCAAAAACATACTTTAATAAATAAATTACGATGCTATGCTACGGGGAAGAATGTAAAGATAACAAGAAAACCTTAGTCGAATTATTTTTCACTTAAAAAATATAATTATTATTACGAATACTAATATAGTAGCCTCATTATACCACAAGAATCTTTAAAGCACACCAATTTTCGAAATTCAATAATTAATCACATTAACCACATTTATGACTGTAGATCTTTCTACTGAAGAAAAAGAAGAAGGCGCCCAGCAGATCGTTACCTGAAACCCTAACTGATCCCTCCACCTCTCTTCACGGACGGTATGGGGCAGCTG
Organism: Populus tomentosa; assembly: GCA_018804465.1. Taxonomy (NCBI): domain Eukaryota; kingdom Viridiplantae; phylum Streptophyta; class Magnoliopsida; order Malpighiales; family Salicaceae; genus Populus; species Populus tomentosa. The sequence continues at coordinate 9,259,822 of CM031989.1, read as the reverse complement.
AAGCCGCCATAACCCAGCGGCAAGCTTCCTCGCCGAGACGTGACCTCTCAGACGGAAACTGCGATGGCGACCACTGTCCTCCTCCTCAACGCCTACATTCCTACTCCTATCATTATTATCCTTATGTTTATCTTCTTGGATCTTCCATTTCAACAAAGGCGTCTCGGGTGGTCTCCTCAATCGGATCAGGCTCGGATTTCGGGTTTTCCTTCGAGGTTTAAGATCTAATAAGTCCAGCTTGGCCGTCGAGAGTGGTTTTCCGGTGCTTTTCATAGTTGCTTGGCAAAATAATAGCCAGCCATTAGAGAGAAGCTGCTGAGTTTGTTGGTTGGGGGTTGTGATGAGTAGCTGTGGTGCTAGCAGCAGCTGAGCATGGCAGGGGGGTAACCGTGGTGCTAGCCAGCAGCTGGGTTTGTTTGGTTTTTGTGATGAGTAGCTGTGGTGCTAGCAGCTGAGAGTGAGCGTGTTAAACAGAAATAGGGAAAGTGGAGAGAGAGAGGGAGGGAGAGGTCAGAGGAGTTTGGATGTTAAGATTGATTTAATTGCTTAGTAATATAAAAAATTACAGACGCATATGGGCGGCACATGCATGTCTGCATGTGCCGCGGTCAATAAAACAAGAGGAAACACTATTCGTGTCCTAATTTTTTCCCACCACGGCTTTCTTTTCTTTTTTAATTCAAATTTTAGCATCAACGTTTAGTTTAATTTAATTTAATGTCTTCTTTTAAATGATTATTTATATTTTTATTTTAAATTTATATTATTAGATATTTTTAAATCATTTTGATACGTTGATATCAAAAATAATTTTTAAAAAATAAAAAATATATTATTTTGATATATTTCTAAATAAAAAGTATTTTAAAAAATATTCACATCAATAAAAAAAAATCTAATTTTGATTAATGTGGGATTCAATTTATAAATATTAATTACCATCAAATTAAGAAAAATATACACCACTACTAATTCATAATTTGACTTGTTTTAAAACTTGATTGCAACAATATAAAAGTTTGGTCACATGATTGAAGACAAATTATTGTATTGTTTCTTTTCATGCTTCTTTTTAAATAAGCAAACTTGTGCAGATTCAAAATCAGGCACCATAACAAAAGGGAAAAAAAATTATTTAAGGTAAAAATCCTCTATTTAATACATTGATTGATACCGGTTTAGGGTTGAGGTTGAATTAATTTTTCATCTAATTTTATTTATTTTATTTTATTTTAATTAATTTTTTTAGTATTTTTGAATTGTTTTGATATGTTGATATCAAAAATAAATTTTAAATAATAAAAAAAATATTATTGTAATATATTTTTAAATAAAAAATACTTTAAAAAATAATTTTAATCACATTATTAAATTTACCTTTAGTTAGATACTAGTATTCATGTCAAGTTATTGACATAGAAAACAAGTATGGTAAATTGGTAATTTCAATAATGTAAAAGTGTGTGGGAAGTGAAGTATTAACAGAGATGCTGTGTCATTTCTTTTACAAAAGGGGAAGAAAACTATTATAGAGCTACCATGACCATCCACGCAGGGGAAGAAAAAATGCTGTCTCCGCATCAATACCACTTGATGCTCTTGAAAATTAAAATTTGCATACAAAATCACAAATAATTCTTTCACTATTGTTTGGATGTAAATTCTTCAAGAAAAAACTAAAATAACAATTATTTTTCTCAAAATACTTACCAATTGGTGGTGAGCCTAGTTTAGAAAAATAAACTATCTTCTGTGAAGTCTAATATAGAAAGCATGTTATAAACTTTTTTTCAAGTTATTCTCTTCATATATCTCAAGTTATAGACCTGCCACTAATTTAGCATAGTTGGTAAGCAAAACAGATAAATATATATACACACACACACATTATAGAAGATGTGTCTCCATAGCTAAACGTTATGTTTTTCCTCTGATACATTAATTTTCTTAATCGATGAGGTATAACTTTTTAGTGCCTCTCATGTTTAGAAATGTAATAGTAGTAGTTTTTTAAAATATTTTTAACTTGAAAAAACATTAAAATAATATTTTAATTTATTTTTTATATTAATATATCAAAACAATCTAAAAACACTAAAAAAATAATTTAAAACAAAATATAAAATTTTAATAAAAAAACTGGTTCAAACTCACTCCCAAACACTCGTTTAACTAAATAGGTAGTTTAGGATTCGTCACGGGCCATGTTGATTTTATTTTTTTTGAACTTTAAAAAACAACGTTCAAGTGCTGTTAGCTTTTTTTAAAGCATAAAAAAATCTAGTGACTCAAGTTATTAACCCTACTGGGTCTAATCCAATTAGATAGTTTAATTTAATTATATGATAAAAAAAAAAAACAACGACGGTAAATGTACTAAATCTTAAGAGAAAATATGATAATGATGACTCATAGAAAAAGAATGCTTACCAAAAGAAAAAAAATATCTTGAAGCTGAATTCCAAGATGACACAGTGTTAAAGGATAAAGTTGAAAAACAATTTGAAAATAGCAAAACAAATCCATGAGTCAATCCAAGTTAGCATGAAAATTCATGACTCGAGTCGTGAAGTCAGACTATCCTCATAGAAAGAAAATAAAATAAAAATAAATAAGATTAATTTTTAATAAACCCAATGTTGAAGGTTGAAATTAAAAAAGAAAATCAGTGTAAAACAAGTTATAAGAAAAAAAAAAGTCAACCCGGGTTGACATTTCATATCCATGACCTGGATCATAAGACCAAGATCACTGCATCAAAAAATAATTTGAATGATGAAATTAAAAAAAAATAAAAAGGGATAAAAACACAATTAAAAAAATAAGGATGAAGTTCGACATATAAATAAAATTATGTAAAAGCCTCGGGTCAATCTAAGTTAGCAAGGAAAATTCATGACTTGGGTCGTAAGGCAAACTAGAAAAAAAAAAAAAAAGCTTTATCTTCAATAAACATAGTGTTAAAGGTTAAAATTGAAAAAAACAAATAGCGTGAAAAAAAGATCAAAAAAAAAACCAACGGCAAATTGGGTTAACATTTTATACCATTGACTTGGATAATGAAATTAGGATTGTGACTGTCACACATAGCATGTTGTTATCTTTTTGGGGCCCTATATAAACAAGAATACAAAAAAATAAAATACAAAAAAAATTTGGAAGAAAATAACATATGTATGTATGTATGTATAAGAAGAATATATCAAAATGCCCAAGAAATTGTCAAAGACTTGTTAAGGGGGATCAAAATATACAAAATTGGAAATTTTGACAACATTTAATCGACTAATGAAGGCTCTATTGGCAAATAAAAATTAAATTTGAGGAGAAAATTTTAAAATTGTATGTTTAAGGGCTCAATTGAAATTTTTCAAGGTTTAATTGAATTATTGAGGGCATAATTGCAAGAAAATTGATTCTTGAAGTTAATTTAGGTTTTAATTGGAAGAAATTAAAGTCTAAGGGCTGAACTGTAATTTTTAAAGGTTAATTTGGTTAAATCAAGGGTTTAATTACATAGATATTGAAGTTTGATAGGCAATTAAGGATTTGATTGAAGAAATCTAAAACTAACGACCAACTTGTGAGAAACGCGAGACTTCAGAGTTTGAAATCGATGAAATCAAGAACCAAATTGAAAAAAATTAAAAGTTTGATGGTCAATTAGGGGTTCAATTGAACAAATAAAAAATCAATGATCAATTATAAAAGGCGTTTAACTTTGGGGCTAATAATTGAGTTTAGCAGGAGTGAGATTGTATAAACTTAAAAGTTCAGAAAGCTATTACGGGTGCAATTAAAAGAAATTTGAAGAGTAGGGATTAAATTAAAATTTGTCAAGTATCAAATTAAAAACCTTAATTTATAGGGTGTTGCCTAGAAGACGCGTCGTTTGGCTACTGTGTACTTCTTCTCTTGACAGTTTTGGTTGATCGAGTAGACATCTTTAAGCAAATGCATGTGCCGTTTCTGATCATCTTTGAGGCTGCAACCACCACCATTTAACTGAAAAACACCCCTTCTACAACCTTATTTCAATGAAATTAAACATTTACGTCATATTTTCTCCAATAATCTTTACAACATCTTGTCCCCGATCAAACATCGTTACATTTTCAAACTTTATATTGATTAGATTGGCATTTTTGAATGAATGAATGTGGAACCACATTCCTTTAAATTGAGCAGGAATGGATTCAATATAAAGGTATGCAACCCCTCTACCAAGTTCAAGTGGTCTTAGGCAACGTTGATGTCAAAGTTGCTCCAATGAAGCCACGAAAGTGGCCAACCCAGTCAGCCTTAACTGAGACATTCATTTGCACAAAACCACCCAAATTTTTTCATGTGTTCACACTTAAAAATTCCCAAAGGGTTCTTATCAAAGTTTAAGAACACTTCTTTTAAGATCAAAGGGTTAAAACACCTCACCTTAGCATCTAAGTTTGATCAAAACCACCTAGATCCAAAACCATCTATCTCGTGATAAAATTAGCCTAGATTTGGTTTATTAGAACCCTAACAAACTCATCTAGAAGCTCTTAATCAACCTATCAAAGGAGAGGGAATTGTACCTAAAAAGGAGAAAAAATAGGGAAGAAATTTGGTTAAGGTCTAAGAGATTTAATACTAAGTTCAAGACTTCAAAAAAGGTTCAGGGGTTTGGTTTTGCTAGTTTAGAGAGATTGCATTTTAGTTTGATTTGAAATATGCCAAATGTGTCAGTAAGGTGTTGATGTTTTTCTGTCTGGTTAATGCATGGTTTCAAGCTCCTGAGTTTTGGTTTAGCCCCGTGGAATGTCAAAATATCAATTTTGAATCTTAGATTGACTAAGCATGCATGTTTTGATTTAGCAATTTTAGAAAATGAAACTTAATTCATATTTATGATGATTTGTTGTTTTTGTTGGGTTTTTTTTTTCAACTATGCTTGGTATTGATAATGTGGTTTGTTGGAATTAAAAAAGCATGTTTTATATGCCTAAAATAACCATCCTAGGTTTGACAATGGCTAGCTTTATTCTAGACATGTTATGGGTTTCTAAGATAGTGTTCTACGTGTTACTAGAAAGAACATTACCTTAATTCTATGATTTGGACCATTTTTTATCCATTTATTTGCATTAAACTTTTTAAACAACTTGATTAGCAAATAATCTAGGTTTCTTTTGACTGTCCAAAAATATATTTTGATCAAAACGTGGCTTTTTAGTGATAATCAATGGTTTTTTACGTTAGATTCTTGATCTATACATGCATAATAATAAAATCATGTCTTTGTTTGCTTGAAATCTGGTCTGATTTAGGTTTCACTTTGTTAGGTTTCAGCTTGAATGTTTTTTGTGTTCTTTATTTACTTTGTGTTTTATCCGTTTTATCCAAGAAATTTTGATTTTTATGTTTTTCTTATGTTTAATCTGTTTTGGCTTTTTGTTTTTGGCTTGTTTTCAGGTCAATCTAGTCGGGTTAAAATAAGATCAAATATTTAAGGCTTTGTTTGGTTTGCTATTTTTTTTATAAAATAATTTCTGGCTTAAGAAGGTGTTTGGCAAACACACCCCCTAGACCTGTTTTTGAAAGTTTTTTCTAAAGAAAAAATAGGTCTTACCAAACATGGCCTTACAAAAATATAAAACAATAAAATAAAAAAAATAGTAATATAAAAAAATGATTTTTGTTTGTTATATACAACCTAATCCTTATAAAAATTGCATTTTTATATAAAAAAATAATGATATTTTTTAGCATTGTTTTTTCTTTTGCTTTTATTTTGAAAGTTACAACAAATCTGTAAAATTCCTTAAGTATTTGACCAATATTTAAATTGACCCTAAAATTTTTAATTCATGAAAATTAATGGTCAATATTCTAGTATATATGTTGTACATACAAGTAGATTGGTATTTAAATAACAGGAATTAACCGGAAAATTCTCATAATTATTCTGAATATTGATCAATTTTAATTGAGGGTATTTCCCCCCCCCATATTATACGAGTTATGAAAAACTCTTTAGTCTTCTAGGAAGGGTGGGTGAATCATTTTAGGGCACCTACATAGATTCTTTTTATAAGAATTCATTTGGGCATACGAGCCTATGATAAATTCAAAATGCTTGATTTATTCTTAAGAGTAAATTTTTTTGAGCTATAGACAGACCATCGGTTAAAAATCCATCAAAACCTTTGAACCATATCTAGACTACACAATGCAGGGTTACCTCAGGTAGAATACGCTAGAGATGCTAATATCCTCCATAGCCTTAACCAGCCCCTCACCCTTGGAATTTTTTGATAAAGACCAGTAAACGCGGGTCTTCTAGCAACCTTGAACCAAACAACTTGGTGGCGACTCCCTGACCCTCAACATCGTGGGCTTATGTGCGATAAAATAACGACTCTACTGGGGAGTTTTTGTTTACAGTATTAGACTATGCTTTGTGAGGTTTTTGTAGTTTATGTGATTTGATGTATTTTTGTATATGGCTTGTTTTTTATTTTTATTTTTATTTTATTTATAGCTTAACATGTTTTATCCTACTCATGCATGTATGTTGGATATGGATGAATGTCTTTGTACATCACTAGTTTATTTGTGATAGATCGTTTTGAAATGCACATACATGGAAACTCATGTTAGGTAGGGGAGTAATAACTTACCCAATGACTTTCAGTCAAGGTTTAAGTTTATGAAACCATTTGAATCTCTGCTAAATGCATAGATTAGAAATAATTGGTATACGTGTCATCTCATTGCCTACTGAGCCCATATATTGCCTTTAAAAGGATGATAACTGGGACAATAATATACCATTTTTAAAGACCAAATAGTAAACCTACCATGTTCTACGTAAAAAGATTAGAACCTACATTTAGGGTGCATGCTCCTTACACATGATTTGCATCAAGACAAGCCTTTTATGTAACATCTTGAGTTCAGGGCTAACGAGTAACACAATGGTCGTCACTTATGGAATTTTCGTTGTAGAATTTGGGCAATAATCAAAATTCTTACTCATCATACCAGAGTAACAACCATGTGGCACCTTTTGTTTATCAAATAAAAACATGCTCATACATTTAACATGTGTGCTCACAAGTTGAAATATAGGTCCCTTGAATCTGGTTTTCCCTTAAAGAGCCAAGAGTTGCCAACATTTGACAATCTTAAAGAGGATTTGCTTGACTTCCAATCCAAAAGCATCATTGTGGTTTTCTTCAATCTAGTAACAAAAACCTCTGTTTTACCATGAACTCAAATCGGGACCTATACACCAATGTCATTTATGAAGTTTTAATGTTTTCATCAACAGAGACTGTGGGGAAATCTAGGCTTATTTCCAATGAGTGCAACAAGTTCACTTATTAATTCATTTTCATGAAGCTACACAACCAAAAAATCAAAACTATCTTTAGGTTCTTTATACAAAGCATGATAAAAAATGAATATCATGTTTTCTTTATTTCAATTGACACTCTGAAGCCCCATCCTGAAATGTCATTTGATTTCCTTCCTAACCAGGTGAAGATTATAACATCCACAAATTAAGGAGTGTTACTTTGCCACACATATCATGGATCATGATTAAGATGAGACGATAGGCTAAGGCTTAGATATTTAAGTTAGGCTTCTCAGCAAGATATTCCCTATGTTAGGCAGTTGCAGCCCTAAAAGGAAACACAATTGTAAAATTAGGCACTAAAAATAGATGGAAGACATCATTGAAAACCACTTGTATTATTCTTAATTGATTAAATAAGTACAAGTTAGACATGGCAAGGAAGATCTTATTCCCAACCATCTCAAAAAAAGTTCACAACCTTCAAACAAATCCTGGAACTCCATAAGAGAGTTCCTTAGAGCCTTTAACTACGCCTAATAACTCTAGACTTTTTCTCTAGTAATAAAGAGCTCAACCCTCAAACCATTTTAAATGGCATTTACCTTAAGGATCCCCTATTTTAGGGCATCCATTTCATTTTGGGTGCTTGAAGTTGCCTTTTAATGTTGCCAGCTGAAAGACAACACCTAGCATGTTATTCTTTAAAGAGACATAAGCCACCTTGAGGTCCCTCAGTTCAGCCTCCACAATAGCTTTCTCCTTTCTAAGTCATTGAAAGGCAGTCTGATTTGCCCTATATTTGATGATGACCTTCCTCACATGTTTCTTTTTGGTCACCCAACGCCTCTTGAAATAGGCGCACATCATAAAATTTTGCAAAAGATAATACGGTTAGAAACAATACTAATAAACTAAAATAAATGATGGTCAGACAAAAAAGGTGTTTACGTTAAAGACCATTTATCTAATTAAGGCCAAATGGCGGTTGTAACTCTTATCTTGCATTAATAAAGATATCTAAAGGAATTGTGAAAACCCTCTCTAATTGCCTTACCACCTCAAGGCTAGCCTTCCTAAAGCCAAACCTCCCACCAAAAATAGTTTTCATGGTCTGCCTTTCCTCCTCGGTTAAGGTGAGGGGGGGGAAAGGGGTTCGATCAAGGATGAGTCCAGTAAAACCATCATTAAATCTTTATTTAGCTTCTACATGAATACCCTGGGTAGAGGTCCTAATAGTTATAGCCTCTACAACCAAAGTTAGAGGTAGAGATAAAAAGATCATCATTACCAATGAAGCCTTAACAAATGAGGCTAGAACACTAGTCTCCACAAGGGTGGAAACCCTCTTTCTTTTTGAGGCAACAACAACACTTATAATTATTTCAATGAGGGTTAAATATGTTTGACCCCTAGCTAGAGGAGTATGACTGCCCCTAGCTTTTATTTATAAGGGAGTCTTAGCTCTCACCATTGCTTCCTCAAGAACAAAGTCTTCATGAATGATAAGCTCGTCCATATTGATGGTGTCATACTCTTTCTCTTTTTCAATAACAGTTCCACTAACATCAAGAGATAAAGACTTAATTGAAGTCTTTTATTCTTTTTCTTCTTTTGTTATTAACCCTATAAAAAATAAAGTTAGATATGAATTTAGATGTATAAAAAATAAAGGATAAAAAGGTTGCATACTTTGTAGCATGACCTATTAATGCTCTTCGACTATTTTAATGATGTCATACTCGGTTAAGGCCAATACCAATAGAACACACATTCTTTTCTCATTCGAGATTAGACAAGGCTTATTATTCACTTCATGGGAAGGTACCCTCCAATAATAGAAAAAACCCTAAACTTATTACATCTCATCTAGGGATGACTAGCCCATTATACCTTAGTATCAGCCATCTCATCCTCTATTTCTTGATATGCGCAGGCTTTCCCTGCAAAGTCCCCTTTATGGTAATAGGTAAAGAACCAACATATATCATTGTCACCATTAATCTCAGCAACCAAATGGTAATAGGTCCAAAAAATGCTAACTTATATCTAATAATATAAGATACTTTTTAATTTATGGTAAATGTTCATCTTAAATACAGGCCTATCATATAAATGAAAGGATTGATTGATGAGTTTAAGTACTGAAATTAAAAGGACAAAGAGAGGGCCAAACTTAGAAAAGAGATGTTTGTAGAGTCTAAACTGGAACACTGTTCGGTAATTGGGTCATATCTGGAGCTGTAGATCTCAGATTTAGGTCTGTTTTATATGGATGGAAAGGCAAGACATAGACCTATAACTTTCATGTAGAGTCCAAATTTAAAAAGGTCATTTTCAAGTCCAAATTATAGCAACAATAGAGAAGTCCGAATCTGTCCTACAGCTCAGACACTGTTCAGTGTTAAGCCCATATCTCGAGTTCTAGAAGTCCAAATGACCTCATTTTTTTTTATGGAAAGATAAGATAATTTCTTAGAACTTTTATGAGTACAGTTGTTTCCAATTCTGATGTTAGTAATGACGTTTTGTTTAGACAAGAAGATAAGGATTTTCACCAAGTCAAGAGTTGGCCACCCACTCAATAATTAGTCATCAAATCAATAATTCCAAATGTTGGCCTATAAAAGGAGGCATTTGCCATGCATTTAGACATCTTGGTTTTTTAGATCAAGATCAACTCTTTATTTTTTTCTTTATATTTTTGTAATTTTTAAGTTTTATTTCATGTTATATTTTTCTTAATCTCTTGCTTATGCTTTTCATTTCCTTTACTATACTTATATTTTTTATTTATGTTTCTCTTCTTCATTATGTTTAGCTAAGTTTATTATGTCAAGGTGAAAAGGTTTCAATAATGGTGTTAGAATATGTATAATATAAACTCAACATGGACTTTAATGTTTGTATCTAAGAAAGTTTGTTATTAACATGTCTTATCTTTTTATCTTACTAATTCTTAATACCTAGCTTATTAAATGGTTAATCTAGATTTGTGTTGTATAACACTTGGTACAATAAATGCTTTGCATTTTAATAGCCAAACCGTATAGTATAACCTACACCTATCCTATAAAAGGAACTTGATTTGTTGTTAACATAAGTTAGCATCATGAATTCCTGACAATATTTAAAAGTTACTAAAATAAGATAATTAATAAGATCATGTTAAAAATTTATAATGAACTATTAAGGATAAATCATCCGATTGGAACCTCATTTGTGTGTGGTTTCTAGTTGATTAATAAAAAAACTTTATACTATACTTATTTCTAATACTATTAGTGGATCCTCTAACTTTGAAAATTATTTTATCATTGTTTAATTCTCACATTAATCTTACATCTCAAAGTCCGCTTTAACTTGTTGTTGTTGTTTATAATTTATATAGTTAACCTCCATGTGGTTCAATCCCGATCTTGCCGGGTTATTTATTACTTTGACACTCCTGCACTTAGGAGAAGACATTAATCTTTTGGTCGTGTTAGCTATAATTTCAAATAGACTTTAAGTAGAACCCAAGGTCTGTGGCTAATGCGCTCAACCCTAGCATGTAAATAAGTTATATACTCTTCTAGTTATTGACCATTAATGAATGCCATCTTATGTACACTCATAATGTTAGGGCATCATCTTTAGGGGCCTGAGGCAACCCCTCCTCTCGAGGTTTCCTAGCAATAGTAGAGAAAGAACTTCTCTAACATGTATGGACATTAGTGCTCTACCCCTTTTAGTTTTAGGGCCTAGTTTGATAGACTTTTGTCCCAACTACTTCCTTCAGTTTTAGGTTAAAACCTAAGCTCCTCATCGAAGGTAGCAATATCATTGTTCCTAAAGTCAGATTTAACTCTTTTTTGGTCCATTTTTCTATTAAAAAAATAGAAATAAATTTTTGGTGAGAGATACCTAAGATGATGGTTTCTTTTCAAAATAGAACGAAACTGGCTTGAAGAGTCTTCAACAAAACTATTTTTTTTATAGAGATTACAAATAGTGAAAGAAAAAAGAAAAAATAAATGCAAGAACGACTAAGGTTATAAAGGAAACAACTTTACACCTTCATCATTGGATAAATGACCTTTCATGTCATCTTAAGTCTCTAAAAATCTACTCAATTACTATATTGAATGCAACCTGCCATTTTATTCTCCGAATGACATCTCTTTTCATGAAAATAGGCCACTTGACCGCAAAGAATCCCATTAGTTCTGCATGGGACAAATAAATCTTTTAAGAAAGGTAAAATATCTTTCATTAATCAATAAGAACCATCCACCTGACTATGAAGAATCCTGATAGTTTTATAGAAGACAAACAAATCTCACAAGGAAGGTGAAAAGTATTTCTTTAAAGTCAATAACCTATCAAAATCTTGGTGTAATTAATACACAAAGACTTGAGAGGATATTGATGGGTCAATATATTTTTTATATGTTTTCTTAAAAGCCTATGATTAAAAAGGCCAAAGGCATGATAATATCCCAATGTATCTATGCTTAACAAAAACATCAAACCTATATTACATAGGCCTGACTTACTTACAGGTCCAACATCCTTAAGTTTAACTACGCACTAAATCCATGTATGAGTGAGACTGACGAGATGTTAAACCCAACCTTCTTGGGTTCAATTATGTGCTGAACTTAAGTGTATATGGATTGGGAAGTTGTCAGACTCAATTACCTTGGATTTAGCTACGTATAGAGCCTAGGTGCATATAGGTCTAATAAGGTTTTAGACCCATCACCATTGGGTTTGGAATCAAATACATATGAAGTTGATAATCTTTTGAGGCTCTATATGAGTCACAATGATTTGTTTGTTTATTCCTATGTCTTTTAACATTAAATATTAAAAGTCAATAATGATCATCTCTTTATATCTATAAGTGCATAAATAGTTTTCTAAGGTTCTACCATATTTCTAACAATATTAATATTATGTAAGAGATATTTACCCCTTATTAATACTACTAGGAGGAGAAGTTATTTCAACCATTTAAGTAATATGACAAAGTTTAGATGTTGTATATACCATTTGAACTGTCCAGGTAAAGAGTTCGCATTTTTCCTATTCTATAAAGTATTCATACTTTTATTTTAGAGCATTTATCATACACAACTAAGAACAAACACAAAATTCTTAGAATTTAAAGCTTATTCTCTTATTTATTGCAATATCTTATTAAAAGTCAATAACTCTATCATTGGAGGGTCTTTAAATCCCATTAAAATGGATTGTTTTGCAAATGTCAGGTCTTCTATCACCAACCATCAACTTCATGAACTCTGGAGAAGGCAAAATTGAAGTGAATATGTGATTACCCATTATCCAAACACTTAAAAACATAATTTCTAAGTATATTAGATTTTTAGAACATCATCAATATTGATTTGTTTTAAATGAAGTGTTATACATGTAATACTTAAATGTTAATTATGTTTGAATTTTAAATTTGATAAATTTCAATGAGATTGATGATGATTGTGATGATGAAGCTATAAAGAAGCATGATGATCTTTTGATAGACATTGATAAGATGGGCTTAATGTCATCAATAATTTTTTCAAATTCTACTCGTATGGACAAGGAAGAATTCGATATGTTCATTGTACTATAATGAAGGTGTTGACGATGATGTATCTATATGTGTTGCATTGGTTTTCCAGGTGCTTTTGCATCAAATTTGAACTAAAATGTTGTGGAATCTTTAACTTTTCTGAACTTGGTTATAAGGATGTTGTTTGTGCTACAGTGTTTGTCAAAACATGACATTAGTAATGTAATCAATTAATTATTTTACTCTTTACACTTGTAGCTTGCTTGATTGCTTTTGTAAGTAAACTAGGATGTTGTTCTTTTTTTCTGTGTGTAAACTTTTTAGCAAGGTGAATTAGTGGAAAGAGGGTTTGCATTGTTTATCTTTTAAACCTAGATATGAGGGGATTCTAGAGTGATAAATCCCATTTCAGGAATGATTTGTAGTTGAATGTCTTTTTTCTATTCTCTTAGGTTGACCGAGGACCTGACTATCTAGGAACGCTTAATAACTATCTGTCGAGTCTAATAACCATGCATCAAATGCTTAAACTTGGTCTTAGCTCAACCCTAAGAACGCTTCAAACTTGTTCTTGACCTCTAGGGCACTCGAATCTGACCCTTACTCTACCTTAAGGTGTATTGAACCCAATCCTAAACCAATTCTTATATTTTGAATTTCATCTATGTACCCTGAACTCAATCCCAATTTGATTATTACTTAAGTCTTAAATTATAAATTACTAGTATAAAACAAGCTTTGAAAACTTTTGAAACCCATTTTTTTTGTTTTCATTTTTTTTTCAAAATTTATTGTTAGTTATTAAAAACAAAAAAAAACAAGTTTTCATATCTTGGTTTATTTTTTTGTAAAGAAATGAAAAAACAACAAAATTATAAGAAAAACTAAATGATGTGGGGGAAAGCTATAGCTTTCCCTACAAAATATTGTGGATTGCTATAATGTTTTTTCATATGGTATTTTTTTTTACATGTGGTTTTTTTTTTGTTATGTTTTTTTTTTTAAAAAAACTTATTTTTGTCGATTTTATTTTTAATATTGAGATGGCTGAGAATTTATTTTTGTAATTTTTTTCCTTTTATTTTGTCATTCTATGAGGTTAGCGCAGTTTACAGATTTATTAAGATAACCTAAGTTGCCATAGTTTATGGATGTGGTGTGTTTTTTTTTAATGATGTAAGGAAAGCACTGTAGCTTTCATCACAAAACATTGTAGATTGCTATAGTGTTTTTCCATATTGTTTTTTTTGTTGTTTTTTTAATATTGAGATGGTTGAGAATTTAAATTTATAAATTTTATTTTGTCTTTCTATGAGGTTAGTGTGGTTTGCGGGTTTGTAGAGGTAACCTAAATTGCCCTAATTTATGGATGTAATGTGTTTTTTTTAATTGAACTTGACTTTTTTATAGTCTATTGTTTTTCTCATATTGTTAAAAAAATAGTTTTAGAAAAAAACCATGATGTTAAACTTTACGAAGTAACAAAAATTAAAGGATATGAGGGAAACCACTGTTCACCTGACACTTATTGCACTATGGATTACAATAGTAATGTATAGTATTTTGCTTTCTTTTTCTTTTTCTTTTTTTTTGAATTTTTGTTATGATTTTTTTTTTCAAATTTTTTTTTATTGGTTTCATCTTTTAAAATTGAGATTGTTGAGAATTTAACTTCATAATTTACTTTTTTTTTTTTGCCTTTATATGAGGTTATGATGGTTTACAAGTTTGACAATGTAACTTAGGTTGCCCCGGTTTACAAGTTTGATAGATTGTTTTTTTTTTCTTTTTTTAATTGAACTTGACTTTTTTATAGTCTATTTTTTTTTTTATCATATAGTTAAAAAAATAGTTTTAGAGAAAAGTCATATTATTAAGCTTTATAAAATAACAGAAATTAAAAGGTGTGGGGAAATCATTGTTCACTCACACCTATTGCACTTCGAATGACAATACTATCCATAATGTTTTTTTTTTCTTTATGTTTTTTAATTTTTGTTATGATTTTTTTTCAAATTTGCTTTTATATATTTTATCTTTTAATATTGGGATGGTTGAGAATTTGACTACATAATTTCTTTCGTTTTATTTTACATTTCTATAAGGTTAGCAAGTTTCGCAAGTTTTCCAGAGTAACCCGAATTGCCATGGTTTACGAGTTTGGTGGGTGTCTTTTTTTTTTTTAATTAAAGTTGACTTTTTTATCGTCTATTTTTTTCTCATATAGTTAAAAAAAATAGTTTCAGAAAAAAATTATGTATGTTATTAAACTTTATAAAGTCCATAGACCTATTTATAGGTTTGATTTGTTAACTTGATTTGCGAGTATGACAAGTTTATCTTTTTTATATATTTTATTCATCCTTAGATATTAGATTAATTAAGAATTCAATTTTATAATTAGTTTTGTTTTATCTTTTATGAGATTATCGTAATATATAAAAATATTTTGGTATTGAGTTGGTGTTTGATTTCGTAATCATTTATTTTTGTTGTCATATAGTTAAATAAAAAATAGATTTGAAAAATAAATAAATTATAATCTCAGTGGAGTCCATAACCCAGTTCACATGTTTGATGTACTAACCTGGCTTCCCCAATTCACAGGTTTGACGAGTTTATCCACCAATATGATATGCTTTTTCTATTTTTATTTTTTTTAATTATTTTTAATTTATTCATTTTCGATTTCATCATTTAATATTTGATTGATTGAAAAATAGATTGTATTATTGATTTTTGTTTGCTTTCTAGGAATAATTGTCTCAAATAAATATCTATTTTTAGGTTGATATTCAATTTCATAAGTGTCTATTTTTATCATATAATTAAATAAAAAAATATTTATAAAAAATTTATTAAATCCAATAGAGTCCATGACCCGGATTAGAGAGAGGCGAGGTTAATTATTATCTTAATATTTTTTTTTTAAAAATTATTATCTTGATTTTTTTTAAAACTAAGTTATATTTTTATCGATAATCAATATTACATTTGAATCAATAAAATTATTTGATTTAAATCGAGTTAATTTTTATACGGTTCAATTAAAAACTTAAAAACTTGAATTAAATAAAAAGTTAAATAAAAAAATATAAAAATTAATTTACATAATCAGATTTAATAATATTACTAAAAGTTTATCATATTTTTAATATTTTTTTAAAAGATTAATCCAACCCACGATACAGAACTGTTATTTTAAAAAGGCGAATACTAAACATGAGTTTAGATAATTGGAGGGTTGCGTTAACCATTCTAAAATATTACTTTATCTGCAAAAAATTTTTCAGAAGTGAACTTATTGATTCAAAAAGTATGATTGGACTTATTAATGTTTTTCTTTTAAAATCAATTTACATGTAGTTTTCCGAAGTTCTTTTTCCCCCAGAAAATTCACTGCTGACTGACTGGTTATCTGCAAAAAAAAAAACCGGCTTCCAATTTCAGTTTCTGCTCAACAACCGTGTAGATGGCTTTGAAATAAAAAGCCCTAATTACATACCAGCTGCGGCGGCGGCGGCATACCATGGAGGACCCAGAGGGGGTTTTAAGCTTCGACTTCGAGGGCGGTCTCGACTCGGGGCCCACGAACCCTAGCGCCTCCATGGCAGCGATCCCATCTGACAATCATGGATCCGCAATGGCAGCTGCGCCGAACACCGCAACCACCGGCGCCAGCACCATTAACACCACCACCAACAGCAGCAGCGACTCTGGTGCGGCGGACATGCAGGCGGGGCGACGGAGCTTCCGGCAGACTGTATGTCGGCACTGGCTTCGAAGCCTTTGTATGAAAGGCGACGCCTGCGGATTCCTTCACCAATACGACAAGTCTAGAATGCCTGTATGTCGGTTTTTTAGACTTTATGGAGAGTGCAGGGAGCAGGATTGCGTTTACAAGCACACCAATGAAGATATCAAGGAGTGCAATATGTGAGTAAGCCTCCTTCTGACTCAATTCTACTAAATAGACAAATAAATTACAACGTCCTTTGAACCAGTAAATAATTTTTTTCTATGTTTTTGCAGGTACAAGCTGGGGTTTTGTCCCAATGGTCCAGACTGCAGGTATAGGCATGCAAAGTTGCCTGGACCTCCACCTCCGGTTGTAGAAGCTGTTCAAAAGACTCAGCAATTGAATTCTTCCAATTATGGAAACTCTAACAAATTTTTTCAACAACGGACTGCTGGTTTTCCCCAACAGATAGAAAAGTCTCCCATTACCATCATAAAACCTTCAGGAACGGAATCTGCTAATTTGCAGCAGCAGCAGCAGACGACGCAGACACAGACGCAGACGCAGACGCAGACGCAGACACAGACACAGACACCAAATCTTCCAAATGGCCAGCAACAGCCTAATACATTGAACAGAATTGCAACGCCTTTACCTCAAGGAATATCTAGGTGTGTTCAGAGTTCTGAGGCCTTTTATCGAGTTATATGTAAATCAATTATTGTATATTCTTTCTCTTGGATATTCTGATTATTGTTGCTAAAACTATACATATAGATGGGCATTGGTCTTGGAAGACTTTCTAAAGTCTGTGATCATCTAATAAAGCCCATTGTTACTTCAAATGTGAGAGGCAGTGAACCTTTTCTTTCCTTTTTTTTTTGAATTTTTTCCTAGCTGTTTGCGTGTATATGTTGGTCTAGACGTCCCCAAACCCATAATTGACAAACATTATTACTGTGCATTGAATCTTACTGATGCTAAATTGAAATGTCTCTTGGCGTGCCTTTGGCATGAAGCCATCCATTCTCTCTTTATTTTCTAAAGAGGGTGGCACAAATGTGATTGTTTCATCATTGCTTGAAGAGGCATGAAGCAGCTGTAACTATTCTTACAACTGAATTTACTCCAGTTTTTCTAACAACTTCTCTCGTAGTCAAGGCTCTTGAAACTGTTTCAAAAGATCAACTACCCTTCCCTTCTGTTTCTTTCTTTCTTTCAAAAAAAAAAAAAAAAAAAAAACCCTTCTGATGAAGCGGATGTCTGAAAAATGTTGCTATTATGTTTGTGTAAAAGGTTGTAGATATTTTTTGTTGGTATATGCTGTTTAGTCTTTTTCTGTGCTTTTACTTATGAATTGCTTACTTCTTAGTTAAATGATGTTTTGCAACCTTCTTGCTTTATTATGTTTTCCCTTAAACATGATGACGAGTCATTAGTTAATGCTTCACATACAGGAACAGTTCCTTTTCATGTCTTGATGCCTTGGGGCATGGCTGTTTGCTGTCAGATAATGTAGTCTAGTTTGATGAGTTTTTAGGCTGTCGTTGCAAAACGATTGACGCCCACCAATATGTGTGAAGTAACAAAGAACTAACGCATGATGTCTTTGAAGTATCTGTTCTATTAGGGTTTTGAAGGATTAGGGTGTGGAAATTGGGCATTTAAGGTTTTGGAGTATAAGAAAAGGGGAATTCGGGATTGTAATTTAAATTAGAACAAAAGTAAAAGGGCCACTGGCTTTCACATTACTAGGTTTCTGGGAATCACACCTAGAAGATAGAAAAACTAAGCAAGCTTCACACCTAGGCTTCTCAGGATTTACACCTAAGATTGGCTACATGACTATATTAAATCGTAATATTTCTGGAAATGCTTAGACTCAACACAAATCTGATTACCTTAACAAAGCTTTACAAACATAGTTATTCTTAGACTACACATACACCTAAAGCATTATGCTGTTAAATTCTAAGACTTAGATCTTAAATAAGAGTATACTACTATCCTATTTTAATCTACTTGACAAATAATAGATAACTTTCAGCAGATCTGGAAATTACAGAAACTTCTTTACGTTCAATAATTTCAGAAAAAAAGACTAATCCTGCTCGTTTTGTTGTCCGCATCGTATGTGATTCTCAAGCTTTCTGTCTTCTAGGTGTGGCTCAATAGAAAACCTACTAGTGTGAAGCTGGTAGCCCTTTTACTAGCATCTTAATTTACCTTGGACTCTTAAATAAGAAAATACTGCTATCCCTATTTGAACCTAATTAATTAAGGAGTTCTTTTATACTAAGGACTAATCT
This sequence comes from Populus tomentosa, assembly GCA_018804465.1. Lineage (NCBI taxonomy): Eukaryota > Viridiplantae > Streptophyta > Magnoliopsida > Malpighiales > Salicaceae > Populus > Populus tomentosa. The sequence goes on along the minus strand of CM031989.1, from coordinate 9,240,875 downwards.
TACAGCTAAAACATAAAATAGAAACCTGGACCTGGATAATTTCCAGCAAATCTGGAAATTACAAAAATATCCTTGTGTTTGATAATTACACAATAATATAATAATCCTGCTTATTTTGCTGTCTGCTTTATGAACTTAAGCCAAATGCATGACTTTTCTTATTGAATCATCCCTTTGTTCCTTTCACTCCTTTGATCAACTGACCTCAAAACTTCCTACTTCTCATATTTGTCTTCTAGTCTAATTTCCACAAGGTGATAAGTGAATTTGCAAGTGTGCTGAACTTGTGCAGTTGATGCATTTTGTATTAATGGCTGATAACTGTTTAGTTGTGTTTCTCTTTTGAAAGTTGGCTGCTTCTGTAGTAATGGTGTATTGGTGTATTGGTAGCATGTGCTTTAGTATCTTTTTTTTATTCAGACAGCTAACAGAAGAAGAAGCTACAAGTGACTGTTCTTCCTTTGCATCAAAAAACATAGAAAAGGTTCATTAGAGAATTAGATGAATGCATGGAAGTAACTGATTCACATGGCTGTAATAAGTGCTTGCCTGAACAACCCAAATAGAATGCTAGTTTGTTTTTCATGCTCTTTATTCTTATTGCTTTATGCTTAACTATTCATTCAGTCACCTATCTATGTACAAATTGTTTTATTAATATGTATGTGTGAAAGTTCTCATGTGTCCACGTGAGCGTATACATGTATATGTGTTACAGTCTGTTTTGGGTTAGGAGGTGGGGAATAGTCAGTAAGCTTTCGCTCATGTTCAAATTTTGTGAATGGATTAGCTCCCTTTGTGAGTCAGCTAAGAGTGATCAATGCTCAGTTCGGATTGCGTCCTCAAGACAGTAATCCTATTTTTCAATTTGTTTGATGAAATTGGGTCCTGCAACGCTGTTTAGACCTCAGAAAACAGAATCTGGATGTGTTCTTAAACAATCTCTTAAACATGAACAAGCTGTGTTATTACAAGTTTGAAAGATCCTAGGATGACCACACTGATTGTGTGAGTTGTGATGAGTTGTGATGGGAGAAAATGTCACTTGGAGTTGGGTTGAGATAATGAATGATGCAAGAAAGATAAGAAGCAACAAGTAACGACAAAAGAGTGCTAAAATCAAGAATGAAATTGATACAAGTGAATATAGATTTTAGGGATGGAAAAAATTATGATTTCAGTAAGAAAGCATAACTGAAATCCTAATGGTTGAGAATAATTTGGGAAGACATGATAAATAGGTATTAACAACACTCAAATTAATACCTCAATACCCTGATATTATAACACAGCTTGGAACAATATCAAAACTACGAAATCAATAAAATTAATGATTAATTGGGTATAGCTCTTGTCTTATCTTCCCAGGTTAAAGCAACTTGTCGCTGTATTGGTACATCAGGACTATAAGAGTCCAAGATATTAGCCTCATTTATCATACTGGTTCCTAAGAAAAACCAATCAACCAGAGTGAGGAATTATATCCCTATTAATGTTGTCAAAGCTCCATACGTGGTTTTGTTAATGGTGTTATGAAATAGGCTTTTTTGTGGTGCTGGTGGATAGTGGATGCAATTTTTGATCCTAGAGTCTATGCATGTTCCATTAGATTATAGATGCTGCTTTGGTGGCTGATTAGGTAATGGAGGATGCCAACTAGGAGGGGAGTTTGAGAAGGTGCATCCTGTAATTTCGAATTTTCATGGAGGAAGGTGTCAAGTTGAGTTGAGAAATAGTTTTTTTATTTTATTCAAGAGGTCCTCAGAAAGGTTATCCCCTGTATAATATTTTGGTTTCTGTGATAATGGATGTTCTGAGAAGATTGATTTATATAGGGGTTTCTAGTTGGTTGTGAGGATATTTTCAGTCACATTTGCAATTCATTGATGATAAAATTTTCTTTCTATCAAATGATAGCCAGGGGCTTGGCAATGTGTTCTCCATGTTGATTTTTGAGAAGCTATTTGGCTTGAGAATTAATGCGAAAAAGAGTATTATGGTGGCTATTCCCATGTCAAAGTCTTTTAGTAATGCGCTTGAAGGCTATGCCTCATTCACTGGGCTGGTTACTCGAGATTGGTATTTGAAATGCTTAGGTTTCTTTCAGGGGTGATCTACCCTTGCCAGCCTTTTGGGAAGCTTTGGTTGAGCAGGTATCAAAAGGATTTGGATGGGTGGGAAGACGTATTTATTTATTTTATGTTGTGGGTAGGATCGCTCGTTTCAAGCTTCTTTGTAGCATCCCTTGATAATTGTTCTTTTAGGATTCCAATTTTTTTGCAATGGGGATTTCTTATGATCCGTCGAAAGGTCAGTTATAGAGACCACGTGGTCTGCTGGGAGGTGTTGCTGCTGTACTATTAAAGGGGCTTTTAGTGCAGGTCAGTTTAAGTGAGAATATTTTCTTTATGGGAAAATGGCTATGGATCTTTCCTTTTTCCTATGGCAAAGAGGCATTGACAGCAAATGTTTTCTTCAAAGAAATGGTTGTTATTCCCACAGTAGGATGGCTAATCATGCATGGAGTCCTTGGAAGTTCATAGCACAGTTTTCTCCTTGTTTCTGTTCTAAGATATAAAGTTGGTAATGGTTCTATTGGTTGGGATCTTTAGAAATACCAATGGATAGAAAACAGTGGACTTCCTCTTGTTGTTACCTGTTTTACATCCTACATCCTTATTGGACACTAGATAGTTCTAGCAAGTTTTCGTGAAAACTTTTGTTACACCTCAGACTCTTTGTGCTTTCCTGTGGTCAATCATATCTGGAAAGCCAGAGAAGTATCTGATGTTAAAACATTTGTTTTTATTTGGTACTCGATATGATTAAGTCTGGTGACTCATTGCAGGTTTCATGAGTTGCTTTTTCCTGACACTTTTGCTGTGTGTCATGATGGGAGTCACCTGTTACTGTGCCACTGATAGCATAGGATATGTGGTTCAGACTGTTTTTATGTTTTAGTAAGAGCAAGGGTTGCAAGCTTTTACAGAGAAGTGCTATGCTAGCAGTTATATGGACTCTTTGGATGTGAAGGAACTTCAGAACTTTCAGGATTGTTCTAATTTAAGATTGCTTTTGTGGGTTAGGATAGTTCTTTTTCCATCACTATGGATCTTAACTCCAGAGTCCTTTAGAGGAATCTCTTTAGCTGACACGCAGTGGAACTGGAATGCTCCCTTGTCTTTGGTTTTACCTTTCAAGGAGTGTATCTTATCTTCCTAGTCTCCTTTGAAAGTATGCTCTTTCCTTCCAGTAAATAAAAGCCTTTACATTATTTGGTGAGTAAGTGGAATATATGGCATTGATTGTTTAAGTTAGTAGAGAGCCTTGGTTATTCCAAGTGGTTGCATGGTTATTGTCAATTTCCTATGGGGTTTTGGGAGAAGGAAGGACCATAATATTTTATGGTGTTATGCAGCCTGTGGGGTCCATTTGACGTGTTTGATTCGAGAGGAATTTTAGAGCTTTTAAGCCCAGTTTACATAAACACAATCGATTTTAGGTAGAGTAGTGTCTCTTGCTTCATTATGGTATCGTGCTTCAGGTGCTTTTACAGGGATTTTTTAGCTGACTGAAGTGAAATTGGAATGCGTTATTATCATAGTTTTGCTGTGCTTTGTTTCTTAGTTTGGAGGATGGCCTATTCTCCTAACTCTCTTTGTATAATTTCTTCCTTTCGTTAATGATATCTTTCATTATCTTACAAAAAGGTGCCTTCATCAATGTAATCAGGGCCTAGGCTCAAGCTTAGAAATAATAATTAAATTAAATATCATAAAGATAGATACAAGATAGAGGATTCTACTCTTTTTAAGGTTTGGTAAGTTGCAGATCTATATAGTTGGTTGTTTTAGTCTTCATATGGTTACAGTGAGGTTATTTTGATTAATTTTATTGAAATCTCTCAAACAGGAATAATCCTCTCATAGTATAGAAGGAGCCAAGCATCTGACATAATTGAAAGGGCAGGGATGGCTAAGCTATAGGATTATCCAATAAATTAGATCATCTAGTTGAACCAACCTTCAGTTGATGGTTGTACTTTATAGTTTTTAAATACTAGAATCAAATCACTTGTCTTTCCTTTGCTACGCCAGAATCTACCTGGAAAGACGGGAAAGGAAGAGTAGAGGAAATGGAGCATGAAATCATGATGGGAGTGGCATCAACGAACTGTGATTCTCTTACTTGTTTGACTTTGTTGAGTATGAAGTCGTGATGGGAGTTGCATCAATTGGTGGTTTTTAAGGTGCTATGGTTTGAGATTTTTTATTTGCTATGGATTGAAATGCTCATAAAACTAGGCCTTGTTTTCCCCATTCTGCTTGCATACAATACTATTGTTAGAACCTATTGAGCATGAGTGGGAACAAACTTGGCCCTGACTTACCACATAACTGGTTTGCTGTTAGCTAGGTTTGAGGTGTATGAACTTTCCCACAACTTGGTACTAAATTTAAGATACAGTTGTTAATGATAGTATCTAGCCTTTCAAATACCTTTCCTTTCGAACATCATCAATCGTTATCTGTAATGCGACATGTCTTTCAGCGAATAAGTTGGGTCTGGAAGAGTTGAAAGTGATTTAATTGATTATATATATATATATTTTTTTTTTTTGGGGGGGGGGGTTCCCTTTGTTGTAAATAACTAAGAATATAAAGTTTCATTATAACTTAAGTTGCAAAGTTAAGTAGGAATTTCTTTATGCCATCTGACCTCATCACAGTGAAGCCTGCACTTCTATGTTTCTGATGTTCCATGTGCTGTATGTGGTGGTTTTCTGGTTGCGGGTCAAGTTGTTAGTAGCCTCTTCTCTGTGGCTATGAATATGCTAGTTCACTATGTTTTTTTCTAATCTAATTCTTGTGTGTTTTCTGTTTATTGAACTTCTAGGGTGTTATTTTGCTTTCCTTCAATTGAAGCACCTAGTTTTCTCTTTTCCATAATTGAATGCTCTTAACTTATTTCTTCGACTCGGGCTTTAGGTACTTCATTGTTAAGAGCTGCAACCTTGAAAATTTGGAGTTATCTGTGCAGCAAGGAGTATGGGCAACACAAAGGAGCAATGAACCTAAACTGAATGAAGCTTTTGACTCTGCTGAGAATGTAATCTTGATTTTCTCAGTAAACCGGACTCGGCATTTCCAGGTATGTTTGGAATTTATTGCTCAGTTAGTTGCTTAATTTGGTAGAGTGGATTCCTGATTTTCCAAAAAATATATATTTTTCTGGATTTGTCTTGATTAGGGCTGCTACATGGCTTACTTGGTTTCTAGTTGCATGAAATTGCTCTTGTTTGCTCTGTCTGAGATGCTAAGCATTAAATCATATATGGTTGATAGGGTTGTGCAAAGATGACATCCAAAATTGGTGCTTCTGTTGGTGGAGGTAATTGGAAATATGCACACGGAACTGCACATTATGGGAGGAATTTCTCAGTCAAATGGTTGAAGGTATTTTTTCCTTCTATGTTTGTTTATGATTTGAATGGCAAGATGTGATACTTTCATTATAAAATGATTATCAGTTTCTTGATCCGAAGTAAAAATGATTGATAAATCCATAGAAGGTTGTTTTAATTTTAATTGGAGTTTACAATTTGATGGATGTGAAAGTTTTGTATTTTATGTCTTTCATAACATCATCTTGTAACACATTAAAGAAGATTTATGTAAAATCTCAGGCTGCAACTAAGAAGGTTTAGTGTATGATGTGGTACAGATTTGACTTTCTATCACAAATGCTTTGTGGTGGGATTTGGTCCGGAAAATTGGGGATTTAAGGGTTTAGATTAAAGAAAAGTGATATAGGGTTTATAAAATTGCAGATGAGCTATTAGACTTTTAGCATTTTTCATTAATAGTTAAAATAGGAATTTACATTATAATCATTGTAGATAGAGGATGGTGAGCCTCCAATTTTATCTCCATTTTTCTTCTTTATTCTATACTCATTTCTCCACAAAATCGAGTTTACTGACTGTATTTTTATAATATAGAAAACAAGGCCTTCTTTTGGGTTTTTTTTAAAATAATGAATGACTAAAAGATTAAATAAAAGATGAACCAAAGAGGGCCCTTGTTTATTAAAGAGGAGAATTTGAAAAACAACTTTTAGTAGTTCTCTTATTTTCTAGAGAACTGGTAGAATAGAAAACATATGTTCAAGTAAATACTAGTTTCTAAACACATTTCTTATAGTTTCGTGTTTTCTAGACAACTAGAAACAAGCAAGCACAACTTAAAGCATAAACTAAGTGTTCTCAACTCCCACGTGTCAGCTTCATGCACCCCACGATCATAAGGAACAAATTGCTGGAATTTTTTTAGAAGGATTGTGTTCTCCATTAAATTAAATGATTACATTAGCATATGTATATAGGACTGAAAATTCATAATGCTAAGTAGACCTGGACTAAATAAGAAACACTAGTATTCTTATATTGAATAAGAAATAGAATGAGGAGCTCAAATCTTCTTCATGAGAAAGACAATATCTTCAAAAGTTTATTCAATTGCTCTGGTAGCACTAACTACTTTTAGACTGGCTCTTTGATGACAATCAGACTATGTATACATCTTAAAATGCATGCAGTTGTGTTTGTTTTTGGGCATTAATCTTGCAACATAAACGTATCGTATGTTTAACTTGACGTGGAGGCTACTTCAGTTACAGAAGTAACAATGGGTAATAAGAAACAATACAGGCTCCTGAATGTCATGATGCATTAATTACTTGTCTTTCAGAGTCCTGAGTGACCTTGCTCAAGATTTTGGCTCCATATCATATGGGGTATTTTTGTTTTGAGTTCACGGCTATCCTTCAAATGTTTTGCGTGGCTAGCAGAAACAGACTGCAGCTGCTTTTCAAAGTCATATTTATCACAACAGATATGTGCATTGGACATTTATTAATGAATGGGGGCATATTAATTTTTTTTTTTTAAATGTGTATGATTTAAATATTAGTAATGTATGATGTAGCTAATTGCAATTTCCCACTTGCAGTTGTGTGAACTGTCCTTCCACAAAACTCGTCACTTGAGAAACCCGTTCAATGAGAACTTACCAGTGAAGGTAGTACCTTTGATCTTTGTCCTAGTTTATTCTTTCTATTTCATTGCATGAAAAGATATACTGTTTGTACTGTGTGTGAGGACTCAGTTATCTGCTCGTAAAGAATGAGTTTTAATTTTTTAATATTAGTATTAGTTTATACGAAATTTTATTCTAATAAATCTGCCATACCAACTAAATTCAAGTTCCCAACTATGGAATTAATATTTGATTGTTAGGAATTTTAATGCTGTATGACTTCTATTAGTATTCATTAATAGTTAAAATAGGAATTTAGATTATTTTAGTTTCTTACTGAATTAGGACTACTTAATAGGTTTTCTTATTTATATGCTTTGGTTCATGTAAAAAGATAAATAAGCACCCTACCTATGCATTTGGATAACATTGAATATTAATTATCAGAATAAAATAAACTTTTTCTCCCGTTGACTATGAATAAACAACCCAACCTTGGTTGCCTCTCATAAACATACTGTATTTGGGTGTTGCTTACAGCCACCTCATTTGGTAAATAAAGGACATAAAGCATTAGCACTATCCTTTTTGAGAATCATACAAGGAACTTCACTCTTATCAATGCCTGTAGGATACTTTCAGGTCTGATGAATATTTGATGATACCCAATGCCCGCTCTTCAAATTTATATTTGAAAAGATTGTATAATTCTTTTGTGTCAAGCTTAGGGTTAAAGTAAATGGAAATCATAAATCACATTTCACCAAATTTTCAATAGTAAATGTAATGTTTTGAGGAAATGATAAATTATTAGTTAGTTCTTATATTTCCAATGTAGTTATAACTTAATTATTTTTATTTAAAATTTCCATATCAACCCCGCTGCTTTTTCATAATCCAATCAAATTACAATTTGTGCATGCTGTTTTCAATTTAAGCAATAACTTTCATTTATTTTCTATTATTAACTATCGGTATCCAGCAAAAGACTACTTCTATGATTAATAAAATGCAATTGTTTCCTCGGTTGCATTTCATCTATTCAAATTATCAAGTAATAATTTATCATGCCAGTAATTTTTTTTTTTTTTATTTTCAATAATTGAAAGATAATATAGTTGAATTTAATTAATCTGTTCCTTTTCCTTACTATCTTCACATGTTTTGGGAGTTTGTATTCTTATTGTGATTCAAGTAGATAATATGCATTGATGCTTTATCTAAGTTAAATAAATAAATAATTCATTAAATAAAATTTGGAGATAAGGCATTAGTAAAAATAAAAATAAAATCCAATTGATAAAGGATCTGAAATATATCTTTATTTAATAAATTTTTCTTTGATTTATGTGAATTATTGGATAATGTTATACTTAAAAACAAAAAAACTGCATACAATTGAAACAAAATTGTAATCATCCAAAGAATCATGGGTGTCTGTAGCTAGTAATTAATTATTATTGTTCCCACTGTTAGTTTTGTATTAGTGCAATCATCTAGAAATTTAAGTAGCTCTTTCATAAAATATTAATAACTGAACTTCACATTTCAAAATCATTTATATCAATATGGTTTTACCACACTTCTTTTGTTATGATAGTTTTCTTGGTAATATAAATTGCTTATTTGAGCTGTGTGTTGTCGTGAAGTCCTAATATTAGTCCAGCTATCCATTTCAAGTCTTCTCTAATGCTATATTGTGTCTATTTACTTATTTCTAGTTATGTTTGTACTTTTCATGAATGCAGATTAGTAGAGATTGTCAGGAGCTAGAACCCTCTGTTGGTGAGCAGTTGGCGTCCTTACTTTATCTGGAGCCAGATAGCGAACTCATGGTATGCTTGTTCCATGATTTTTTTTTTTTAATTTAAAAACATGGTGAGGTAGATAAAGAAGCACTTTAACTATTTATAGAATGAAGAAAGAGATGGAAAGAAAGAAGGATGTGATGTGTCATTGTCCTTTCCTCATTTGGCAATTAATGCAGTTATACACTTTGAAAATCTTGCTGTTGAGAATCTTACAATAATGAATTTATTGCCCATTTCCCCTGCGTTTAGAATGTGCTAACCTTCTTAATGTCTTGTAGTAATTATGGAGAGGAATGGTAAATATGTATATTGGGCTGTATCACAAGTGGTAAGGGATCATGTAAAAGACAAGATATTAGATCCAAAGCTTACCAACCAAAGTAGTTCTTAACATGGGATGGAGGATGTTGCTTTCTTGATTGATTGAGATGACCGCCATATAGTATTTGCACTTTAACAACATTTCTAGTATAGTTTTCTTAAAAAGTTTTTTACTTGAGTCCTTGTAGATTTTAAAAGACGACCAAGTTCTTAAATAGTTTTCTTAAATGCCCTTTTCAAGGGTTTTATAAAAATTTTCCTCATTAGTGATCAAAAGGGTATTTCTAGTACAGATGTACGTGATTGGTTTATTATTTTTTTCTATCTACAAGGTATGGTTAGGTTGTTTCTTGAAGGAATGTGATACTCTGTAGGTTATTATAATTTTTACAATTATTTTATAACATACATACCTATTCCACCTAGTTCACAATTATCACAAATAGTTACCAGATAGATCAACTATATTTTAGTCCCTGCTAATTTAATGACATTTCACTTTTGCATTTATAATTTTAAATTTTTAATTATCTCCCATTTAGTTTCCATAAGATTTTAGTGAGAATCCCTAATGTTAAATAACTAATAAAAGCAAACAAAAGTTTCATTTTTCCAGTTTTTTCTCACCTTTTCCTACCTGTTCTCTCTGGTTTATTTTCCAGAATTCCATATAGGTAATAATATCTCATAAAAATTATATATCCATTAAGGCGTAGTATTCATGCCAACTCAGTGCTTGCTGGGTGATGTTAAGCTTTTGGGATGCTAGTAAAGTAGTCCTCCATCCAGAAGAAATGTTCAATTAAATTTCCAAAGCTAAACATTAAGGAATATCATCCTACAACTATCAAAGTTTAAGCAATTTGTGCCCTGTCAGAAGCAATTATCAAATTTTATTTGTAACATGCTTTCTTTTCATGTGCCATTATTAGCACTTATATCAACAAAACCTAATCCTAGCTGCAAGTGGCCACGGATCAATCCTATATATTCAATGACTAGTGTCACGTTTTCCAACAAGGAAGTCTTGTAAAATTACTTGAATATACTTGATTTCATTCGTTTCCACCTCAGTTTGTATTTGATTTAACAGCATAGTAGAATTTATAGTAGCTTGAATATTAAATGATTTTATTTGCTTCTACCTGCAGTTTGTGTTTGACTTAACAGCATAGAAGAATTAACATTAGCTTGTACAAAAAATACAGAATTCATGCATGTTGTCGATGTCTTTTAGATGATAATGTCCTTGCTTGTTGAAGTAGTTTATTTTAATTTCTGTCGTTCACTTGCAAGAGTTGGTTACTTCATATTTCAGTCACGTGTGTGGCTAACAACAGGGGTTCTTATTTATGCTTCTCACTATATATTTTGTAACTAAATTACATTAAACGCATGAATCGAAAATGAAAGAAAATATTTATCTTCCTGTGTCTTTATATTTTCTTCTCCCTCAATGAATTCTTTCTTTTCTTCTACTAAACTTATTCGACAGGTTCAATTACTTTTCATGATACCAGTTGTCATGGTTCAAAAGTGATTGAATTGGTTAGTAGAAGAGAAGGAAGAGTTCATTGAAGGACAAGAAGAAAATAGAGGCTGATATTCTTTCCTTTTCTGTTCATTCCTTCAATGTAATTATAGTAAGAAGCATAAAGGAACGAATTAATGTCAGTTTTATTTTTTCTTGTTTATGTTTGAAGGAATGAATTAACTTCAGTTTTCTTATTTCTTGTTTATGTGCCAACTCATCTCAATCGTGGAAAACACCTCCTTCCATCTCTTTGTTGTCTTCGATTCTGTACACTTAACCACACTGATTTTGTAATCATGATATGAAACGAGTCATCAATAAATGTAGCATAAATTGAATTTTTAGAACTAGAAACAAATACAAAACTAGAATTCTGTGGTTGTAGGTAAGGTTTTAGGGAGGTGGGGATTATGTTCAGAATCATAAACATTTCTATTTTTGAACTATTCTTTATATTGACAAAACCGATATGCTTAATGGGTGGCCATGCTACACTTGCTATTATTTGATTCTAAGGTGCAGCTCTCCAAATTATGGAATGCAATGAACCAAATGTATTTAAATAATATTCCTTTCTGGGATGCAGGCAATCGCAGTTGCAGCTGAAGCAAAACGAGAAGAGGAAAAAGAAAAAGGAGTCAATCCTGACAGTGGTGGTGAAAACCCTGACATTGTCCCATTTGAGGACAATGAAGAAGAGGAGGAGGAAGAAAGTGAAGAGGAGGTGGAAGCCTTCGGGCATCCTCTTGGAGCAGCAGCTCAAGGCAGAGGGAGAGGTAGAGGAATCATGTGGCCTCCTCACATTCCAATTGCCCGTGGGGCAAGACCCATCCCCGGCATGAGAGCTTTCCCCCCCATGATGATGGGTGCTGATGGTTTTTCATACGGAGCTGTTACACCTGACAGCTTCGGAATGCCAGATCTCTTTGGTGTGGCTCCCCGTGGATTTGCCCCATATGGTCCGAGGTTTTCTGGTGATTTTACTGGTGCTACATCTGGCATGATGTTTCCTGGGCGGCCTTCCCAGCCAGGAGCTGTGTTTCCAGCTGGTGGATTTGGGATGATGATGGGTTCAGGACGTGCTCCTTTTATGGGGGGGATGGGTCCCACTGCATCAAATCCTCTTCGAGGCCCTCGGCCAGGTGGCATGTTTGCACCACTTCTCACATCTTCCTCCCAGAACAATAACCGGTCTTTTAAGAGAGATCAGAGAGCAGCACCTAGTGATCGAATTGACAGACATAGTATAGAATCAGATCTGGTCAGGGGTGCAGCTGGGGAATCAAATGATGAGACAAGATACCCGCAGGAAACATACAATGCTTCCCATGAAGATCAATTTGGTGCTGTAAATAGCAATAGAAACGATGAGAGTGAAAGTGAGGATGAGGCGCCCAGACGGTCAAGGCACGGGGAGGGAAAGAAGAAGCGGCGAGGTTCAGAAGGAGATGCTAATCCTGGCTCGGATCACAAGCAGTAAGATGCCACCTCCTAGATTCCTAGGGGAGCATAATTAATCAGAAAGGCCAGCCGTAGCACATGCTTTTCTCCCTCTTTTCAGCTCCCTTTGAATGTGATATAACTGTGGACTTCTTGTTCTTGAACACTCCTTTTGGGGCAGAAAAATGCACGCCCCCCCAAAATTTCTAGGTTAACATGTAAAATATATAGTAGTGTACCAAATGAATGGGTATATAATGAGATTAATGGAATGCTGATCTGATATATAACAATGTATCTGGAGGTTAAACATTATACATGGACCCCTAACCATTCACGCCGGGAGGGATAAAAGCAGAGGGAGAAAACAAATGTTAGGCACTTAAGCTGCAGTTGATACATTGCTGGTCAATTCACCGCCGTATGGCTGACTGGTGATTACTAGCGATTCCGGCTTCATGCAGGCGAGTAGCAGCCTGCGTTTGCTTGTTTGGAAAAAAGGGGGCCAGAGTCTTTGTAGATATTGGTTATACATAAAAATAAGTTCCCCGTAAATTAATATTCCTTTGTCGATATTCTTTCTATAATTTTCAAGTTGCTATAATCCTTTTGTTTCTGATTTATTCTTTTTTTTTTTTTTTTTTTCTGTTTTGCAAAATGTCGTTAAAAATAAAAATCAACCAAGAGTGAGGAATAGCCTTGCGTACAAAAAAGTGTTATTATCTCCTTCATGAATGAAAGAAAGTGTTGACTGCAATTTTGTTATGAGAAAATCAAATGATTTAACGCAATAAAAATAATTCCTAATAAACGACTTAGACGGAGATAAATTGTCATATAAACCATGTGTAGTATGAATAAATATTTTTTTGGAGAACAAGTATATGATTTTAAATTTCTTTCATTTAAGCACACCAGATTTTATCAAACTTCTAATCAAGCACTTCCATTAATTACTCTATTTTCTATTTCTCCTTACTAAGGGAAATTTGTCAGATTTCAATTTTTTCAACTTTCAATTATTCCAATTCAATCTTTCTATAAAAATCTATTCATATTTTCTATTTATTTTACAATCACATGATTTATATCTTTTTGAAACAATAAATATTTTAAACTTTATTAACAATTTATTTATTAGTTTTGATTAATCATAAAATAGTATTAACCTCAACGAACATAGATAAATACTATAATTAAAAAGATTTTCTTTTTAAAAATATCTATTTTAGTTTGAATTATTTATATTTATTATATAATATATTTTAGCGGGTACTTTTATATATATAAAGCCGCATTGAAAAATAAGAAATTGATTGAAGTACTTAATTGAGATAATAAAAAATGTTAGTATATCAAAACAAAAAAAGTGTTTATACAAAAAATAATTCATCTTATGGGACAGGAGAAAATATTTTTAAAACAATTGCTCACTTTGCTGTTTTAGTAAGACAATAAAGAAAGCTGAAATCTACTATTGATTAAGGGATTAGGATTCACAATAACATTCGACAATCAAGTTTTATTATAACAAGAGTCTTTAATAGCTAAATTAATGGATGTTGCACTATAATAAGAACACATGCAATTTCCTAGAGAATATAAACAAATAAAAGAATACAAATTGTGCTAAGATTGAGATTGTAAAGTCTTTATCTACCATAAATATTTTGTATTTTATGTGCAATTCAAACTTTGTTATTTATAAATAGGTCATTTAGTAGGTAAAAACGATGATTAATCTTATATATATATAGTTTTTTTTACAACTTTCTACTATTTGTAACATTTTTTATTTACAGGTTTCTATACCTTTATTTACTTTTTTTGTTTTGGTTTTTTTTTTACATTAATTTTTTGTAACCTATTAAAATCAAGTTAAGAAATTCACATTCAGTTTGTGAAGCTGTTACTTATCTTTAATCAGGATTAAGTTACTAATTTTAGTTTCTCCATGTTGGACGGAAGAAATGAAAAACATGTAACATATTGTTCAGAGAATTAACTATCAATCATAAGGTTAACAATAATTAATTATCATATTTGCGTTCAATAGTTGAAGAAATTAACATATCATAGTGAGACTAATTTGTTAAAATAATAACATGTTAGTAATCATGCTAAAAATCAAACTAGAAAAAACATTTTTATAATGATCAATGACTAGTCAATCCATCCAACTAAAAAAGGTTATTCTTTTGGTCATGAAGAGTTCGACAACCACTTACCAAAAAAGGTGCCAATGAAACAACTTGTATTAGGCATACCAAATGCTAATTCATCGTTTAATTCCCTACATCATCAATAAATTGTACTAGGATAGAGTGATAATACCCCTATACAATTCATAACTCTTACACCTTTTTCAATTTATTTCCCTCTATATGACCTAATGGTTATTCTTTCTAGGGGCTTGATGGCATGATCAAATGGTCACAATTAGTTTGGCTAAACCCTAATTAGCCAATAATTGTTCTTTCTAAAGGTGTGTCCTTATTATCATAGCTTAATCCTATATAACACTAATTTAAAGGCTTATGTGGAGTTGATCAGATAGTTATTTTATCTACACATTTGATAGGCATGTCCATGGATATTTTGAAAAAAAAAAACACTTATAAAAACGTTTGCAAGTTCTCAAGTTCATCATAGATATCATATGCCACACACCAGATACCATAACAAGCTTAACCTGACTTGAACATGATTGCTCATGAGGTACCACCTATCCTACAAGTGTAAAGACAAACTTGGACCAATTATATGGCATAATGGAAGGCTATACAGTATACAATGATGCATAAAAAAAAGGGCTTGGTTGTATGTTAATGCAGCATGCGAGAGTTATAACGTATGCATCTCGACAATTGAAGCCACAAGAACTTAATTACCCAATTCATGATCTTGAACTTACGATAGTTTTGTTTGCATTGAGGGTGTGGAGACACTACTTGTATGGTTCTCGAGTCCAAATATTTATAGATCATAATAGCTTAAAGTATCTCATGTCACATAACAAATTGAACATGAGACAAAGTAGATGGGTAGAGCTAATTAAATACTATGATTGCATAATATATTACCACCATGTGAAGGCAAATATGGTGATAGATATATTAAGTAGTAAAAATTGGATTAAATAAGAGGACTTTGATAATAGAGATAGAAGGGAGATGAAAAAAATTAGGAGAATAAATGCTCAGTTAAGCCTGGGACCTAAAAGGTCATTAGTAGCACAATTAAGGGTATGATCTACCTTTCAAGATAGAATATATAAAGCTCAATTAAGGGATGCAGATACTGAAAAAGTGAGAAGAAAGTTGGACATAAGGGTTGAGATACTTTACAAGATTTCAAATAATGGTATAGTAATGAGGGATTAACAAATGTACATTCCATAAGATATGATTATTAAGAATGAGGTGCTAAAAAAAGGCTCATTAGTCAAAATTTATCATTTATCTTAAGAGTACTAAGATGTATAAAGATTTAAAAGAGTACCATTAGTGGCAAAAAATGAAAAAGGGACATAGCTGAATATATAGCTAAGTGTGGAATATATCAACAAGTGAAGGTAGAACACCAAAAACCCACGGGACCCTTACAACCCTTTTTAATTCTTGAATGGAAATGGAATAACATAACTATGAATTTTATGATAGGCCTTCCTAAAGAAATCCTAAAGAAAAGAAGGGAAATGATGTAATATGAGTTATTGTAGAACGGTTAACTAAGTCTGCTTTATTCCTACCCATGAAAATGATGAACTCGGTGGATAGATTGGCTTAGTTGTATGTGAGAGAAGTGATAAGACTATATGGAATTATAGTGTCCATTATTTCATATTGGGATCCCAAGTTTACTTCTTGATCATGGTCGAGTATTCAACATGCATTAGGAACATGATTGAATTTAAGTACAACTTTTCATCTACATATTAATGGAAAATCTGAGAAAACCATTTAGATTTTGGAGGATTTATTAAGGGCATGTATTTTGGAGTTTAGAGGAAAGTGGAAGGATCAATTATTGTTTGTAGAATTCATATACAACAACAACTATCAAGCTACAATAGGAATGACTCTTTATAAAGCTCTTTATAGTAAAAGATGTAGAATGTCGGTGTGCTGGGAAGAGGTGTAGACAAAAAGCTATATGGAGCAAAATTCATAGAAATAACCTCTGAAAAAGTGAGGATTATTAAAGATAGAACAAAAGCTGCTCATAATAGACAAATAAAATATGCTAATATTCAAATAAGACCTTTTAAGTTTGAAGTGGGTGATACAGTGTTTTTAAAGGTGGCCTCATGGAAACATTTGTCAAAATTTGGTATGAAAAGGAAACTAGCGTCCAGATACATTAGGCCTTTGAAAATATATAGAGAATTGGACCAATGGCATATAAGTTAGCTCTGTCCCCATAATTGACCAAAATGCATAATGTGTTCCATATTTCTTTGATTTGAAAGGCCGAAGTATATCCTTCCAAACTATTACCCCAAGTTCCTATAGAGATTAAGGAAGATTAATAGTCTCAAATCATCAAACCATGCATTTAAAAACTACCTTGAGCATACATTCTAAAGTGTGCATATTAGTTTAAAACATGATTTGATATATTAAATCACAAATATTATCCATTAGACTACAACTAATCATAATAGATGCACAATAAATATTCTAGCAAGAACTTGATAAACATTCTAACAAGCTTTTAATCCTTAGCTTGTATGAACATGTTCTTTTTTTTTTTCTTCCTTCAACTTTTCACATGATTTTCTTAAAATTTTCTCTCTTTTTACTCAAGGATTCTTCTTTATTTTCTCTCTATCATCCCTTATTTTTTCTCCTGAAGAGTACCTATTTTTTTATAAGCAAACCAAAACTAGAAGTTGTGAACCCATATTGGTTTTACACAAGATGGGTGGTTTATAAAAGATTCTTTCTTATCCTCTCCTCTACCTTCCATTTACGCCACCAGTTTTCGTGATTGATCTCTGAGACCAGTTAAAGTTCCTAGTAATCAAAATACTAGGTGGCGATTTCAATTCTTTCTATACACTAATAAAAGATAATGAATCATTGTCTCCCCTATTTTTCCAATACCTAAAATAAAGTGGTAGATTGTCGCAACGCGACACACGTGTGATAATAATATTATAAAAAATGATAAAAAATTCCCTATTTTCATGAATATAATTATTGAAAATATGCAAATTCCATTAAAAGGTTTTAGGCGTTTCAAAAGGCAACATGGACAACCGAAAAAAGATAGTCTGACTAAAATAAATTTCAAGACAACATCATTTAAAAAAAAAAATTTAGACGAAAATATATTAGATTGTTTAGGGTTAACCAAAGTTGTATTTGAAATTTACAATTCAAGTTATGAGACCGTGATAAACTCAAAGAAAACAAATAAAAAACATATTAAAGTCCAATTCTCAATAAACTCAATGTTAAGAATGAAATTGAAACACAAAATCATTAAAAGGGACAAAAAACACCCGAATCAACCCGGGTTAACCTATTAAACCTGGATCATGATACCAGAATAACCTAATAGAAAAAAATAAAAAAATTATAAAGTTTAATTCTCAATAAATTCAATATTGATAATAGAATTGATAAAAATAAATCAATTAAAAAAGAAAAAAAATATCTGAGTTAACCCGATATAGCCCACCAAACTCTTGACGCAATCATGAGAATGAGATAACCTCATAAAAATCAAACAATAAAAGAAATCATGAAACTTAATTCATAATTAACCCAAATGGTCAAGGATGAAATTGAAAAAGAATCCAATTACAAAAAAGTACAAAGAAACCCGAGTTAATCTGCAAAACTCGTAAATTAGGTCATTAGACTATAATAACCTTATAGAAAATAAATAGAAATAAATTATGAAACTCAATCTTCAATAAATCTAATGTTAAAGGATGAAAAAAAAAATTATTTCAATGAACAGTACTTTGTCAAGAGGGGAAATGAATGATGAAATTAAAAAAAATCAATTAAAAAAGAACAAAAACAGACTTGAATCAACCCAATTAACCTTTGACTCGGGTCATGAGATTGAAATAACCTCATAAAAAATAAACTGAAACAAATTATATAGTTTTATTCTCAATCAACTTAAATGGTGAATGAAGAAATTAAAAAAAATAATTCAATTATAAAATAGATAAAAAAAAATTTGAGTACGTCGATTTAACCTGTAAAATTCTTGATTATGAATTATGAATTTATGGTAATTTTATAAATAGATGATTGAAATAAATTATTAATAAATTTAATATTAAATAATAAAATTAGAAAAAAAAAAAGATATTGGTACAGTAAATAATATTTTTGAGGAAAGGAAGAATGATTTGCCTTTGGTTGTTGTTAATAATAGTAAGAACAATAAATTAATTACCAGAGCCTTACCCTGGGCGCAGCCATAGGCTCAACGATGATATACATGAGGTGGGCTGGCATGAAGCATTTATGGCAGCACGTACATCACACCAATATTTATTAGAGATTTCAACGCTTCTTTTTTTTGTTCTCCTGAGATTAGAAAAGAACCACGTAGTTGGATTTTAATTCAAAAAAGATCAACTAGGAAATGGACAAAAACAAGATTGGCAGCCAACTGTCGTGGACTAGAAGGGCCACTCATTTGTCAGTGGCGTCCTCGTGGTAGCCCCACCGACTAGCCCCATTTGGCCATTTCCCACCGCCTAGCCCTCGCCATGGGTTAGGGGTCAACTAGAAGGAGTGCAGGTCGACGGCCTTGCTTTTTGCATCTATAATAAAATACTTCGTGTTTATTGGTTGGAGGCCCCCGCCGTCGCTGGTTTGCATATAAAATTGTTCGAGATTTAAATGAAAGAAATTAGTGATTAATGAAAATATGATATTAATTATTTTTTGAAATATTTTTTTATTTAAAAATATATAAAAATAATTTTTTTATTTTTAAAAAAATATTTTTGAAATTAACACATCAAAATAATCTAAAAACACCTAAAAATATTAATTTAAAAAAAATAAATTTTTTTTAATTTTTTCAAAAACACTTTAAAAAGTAAAAACAAATAAGGATTTAATATTCATGTTTTGGTATTTAGCATTATGTGTATATTCAGATATAATGTTAAATATTTCTTATTATGTCTAAATTTAAATATATTTTACATATATGTTAGATTTTAATCATTAAGAAAAAACAAACAAACATTCATGTAACTATTTATTATTTTTTTAAAAAATTGGTTTTAAAAAACCTATTAAATTGAGTTTTAAAAATTGTTCATGCAACCAACATCCTAAGTTGCCTATCCTTCCATGTGTTCTTTGGAGTTTTTACTATTTTTTTTATGTAATTTAAAATACAAGACATGATTCTTGTCATGTAGTCAATCAGTTAGTTATATATGATATTTATTTTTGTTCATGCAAGATATATTTATTATTATTAATTTTTTTTAAAATTTTAATATTTATTTTATATTTGATTAATGAGTTTAGAATTAATATAAAGTTCTTGAGACAAAAATATTTTACAAATAAAATTATAAAGTGGTTATAATTATGATATTCTTATTGCATCAAAGCATTGTTCTTAAATATTCATGATAAATGCTCTATTAACACTAAATATTAATTAGAATTGTTGAAATCGGTATATATGATATTTTTTTTTTACAAAAAAAATATTGTTCTCTGAAATATCAAAAATATTTGAAATTAATATATAAATACTTTTAAATAAATTCTAAAGATTTATAACTCTTGCTATTATTCTATATGAAATACCTATCTCTTGATCTATTTGAATCAAGCCATAAATTCTTTTGTCAAGAAACTCATTACCACATTTCAACCCAACAATATTTTGAGTGTCAACGTATCTCCATTACTATCAAGTAATGGGATTTTATCCAGAAGAAAGTGTGTGGAGAATGGGGTTCTTATTGAAATCTTTACTATATTTAACAGTTCTATAGATGAAATATGATGTCGGTATTTACTCTATCATTTTGTAGGCGCGTATTTTATCAACGGATTTACAAACGGAAAACAATCTTAAAAAAAACCTTATTGGTAATTTTTGGTCTGTTCGCACATCCGTCAGCAAAATGATTTTATAAACGGACAATGCACGCCAAAAAAATAAAATTTACCTACTGGAATATATCAATGAAATTATTCTATTGGTGATTGGTAGTAGCATTTGGAGTAATTTTATTCCAATTCTTTGTAAAATACCGATGGAATAATTTATAGGTGATGTAACAATTAAAGTGGCATTTACAGTAATTTTTTTCAACTCTCTATAATATACCAACATAATGAATATACTGACAAAATGTGTCTATCGGTAGCCCCGTCTTTAATAATTAAAAAATCTATTGAATAGAAAAAGAAAATAATTTTTTATAAAATTCAAGTATGCAAAAATAAATTATTTTAATATGAAAGCCAAATATTTATTATAAATTTATATGTTCAAACACAATGAAACTAGAACAAAGATGATGCTGGAGGAGGAGGTTGGTCATTCCTGGGACCATAAAGCCAATAAAAAGGTGCATGTGTATAACCCATTTGTGATCTAATATCCATAACCATTCGGCAGAGTTCTTCATAATCCATAGAGAGTCATTCATATTTTTTATTTAGATGGGCCATATATTCTTGCACTCCTTGCTATAACAAAGCTGCGAACTCCGGAGACTGAGTGCTCGATATCGATTACAAACTCCCAATGGTTGAAACATTACAAACCATCTGTAAGTTGTCGGTTGTAGTATTGGAGAATTCGTACACTCAATTCCTATTGGGTCCATCAAAAGATTTTGTTTCCATCCACAAATCCAGATCGAAATCTGTGTTGGTCGAAGGATTGTCCCCGCATCTCTCTTTCAATTGAATGTTATATGTCTCCTGAAAATTAAATGAAATCATCAAATTCAAGAAAATAATAACTTATGAAAGAAAATGCTTAAACAAACATACCATAAAGTGTTGAGCTTGAGTGTCGATGAACTGCTGCAACTCTTTTTGATGGTCTTCACTCCATACGTGCATCTTTATAAAATGCTCTATTGGGTTTGGCTCACGTCCAAAAACCGTAGTATGTAAGAAAAAAAAAATATAGTCAATTAAATATATTTATAAAAAAATTAATTAAAAATAGATGTGATTAAAATAACTATTACCATTCACTTTGCATGCGAAAACGAATAGAACATAATAGAGCTGCCGGTGTGTGTGGTAACCAAACCGTGAATTTACCGGCTCTGATTCCTCGCACCAGATTGTGAGCATCATGTGAAATGCTTGGACATCACGTGCTATATATATTCTGCCCATATATTCTTTGAGATGTATGGCAGCCTAAAATCCTTTTAAACCGTCACATCATTCCAGCTTAGTAAAGTATTTTTTTGACATATTTTTTAGATTTTTTTTGTGTCTCATACCAAAAATCACACAACCTATATGATTCAAACATATTATATATGAGTTAATGAAAAATAAAATTTTAATATTTAAAATTCAAAAATAAATTATTGTGTTGTTTTTGATGTTATCTACTTGCAACGTGAATCTCTCAAACCTTGCTTGTAATACTATCATTTGCTTTATCCCACTCAAGTTAGGCTTGCAATAAAAATTTATAAAAAATAATTCAATAATTTCAATAAAGTAGAGGAATTAACATAAAAAATAGTAAATATTTTAAGTTGATACTAACATTAAATCTTATAAACCATGCATCAACCTGTGACTTCCAATCTGGATGTTTGGAAACCTAACTTCATTAAAAAAATAAAATTTTCATTTAATGCTCGATCTGCGATCTCTCTTTTTCTTTTTTTCATTAGACTTTCTTATTTAAAAAGCTGCAAGCAAGACCAAAACAGGGTGCAAAAAACAAAACCAAAAGCCCTTCTTAAAAGTTCTTCCTAGATACATGGCTTACATAGGAATTTAAATGTCGATGTTATTATTCAGGTAGCCTCAATATTTGTGAACTTGAAAATTAAAAATTTTAATGAAATATTATTTGTTCAGAAATTGTTAAATATAAACCAACTCAAAATAAAACAAACTTGCATTGAAAGGTCGTCTTTCCAATGCACCTCATACTTGCAGTTGAATGGATCTTGCTGTGAAGGGATACCTCCTCCACATTGCAGAGCTACACTCGAAGAGGCAGCGTCATGAGTTGACGCATGTGCTTTAAGTGTCTCTTATTGGTCAGCACCTAATGACACATTATTGTCATCATTGCTGCTAGAAGAACTAATTGCGATCATGTGCTCACGACGTGCACTTGATTTTCCCATATGTATCTACATAAATTTGATGAATATTTGGATAAAAAATTTTAGTTTTTTTTTTTAAAAAAACAATTCAGTAGCACCTCCCTTATACTAAAAACTACCTAAAATTTTTAATCCTGCAAATAGACAACATATATGTTACAAACAAATGGATTTTATTTAATTTCTACCAAATTTTGAATAATTCAATTTCATAGAAATTTCTCATTTTCTACATGATAATATTTTTAATCCTAAATTGACAAGAATTTTTTGTAATTAAATTTAATCCTATATATTCAATTTACATTGAACAACAAATTTGACAATAACAATTAAAATTCAACAAATCAATAAAACATTATTGCAATATAGAAAAAAACATAGACAAAAAAAGAAAAAAATAATACAAAAACAAATTTAGGCCTTAGGAATGAAAAAATCTTACCTTAATAGTATGCTTAATTTCAAAGTTGAACTACGTGTTATATAAAAAAACAAAAAATAAAAATAAAAATACATTTTTAATAAACTGAAGAAATTATGTCAAAACATTCACCATAAATACATGTTGATTATGTTGAGAGAAATGAAGTTTAATTTGTAGCCATAATATTTGAAAGACACAATTGAAGAATAAAAGAATAAAATGAAGATCAATGTTTTAAGGCCAACTGAAGAAAATAAAGGTCTGGTGCGCTCGTGGAGTTTTTATACTAGGTTTTATGGATGAAATTACCAACATACTATTGAATATTATTATTTTTAAATTGTTCGTCGATGATTCCCTTGGTAAGTGTCACGACCCGAATCCTGGATCCATGACCGGCACATAGGCAAGGTTCCCCTCCAAGGTTCCAAACCTATGCGAACCCAAACTTACATACAATCCTTTAAACAACTCAATCAGAGTTTAACGGAGCATTAACAACAAACGAACTTCATAATATAATGTAATTGTCTTAATACAAGAGTTCATATCATTTCATAGTTTTGGAGCACTAACTTGACACAAAAGGAAGGTACAAATTACAACCAAAAGGCAGGTTCGGAAGGTTCAACAAAAGTAACCTGCTATCAAGCTATAAGCCTGAAAAGATAAATAATGAGAGGGTGAGTTCAACAACTCAGTGAGTAGATAACGTTCAATATACACACACGAGATAATATAACAATGAGAATATATATACAATTATGGTTTTAGGTTCTTCTATAAGGTTTCTCAAATAGGCCATAACAAGAATATCATATGGTAAAGTTCGTCAGAAAATCAAAATGCAATGAGCATGAGGCTCCGTACTGTGGGATGATCAGTCCACACAGGTTGGTGACTCCCCCGACCAACTAGGGTTCAGATACGATGTGCACAAAGACTAACACTACCCTGTTAGCATGGGTATTCTGACTGACATACCATAGGGTCATAATTATAATCAAATAAACATATTCATATCTCAAAGCTCAACTCATGACATCAATCAAATGAGGAGCTATCAATTCAGAATTCAATTCAAAATATATACTGGTTCATATCAAGAATTTAGATTCAATAATTGATCATGCTTTATCATAACAAGGATAATAATCAATATATATTATCAAGAAGCATGATCCAATTCATATTAACAAATCAAATATTTATAGTATTTCTCATGCATATGAAAAATTATCCACTCACCTGACTCAAAAGCAAACAACACTCACAAGCTGAAACCGAAGGAAATCCTACTGACGTCCTGCCAGCAGAATATCAGGATTATCTGAATACAAAGGAGACATATTCAAAAACGACTCAAAAGAACATTTAACCTATTTAATACACTTAACTAAGGGTGTATTCCGTAACCCTATATGTTTTTAAACTAACTAGTCAATTTTCTCAAAAACCCAAAATCTAACGGTTTTCCTGAAATCTAATCCATAATAAAAACAACTAATAAAATTGGTAATAATTAACTAAATAACCCTTAATTATTCATCAAACTAATCTGCAAAAGCTAATATTGCAGCTAGGGACTAATCTGGAATTTATTATATTTTTAGGGCCAAATTGTAATTTTTGTCTAATTAGAGGACCAAACTGAAATTTATCATACATCCATGAATATACTGAAATTCTGACCTTAATTAATCCTTAATTCTGTCCAGGATGTATCATTATGCTTCAGGGATCATTCTGGAATTTTACCAAATTTTTAGGGTCAACGAACTTTTCATCAAATTGGAGGACTAAATTGAAAGTGTTAAATTATCTTATCTATACAGTAATTCTACCCATAATTCATATGTTATTCTGTTCAGAATCTCGGAATATGCTCCAGGGATCAATTTGTAATTTTCCAAAGTTCGGGGACTAAACTGTAATTTTTAGAAATTGAGGGACCAAATTGAATTTTCATCATCTTCAACCTCAAACCCAGAATTTCAACAGATCACCTATTGTTATCCCCTGATTTCTAACACAAATTCACCATTCAAACAAAACCATAACTCAAAATCATCATAATCTTCCATAATCAACTTAATAATCAATTACCCACAACAATCAACCCCTAACCTTCAATTTAATTCATCAATTTAAACCAAAGCACAAATTCTCAAAACCCTAACATTCATCAAAACTGAAATTAAAGCTTAATTAACATAGAATTATATATTTAACAACTTAAATCTTACCTTTAAACTTATTTCCTCCAACTCCTTTCCTTTTTCCCTTATTTTCCCCTCTTTTCTCTTCTTCTTCTTCTTTTCTCACTTCTGCCGATTCTCTTCCTCTCAAAATCAGATTTCTTTTTTTTTTTTTTTTACTTCTATTTATATTTATCAAGTTTGTTGAATTACTATAATACCCCTTATTCATTTATTCCCACTTTTAAGCCTCCAAGGGCTTTGTTGTAATATCCTATCTTATAAATTTCAAAACATTACAGTAAGGTCCCCTTAAAATTTTTGTTTCGCACTAAAAATTTCAAAAACCTCACTAGATTTTTTTCAGTCCATTCATATTTTATCAGTAAAATAGTAAATAATAAACAGTCAAAGAAGCATTAATTGCCAACACATTGGAATTTGTTGTCCATTGGTGATTTTGTCAGAAAACCTACCACTCAGTTAGTAAGCTTTAATTGCCATCACCGACATGTGAAGGAAACAGTTCCCTTCACCTCTTGAATACATCGACGGATACAGATCATCAATGTGATGTTTCATGAACAGTGCTTGGGGGTGGAAAACAATTCCATTCGCCTCTGGAATGCACCGATGAACACAAACCGTTAATATTTTCATCGGTGTGATGTTTTATGAGCAGTGTCTAAGGGAGGGGAATAGTTCCCTTCACACATTCCTTGATTCAACTGAAAAGTCAGAATGCACACTGTTAAAGTGTTTCTATGCTTCATCGTTAGAAGGGTGCATCATCACTCCATCCACTACATCATATAATTGGTGTCATGTCATGTATATAAGTTTTTTTATGTGTGACAAAAATCCTTCCCTTGCTTGCTAGCTCCGAGTTTATAATAAGAATGCCTACATGTCCTGCATTTGGTCAGTTCAGTATTTTCAAGGTATCCTAGACTAAGGGGTTTCATCATGGACTTGGCAATATAGAAGTTTTCTTTTAGCTTGTTCCTTCAGGTAAAATGTTTCTCGCCCATTCGATAATTCTGTCATAACCAACTTCACTTAACCTATAATCTGATTTGATGATAAACACCTGTGCAATGACTGATAATTTACTGTGATTTGTGCAACCATCCTATAATGGTTCATTAGAATCTTTCAAAAGATAAAAAAAAAAAAAAAACTAGTTGCGTCTGCATTAGGTTCTTCATCTATGATTGGACATTGACCAACATTACTTTGATTCATTCTCAACACATCCATAATGTTAGCTCTATAAGGATTATTGCTGTCATCTACAACTCTATGCAAGTTGCTAGCACTAGAAGTTGACCCAACCATTTTTTCTACCATGGTCTTGTGAGGAACAAATGATTCTCTGTATGCATACTAATACAAATATTTTTTCATGAACCTTTTTTTTTTTTTTTTTATAGAAGAGGCATCATTACAACATCTGGATTGAGAAACTTCTTTATTTTTACACCACTTACATGGACACTTAATACCGCCTCCATTAAAATTTCTCGGATTAAATGTTGTGTATTTAATGAAACCCTGAACCCCATTACACTAATCCATCCTCCGCAATCCTTGGGTGAATCTTGATACATCTATAAACGATTGTCGATCACTTCTATCGAATCTATATCAAATAATGATGACAACAAGTATTAATTAACTACGTTAACTAAATAAAATTTAAAACATATTGGTTTAGCTTAAGATTATTAAACCTACTTTAATACTTCTTTTAATTCATTATCAATTATTTACGTACATACAAATTTGTACACATTTACAAAAATTACAACTCGATAATAAAATTGATAAAATATAAAATAGGCCCATTAAACAAGCCATTATTTATTTCATCACAACACACCTAAGTCGGTAATTTGATATAAGTTTCAACAATTTATAAACAAATACAATTTTATAAAATCTAAAACAAATCATAACATGTACAAAATCATAAATTCATACAATAAGTTTGCTTGAGAAAAAAACAATAAAACAAGTAAACACTCAAACAAAATACATATACTACAAAAATATGCAATAAAAAAATTAACATTTTAAGATTGTGTTCAAATTAAAAAAAAAATGGTAGATTTGCTTACTTAAGATGGAAAATCCACAATAAAATTTCAATCAGAACACGAATGCTATCAAATAAAGTGTTGTTGTGACTAGAAAAGTTGTGGAAGAATGAGTTGTGTTGAGATGAGGGAGGATGTTGAGAGGGGGGGCTGTTTTGTTGCAAGGGTTTTTTAAGGAAGAAGTAGAAATAGAAGAGGGGAAAGAGGAGGGTCGAGTGTCAGGTCATAAATTAACTATTACTGATGGATTTACCGACAAAATTATTCTGACGATGACTCTGTAGACACTTCTATCGGTATAAATGATACGTCATTATACAGTTTGCTTGTTTGAATCCCATTGTAATTTCGTCGGTAATGGCGTCTATAAAAATTTACACGTCATCGAATTGTTTGGAATTTTTTATTCCTTCATTCCGACTAGGATTCCTTCGGTATATACCGACAACATATTTCCGTAGGTAAATACCGATGAAATTAGCGATGAAAAAAATTCGGGCAGTAAAAATTACTACAATTTACCAACAGAAATAATCCGTCAGAGTTTTTTTTGATATTGGTCAATGTTTTAGTAATCAAGCATAACAACACCTAATCAAGACAAATACAGAACATATGTAAAATATAAAGACAACTGAAACCAAATCACCATATAGTTGTTTAAAATAAACTCTCGAGCATATCCAAAACCAACTCTTAAATTCAAGCTACAAAGTCGTATGTGTTCTTCTCACATCTTATTTTACAAAATTATTAGCCTCACACAAAACAAACAGAGTGAGATAAGAGAGAAACGAGACCTGAAAACTATTTTTCAGCAGTCTTTAAACATTGAATGCTGAGACTTGATCAACGAATAGACTTCTGGCTACCTTCCTTCCCATGTAGGTACTAGATAGGACCCATCCATTTAACAGTAATAGCCGACATGGTTTCGAAATTTGATGTCATACACACATCTGATAGTTACATGACGCGCATGCATCCATGGATAATCAAAATTGAAGCAGAGCAAAACGCTGACCGATACTCTACTGCACATTTAGCTACTGATACCTCTACAAGTATGG
This sequence comes from Populus tomentosa, assembly GCA_018804465.1. Taxonomy (NCBI): domain Eukaryota; kingdom Viridiplantae; phylum Streptophyta; class Magnoliopsida; order Malpighiales; family Salicaceae; genus Populus; species Populus tomentosa. Next base: position 9,212,611 of record CM031989.1, on the reverse strand, counting down.
AGGGGATTACACTTAAGGGTCAGGGGATTGAATTAAAATTGTTGTTAGAGTTACTATTATTCAAGAGATTGAAGACTGGTTTGACCGTCAGATAGACTGACGGGATTCTAATTAATTTCTGATGCAGCCTTGTGAACGCAAACAGACTAAATCCCAAGCGAGTCTAGAAGTCCAGCGCCATCCATACAAAGCCATCAGCAAGAACAGTGTATATGCGCGTTGCATGGTAAACTGAAGTAAATTAGGCATCAAAGACCAACACAAAGGGGAAGTTTTTGCAAAATCAAATATGAACTCACGCATATAACTCATTTCCTTTAAGTGAACTATTGGTAGATTTGAAATAAAACAGCGTAGTGGTCTTCTATGATAACAACATTTATAATTGAAAATTGGTGGAGTTGCCTTTACGTACTCTCAAGTTCCCACGCAGCATCCCTTTTAATATCTTATTTTCACACTAGGAAGAAACGAACAGAAAAGAAAAGAAAAGCAAAGATAGACCCGCAATCCTTTCATCTCATCGTAATAATATCTTTTTTTTTGTTACAGAATTGAACTTTTTTTTGTTACAGCATTGTAATAATATCTAGCTACAGCAATAACAAGAGATCGTTCCAGGACATTTATGTATCTATATATACACTCTTGGGAAGCGTGCTTTTGTTCATAGCTAGGAAAATGGGTAACAAGTCATTTCTTCCGAGTTTCTTGGTTGGTTTTGCCCTTATCTTGAGCCTCAAATTCGCCAACGCTCAAATGGTACCAGCCATTTTTGTTTTTGGTGACTCCCTGGTAGATGTGGGCAACAACAATTACCTCCCAGTGTCGGTTGCCAAAGCAGATTTCCCTCACAACGGCATCGATTTTCCTACAAAGAAAGCTACAGGAAGGTTTAGTAATGGGAAGAACGCAGCGGATTTCCTCGGTGAGTTATATCCATACATGTATATAAAGATGTTTGCATGCAATCTAATTAACAAATCTTAACTCTATAATGCTTTAAATACCTGATTATAAATTAATACACACAGTATACCGAAGTAGAGTCCCAATTAATCTAGCTAACATCATTCTTTCCAACATGTTTAAGCTCAAATCCATCTCATGCATCTCTCCTGAATCAGTGCCTGTCTTAGCTTTAGACAAAGTGAAACGCTGAGCGCGCGTGTACATATATATACACACAACTTCTTTTTATTGCATGTTATAGTTCGCACAGCAAGCTGTATGTACTGTAGGTACTAATTCTTTGTAAGTAACCAAAGCAACCCGTACATCGAGTTGCTCTCTTGATTAAACAGTAGTTCCATGCTTTCTGGGTTCGTTGTCTTATTTAATAATATATATAAATTGTGCAGCTCAGAAAGTGGGCTTACCTACTTCACCGCCATACCTGTCCGTCTCGCCAAAGAATACCTCCTCCTTTATGACCGGTGTCAGCTTCGCTTCTGGTGGTGCGGGAATCTTTAATGGCACAGATCGAACTTTGGTAAACTAAAACATAACCCGATCCATGATCTTCTGTTTGGAATAATTAATTCCCTTTACAAGCTCTTTACTTTTTCAAATTATGGAACTGTCTTTGACCGTCTGTAAAATGGACCATATCGAGCCCATTGAAAAAAATTCCTGAGATTTTTCTTCTGCGTGCAAGCCAAAATATACATGGTGGTTGCTTTCAGCTTTATACCTTTATTAATATTCTTTCTTCTTTCCAATTTACTCAATTAGGGCCAAGCTATACCACTCACTAAACAAGTTGGCAACTATGAATCAGTATACGGCAATCTGATCCAACGGCTGGGATTGTCTGGCGCACAGAAGCGCCTGTCTAAATCACTCTTTGTCATTGTCATTGGTAGCAATGATATTTTTGATTACTCCGGTTCATCTGCTCTCCAAAAGAAAAGCACCCCACAACAATACGTGGATTCGATGGTTCTTACACTCAAAGGCCTGCTTAAGGTATTTGGCCTGATTCCGCTGTTTACTGGTCTGATTTACAGATTTCTCTATTCTAATGCTAAGCTGGATAAAGTTCTTCCTGTCAAGATTTGGTCCATTAGACACAACCCCTTTTGCTTAATTACTCTATGTTTCTTGGGAGTAGCTTGTTTCCGCAGCTTTAATTACTAACTGACTCCGTCACTTGCTGAGCAGAGATTGTACACTTCTGGTGCACGTAAATTTGTATTTGCTGGCATTGGGCCACTTGGCTGCATTCCATCACAAAGGATTAAGAACCAGACAGATCATGGATGCAACGAGGGCAGTAATCTCATGGCTGTTGCGTACAATAAAGGGCTAAACTCGATATTGCAGGAATTGAAATCAAATCTCAATGCCATATCCTATTCCTATTTCGACACCTACGCCTTGATGCACAATATCATTCAAAACCCAGCAACCTATGGTACGTAACAAGCATGCATGCTTCATGAGCTGGTTAGCATGGCATTAACAATTAATTATAGCCTCAATCATCTTAAATTTGCAAGCAAATTAGCTAATTAATTATTGCTCTCAGGGTTTACCGAGGTTGAGGCTGCTTGTTGTGGGCGCGGGAAATTGAACGCCCAGATTCCATGTCTGCCCATTTCAAAATATTGCCCCAATAGGAGAGATCATGTTTTCTGGGATTTGTATCATCCTACAGAGACTACTGCTGGCATTCTTGTTGATGCTATATTCAATGGACCACTACAATATACATTCCCCATGAATGTGAGGCAGCTTGTGACAGTTTAAGTATAGCAGCAATACACGCCTGAAATATATGTTTGGAGGAGAAGTTTACCTTTGTCGAGGGCTGTACCAAAAGAAACAGAAAATGTGTAATTGTATTAGCAGCTGTAGCTATCAGTTTGTGAAATAGAGCACTGATGATGGGAAATGAAAGTTGAATGATATGAAGAGTGATTATCATTCAACAAGAGAGAAGGATTTCATGAAATCTGAGAGAGAAGAATAAAGCAGTTACGAAGATTACACTTACAAATTAATTATGTGTTACTCGTGCCAGCCCAGAGATGACTATCAACTGAATTCTAACAACTATAAAAACTATCTGTCTAGAGTTACAACATGTGTCGACAATCTTTTATTCCTATCATTATACAGAAGCAAAGCCTAACCAACGCCTTCAATTCGTTTCTGAATCATCATCATCGGCCAAAATGTTGCCCTTTGTCCTCATGTTACTGAATTGATTCCCTTGAGAAGCACTTGTATCAGTACTCTCTAGTTGAGAAATATATTCCTCAAGCTTAAAATCAGGTTATTGCAAATCAAATGCATATTCCCAAGCGGCATCAGCTGGTGAGCTGTGAGACCTATGAATAAGAAGCTTTGTGGCCTTCAAATTTCTCCTTTTAACCATTTTCCTGTAACTGCTGAGTGTCAAAAATATAAATATATGAAAATTCAAAATATGTATTTGTATATATTTTAGAATTTAATAACCATTTTATTAAATTCATGAAAATTTAATTAATATTTTAATAAATCATTATATTTTTTTTTTAACTCGTGAGTATTTATGGTTAAAAATCGTGGTAAAAAACGATGAATCTACAAGTGAGGCTGTTATTTGAAATATCGGAGTTAACTAAAAAATTTTCAAAGTTATTCTAAATATTTATCAATTTTAACTGAAAGTATTTTTCACCGTAATACACAAATTACAAATAACTTTTTCCTAAGAATTCATTTGGATACACGAGTCCATAATAAATTCTTAAACACTGGATTTATTCATACAAGTAAATCTTCATCCTAAACTATAGATAAACCATTAATCAAAAAACCATCAAAACTCCTAAACCACATCAAACCATAAAGCAACTTACCTCAGGTAGGGTGTGTTAGGGATGCTAATACCTTCCTTAGCCACAATCAATATATCCCTTATATTTAAATCTCTGATAAGACCAATATACCTAGGTTTCCTAGCGATCCTAAATCAAATAACTATGTGACGACTCTAAACGACCCCCCGACACTGCGCCTCCACATTTGACATAACTTTTTTGGAACTAAGTCAACTTTATTAAGGACCAATTTCAATTATTGCTAAGAAAGGGCCGATTTGTTTTCAAAGGTCCAAGCAAATTAAGAAAGTCAGGTGGAGCAATACGAGTTACTAATAAGAAACATGTGATGATTAAGAGTAAGCTAGCTGAAGCAGCAACAAGAGGAAATGTTGTCAAGAACTCTTAAATTGAAGGGATCGACCTAATAAAAAGAAAGCTTGACATGGCAAAGATCAGAATAAAACATCTGGAGGAGAAGAATGGATTGCTGAAACATCACAATCAAATGATTGATACCAACAAAAAAAAAATCTTTTGCAGTTATTCAAAGCATGGTGGATAACTTTCAAGGATACATTTGACATCAATTCCAACTTGTTGCCTAAACATGCTTCTAGTAGTGAGGGGGTGAACACAGTGGAATGTGGAGAAAAGAAAAGAAAAGGCAAGTTCTTAAATAAACCATGAATAGGCTATATGACATATTGATGCAAGCCAGTTACTTACCAACTAAAAGTATAGCAAGAAAAGGAAATCATTTTTATAGGTTCCATGAGGCTACGAGATACATTATTGAAGAATGTGGAAAGTTTCAGTAGAAAATAGCACAAATGATGACTCTTGGTCTCCTATGAATTGGAGAAAGGGAAGAAGATAAGGTTGTTAGTATGATAGGTTTCTAAGAAGGGAAAACGGAAGTGTGTAGAATCCAACCCACTAGAAACGGACCCCCAAAGCTCATCTAGACAAGGCATGTTTTTACCTATAATAAAAACTATAGTGCGCTTCCACATCATTATGAAAGCTCTTCTTCATTCTTACAAACCACGATTAACGAATTAACTCAGAATGACAGGTGTTTTACACCTAAAGAATTGGAGAAACAACGAAAGGCTAAAAACAAGGAATTTGTAAAAGTTTCTATGGATATGGACGTAAAAAAACTAATAAGTGAGGAGGAGGCAGATGGATTTCTAAAGCTAATAAAGCACAACGAGTACAATATGGTAGAATAGCTAAGAAAACCCCTGCCAAAATATCCCTCATGTCTCTTATCTTAAGTTCTGAGCCCCCACCACAACGCCATACAAAAAGTTTTGAACGAGGCATATGTCCCTCAAGACATGACCCAATAGATCATGAAGCATTTGGTTAAAAGAATCAAAGTGACCAAATATGTATACTTAATCGAAGATGAGCTCGATGTCAGAGGTCACAACAAACCTCTATACATTATAGTAAGATGCCAAGATTGCACAATTGGTAAAGTATTGATGGATAATGGCTTAACTTTGAATGTACTCCCAAAACATGTGATAGATGAAATGTCGGTTGATCCAACCCACTTGTTGCTAAGTATTATGATAGTCAGAGTATATGATAGGTCTTTGAGATAAGTGGTAGGGGCCATTAAACTGGTCAGCAAACATTTTTGGTAACCATGGAAGTGATAGACATTCACCTATCATACAACATGTTACTAGGAAGGCCTTAGATACACGTTGCTAGCATCATAACTTTCTTTTTGCACCAATGCATGAAGTACATTGTTAATGAAATATTAGTGATAGTTAGGTTGAAAAAACACTAGCAATGATATAAAATGTGAGAATACCTTATATAAAGGCCAAAGGGAGTAAGGACAAGAATCTTTATGCCTTTGAAATAGTTAACACAAATTAGGTTCCAAAAAATTCGATGCTAAGAAAGCCAACCATTTTTGAAGTCGCAAGGATGGCAGCTAGGTATTTCTTGAAACAGAAGCTTCATTTCTATTACAACTTTATCACTAGAAATCCAGAAAAGATAAGATGAAAAGTCGTAAACCAAAAATTTAGACTTAGCTCTAAGCCCAATAACAAAGATTACAAAAAAGCCATTAATATCAGGTAAGAGAAAAGACTAGCTACGTTGGAAAAAAGAGAGCCAGAAGAAGAAAAGATTACCATTCCCTCAATCCATATAACATTCCCTAAAGCCGTCTATATGGCTCACTTGGGAGACGCAATGGATGTCCTTACCCAGGCCTCATTGCTATGGGCATCAACATATTGGAGTGAGATGACGATGAAGTCAAAGGCCATAATAAAATGATAAGAGAGGAAAAAATGTTGCCTCAATTGACTATCCATATCGTAGATAAGATGCCTACAATGACTATTCTACAAAAGCTGGCAAATGGTGAAAGATTTCAGAATTAGGCGACTCAGGAAGCTCGAATAGTCTTTTAAAAGTAAATGGCAATGTTTTGTGTTTTGTTGTGTTTCTTTTTTCAGTTATGTGTTTTTTACCAAGTTGGCAATATAAGCTTAAGATGCCAACATATTGGTTTCGTTGTGTTTGAGTCTTTTCCTTTTATCAATGAGGTTATACCTTTTTTTACATTTTCTTATTTACTTGCTTTTCTTTCTTTTGTTATTTTGCAAACAAACATGCACTTACACCTTCCACTTTTCAGGAATTTTAAGAGTGGATCATCCATGAAATCACTAGCACATAACACTGAGAATAAACGACCAAATTTGATAAGTATATAGTTGCAATAGAAGAAAATAAATGGGAAAATGATGTTGTGGAAGAATTCACTATGTTAGTGGAACAGTTAGAATAAATCTTAGATTCAGCAAGAAAAGAGCTAGAAACAGTCGACGTCGGTATAAAGGAAGATAAAAAGAATTAAAGTTAATGACTCTGATCACTTCTAATGAAAGAGAGGATTTGATCGCATTACTATGAGATTATGTCAATGTGTTTGCCTAGTCCTACGCAAATATACCTAGTTTAGATAACGATATCGTAATGCACAAGATACTATTAAAAGCAGGGTGTACACTTGTGAAGCAAAAACCATGGATGACCTGCCTGGACATGGTACTCAAGGTAAAAGATGAGATAACAAGGTAGTGGGACATTGGGTTTCTAGAAGTAGTTAGATACCCACAATGGGTGTCTACTATAGTAATAGTTCCCAAAAAAGACTAAAATATTATGGTATGTGTGGACTACTAGGATTTAAATAAAGCAAGCATGAATGATGATTTCTTGTTGCCTTATATTAATATCCTAGTCGATAATATTGCATAAAACTTGACATGCTTGTTTATGGATGGTTTCTCTGGGTGTAACTAGATCAAGATGGTTGAAGGAGATAAATGGAAAACAACATTTGTAACACCGTGAGGGACATTTTGCTATAAAGTAATGTCATTCGGATTGAAGAATGTTGAGGCCACTTATCAAAGAACGATCGAGATTTTATTCCATAATATGATGCATAAAGAGATTGAAGTATATGTGAATGACATAATTGTCAAATCTAGAGAGAAAGAAGACCATTATCAGAATTTGAAAAGTTGGTTGAAAGGTTAAGAAAGTATTAGCTAAAGTTAAACCCCACAAAGTGCTCATTCAAGGTAAAATCTGGAAAGTTGCTCGGGTTTGTGGTAAGTAATCAAGGTATTGAAATAGACCCTGACAAAATAAAGGCAATTTAAAAAATGTCAGCTCCTAAAACTGAAAAAAAAAGTAGAAGGATTCTTGGGTTGTCTAAATTACATTGCCCGATTTATCTCCTAAATGACATAGACTTGTGAATCGATTTTCCAGCTCCTTCAACAAAAGAATACTAGAGTGTGGAATGAAGAATGCTAAGGGGCTTTTGATAAAATCCAAAGATATCTACAAAAATCACCTTTATTGTTTCCTTAGAACCAAGCAAGCCATTGGTTTTATACCTAACATCAACTAAGAGAGCAATGAGATGTTTACTTAGGCAACATAATGAGTTTGGCATGAAGGAAAAGGTAGTTTACTATTTGAGTAAATAATTTACAGAGTGCGAATCCAGGTATACCTCAGTAGAAAAGCTTTATTACGCACTTGTATGGACCACTAAACGACTTCAGCAGTACATGTTGTATTACACCACATGGTTAATTTCAAAGTTAGATCCTCTCAGATACATCTTTGAAAAACCTTACTTATCAGGTAAAATAACAAGGTGACAAGTACTACTAGGAAAATCGTAAAGGGGAGTGTCATTACCAACCATTTGGCAGACAATGTGATTGAAGACTATAAACCTTTGATCTTTGATTTTCTAAATGAAGATGTGTTGATTATAAAAGGGGAAAAGAGCTAGATTGGTAAACAGTGTATTTCGACGGAGCAGTAAATGTGTATGTTAATGAGACAGGAGCATAGATAATTTCTCTTGATAAAAAGAAGTATCATGTCTCAATAAAACTATAGTTTGAATGCACCAACAATACCACAAAAGTACGAAGCTTACATCATTGGGTTAGAAGCTGCATTAGAATTGAAAATAAAGAAACTTGATATCTATAGACACTTTATGCTAATAATCTGCCAGGTAAAAAGAGAATGACAGACAAAAGATGAGAAGCTAAGGTCGTATCTAGAATATCTATTCAAGCTAACAGAAGAATTTAACGAGATAAAATTCACTTATATGTGGAGAAATAAGAATCGGTTCGCCAACACTCTAGCTATCATAGAATCTATGGCCAAAATTGATAGTGGAAATAGAATACAACCTTTAGAAATTGATGTTCAGAAGTCTTTAGAAATTTTATCTTTTAATTAAATTTAAATATATTGATTTCATCTTCTGACATTTAATTGTGAGGGTGTTAAGTTTTTTATTTGACACTAGATCTATAATTTAATAGATTGCGGGTTTAAAAAATTAACCTGGTTTATCCGATTTACTTAGGCTTACCTGTTTTTTTTTATAAGCTTTTTTTTTTCTGACTTCTTCCTCCAACATTTTATAATTTTTTTAATTGTTTTTTATGAGATTTTTTTGTCGTTTTAAAAGTAACAGATATCAATTTAATTTATTTTTTTCGGCCTTCTGAATCTCACTTGTTTTTTAAGAAATTTTATTTTTAAATTAAATTAAATTAATTGCCTGATTTTTTATTTTTAAATTAAATTAAATAATTTTTTTATATATATATAGCCCCAATATTAACACAATGTCATTTTTATTATTTATTGGTCCACATATATTTTAAATATAAATGAAAAGCAATGGGGAGATATTTTTGGACGGGAGAGGTATAGTTTCCAAGCGTCAAAGTATAAGTTGTAAAATGTAATTTTTTTAAATTCACCAATTTAATCCAAACTACATTACATGATAACATGCGTAATTTTCTCATTTTTAATTAATAAGCCTTTCTCAATCAAAGGATTGCGGTTCCGTCGACATTCCTTATAACACGGTCTTCGAAACAGAACAAAACCAGGACGCACACAGAATAATAAGAACGAAAATCAGAGACGCAGACAATAGTTGGAGCTCGAAGAATGGAGGAAATAGACGAAACGGAAGCCCAACCTCAGGTCTATTTCCTCCGTTTCTTTCTGTTTTATTTCCTCTCTCGCATTTCTGTTTGGTCGTCGAGAAAACAAACGAAACCGATTTTTATTTTTTTTTATCAAGAGGAGAATTTCCTTATCAGTGAAATCATTTAAATACTCAATTCTCTCTGTTAACCATCAACATTTTTAAAAGAATCATCTAAAAAAAAAACAGAGAGAGAAGAAAGAAAGGAGTCAACAATTTATGCCTCTTAATTCGGAGTTACCGTTAGAAATAGGCTTTGCTAGTAATTGCAATAATTATGTGATTTCAAGACTCGTAGTCGTAATTACTACGGAGTTGTGATGTTATTTTTGTAGTAGTAATTGCTGGAAATGCTGCATCATTTTCCTTTTGCATTTTTGCAAAGTATGTATAACCGTTTCATTCAGATGTCAGCTATTTATTTCAATCTAAATCTACATCTAAATGCAGGTCTATATGGCGTGCTTTCTACATGGCCATCGGTAAGAAATGTGCACGAGACTGGCCTTTTTTTTTAAAAAAATAATAATAAATGAGTTTTAATTTACGGTTGTGATTTACTTGTATAGTAGTTTGTCAGGAACTGCTTGATGCTAGGTTTTCATTTTTTGAACTTAAAGCATTTTTTTTTTTTATATATGCTGGCAAAATAGTAAAGCTATTCAGGGTTTTTAACGTTTTAATTGCCTAAAGGATTCGTTTCGAGTCTTTTTGAATTCTTTATAGTATTGGAGTTTTAAAACGGTGAAAAGCCAAAGTGATGTTGTTGATAAGTTAATGTACTGATAGGGGCTAATTATTCAACTCTTCAATGAAAAGTGTTTAGTCTGCAACCTTTATTCGCGTTTGGAAAATTTTATACAATTTATATAAAAAATGACATTTTCACCAAATTCCTGCACAGGGTTGGGATTTCTTACTATGATTCCAGTATTCGCCAACTGCATGTTCTTGAAGTTTGGGAAGATGGAAGTTCAGACTTCCCCCTAATTGATCTGGGTACGACTTGTCTCTTTGTTGGAATGGCGTTCATTTCTATTATTCTTCATCAGTTTTGAATTCTAAAATGGTTTTTCTTGATGTTTGAAAATGATTGGTTCTGGAATATGGATTCATTGCTTGTCATTTAAATTATAGCTTTTTCATATTTCCATTCCTTGTATTTATTATACTCTTTGCTTTTCTTATATCTGGATTCAATTATACCATTATATCATTAATATCCTTTTCTTTTGCTGAAACACTGGTTCAGTAAAATATCAGGCGAAGCCTTTGACTATTTACACAAGCACTAAAAGTGAAGAGTCCTTCTTATCTGCTTTACAACGAAGTGGTACTCTGCTCTTTACCTGTTTGACTTATGAGCTAATATCCATGTGGAATGTGTTTAAGCTTCAAAGTGATACAGATGGCACAACTGAGGCTCCGACGGTGAAACTTGTAAAAAGTTCAATATTCAGCTATGAGCAAGCCTGGCACAGGTATTAGAATGGATCCTGACATATTTGTGCAACTCTACTAGGTTTGAATTTTCATATTAGTGTGCGAAAAAGTGGAGGGTCATGATCAAACCCTACTAACTAAACCATAAGATCACTCTTTGATAATGATTTTTTATGGTGATACTTGGAAATCTTATCATGATTCATTGTAATACATGGGCCAAGAATTTAATGTCTCACATAATGCAGAGACTAGTCATTGACTTTTTTCATATTTTCATCCAAGTCATTCTAATGGTAGGTCATTCTTGTTGTGTCATCACTGATTTCCCTTAAAAATGAAGCACTTGAAGAGCACATATGAAATTTCAAACACTTTAGAATGTATCACTTAGCATACATTCTATTAGCGTTTCAAATGTAACTATAACAGAAATGATAACAGGAGAACAAATACCTTGCGCTTAAATATAAAAGTGTGGTTTCAGTACAATCAACTCTACAATGAATGAGTCATTTGATTGGTCCTGAGAGCATACAACTAAAACTCGATGTTTCTGTTTGGTTTTGTAGATTGATTTACCTTCGAGTGACAGGAATGGATGATGGGCTAAATATCAAGGAGAGGGTTTCTTATGTAAATAGACAAATACAAACTTCATTACTTTTTGTTTCTTTTCTTTTGTAAGGCATGTTGTTTAATAAATATTGTTCTACAATTTAAGTTTCTTTTGTTCCTCTTGAATCATATTAAACTTGTTATTATATGTGCACCTTCTGCCCATAATAATACTTTTTTTCCACCAGAAACTTGGTGATTCCAGTACTTTTTCCATGAAATGTTGAGCATTGCGATATAATAGTTTGAAATCATGTTCTTATCTAGTAGATTATATATAATTGAAGTGCTTTTCAGATCATAATCAATTCATGAGATTCAATGAGAGTAGCATGCATTAGTACTTGAATTTCATTTATCATCCTTTGATCTTCACAGAGGATGTCATATCGTCCTTATTGACATGTATATTCTGTTTAAATAGGATCCTCTTCTTTCTATGTAAAAAGAATGAGATAGAAGAAATGACTTGAGTTTTGTTTAGAACTCAACAGTTAGTATGGATAGTGTTTTCTGGTTTAACAGATGAGAAAAGTTGTTTTTAGTCATCCTTGCACTGATGCTCTATATCTTGATTCTATTTTTTCTTAATGCCATTTGGTGAACACATTAAATAATATCTGTTTTCCCCCCTGAAATGGATGGCTAATGTTGGGATCTGCCAGCTCTTGCATATCACTATATTCCATGATCCCCATAGTGCTACGGAGAGCTTTCTTTTGAATTATGTAATTGGGGTATTTTGGTACTTCATTCTGTTTGCAATTGTGAGTGTCCTTTTTCAGGTCGAGGGAACACTTACAAGATAATATTTTTCTCTTTTATACTTTATATAAATATAATCCTGGTACAGTCTGAAATAAGAAATTATACAGAATCTTTAATGTGTCTTTAACTATGTCTTCTATTCTTCCAGTGTTGGCGATGCCCCCAAAGCTTGACCTTTCTCTACTTTAAGCTTCCTCTCTGTTTCATATTGTCAGCTGAGTTCCATGATGGACATAGGAAGTGATGTTCAAGTTCGAGCAAGTGGAGGTCTTCTTGCCATATTAGAAAGCGAAAGGATTGTAGATACCCTTGAGCAAAAGGAATATGGAAATGCATCAATTACTATCGATTCTGTCGTGGAAATTTCGCTGTATCTTTTTATTTATGTATTATTTCTGAACTATTTATTTTCTTTTCTCCCACTATTTTTTGTTTTTACTTTTTGAAAACAAGTTAACAAATGGCAAAAAAGAAACTTGGAAAACAATTTATCCTTCACTATCAAATTAGAAACAAATTTCTTAAACTTGATGCAGCAGCTCATGAAGCATTGCAGATTTTTCAAATCGACAAACATCCAAGCCATATGGGCATTGGCAGGGCAAAAGAAGGGTAAATTTTGTATTATCCTGTCAGTTTTCTTATTCAGAAAAGTTGTATCCTGATTTTTGACATGCAGGTTCTCTGTATTTGGCATGATGAATAAGGTTTGTAGAGATATAGTTTTCTATTGGTAGTATCTTCGTAGAAATATAATTTTCCATTAGTAGTATCTGTAGCATATTAGACTAACATAATCCCTCAATCAGTGTGTGACGCCCATTGGTAAACTTCTTCTGAGGTAAATTAATTTTGAGACATTGTGATGTTAGCTTTTACAACATTTTCTCTAATCCAAGGCCTTGAATAAATGTTTTATCTTGCTTTAGAAACTGGTTCCTGAGGCCTTTGCTGGATGTGGAAAATTTGAATGGTCGACTCAATGCTGTATCCTTCCACTGTTTAAGTTAATGAAATTACTTTCTGTTTACATGAATAAGAGCTTGGTCCAGTACTATGGAAAAAGATGGAAAACAATTACATAAGCTGGCATCATTTTGGCATGGGTTTCGTTGCTTGATCTAGCTGAAGATATAGAGTGAAAATGTTATGATCAGAGTGATTTTTTTTAATACATTGAATATTTTTCATTCCATTACTTTTAGGATCAGCTTTCAAAATGATCAAACTTCATATATTTTGGTTACTGTAACGATGACATATTCCTTGACAGATTAAGATTTCATTCTTTCTTTGTTCTGAAGAATTGATGGTTTCTTTGCGAGAAACATTGAAGTCTGTCAAGGACATTAAGCGTATACTCAGAGTACTGGTTTTTTTTTTTCCTGTTATTTTTCATGCTATCCTTATCTAGGTTTTCAAAGCCTTTTTCCATACAAAATGAAGATTTCCAATTGGTTTTTAGTAACAATTTCCGCACAGATCTTTTATTTAAAACAGTGATTATATACAAAATAATTTTGTGGACTTGCAAACTTCTCACACAGACATGCTTATGTTCTTTGTTTCTGTCCAATCTGAAAAACCCATAACTCATTCTTTGCACTCTTAATTTATTGGCATTATTACAAACATTAGTGAATTGCTAGTTCCTATCATTATTTTTCTTTTTATCTTCTGAAATTTGTAATCTTTCCTTTCATTCTTGAAGAAGTTCGATTCACCAAGCTCCCTGTCTACTGTTGGTGACTGGACAGCCTTTCTGAAGGTAATCTCACCTCAGCAGACAGTGCCTAAGTTCTCAATCCTGTTGACAAATATTTCTTAGCTCCCTCACCTGCTAGCTGGTGCTGAGATGCTTCACTAGTTTCATAATTACAGGATAGCCACCACGACAGATAACCATTCTCATTTGTTTTCATGCAGTTGATTTGTATTTCATTGTTTCATCCCTTCTCTCTGCTACCAATTGCCTCATGTCTCAAAGTTTGAAACAGTTAAATAGGCTTATTCATTGCAATATAGGACCCGGCCACTTTTTTTGGTTTTCTATGGTTTCTCATTGACAGCTTCGTAATGGAAGTAGGGCCTAAGCAGGAAATATTGCTTAGCAGTGTATACTGAAAGATTTTCTGTAACTAGCTCAATTTTATGCCATCCAAAGAAGGCCTCAATCAAATATTCTTTACATTTTGTGTAAGCTTCTTGAAAAGAATTGCTGTAGTGTCAGCTATAGACGCAGAAGAAATATACTTCATTTTTTCTGAAAAGATTTATTTTCTTTATTTCTAAAAAAAAGAAATGGAAATAATGGCTGACTTTTGTCTTGTATGAATGGAATGAGCACAAAAGAAAAATATTTTTATGGGCACACAAACCTATTCATGCATTATGCCTTCTACATGTGTATGTGTGTGTTATAAGATCTTCATGCAATTTCCACAAGACAAGAGATTATCTTTAGTTTCTTCTAGTGCGTAGATTCATAAAGTTCAGATTATATTTTCTTTCTCCTGATCCAGTGATACTCTTGTAGAGCGTTTGTGCGCTCTTGCATTTGGGAAAGATATTTGAAGTAGGAATTTCTGAAAATCTTCAAGAGCATGCTAAGTACTTAAATCTGAACATTGTTGAACAGGTATCAGAACATTTGTTGCCTGCCTTTTCTGCGAAGCCTTATATTGTTATCTGTTCTCAAGGTTTATTCATGTGCCCTATGCATGTTTGTTTATTTTCCAGGCTTGTTCATGCATCACAACAGAGCTGGCTTATGTCTATGAATTGGTTAGTCCATCTTCCTGGATATTCTCTTATAGTAAACACTGTAAAAGGTCACTTCTTATTGGAAGTTCCTTCTTCCTTTTTTTTTTTTTCTTTTCTTTTCCTGAATGACATGGAGTTCTAAATCTCTCTGGAAAATAGATGGTGTGAGAACATTTACTGTTTAATAATTCTGTGTTCAGCTATATAGTTAAGACTATCCCTTATATTCTTCCAGAATGCATGGCATTTCATTTATTTAATCAAGTGTAATTGTAGCCTAAAATAATAATTTTTTCAATACTTCCATATCTATTATTCAGAGCTTTGTTTGAATGATATTTATATGACTTATTGGCGAGGCTAATTGGAATAAAAGGGACAGTACTGTACATTTGTTAGCATGATTAAAGAAAAAGCCATGGCATGTGGGGTACAAGGCTTCAATGAGTTAAAGCGAGCACAGGAGTCCAAATAAGAACAGCCCTGGGAACTGTACCAAAAAAAAAGGTGCAAATAGCTGTCTAAAGATGATAAGTTCAGGGATCTGCACAGAAATCTTTAACAAAAATCAATACTCAAGAAGAAAGGCGTTTATTTTTTTTTCTGAAATTTATTATCCACGTTTCACTTTGTCACATTACTGAGATCTTACAATTGCTGTGATTTATTACAATATGTTGTATCAGCTGGAATGTGTTGACATTACCTAACATTTTTACTAGGACATACTGCATCTCATCTTTCTTAATGTCTGAGTTGAATTCACTTCCCATCATTTTGTGGGTCATGCTCTAATGTGTGATTTCTTTTACAGGTGATTGGTGTTATTGATGTTAATAGAAGTAAAGAGAAGGGTTACGGGACAATAGTGAAAGAAGGTTTCTGTGATGAGGTTGCGGATTAGTAGTGATTTCTGGGCCATGATTTTTTAAGAAATGGATGTTTAATCATTTACTCTATGTTCTCCTGTTTCTATTTCTTCAGTAAATATATTAAGATGGCCACTTCTCCCCGCTACTGAATCCACCATCAAGATGATAGAATTTCTTTCTGTTTTGCCTAAACCTTAATGCTAGGATTCAACTTTTCTCATTTGTGCTCAAACTTTGTGTTTCTGATAATTCAGCCTTTCTTTCACATGCAGTTGGATGAGCTTAGGCAAATCTATGAAGAACTTCCAGATTTTCTGCACAAGGTAAGTTGCTTGATTTGTACATGGATCAAATTGGAGTAAGGAACTGAAATTGTATGTATATTGAGATCCATTTGACTAACTCCTTTGCAGGTTACTTTATTGGAGCTTGCACAACTACCCCATTTGGGTAAAGAGAAGCTCGTTCCTTGTATTGTTTACATACATCAAATAGGTTGGTCAGAAGCTCTGTATTATATTGCTATTGAAAAACTTTGTATGGCTAATTCAAAGTCTCTTTTAGATTTCATCCCTGATTATAATTGCTTTCACTATGTGATATTAGTCTAATTCCTTGGATATACTTGAATGATGGCTTTTTATACTGCCTCTGTTACATAATGAGTAAATGAATGTCCCAAAAGTAAATGGTCAAGATTTCTCTATGCAGTGTGTTTGTGTTGAAACACCAATTTGAACTACCCAGGGTAAATATCCATGTCATTTACAGATGATCAAAATCTGAGTTTCCAATCGTGATACCACATTTTATCTTCTTTACATTCCACTGGGCACTAGAGGAAGAACACTTCCATTGCATAAAAGTTGCTACATTTTGAGCTAGACATTGAATGAAACACAAGGGGTTTGGCAACATGATGAAAAGTCTTTTTTGCTACCACAAGACCAAATTGCTTCTGGTTACGAGAAGTGATTGCTAATTTTTAGAGTGTGTTTTGATGAAAGAAAGGTAGATTGGGTAGAATACTGGGAAGCACTAACTTGATGATGCTCTTGAAGGTGTTACTTTATTTTGATAAAGGACAAATATATCATTCATGATTTCATATCTTACCTTTTTTTTTTCTTGTAAATGACAAGCATTTTCAATGGCACACTACCAAACCTTTTTTTTTTTTCCTCCGTAACCAGCTTTACCATCTCAGTTGGATTTAGTGTACGTTTGGCTATATGGTTGAAACCGTGTTTCAACCATCATAAGCATCAAATTGATTTCAACCACGGAGTGAAACCAAGCCTTAGGTTTTTGCTGAAAACACAACAATGCCAGCTGTGATCCAAACAGAACTTGGCCTTCATACATATGGCATCTAATATGCTTGATACATTGTGGATTTTATTTTCCATAGTAGTGGAAGATGGATATCTTAGCTTGGAAGGAATTCTGTGAGTTTTGTTTTTAAACAGGAATTTGTGCATATTGGTTTAGCTCATTTCTCATAGAAATGGAGGATAGATGTTGTTGCCAAACAGATGTTCAATATGAGTTATGCAATGCGAAGCTGATCTTATTTATTTTAAGCTTGTTATCCTTTTACATATGTGTTTTCCTTTATATAGGGTACTTACTGTGTATTTTTGAAGAGAAGCTTGAAGAAACCTCACTATTGAAGCCTCAAGATTTTGAATTTATGGCAAGTCAATGCTTGTTTTCTATTTTTGATTAATAGTATTCGTTCAAAAAATGTTTTCTACATATGTTGATGTGTATTATCAATATAGTTTTCTGATGTTGATGGAGAGACTAAAAGATATTTCTATCGTACCCCAAAGACAAGAGAATTGGATGAACTTCTGGGAGACATTTATCACA
Source organism: Populus tomentosa (assembly GCA_018804465.1). Classification (NCBI taxonomy): domain Eukaryota; kingdom Viridiplantae; phylum Streptophyta; class Magnoliopsida; order Malpighiales; family Salicaceae; genus Populus; species Populus tomentosa. Next base: position 9,194,864 of record CM031989.1, on the reverse strand, counting down.
AGATACTTGGTATGCATTCTAAATCTTACTCTACCTTGCTAAATATATGTTAGTGACTAGTTATTCTCTATAAATGTTTGTAAGAAAATACAAACAATGTAATGCCTGTTGTGAAAGATAATATCAGATGAGTCTATGGTCCATCAATCTAACTTAGTGAGTGCTAAACTCCATTGTCTGGTACATAATTAGATAGTCTTCAAGGCTAAGAGAAGAAGACTAGTTACAGATGCTTTTTGGTGCGAGGAAAATGTGTAAATGTGTCTTATATTGAAATTATATAGAATGGTGGCAAATACTTTTAATGTGCTGGCACATCATTGTTTATTTATTTTATTCCAATTTTTTAAAAGCTGTTCATTTGTTAATATGGAAAGATATGGAAAGGGCAATCACTAGGGACTTGGTTTCTCATGTGCTTCTCTTTTCTGACCGTCTGCTTAAGGCTATAAATTTTGCGGCTGAACTTGATTGGTAAGAATCATCTAGCTACTAGCTCTCCCTCTCTCTCTCTCATCATATATGTAAATTTCTTTTTGTATGCATAACTGACCATGTTATATGATGTTTACATTTAGCATTTTGTCACTGGCCATAGTTGCTCATCAAAACAATTACGTGAGGCCTATTTTGACTGAAGAAACCTTGCTTGACATTCAAAATGGAAGGTGAAAATTGACTGGATCATATGAACTGCTTTTCATTAGAGAAAAACCCTTAAAAAGTTGGATCTACTGATTGAGGCTGTTAATGAGTATACACCCTTTTGCAGACATGTTTTGCAGGAAATGACAGTAGACACATTTATTCCTAATGATACAAAGATTCTTCATGATGGTAAATTTACACTAATCATGACTTGATGTCAACAAAGTCTATTCCATTTCAGTAAGAAACTAAGGTATGCTAGTTCTTGTGCTGAAATTTTAAGTTTTTGTTGCTTCAGAAAGGATCATTATCATCACAGGTCCAAATTATTCCGGGAAGAGTATATATATAAAGCAGGTCAGTAATGATTATCAGGAGGACTCTATGTGTCCATGTATGAGTGCTCACGCGCATATCTGTGTGGTGCACTTGCGCATGTCTGTGTGATGCACCTGCAAATATGGGTGTTGTGTCTTATGCTTTTTGTGATTCCTTCAAATTTGGGGCATGATTCATCTTTCAAATAAAATCTATTAGTCGGTTGCTTCAGCAGTTTTCAGACAAATGGATACATTTTGTAGCATCTTCCTATGTGTGTCAGTTTACATTTAAAGTCAACAGACCAAAGAAATGACTATTTAGGGTACAATGTTTTGGTCATCATCAAACATGTTATAGAACTATAAAGTGCAAGTGCAGTGGATTACTTAAGCTAGCAGCAACATGTGTATCATGACAATTTGTTTTCACCATCTCCATATTTCTATGGATGTCTGTCAAGTCCATGGTATTGATGCTTCTGTTGCAGTTAGTCTTGAGGGTCATCTTGCTGTCCATTCTTGTGATGGTCTATTTTCATGCAAGTTGCAATTGATGAGTTTATGTTTTGTATCACATTATTACAAATTTTGCTTTATGAGCGTTGTTTTCCAGGTTGCCTTAATTGTTTTCCTTTCTCACATTGGAAGTTTTGTACCGGCAGATGCTGCCACTGTGGGATTGACTGATAGGTGTCTGACCTTCATGATTCCAGCATCTTTCTTAGAATAACAGTTGATGTTTGTATTCAATCATCATGCAAAAGACTACTCTCTTGTAACAGGATATTCTGTGCGACTGGAAGCAAGCTTATGACTGCAGAACAATCAACATTTATGATAGATCTGCATCAAGTAGGACTGATGCTAAGGTAGACTAGCATCAGGTCAATTACGATGGTTTCACATTTCAGAACTAAAGGCCATTGTTCATGTTAACTGTCTCACAATCTTTAGCACCTAGACTTTGTTGATGTCTTATCATAACGGTCATTCTTTTGTCTGCCAATTCAACATGGTGTTATAGAGAATGTTGGAGTGCTGAAGTTTTTTAAAAATATCTGAATGCTTAGTAACTGGAAGCTTATAAGACATCTTTAGAATCCACCTTTGCAACCATAAGGATTCACGCTGACAAATTTTCAGGCAAGCAACTTCACGATCTTTGTGTCTGTTGGATGAATTTGGTAAAGGTACTTTAACTGAAGGTTAGTTTCTCTTACAAAGACTGGGTTTTTGTGATTCCTGATCGTTTGTCCTTGTTCTTTAATTCACGAGTATACTACGAACTTGAATACAGATGGCATTGGTCTACTTGGTGGAACTGTAAATTACTTTGTTGCATGTGATGACCCTCCAAAGGTTTGATATTCGTCTTCATCTCCTGTGAGATTTTATATGTCATACTAGCATAATAGTTCTCGTAAGCCTAGTGAAATTCAATGAGGATCTTTGTATGCATGATCATGCTAAGCAATTGCATTTTCCTCTAGTATTACTTCTTCCTGGTCAATTCCTTAATAGCATTAGCACCTTCTGTGATGGGTGCATATTATCATATGTTGAAGCATCAAAGCACACAAAAGAAAAACACCTGGGCTAGTATCTTAGCATTTGATTTGGCTGACTACATCATGCAGCCTAGGGATTTAAATTTGACTTTGGGTGGATGTTCAAGGAACAGAAAGAGATTTCAACTCAAGCTTAAATTTGGTGGGATAAAGGCTTATATGATTGGTTATGACAGTTGGTTCAAGTTTTTCAAACCAATTTCAGTTCCAGCTGAGGCTGCTCCTAGTTAGAAAGGTCAAGGGCCATTCTGTGATTTTACAGATTGCTGGAAATTTCAGTAGAATGATCAAACTTTTATTTTCCTGTTTTATTGTTTTCTTAGTCCTTGGAAAGTGGACTTGTTTATGTTTCTTATAGGAATCATTACATTTTCTTACATAGGAATCCAAGACCAATAAGGATTAGTACTGACTCAAGGCTAAATATATATCTGCTTGCTGTCTTTTAATTGGATTATGACATCTACTATGAACAAAGTGAAGCCTTTTTCTTTGAGAGCGTGATGCTTTCACTCAGGAGTGATTCCTTAAGCCCTAGGTTCATCTTAGGTTCTTATTTAAGGATTGATTCTTTCAATCTGCTAGTGTGAGGGTAGCAGCAGTCCAAGTTCTGTTATTCTTCAAATTTTCTTTCAGATCTGCTTTCAATTCCACCTTAAAAATACTAAATTTGAAACCCTTACTAGTCCTATAAACAACAAACTCAAATCTTCCCCTGGACTTTTCGTGCACCACTACATCCTTTGTTCTTAGCATTCTTTATTCCCATTGATGCGGAATAATGAACAAAAAGACTTAAAGCATAAAAGAAATAAGCTTTTAGAGAAAGAAGCTAAGAATTGAAAGCAAAGGAAAAGAAGAATGGGGATTGGAGATATGCAAAATCTGTAATATTTTTAATTAATCATCAAAACTGTTTCATAAAATGATAGAGAAACATTTAAATAGTAGAACCCTAAAACATCTTACTATTGGGCTCAGCCTATTAAATCAAATTGTTTAACATAAATAATTTCAAATAAATAAAATAAACAATGAGATAGGCTCAAATGGGCTCAGTCTCCTAACTTAAGAGTGACAAGTTGGGCCATTCTATGTCGTCTTCGTTCATATATCCGTGTAATTTGTAGTGTGGATCTAGTGTCCCCACCACCCGTGTCAAGTCTGGTACTATTTACTAGGCTTTTTTGTGGTCATTCTCACCGTTTCTATAATAGATATTCTTTGTATGTGGCTAGTTTTCTCTACTTACTTTAATGTACCCACCTCTGGCCCTACATCTGCCACTGGCATTTAAACAATTCTGAGGAACACCTAATATTGGGAACATGGGACAGTATAGATAAGCAGAGCTCCTATCTACTAAAATTTCTCAAAGTTTTTTGTTCTTACAGGTTCTGTTGTCCACTCATTTGACTGAGTTATTTAATGATGGTTGCTTACCAAAGGTATGCATTATTTTTTAGTTGCTTACATAAGTTAGAAACACTTCTCGCTTTACCATTTAGAAGTGGGTTTTTATTTTTATTTTTAATTAATTCCAGTCTGAGAAGGTGAAATTTTTCACCATGAGTTTGCTGAGACCTGACAACAACTCTACAGACATCAAGGACATTGTGTTTCTCTATCGGTATATTTTTATGACCTTTTTGCATCATGTTACAGCAAGCCAACATATTTTACCCCTTGCCACTGGGGCTACCCTGGGTGGTAACGCACACCCCTCTTTAAAAAGTGAAGCTTGTAGGTTCAAGAGGGAGGACTGAGTGTTGAGGAATTATCTAGAGATAGTAACATCTTTGTGCTTAAAAACAGAAAATAACATTTTATCACTCAGTGAAAAGGAGAAGATTGCCATTGGTTGATGATTCAATTGTTTTCTTTTCCGATGTTGGGATTATTGATGTTAGGGAATATTTTCACTGCATCAATGGTTTAACAATATGATGGGATTTTGGGCACTGCTCAGCATGGATCTCTTTCTCCCTACTCCACACTTCTGCATTGCCGATTGTAGCATCCAAGTTGTCATGTTTGTAGGCAAGAGGGCACTTAGTATGTTTGTGACCTCAGATGTACATTCTTGAGCCATAACATATCAACAGTGAACTTCTCATATTGGGCTTCTTTGCCCAGTGATGGCTCTTATTTCTTGACAGATGTTGAAAGTGATTCTACTAATGTTTAGAAGACTTTTTACAGGTTAGTTCCTGGACATGCACTTCTGAGCTATGGTGAGTGTATACTTTTGTGTGCATTTGGTATAAATGCTGGAAACTTGCAGTAAACTCACGCTGATCTGTGGTTTGCAGGACTCCATTGTGCTCTGCTAGCTGGTACATTCTGACTTCATGATTTGTTTAAGAAACTTAGTCAAAATTATGTCCAAATAACAGCTATATGTTCCTGCGGCTGTTTTCCTTCTTTTTCTTTTTTAAATTCTGTTTGGGGAAGCTGCTAATGGAGAAATAAGTATGGATATGATACAGAGATTTTCAGTAACAGCGGGATGATATAGCTTGTTTGTGTTTGCAAGCATGACTAACATTTGATAGGTATAGCTGCTTCCTATAGGATTGACTCAAGTCAAGTAACCCCTAAACCAGTCGGTGTCTGTTACATGAATCTTTAATAGATTGTGATAAATGTTGCGCTGACAGTGTGACAGACAGAATGTAGTTCTCCGGACGACAGACTTCCGTCAAAAGTTACCTGCGTAAAGAAGAGCTATCATTGCATTAAACTCATTCATGAAGGGGCTGCATCACTCCAATTTACTGATGACATTGTTCATGCAGGCGTCCCTGAGGAAGTTATTAAGAGAGCAGCATTCATATTGGATACCGTCGGGAGCAGCAATTATGTTGAGCGATTGTGCAATGAGAATTTATCAGCCCAGGATCAACTAAACAAGGTCTTGAAGAACAAAACTTGTAGAATAACAGTGAAATCTTGGAGGTATGGAAGTATTGTTCTTGTACATGTTTTACGGAGTTTTGTTGTTGTATTGAATGCAGGACACGGTTGACCGGATGCTGGAATTTGATGTTTTCAAGGGTGACATCAATCTCTTCTTCCAGGATATATTCCCTTGTTAATCCAAAGAACATCAAATGTATCTTTTGTCTATCGTTTTAGAAGCATCACCTTACCAACTACAAAATATATGTCTCCTTTCAGCATGATTTCTCCCTGTCAAATGTACTCCCATCTCCACCTGATTTCCCAGCCTATTTACATACGATGCGATAGACAGAGAACATCAGGGATAATTTTTTGGTCCCTTGGGATAGTTTCATAGTGGAAGACAACATTGTCATAAACTTCAGTCTTGGTATCTTTTCATGTTTGGTTCCTCCAAGAAATATCTTGATAAAAATTCAAGGTTTTGATCTCCTGAAGGACTTGCTATGTCTCTCTTTTCAGTGCGCCTCCTTTCCCCTCCAATCCGAAACCTGTCTGCATTTGACTGAGAAGCATGTCCTATCGGTGAATAAGTGTAAAGAAAAAAAGAAGAAAAATTACTAAAAAATGAAGATAACAAAACAAATAATGATAAATAGGCTAAGTATAAAGAGAGAGAGAAAATTTAAAAAAACTCGTTTTTTAAAAAAACCAAATTATAATTTTGCCACCTTTGTAGTAAAAGTATCGGCAAATTTTATACTTATGCAATTTTTACATGAAACACTATAAGATAGTATATGTTTAACTAAATTATTTAAAATTAATTATTTTAATGTTAAAAAAAATATCATTGATTGAAGAAGTAAAAAAAATAAAAATTAATTGATTTGATGTAACTTCATTGATTTGATAAGTTTAAAAATAATTTGGATAATAAATGAAATATAGTTTGACAAAAAAAATTAAGATGATAACTTTTAAAAATATATATATTAAAATAACAATATATTAAATTGATTTAGGGTAAATAAGGTTAATATGTAAAATATATTACTCAAGTTATAAAACAATGATAAGTTCATAGAAAAAAAAAAAACGTATTGAAGTGTAATTCTTAATCAACTCAATGTTGAAGAATAAAATTAAAAATATCAATTAAAAAAAAAGTTAACATGCTAAATTTGAATTATAAGACTGAGATAACCCAATAGAAAATAAATCAAGATAATTTATGAAGCTCAACTCTTAATCAATCCAATATTAAAAGATGGAATTGAAAAAAAAAATCAATAAAAAAGACAAAAAAACCAGAGTTAACACAGGTTAATCTGTTAAATTCTTAACTCAGGTCATGAAACTACGATAACCTTATAAAAAGTAAATTAAAATAAATTTTGAAGCTTAATTCTCAATCAACCCATAAGTTCAAGGATGGAATTAAAAAAGAAAAAAAATCAATTAAGCTTAATTCTCAATCAACTTGTATATTGTTGAAAGAAGGAATTGAAAAAAAATTATTACAAAAATTAACCAACAAAAAAACCCGAGTTAACTTGCAAAACTCATAATCCGAGTTATGAGACTGGAATAATCTCATAGTAAGCAAGCCGAAATAAACTATGAAGCTCAATCCGCAGCAAGACATTAATAGTTTTTTTTAATATAAATAAAATATTAAGAGTATGAAGAATATTTTAATAATATTATTAAATTTAACCAAGTGAGTTAATTTTTAAACCTTCATTCAACTCTTTGCCAGACCCAAGTGTTTTAGGTCTTGCACCCAAGTAAGTTAGGTCAAGCATATTTGTCAGACCGAAGTAAACACAGATTTGGTGCAACTTTTTGACTTTAAGAATAATAAAACAAAATCAAAATACTAAAATGCCTCCCATAATTATAGAATATTACACAAAAACAGTGTGAAAGAACAAAAATAATTACATATGCAAAGCTTATATTTTGTCTTTTCCAAGATTAAAGATATATTTTAACTATTTAACAGTTTATGAAAGGTAAAAAAAAACCATAAGCAACAGGTCTTAATTTTGTTAACCTTGAGGGTAGAATACTATTTTTACTATGCAAATAAACATGAAAAGACTATCATACCCCGCTTAAACGTTTAATGACCAACAAGTCTATGAAAATACTAAAATACCACTATAACTAGGGCTTCAATTTTTTCAACCAAATGGTAAAATTTTAATTTAATTTTCCATGAAAAGACAACATCAACCACATCCCAAGCTGTTAGAGCTTGGAAATCCTCAGTGCAAGTCTATAATGGATTGTCTTCGTCCATAATATATTTGTATAGGGTTACCGTACTCAAGTTGTTTGGGTCTAGCAACCAAGTAAACATGGGTTCAATGTAGCTTTTTTAATTTAAATATAATAGCCAAACCAAAGTGTCTTAGGTATGGCAACTATGTTAGACCTAAGGTACTAGGGAATGACAAACATGCCTGATTTGACAAATAACAATAATAGAGGACAATTGTGTATTTTAGTTGTCAGAAGAGAGAAAGAAAGAAAAAACGCAAATAATCGATCACCAACGGTAATCCAACCACTATTTGTCTACACGCGCCACACTATGTGGAAGAGAGCACGATTTCATTTCTAATTAGACGGCGGATGGCCAGATTTGACCACCAGAAAACGTCATATACGTCTTTTTAATGGCACGGGCGCTACCCATTTATTGGGGCATGAAGAATACACTCCAACAGCTTTTCGATTAAAAATTAACAAATAAAATATGAAAGTACTAAAACGCCTCTATGGTCCTCTTAATTATATAAAATACTCATGTAAAAATACCAAAATACCTCTAAAGGAAAAGCTTATTTTTATCTTTTTTGAAGTTAAAAATGTTATTTTACTGTACATGAAAATTAAAAAAAAAACCTAAAATACCCTTATTTAGCAGCTCATCCTTTTTTTATATTGGAGGCAAAAAAGTATTTTTACTGTTACAAATATTGCAAAAAACCAAGAAAACCATTGGTCAACGATTTTAAATTTTGATGACTCTTGAGGTAAAATAGTAGTTTTACTATGTTAAAAAAAATTAGTTACAAAGTAATTACTTACAAAATGATTAATTACAAAGTAGGAAAACAAAAATCTATTAATTCTTTCATAACAATAAAATACATATCAACAAAGCTATACCTAAGAAACTATAATATATCTAAGGTCTATGATTGTCCTATCTAGTAAAATGTGATGAACATCCAACACATAGAATTATGGAATAATATTTAATCTAAGTACTCAATTCTAAATATTGTATACAAGAATAAAAAATATTCCATATTCAATACATCATAGAACTCCCATTTAAAGTTTGATGAAATCTCACTACATATTTATTTAATATATCGATATTAACACCACATGCATTTCATAAGGTCTTCTACCGATACAATAATATACAATCAATAGCTTTCGTCTAAAATAAGCTTAGCATTAGTGGCTTTTATAACAATGGCTACCATCCACAATAGTGCTTATCAAAGAGTCAATATTGTCCTTGACAACACTTAACAAACAATAGCTCTTTTCTTTTCCTATTTGGTTTCATCCCTTTCTTTATGTTACAATAATACATTCTCTTTTCATATTATTTTGTTCTCTTATTTGAACAAATATACATAAGATGCATGTTTCAAGAAATTTAAACTAGAATTGAAAATAAATATTAAGGTGTTAAGTACCTACTTGCACCTCCAACTAAACGTGTTCATGTCTCTCCTAAATCTAGAGAAGGTACTCGCATCAATATCTCATAATTTTCACAATAATTTCAAAGTGTCTAATTTCAAAACACAATAAATCTTCATTTTATTTCAACATAAGATTTAATTCAATTTTAAATCATCATCAATATCTCTACATACACTAAACACATTCAATTAAACAAATATTCATTAAATTTCAAAATTGTTCATATATTTTCCTTTTATGATCGACACCACATCTATTAACCATAATAAGAGAGAAGAAGGGCAAGATTTTGGCCAAATGACTATGTTTCCCCTCACTTAAGCCATGTTTTTATTTTTCTATATTTTAGTTCACCTTTCAACATTTTTCTAAGGCCTTCTCAAGATTTGATTTCCTTAAAATATTTACTTGATGTAGAACAATATATCAGGTGAATCTATGTAAAATCTCATCTTGATTTGATAATCAAATTAAAAGTTATATTTATTAGCGTAAAACTGGTCAATAGGTTATTTGACACTAAAATTCAAGTTTCCTTGTGCCCTCCTTACATATAGCATATTAATTATTCTACAAAGTCCTTAAAACCCTTTTCTTATGCCATAATATATTTATTTTACATTTTCATCATTTAGTTCTTTTACAAGCTTATTACTGGTTTACGGTAATGTTATAGTTTTTTTATAAACTATTTTTAACCAAGTTCACCCCAATATTTTTTCTATGTCATTCTTAATTCATTTTAATTAATTATTTTCTAAGGGTTTACATAAACACACCCTCTAATCCATCAAAAAACCTAAAGTATCTCAATCTACTTTCTTAAGCATGGATAAAGATCAACACCAACTTCATTGAACTTCTCTTTATAAGAAGAACCCATTGATATTAAGATTGACCTTTTTGTGGTCAATCGAACCCCTTTTTCTTTCATCTCTTTTTTTGTAGCCGGTTTCTCTCTCATCTCTTAGTATCTAGGGACTAAAATGTAATAAGAATAAAGTTTAGGAGTAAAATGTAAAAACTTAAAAGAATATGGACCAAAATAATGCAAAACTAAAACTTGAGAGACCAAATTGAAATTTTCCATTCCTTTTAAACAATGAAAAAGAAAAAAAAATGCCTCCTTTCTATGTTAATTTTATTCCTTGTTCTTTTAGCCTTTTATTTTCACCATATCCCAAAATTTTATTTTGTAATAGTGTTCTTTTGCATGTATGAGAGTATACAAAGCAAAACCAATCTTAACACAAAAAAACCATATCAACAAAACTTGTAAGTATGATCAAATAAAGAAATAAATTTTAATTACCTAAGTGCAAAATGTAAAAAAATAAAAATAAAATTAGAGATGAAAAAAGAGAAAAATTGATTGAAAAGTTAAGTAGACAATCTAAAGTATCTTGATTAGTTCCAACAATAGATTAACAACCTATTTTCTTGAGTTCATATTAACAACAAGAACAACAATTTTCTTTTAATCTTTGATTATATTAAACTACGCCACGCATCCTTTTTTTTGTTTTTACATAAAAATGATGTGTATTGTTTATTGAATATAAAACCAAAGATGTAGCTCAATTCTTAACTCATTAAATACAAAAGGACAAATATAGATATAAAAAAAGAATCTAAAAAATCAGTTTAAGTCAACTTAAGTCAGTATGACAAACTTGTAACCCTAATAATTAAGGCTTAACCAATCCCGATTATTCCATTAAACCCGCGATCCAAGTCATGACATTAGAATAACTCGATAGAAAATAAAATGATGAAAATCACAAAGCCTATTTTTTTACAGAAAAAAAAAGCCAACCTATATTAACCTTACAAACCCGTGACTTTAGTCATTAGACCGAAAATACTTTATCTAGAAAAATCATGAAACTCAATTCCCATTCAATCAAATATTGAAGGATAAAAATTAAAAAGAATTTTAATTATACAAAATGATTCAAAATAAAAGATAGCAATTAAAAGAATGATGATCAAAATTGAGATATAAAAGAAATTTGATCTTTGATTGAAAAGTAAAATTGAAAAAAAAAAAATCAATTTAACAAAAGAACAAAAATAATCAAAAGAATAAGGATTAAAATTGAAATAATAAATACAAACAAAATTTTGATGGAAGAGTAAAATTGAAAAGAAAAATCAATTTAACGAAAGAAAAAAAAATCAAAACAAAGAGAACCAGATTGAAAAAATAATATGACAAATTGAGATTAAAGTATGAAATTGAAAACAAAAAAAATTTCTACAAAAAAACCATAAACAAAAATTAAAAATCAAAAGAATAAGAACTGAAATTGAAATACAAACAACAAAAAAGACCAAGTGTCGGAGGAGAGGGAAAAAAAAATGACATAACCAACAATAAACCACCCTCTCATTTTTTATATGCGCCCCATCAATAAGAACATGACAAAGTTACGATAAAATATTATGAATCTGTATTTTTGGTTTTGGGAGGTGCTCTGTGTAATCATGCATCAATATTTTTAAAATAAAATAATATTTAATCAATGAAAAAAGACTAAATTATTCTTATGAAATTAATAGGAACAAAAAAAAAGGATGTGAAAAGACAGGAGAACCTTTGTGTATATATATATATATATATATATATATTTTAAGTTTTTTTTATTTTAAAAGTAAAGTTATTATTTTATTTTACTTTAAAAAGTAAATTCTAAAAAAATTTAACATGAAAAGTAATTGAATTATTTTAGTGGGGGAAAAAACACATGTGCACGGGGCCAATCCCTTCACAACTATAGATCCTGCGAAGAAACCATAATATATTTGATTATTTTATGAAGGGCAAAGATACCATTACAGCAAGGATATGTGTCTTCAATGTACAATTAGCTTTTGTTAATGGACCGGCTATAGTGGTTCAGTTGGATTTACTGATGATATAAAAACAATAGGTTAATTAATAAATATGATATAACAAAAATAATTGGCTTAGAGAAGAAAATGGGGAAAAAAAAAGAATTGAATAAATTAATTAGAAGGGAAGGCAGAACCCAGGAGTCTTCAACCATGATGCTTCTATACAATCGTGTCATTGATCCCAGTCTTTCCTTGTGAAAAGAAAACATGCTTTGCCTTCATTTTCGTTCCTTTAGACACCTCAAATCTGTCTAAATCAAACCTACGCACCTCCCTGCGCAGGATATGGAGTCGCCTTCTTTTGTATCCAAAGCAAGGACCGCCATCCATTCCGCTGCTGCTAAAGCGGAGCAAGTTTTCACTGACATTAAATCAGACTTTAAATCCGATCGAGAAGGGCCAGGTTCCCCAGTCTCTATCTCTCTTCAATCCATATCCACTGCTTTCTTTCCTTTTATTCCCCTCTCCTTTTCTTTCTGCTGTAGAAAAAGATATGTGTGCGTGTGTATATATATTAATTAATTAATCATCGATGGAGTTTTGATTTTTTGTTGAAATGAACCGGAGAAGACTCAGATAAGATATCGCCAAAGGAATCGATAAAAGAATCGGGAGACAAGTCGGCTCCGCGCAATGACAGCGAGTCAAAGGTGAACTAATTTTTGTTTTTTAAATTTTATTTTTTACAAAATAGGTGTGTTTTGATTCGATTGAGAAATTGAACTTGATTTGAATATTTTTTTTTTTTAGTATTCTTGAAAAAAGAAAAAAGAAAAAATTATTGTGGGCAATGCATGATGCAGAATAAGAATGAAGGGAAGCAGCAACATATGAGGTGGAGACCTGGAAAAATAGGGACAAAGCTGGATTGGCAAGATAGATTCAAGAGTACTATCAGATTAGGAGGGAAAAGAGAACCTGACAACAACAACAAAGCTGAAAACTCAACCATGGCTCTTCCATTTTACGATGAAAATCTCTACTTACTCAACATGAAAAATGCCGAGGAGGCCAAGGTATCAAACTAATATCTCCCTCATTTTATATGTGCCGTTTGTGTCATCTATTTGCTTGACGTTTGACGTGTCCATCATGTTGTTTGCTTAAAATGTGCTGATGAGTGAATGACATACGCTTTAGTGTTTTCGAAATGCCTGTTTAGCAGTGATGTTGTTGCCAGTGATCTGAAGAACAAAAATGAAGAAAGGAGCTTTTCCAAATCGATCGATGGAAATGCGTTCAGACAGAATTTTATAGGTTATAATTAGGTTTCTGTAAAGCATAACTGTTACACTGCTATCTATAGATGGAAACGTTCCAACTGAAAGTGAGTCAAATTTCGGAACTAGAAAGATAGCAACTCATACACAAGGTGTTCAACATGAGCTGACATTCTATCAAGGCTTTTATTTGTTGCTGCAGCCAGTTAATACTGAAGCCAAGTAGTAGTTTTCTCCCCAATTGACTCTTTTTCTTTTCTTTACCTAAAAAGGGTCATGCTGAATAAACTAAGCTTCTCTGTTTTCTTACAACAGAGTAGTGCATTTGTTCCTACAATATATAAGAGGAGTATGAAGCTAATAGGAAAATCTTTTGTCTGTTCTGTTATTCAACACCTTTGATTGTTGTTTGTTTTGCTGCATGGCTCACACAAATGTAGAATTTCTTGTTTTTACTTGTTTACTTATTTCCAGGATTGATCTTCTGTAGGGCTCACATGTTTCATCCATAGTAGAAAGATTAAATGCCACCAACCCAGATACAATTCCTCCAATATCTGCCTTGAAGCAATTGGCTGTAGCTGTGGAGTAAGTTGCTGGATATTTTTTTTTTCTTTGACCAAAATATTCCCTTTTGTTTTAGTTCTCAGATCATTTTATTCAAACTCAGCAAATCTTGAGGCTGTGTCCTGATGAGATTATTCTGTAATTGAGTGTGATTTTTCTCCATGCACACACAGAGTTCTTAATTGTTTTCTGGGAATCTTTTTCAGTTCTGGAAAAAAGTTTAACTCAGTGAAAGACATTTTGGCATCATCTGGAGCTTCCTCGCCAATTATGGAGAGGGCAAGCTTAAGCCTTGCTGCAGTTAAGTCTTTAGTGCTTCGAGACAAGGAGGATAAACTTACATCTGAGTTTGGTAATGATGAGAAGCTGGTATCCCTGATAAAATCATTGTTTGATGCAGGTAGATTCATGATTAGATGACCTTCAGACTGCTTTTCAAACCATTTTTCTTTAGTCTTTGATGCATTGCATTATTGTTTGACATATTAAAAATTTGTTAGTTTGTTGCATTATCCTGTGATGATCTTTCACTTCCGTTGTAATATTTGCAAGATATTCGCAGAGGGAAACTTTCTCAGCCGGAACATGAGCCTGGTTTTGGAACCACCATTATTGCCCAGAGATATTCATGGTGCTCCACCTGAGGGCTTTCTTACTAAACTATCTGAAGTAATTGGAAGTTTTACAACCCTGCGAAAAATGGCATTGTTCTGGTGCAAAATTGTTTCTGAGGTAAGTGGACTGCTAGAAATTCTATCTGGTGATCTAACACATGGGAAAGACTACATAAGCCTTACAAGCCTCAAATAATCACTGCTTTATATAATAAACTGTTAAAATCTAGCACCACTACAAGAACAATTTCCATGGGTCTCTTCACTGCAAAGCAATACACAATAACTAGTTTTTCTTTTGGTCCAAACCATGAAATTGTTCAGATACGATCTTTCACATGCTTTGGAATTTTGAGCATTAGCGTCACTTCACCATTTTCTTTATCTGGCAACGCATGTTCACCATTTTCAGATAAGAAGACTTTGGTCTGAAGAGCTGTATATACCTGGCATCCCTCTAGATGAGATTCCAGATTTAAATTCCTGTCGTTTGTACCAGCAACTTCAGGTTGTGAATTCTTGTGTTTCTAGAAAAAAGTGGCGCACTCTGGCCACTCAATCAATAGAATCAGTAATGAGGCATGCTGGTTCATGTTCTGAAGAATCAGCTGATCTTCAGGGCACAGTCACCTCACACTTTATCTTATATGCTAGAATAAGCACTGGAGAACTTGTTCTTCGATTGGGAGCTGATAAACCTGCTGATAATTTAACCATGTTGGAAACCGGAGAACCTGTATACTCGCCGATCACCCAGGTTTGGTTGGTTATTCTCAGTAGTTCTTAACTATGTACTTATAACTTTCTTGTTTAAATCCATTTTCATCCATATATACAGGAAGGACCTTTGCTTACTGAAGATCTTATCAAAGAAACAGAGGAGTTTGTGCTGCGAACTGGAAGGTTAGTGTATTGAGTAATTCCTGTTGTAAAAGTTAGGTGCTAAGCAGAACAGTAAAAACCATCCAAAACAGGGAAGGGTGCTGACCACACTGAGATAAGGAAGGGCAGGTTGTCGTCCTTGGATCTGCAATCAAATAAATTGCCACTACGTCACCCAATACATTCTGTTAGGAACATTAGTCTCCTTGTATGAGCTAGACCAGCTGAACAAAGTATAATAGATCTGCTAGTCAATTATTATAGTTTTTAAGCCATTGTTCTCTTTGATGTTTTTGTTATAGGATTCCTCTGTGCCTCTTAAACAATGTGTTGGATTTGGGCTTCTTTTGCATTCTCTAAGCATCACGAATGGATATGAAATATTAACCATTTAAATTTATGGTCATGCTTGGTAAATGTAGTATGATGCCTGCAATTGACTACAAATTAAATAGTTTATACAAAATACTTATCTTTATCCAAGTTTGGTTCTGTCAAAAAGCACAATATGTTGATCTCAGGCCCATGGACACCTTTAGCTTTCTGCATTTGAAACTTGTGATGTTTAGGAAAGCAATTAAGCTTTGGGATTTCTTTGATGAATTGTGTTATTTCCGATGGTCAGTGTTGGCGCTGGGTGTTCTCAACTCCTCTCTGACATGCAGGCCTTCAAGGTAGATTCTTCAAACAAAGTCTATCTTATAGATTTTCAAGAAGTTTATGAAAGTAATTGACATTCTAGATGTGCGCTAGGCTGCAAATCCTGGTTGTATCTTAGAAGATTTTGTCAGATGGCACTCTCCCCCTGACTGGACAGAAGGTGAGCCAAGTGATGAGGCTCAAGAGTATGTTGATCAAGTTGATTCATCTTCTACAAGAGGTCAACTAAGCAGTCGAATGCAAAAGGAAGGTTTACCCTTTACCCTGGTGACCTCAACTACAATATAGAAGTGTTCATTTAGCAAAGCAATAAGCAGATTAATTCTTAAAGATATTACTGCTAGCTATTGCATGTTTCTATGTAAGATGTATTTTACCTGAATTTTGTATTCATCTGGATTTTCTTGTCTATTGAATCACAAATTATTGCTTTCTTTTTTCTCCTAATATCCATGATCAAATCAATTAGTTACTTGACTATGTCATAAACTTCACTAAGCAGGTTGAAGTTGAGTGTGCTGCTACTCATTTGAACTTTTATCCAATTTCTCTTGTAATTGAATTTGCAACAATGCTAGGTAACTTGTGGCGTGAACTGTGGGAAACAGCCAAACCTGTACCAGCTGTTAAACAGGCTCCCCTCTTTGATGTGGATTTGGCTGTGTAAGTTTGAATCTTTATATGGATGCTAGTTCTGATTAGTGCTTACACTTGACTTTACAAGGCAGTGTGTTGCTTTAATTCTTCAGGGAGGGTATTCTGAATGACTTAGAAGACATCCCACCTGTTGAGCTTTTTGAACAATTGTTTATTTCTTTGGTAAGATATCTTGAACAGCGCATGTTGCTTATCAATAAGTTATTCCCATCCAGCATTGTTCATTTGCTGTATCTGCTATATAAAACCCTGGATTTTTATGTCTTTTGATAGCCAGGTCTGTCTGGCCCAAAGACGAAAGATAGCTAGGTCTCTTCAAGCTACATGTTTTTGATAATTAACATTATAAGCTTTCACTAGCTTTCCTGTGGTGCTTGGCGTTTGTCTTTCCTGAATTGCCTTTTGATACCATACTATATCATGAGAAATGTTTTTGATCCTGCAATTTGACGTTTGCATATGAGAAAGTTTACACTGCTCTTTGCAACTAAAAAGGAAAAACTAAAACCAGAAGGAAAAAAATCCAATTCCTCTGCTTTATTGGTACAGTCTGCAACTGCATTGATAACTTGTTATTTTACTTGTTAATTACATGTTAACTTCAAATCCTACCTCTTTTATGGTGTGCTAATAATGTCAGATGTTCTGAAAATTTCAGCTTGGTTTGGGATTTGTAATGGCCGAGGCTAAACTCTCCTGTAACAATGATTTGTTAAAGATATTTTTGGAATGCAAAGACTATGTTGTTGTCACTTGTCAAGGAAAAATCTGGAGTGATAAAATGGATGATCTCTGCCAGGTAGGTTATACCAAGACCATATCATATAATTATAAGCATTTGTAGCATTTATCGATTCCTTCATTTCAAAATGTCATTTATACTGTTACTTGAAGTACCTAAATTTGTTGCTTGTCAACAAAAATACCCTATGCATAACTATGTAACCCATAGTTTTCCATCTCTCTCTTTCACTATTCAGAACAGTCTGTTTTTTTAAGTTCGAAACATGTTTCTGTCGTGCACTATTGTAATGAGAAATTATGGCTGGCATTATCATTCAAAAACACCCCCTTATGGAGAGGTTGGACTTTCAACTATAAAGGGTGCGTTTTTTGAGTTCTCAGAGAGACCACTTCATGCAAAAACAGTCAAGGGTAGACCTATTTCGAAATTTTCTTGCACTCTAGTTTCATGTCTTAGTTTTTCTTTTTAAGATTACTTTAATGCGACATTTTTTTGATGTAGTAGGTGTACGAAACAGTAGAGACAATGTTATTGAACCCAGAAGAAGTCTTAAAGGCAGCAAGGCAGATGGAAGAAACCAATACTGTGGGTGAACCAAGACGTAGGTTGAAGATGCTTGGCCTGAGCTTTGGAAGCAGGGAAAGAAACTCGAGAAACCCATCAAAAGATGAGAAGAACTCAGAGGAAAATTCATCTCGCCAACCATTCTCTACCTTCTTTGATGGCACGTCTTCTTTATTCTTGAAAAAGCCTCCAAGGCCTGAGAGTGTGTCCTTTGGCGACAAAGCTGCATACCAAGATGAAAACGAAAATGATTGGACAATTGTTTAATCAACAGCCTCCTTCCACCGAACCCAGCCCTCTTATTTCTCATATTGAGCTTTGAAGAAGAAATTGTAAATTATCTTCCACCCCCCCCCCCCCAAAAAAAAAAAAAAGAAAAAAAAGAGCGCTTATGTGATTCCAGAAGAAAGAAGAAATGAAATAGGTTTTTGATCCAAATGGAATTTCAAGTAATTGTCGATGATGTACTACATTGAATGTTGGTTGAAAACTCTTCCTCTTTATCATGATTGTCTCATTTCAATGTGCGTTGTTGAATACTGACCCAAGATTTACCTCATTTTTTTCGAGTCAAGATGCTAATAATGATACTAGTAGAGTAATAGACAATACAAAATAGAGGACGGCAACACTGGACACTTAAAAGCCAGTGGCCTGCCGGGCTCCGGTTCTCTGCCTTTGGCTTACGCTGTCGGTGGCCGTGCTTCAATCTTCATCTGAGGGATTATCGACATTAGGCTTTGTGTCCTCGCTTGTCTTGTTAAATTCATCGTAGTGCATGGAGATGAAAGCTGGGGCGACGAATACACTCAAACAGAAGCAAAGCGCTGTGGTCCGAGATTTATGACAAAAGGTGAGTAAGCTACAATGTAATCCTATAATGTATATATACTTTCTTGAATCAAACTTGCAATGTAACCCTGTTTGAAGGACAAATGATCATCCCCAGGTCTAGCTCGAGAAGATGAGGAATTTCGTGATGGCCCTTATCCTTGTTTTCATTTTTTTGGCTACGCTTAGCGATCCCAGTAGGCTCTTTGCAAGAGGACCAATGTAATATCTCCCTGCCTTCCATTGAGGTTTGAGAGCAAGGGAAGGACTGGAGAGTGCCTCTACTATAATTCAGGGCTCGGCCCTGTGCAAAGGCCCGTCTTGATTAGTTTCGATTGGAAGGAGAAACAATTTGGGCCAAGTCGTTGCCCAACCTTTATGGACTCAGAGGAGGGCAACTTCATATCTTTCTAGAAGTTTTAATTTCACCATACTAATGAAAAACTCACTCTTTGTTTCTGATATTTTATTTTATCTTTCTTTTTTATTTAAATCCCCAAATATTCTATCCCATGACACCAAAACACTTAAAATTCCAAAAAAAAAAAAAACTATATGTAATAATTAGGGTTGACATTGAACTTCTTAAAACAACATGGGTACTATTGAAAAATGTTGAGTTATAGAAGTTGAATGACAACATTTATGAATCTACAGGGGTTACCACTATTAACAAAGACTTAAACTTGTTTAGTGGTTTATTGTAGAGAAAGACATAAAATAACGTGGATTGAAACATTATAATAATGATTTTGACAATCTCAAACAAAATCATTAGATTGGTTATTATTATATGTTTTTTTTTAGGGTAAAATGATATTAACTAAATTGATCAAAATAGCTCGGTCATTTTACATTTTAAAAATATAGTAAATGATAAAATAAAATTTTATTTAACTATAGCTACATGTTTTTTTTTTCAATTTTTAAAGCACAGTAAAATAACTAAATTATTTTTAAAAGCAAAACAAAAAAAACTAACATCTGTGGGCTTTTTTGTATTTTCACCCTGGTTTTTTTAGTTATAATCAAGTTAACTAATAGACAATTTGGTATTTTAATAAATATATAATAATATTTAAAAACCAAATGTGGTTGATATGTGCAACACACATACGGGCGAGTGGGAGACGCCCATAATCTTCATGAGATGCCTAAGGCATCTTTTAGCGACGAAACACCACTTCCTATTATGGTGATGGAAGAAGTATCCCAACATTCTCTTCTCGGTGGTCAGACATATATACAAGGTGATGCAGTCATTGGGCTTCGATAAATTTTTTTACTTTTCCTCCTTTTCTCTCTCCTTGCCTTGGGTTTTGTGCCTATCCTTTCAAAAAATAAATGTGTCCTATTAGTTTGTATTTGTATGAATTCTAATATTTATTCTTTTGATTGTTATTTATTTTACTTTGAATGCCTTTTTAAGTTTTTTTGTTTTCCAATTTTATACCCAAAGATTGGATT
Source organism: Populus tomentosa (assembly GCA_018804465.1). Classification (NCBI taxonomy): domain Eukaryota; kingdom Viridiplantae; phylum Streptophyta; class Magnoliopsida; order Malpighiales; family Salicaceae; genus Populus; species Populus tomentosa. Next base: position 9,174,581 of record CM031989.1, on the reverse strand, counting down.
TCATTTATTTTTATACCTAATTTGGTCCCCATTCTTTTAATTGTTTTTTCTTATTATTTTCTTTTTTATTTTGTTATCAAATAAGATCATTTGGATCTTTTAAAAATATTTAAAGGGTGTCTTTTCATAATATTAGTAAGTGTTTATTTATTTTTTATTAGTCATTGTTATTTTTTTATTATTATCATTAGCTTTTTTTATATAATTATATTATTAAATTAATTGATTTTATTATACCCATTTGAATTAAATTCTTATATCCTAAATTTTTCCTTATCCTTTAAAAATACTATCATTACTTGTAGCATTCTTTTTTTATATTAAATTTTTTTTAACCCAACTTGTAGCTACAGCCACCTATTTAATAAGTGAGCATTTGTGAGAGTGATGGCTTTTGTGGTTTATCCTAGACACAGTTTGATGTTGTTCGGTAAGAAATTAAATTGATACTAAAGTTGTGGACCCTATGTTAAATTTATGGTATGGCCGCAGGGAATGAAAAAACAAAAATTGTCAGCTTTTCACGTGAAAAGCTGGTCAAGATATCTATCCAAACAATGAAAATAAAAGGGTGTTTAATATCGTTACAAATATTAGACAAAACTATCATCTTCATAAAAACAAAATACTGTAATTACTTTCTCAGAGCTTCTGTTGTTTTCTTCACAATAGCCTCCTGATCTCTAAGCCTTCACCCTCCTTAGATCTGTTTTCCTTCTTCGCAGATCTATAAACCCAATTAATATCCAATGTAAAAGCTAGCTCATGATACGCGTATATGATGACCATCAACACCCACCTCAAGCTTCGCTAGAAATCTGGTAATTTCATTCCTTCATTTCTTGTCTGCTTTTTTCATTTAGAAAGTGTTTGTCTTTTCTATTATTTAAAGGTAGTCAAATTAGATATGTGATCACCATGTGTTTCTTCTTCGAGATCTGTTTTTCTTCTTTGCAGATCCACGAACCCAACTGTTTTTTGTTGCAAAAGCTAGCTCAATCTTGTTCCACATGTCTAGATCTGATGTTCCCCCATTATAGCCCATACTAATTTTTTTCTTATACTACAGATATTCTACAATGCATTTGATAAAGTTACAGACCTTAATGTGTTGGATCTTCCTATTCTAAACTGCATAATAGGCAAGTAAGTTTGCAATGTTTGAGTTACAACCAAGCTAATGATAAAATGTAACGTGTTTTGATTATCAAAACATTTTTTAAGCCTATTGTATGATAGTTTTCTCACTTAGATTTAAAAGTCAATGGTGCAGACATGCACATCACAAAAGTCATAAAATTTCCCTTTTATCATTCTTTTTATTACATTACCTTCGGCTGTTTGTAATTTTTGTTCTGGTTGCTAATATAAATATCTGGATCCATCTTCTCATTCAATTACTTTCAGCTTGTTGCAATTTGTTCTGATTTTTGATATGAAATATCTACATCTATCTTCTTCTTGAATTACCTTTAGTTTTTTGCAATTTGTTCTACTTTATAATATGAAATATATGGATCTGTTGATGTTGAAGAGTTTGAAAATGATAGGAATTTGGTTTTCCTAAATGAACCTTGTTTCAATGGTCGTCTCTGCTGGAAGTTATATGAAATATTATTTGCAGGTGGCTTGACATTGTATTTGCTAGTATTTTATTGTGTAAAAATAATTTGTGAACTTAGAATCCAATTTGCATTTGAAATTTGAATAGAATCATGGAAGATGGCTATGCATCTCTGAATTTTTGAAGGTGATTTTTTGAAGTTGTCTAAGAATTGCTTACCTTTTAGTCTTTGATCCGAAAATTGCATTTTCTCTTTTCATCCTTCACAATATTCATTGATTCTTCTTTAAAGACTGGTCATTTAATTAATTATTATCTCATACATACATACATATATAGGGATATAATATGGATAGGTTTTTAAATCAATTGCATATATATTCTATAGTGTTCACAATAGAACACAATAGGGATGGGTTTTTAAATCAATTGCATTGATAGCAATATTATCACATTTTTTTAATATCAATTTTGTAAGAATTCCCGTGCATATAACATCTTTAATAACTACTACAAATTTTAAATGCTCATGTCTCGTTTTGTGGTTGATGAATTATGTTAGAAAAAAAATAATCATTGGAAGGTGTTGAAAGTTCGAATAAAGCATCTTGGACTAAAAAGATGGTGCATACATTATGTGATATTTGTATTGTTGCTATTGATAGAGAAATGAGGCCAAGCACTCGTTTCGATAAGGTCGGATGGAAATTTGTTATAGCTGCCTTCAAAGAGAAAACTGATCATGCTTTTAGTAAGACTCAACTTAAAAACAAATAGGATGGTGTAAAAAAGGACTGGAGAATTTGGAAAAAATTGATTTCTAAAATAGAAGTAGGATGGAATAGTGAACTTTGAACTATTAGTGCTAGTGATGAGTGGTGGAAGAAAAAAACTCAAGTTAGTTATTGATACCTTTTTCTGTCTACATTTGTCTTTGTCATGTCCTATTTCTTAAACAATGTACCATGTTTTATATAGTTTATGCATTTAATGTTTCATATTTTTGTTTATAGGAAATCATAGGGTTTAAAAAGTTTAGACATGTTAGGATTGAACCATCAATTTGCAGTAAGTTTGATATAATGTTCAGCAATGTTGTGGTGACTGGACATTACGCTTGGACTCCATCTTCTGGATCTTTATCTGATGATGCTGCTACGGGTCGAAGCACTTAGGATGTTAATGTTAATGAAGAAGAAAATTTGAAGGAAGGAAGTGGTGATTCATAGGAGGATGTTATTCCCAATTATACAGAAGATGTATGCAATTTAGTTGCTGGAGTTAATATGAATAATAGCATTATCATAAATAGCAGTAGAAAGAGAAAAGCAAAAGAACAATGTGGTGTGCAAAGTAGAAAGAAAAGCAAAAAACCTTCTAGATTAGGTGTTCGATTGATGTCATGTTGGAATGAACTACTTGATCGTGTTTCGACCAGGAATGATAGTAGGGATTAAGATAGGGTGTAGTATTAATGAGGTGATGTCTGAGGTCCATTCCATACTTAAAATTACTTTTGGTGATGACTTGTACTATTTTGCTACTAAGTACTTGTCTATGAGAACTGAAAGAGAGATGTGGGCATCAATCAAAGATATTGATAGGAAGTATCAATGGCTTTAAAAAATATACCAGAGAAGTCAAAAACACTAAATCAAGGTTAATATTTCTTTAATGATGTATCATAGTTTCTGTTTTGTCCTAATCAATTATGTTGTGGTTACTTCAAATATTTTATTCTCCATTGCTTTAACAATTGTATGTCATAAGAGTTTTTTTGTGGTGCCAAATCATGTACAGGTTTCCAATAATGGGATAATGACTTTTAAGGTTGATAGATTGAAGCATGAAGAGTAGTGTTTATTTTATAGAGAACCATCTTTCTTAATTATGTTTGTAGATTGCTAACCTAACATGTTTTACATTTCATGGAATATTGTTAAACTTGTTGTGTTGTCTGCTATTATATTAAGCGATAATCTGTTGTTATGTTGAGGGATAATTATTATAAATGTTTTTAATTATGTTTGCGGATAGTTAATCGAACATGTTTTAAATTTACAACTATATTGGTTATGCTGGCACTATTGTGTGATGGTATGTTTTTTGTGAATGATTATGGCTATGCTAGTATTATTGTGTGATGTTATGTTGTTTGTGAATGATTATAAGTATTATTATCCTACGCTGGCTATTATTCTTATCTAGGTTCATGGAGAAAATTCTCAAATGCCACCTTGTTTATGCATTGCAATGTTACTGATAGCAATGGTAATATGTTGTCAATTATATGTTAAACTCTTAGTTTCAGCCTTTATAAAACATAAAGAGAATGGTAAGAGTATGGTAGAATATTAAAGGGAAAAGAGGAAGAGAAACGAGTACAAATAAAGAAAGGGATAGAGCTGTTATTTAGTGGAGATATGTGATTTCATAGGAAGAGAAATGTAGGGCTTTTTCATTTGTTAATTTTCAGTCAACTTTTATGGTGCTCACAAATAAGAAAGCAAAGTAGCAGCATAGACTACAGGGACCTATGTCAGGTGGGGCTTTGACAACAAAAAGTTATGGAAGACAAGTATCACATTAATTATAAAAGAGTTGTGGTTATATTCCATCATTGTTTTCTTTATTGTAATTATATGTAAGGCTGCAGGTTCTTTACAATAATTATATAAAAGGCTGCAATATGAAAACAATGAAAAAGGTGACGAGAAATTAATGTCAATATATGTGTGTGTGTGCGCGCGTGCATGTGATGAGAATTCTAAAATAATTTACGAGTGAGATAGACAGCACATGAATGGATATTGTTGTGCAAAAGGTGTTTCACACCTTGATGCCTTATTTAACAAATTCATTATACCAAGTAATGACAAGAAAATTGGCATTTGAATTTTGATTGATGAAAGTTTTATTGACAAGAAAATTTTTACTTGGGGAGAAAAATTCCAAATTAGATATTTAAGAACTCAATTGAAATTGTTCAGGGTTTAATTAAATTTATTAAGGATTTAATTGTAAGAAAAAATTGATTTGTAGTTCAATTTGGGCTTTAATTTGAAGAAATTAAAGTCTAGGGTTAAATCGCAGTTTTGAAAAGTTAATTTAATCAAACCAGGGTGTTAATTGTATAAACATTGTATTTGATGGGCAATTAGGATGGGCAATTTGTAAAAAGCACGAGATTTTAAGGATTAGTATTGGTTTAATCAGGGGTTAAATTGAATAAAATTAAAAATTTATTGATCAATTAAAGGTTCAAATGCACAAATTGATAACCAAGGACCAAATTGAAAAAATCATTAAACTTCAAATATTGACATTGGTTTCATCACGAGTACAATTACATGAAATTAAAAGTTTAAAGGCAACTATTGGTACAATTAAAACAAATTAAAAGATAACAACTAAACTAAATTGAATTTTGATCAATTCTCAATTTAAAAACCTTAATCCTTTAGTGGTTAGCCTAGACTATACATCGTTTGGTTTACGTTCAAAACACACAGTTTGGAATAGAGGGCAAATGACATGTTGTGTGCCCTCTATTTATCTTTTTCTATGAGCGATTTTGGGCTATTAAGTTAACATCTTCAAATGAATAAATGTGAAGTTATAAACCTTCAAATTGAGCAAGGTTGCATCCAAATGAAAGGTGTACACTTCCTTTACCAACTTCAGGTGGTCTCCAATGATGTTTACATCGAAGTTGCTCCAACGAAGTCTCCAAAGTAGTCAACTTAGTCAGCATTGATTGTGATATCCATTGTGCAAAAACCACTATGTTTTTGTATGTTCACACTTGATAGCTCTTAAATGGGTTCTTATTACTGGCTAAAAATATTTTTCATAAGATCAAAGGGATAAAAACAACTCTTTGACCTCTAAGTTTAGTAAAAGCACCAAAATCTCAAAAACTAGGTTTGTTGCAAAACCACCATTACAAAACCAGCAAAGTATTGAGTTGTTGATGTTATATTGTGTTAAACTTAGATTTTGATTAATATTGTTTTTCTTTGCTCAATCCTAATTTGAGTTTATTGTTGTTGTTACTAGGTGCTAAGAAGATATGTTTGTGATTTTTTATTTTTTGAAATGAAGTAGTTTTAGAACCTACCAAAAGTGGCAGTAAGCTTTTGATGTTTGCTTTGATGCTTATTCTTGGTTTCTCAGTTTGTGTGAGTTCTATTAAGTGTTAAAATGCTAGTTATAAACACCAAATTATTGAATATACTTATTATTTTAATTTGGTAATTACGGAAATTAAAATATTAGGCATGATTTTGATGATTTAGTATTGTTTGTTGTTCATGTTAACTCAATCATGTGCAACAATAGTAATGTGGTTTGCATGAACCAAAAAAGCTTGGTTTTTGGGGTTTGGCAATAGCTAGGGTATTTCTGGGCAATTCTGGGTTTTTGTTCTTTGTATTCTTGAAAAGAATATTGTCTTAGCTCTATAATTTGAAAAATTTCGGTCTAATTCCTTACACCAATAATTTTGTGAGACTTGATTAATCAATAATTAAGGATTAATTTACATTAATAATTGTTTTTTCTAAGTATTAACCCCTATGGTTTTGTTTTTGCATCGAAACATATTTTGATCAAATTGTGATTATTGGTTGATAATTGATGATGTTTAATGCTTGATTATTGTTCAGTGATCGATTTCTAGCATGCCTATATCCTTTGATTGTTCATATCTGGTTTGGATTTTGATTCATGTTTACTGGGCATGTTCTTCGTGTTTTTGTGTTTTTTGGAATTTGATCCATTTATGACAAAACAACTTTTTAAAAATAACAAGTAAAAAAATTATATCTAATGTAATAAAAAAAATATATAGAATAAAAATATTTAAAATTTAAATAACAATTAATTATTGTCATATATTTTACTTTTAGGAGGTTTTAGAAATTTTATACTTGAATTGTCAATAGCCTCCAAAACAATATGAGTATCATGAGCACTACCTTCTCATCCTGCCCAAATAAACATGAATCGCATATCAAAACTACATGTGACCATTATGTTCCATGTCGACACACCTTTTCTACCAATAAATAGTACTTGATTTTCCTAAAAAACAGAAGCACACACATGTGTCTTGTCTATCGCATCAATGCAATTCTACAAAACAAAATAAAACAATAACCAACATTTCATAAATAATGACTACCGAATATGATAATGATGTTTATGTTTATAATTGCTATATACACTGTCTGTCTAACTTTAAAATGAGACATAAATCTAGGATTCATCATAATTTCTCACAGAGTGTTTAAAAATTCATAGTCCTCTGGTTTAATTATATCTACCAAAAATAAACAAATTGTCTTCAACACTTCATTAAAATAACGACTCATAGTTTCACCAGAATGTTGAAATCTTTCTTGGACTTGCTTATTTGTTGCACCTAATACAATGGTGTACAAAAACATTGTCACCTTCTCAATAATACTCGTCCTTTTCGATGGTTTCAACTCATACTGTGTTTCCAAGTCATAACAAAGGTTTTGTAACATTGTTGCATCCATCCTAAACATGTTAACACACCATTTCCAGTCTCTTCATACGACTTCATTCAACCATCTCATTCCTTTGTTATATGAAACCATACAAGGTTCCTTATGTCCATAACTAGCATAGTACATGTATAAAGCACCAGCGGTGCATAACAATAGTTTTTTACGATCAAACTCTTATAGCCAAAACGATTCTTCATCATCGTCAGTACAATTTGAATCCTTGTTTTCATCACTATCATCATCATCATCAGTTCTGCTAGAATCATCCCCATCATCGCCACCATCATCCACTCCTTCATTACCATAATCATTTTCATTACTGGCAGCTCCACCACTATCATCGGTACCACTACAATTAATATGATCAATTATATGATTCATTACGGTATCATAATTGTCATCATAGTAAACACCAAACATAACATGAACCCATTCATCTGCCATATCTACCTACACAAATTCAATTCCAAACATTTATGTTCATTTCAATTCATATTAAAAAAAAATCCATCACTTTTTATATTTCAATTGACAACACTATTTATCACTTTGAAAAATATAATATCATGTTATAGATTAATAACATGAATTTTATTCAAAACATATATATAAAAAGAAATAAATGACCTTAATTCGATGTTGCATATCATTCAAATTCATGCATGCAAAAAACCAACATGAAAATAATAGTTTGAGGATAAACTATAGTAAGGAATTGCATTCAATTCATTCAAGATTGATAAAAAGGTACCATAATAAAAGGCTTGTATTGAAAGACCAATGAACTTTATTGACATTAAATTTAAAACAAATAAACCTTTATTTTGCATTGAAAATAATGGAAAAAATTTGATTGAAGTAAAAGAACTTACAATTATAATTTATGTTATAAGAGCTCCCAAGACCAAAAGTAAGAATCATTATAGTGTATTAAATGTCCAAGAAGGATATTTGTCATTTTAAAGTAACAACATGCATTATATAGGAAGCAATGTACTATGTGAAAACTTTTACAAATTAAAAAAATACACATACTCAACAACAGTTACGAATATGCCTAACATATAAGCTAGAAAGATTTTACAAATTAAGAATATTGGTTTGCCTTTTCAGAAGCAAGTTAGCAACCAGCATTACTAATAAGGCCACCTACCAAACCCTCACCCGTTGATGTGGGATATTATACAACCAGTATATTTGTTAGCCTAAGCGGTATTACTAAGAACTTTTAATGTCCATACCGAGTTCTAAATGCGGTTTTTGCTACATCTAGTTCCTTAATCCTCAACTGATAGTATCCCAAACTCAGATCTATTTTCAAAAACACTCTTGCCCCCTTTAGCTGATCAAACAAATCATCTATCCATGAGAGCAGATATTTGTTCTTTATGGTTATTTTGGTCAACTTCTTATAATTTATACAAAGCCTAAGGGTCCCATCTTTTTTCTTCATAAACAACATAGGAGCTCTTAGGGTGAATTATCCGGATGAATAAACATTTTATTTAGTAATTTCAATAGTTGGATCTTCAGTTCGGCCAACTCGACTAGCGCCATCCTATACGATGATTGGGCTATCGGAGACGTACCAGGTAGTACATCAATAATGACCTCCACTTCTCTCTCTAGGGGGACTCCCGGTAGTTCATCCAGAAATGTATCAGGAAATTCCCTTAATATTAGAACATTTGACACTTGAATATCTCCCATTTTAGTCTCTAAGACAAAGATAAGGTAAGCTTCACATCCTCTTTTTTTTTTTTATCATTTTCCTAACGATCATAGCTGAGATAATACAGTTTGGGCGAACATTTCTCTCCCCCTAAACACTATCTTTTTACCATTGGACCCTTGAAGAGTTATTGTGCTTGTGAAAGAATCCATTTGAGTCTTATTCATACTTAGCCAGTTCATTCCGAAGATGACATCAAAATCATGTAATTCTAGTGGTAATAAATCTACTTTTAACTCACAACCACCTATATTAATCTGGACCCCCTTATACATATGATCAACTTCACAGTTTTACTTAATGAAGTGCTTATAATAAACCCATTTTCTATTCTACAAGGATTTCTCCCTAATCAAACAATACATGAACAGACAGAGAATTTAACTGCAATGTACACGTCACTACGTTAGAAGTGGCCATGGCCTCTTCCTGGGTTATGTAGTATTCTCTACCTTAGGTTTGCCCCCCCTGTATTCTATCACCCTAAGCATGAGTTTGGCTTCTACTACCACTGGCCCCTAACAAAACCTGTATAGTTGGTATATTCACGGTAGCGAACTATTGCTAACTCTAAGCTTGCTACTGATTTTAGATGATTTCAGTTCTATAGGGACAATCTCTTCGGAAGTGCCCTTAACCCCCACAATAATAATAACCTCGGCCTAAGTGCGAGCAATCCCTCCACATGTGCTCCCCTCGGCATATATAGCATCGCCCTGGTGTTGCAGAATAGTCCCTTTGATGCCTTTGCCCATATTGAACACATAAAGGATAAGTAATCATTATCTACTCTGACACTCCTTTAGAAAAATTACCCTTAAGGTTTGGCTATTCTCCTATCGACCCCACCTCAGTAGTCTGAACTGATGCAACAAATGTACCTCCCACCTTTTTAAACTGGTTGTACTGTCCTTTCTTTTTTTGAGAAAGGGAGTGTTATGAGTGCACTCTGTATCCTTTCGTTTACCTAGACCATGCTGGCCTTGTTGGCCCTTTTTCATATAAGCTTCTAGGGCCTTTGCTGCTTCAACAAGATCTCTAGTGGTCTCGAACTTAAATGCAATCAACCCTTGTCTTAACTCTTACTGCAATCCATCCCTCAACCTTTCCACCCTATGTTTCTCACCAGGGACATAATGCGAGGCAAACATAGAGAGGTCATGAAACCTCTTCTCATAATCAAGTATAGATATGTCTCCTTGCGTCAGGGCCAGAAACTCATGTTCCTTAATTTTTTGATGATAGAAGGAGTAAAGCTGATGTTCAAACTGCGTTTTAAACTCAACCTAAGTCTAGGATCCTGTGGGTCTCCTCGATCTCACTGTATCCCACCAAGACCGTCCCCTATCAAAACACAAATGAGCGACATAGTTCACTCGCAAGCTCTCTGTTACCTGCATTTGATCCTGAGTATCTTTAATTGTGCAAAGCCATCTTCCTGCTATCTCGGTGTTTAGTTCACCTAAAAAGCGCTCGCACCCAAGTTCTCTCATGTTTTTTACAATCCACACTAATGTGACCACATTATCAGCTCCTTTCATAGCCATTGGAGCTGATTGTACAACTAGAGTTATTGGGATTGTCGGGGTTTAGGCACCAAGCATTGCCTCAATCACTACTCTCACTATCTGAGCTATGAACAAAGGGTCGGCATGTAGTGTAGGAACTGCTGCAGGTGCTGGAGCTGTAGATGGAGGCATGACTTCTTGTCTCTACTGGTCTGAACCCTCGAGTTGTAACCCCTCAGTCAGTGTCACGAATGAGTCCAATCAATTCTCCTAGTCTCTTCATTGCTAAGGCTCTAAGGGCATATGAAACACAATATCCTCCAATAGATCCTCTCCTTGTCTCTCCTCAAACCCTTCTCCAGTCATTGTACACTTCCTTGTGCGAACCATTCTGGTACAAGTCAAAAATTTATCAAACTTTTTTTTTTCTCACTCCTGAACTCAAGTCAGGGCTCTGATACCAACTGTAATAATCTCAAACTTGTAAACTCAAATTATATGACATATATTGGTAGTTACCAATTTTTTTACTATATATTTTCCTGAAATTTCAATAGAGTTTTCTTTGTATTTTTTAGATACCAAGTTATCAACTCAATCATTTCTCAACCTGTAACATCAATCACAATATTCGTCCCATCATTTGGACTTTCAAAACTCAAGCATATTTCAATATCTTAATTCTATTTTCTATAGAACACTATGATAAAAGCTAATAAATTCATAACATGCATCGTCTCTTTCTTTTCTTTTCTTTTCTTTTTTAAGTATTCATGCTCAAATTATATATACAACCAACCATAATTCAACTTAATAATAAGAACATTATAAATTACATCATACACAAGATAATAAGGTAAACATTATAATTTTTAGATATGAAAGTATATTACAACAGAATATTAGTTCTTCCAATTACATTAATCACATAATAAATTTTTTTTATCCAAGCATCTACTTTCCAAATTGAGGGTGCAATGTACCTAAAACATAATCGCATTAAACATGATTAAAAATTGCACATTTCAATAAGTAATTGATTAAGAACTAACTATTCATATACATTAAAATGATTTTCATATCATCGAATAAATTGTCTTATTTTCTTTTTAAAATTTCTAATTTTATAAATTCTCTTCTAGACAGAGATAAATCTACTAAGATAAAAATATCAAGAATGTCTCCCACAAATCCACATATTTAACTTCAAAATAAAGTTTTACAATTAATCTATTTTACATCGAGTGATCATCTCATTCATTCGTAAGTTAATTTTCTTAACATGGCCATTCAACCAGGCATTAATTCTAATAATCAAGAACTAATCTTCAAGGCTTGCCCATTCAACAGAACATTATTTACAGTAATTAGAAAATAATTTTTCAAGGCTTGCCCGTTCACCAGGGTATTATTTCCAGTAAGTAGCACTAAAAATTACAATCTATAAAAATTTCTTCTACAATAAAAAAAATATAAACTAATTAATTACTCTAAGGTGTCAAATACCTACCTGGTGTCTGTGCGCGTGAAGAGATTTCTTGTTGCTGATTAGGTCATGTGGCCTTCCTTGTACCAACAAAATTTACTTTGTCATTGTTTATTTATTTGAACTGGTAAAATTCTAATACCCATTACATATTCTTAAATCCAACACCCTTAATTAAGATTAATTGACTTTTAATTCAAGGAGGATAAAACCTCCCTCTTTGAATCATTTACTTATTTTTTCACAAAAGTCCCTATTCAGTTTAACCTATCAACATCAATTGTCTTCAATTTGGCAAGATTCCTCAATAATATTATTAGAACTCCATTCTCTAATTTTTCTTCTCCATTTAGCCAAAAATAACCTAGGGAAGGAAGTAAATATTTTTCTTTTCTCTTTGAAATTTTTTGACTCCATTCATGTAATAACACTTATAAACCTTTATCTTCCTATATTTTCCAAACAATTGTATTAAAACCTCAAATCCCCTAAATTATTCCTCTTTTGGCCAAATATTCAATTAAAATAGGGAAAAATAAATTTTGTTTCTTTTATTTAAAATTAAACTCTAACCCAATCATAATTCATGCTTTCTAACATGGTTCAAACATAAATTTCATTATTCTTATAAATTATAACATAAATCCACAACTTCACATAATCATAATTTTGCATAATCCTTCATCAAACATAAAATTAAAGGAAATAATCATTTGGAATATGTTATTTACCTCACTTTGATAAGGATTTAAGGAAAGAATGCAAGAAAAATGAAGTTTTCTTTTTCTTCTCTTCATACCCTAGCTTAAATCCTTCTTCCAATGCACTGACCACCTTTAAATCACCCCTGCTTGATGTTTAATTAAGTCAATCATTTTAATTACTCACTTCAATTAGTGAAATCAATAAGAATTTAAGTAGAAAAATCACTCAATTCTTCCCTCTCTCTTTGATTTAAGCTCACGGCTAAAAGAAAAAAAAATGGATTTATAGTCTAATTTTTACTTATTTACACATTGACCCTCATTTCTTCTCATTTTTATTTTTGTCACTCAACTCTTCTTTTTTACTTAATTTACACCATAACATCTTATATTTTATTATATTGTATCCAATTACAATACTTGAACTTCTTTTATTTAATATATTCGGTACTTTATTTATTTTACTTAGATTATAATTTAGCGGTTTTTCAAAGTGGTGGTCTAAAATAAATTACACATAATTTCCACCATTTCAGTCATTAATAGATCATAAATTGAATCCCTATAATGCGATCGACAATAATTCTTATATAGAAATTCTACCATTGCTTTAAATCACTTCTCAAAATATACTACACATTATTGCCTATTCAATTAACTACAAATTACATACTAATTTATGAAGAAGTATGGAATAATTTTTTTTTCAATTTCATAAATTATTTTAAATAAAATAAATATCAATAAAAAGAATAAGGACAAAATCTAACAGATGAAAAAGTTGAAAGATAATGAAATTGAAAAAAATTATAATTTAATAAATTATTTCAAATACAATAAATAACAATAAAAAAACAAGAACTAAATTTGATAAATAAAAAAGTCTTAATTAAAAAACGATAAGAGAAAAACAAATAACAATAAAAAAATAAGAAACAAAGTTGATATAAATATTAAATTAAGTTAAATTTGAAGGGATAAAATTAAAAATAAAAAAAATATAAAACAATAAAAATATTAAGGATCAAATATAATATAATCAATAAATAACAAATTATTTTTGTAATTTTTATAATGCATATTCCACTGAAAATAAAAAAATACTTCCTAAAAATTAAAATAATTTTTTTTTAATTTAAAATAATTTTTTTTTAACTTTTCTAATAATAAATAAATAAATAAAAAATTTAAAAACCACTTTACATGAAACAAAAATATAAACAAAATCATCAAAGAATGGAGTAAATAATACAGCCCTCCAAATTAAAACTCATTTGGCAACGCTACTGGCTGCACATTTGCCAAAAAAAACTTGAATTTTTTATTTAAAATTATTTCTTTTAATATTTTTAAATAATAATATAAAAATTAAATTATTTAAAAATAAAATAAAATATTATTTTTATATATTTTCAAATAAAAAACACACAGCTATATTAAACAAATTTGACTCGTATAATAAAAAATAGGAGGAGCACGCCAGCAAATACGAAATGGCGCAACGTGTTTTATTTTCATCCAACTTTGCAGCAAAGTCCTCCTTTTCTCTGTAGCCAAACCCTACGTAAAAAACACTATAGACACCCCTTCCTCTCCCGATTCAAAATCAAAGAGCCTCGCTCTCGCTGGCGAACACTCTGATCAGGTCTATATCTACTAATAATCTTAATTAGGATTGTTTCTTTTATTTTTTTAATTAACAGCTTCTTTTCTTATTTTTTTCTTATATATAAATTAAAAAAAAACAGATAGAGATAGAAAGAATCCTACAAGATGCTTGGTGTTATAAGACGAAGAGTCGCTAGTGGAGGCTCGTCTTCTTCTTCATCTTCGGTTGGAAAATTCATTTTTACTTCTATCTATATATTTATTAACTAATTTATGTATGGAATTTATTTGTTCATTACTGATATTTGTGATCTTCAGATCTTGAAGCGGTCATTGCAAACTATTCGACCTGTGTCTTCGTCTACCTCCAGAGTCTCCGAGGAGGTTTTAATGGCTTTCATTTATTTATATATTTATTATGTAGAATAGTTTATAATAATTTGATTTCAATAATCCTATCTTGTCTGTCAACAGATCTTAATTAATCCCAGAGGATTTGAACATGTTCGGCAATTCAGTTGCCTCGCTCCTCTACGAGGTAATATTTAATACTGATCGCGCCATTATGTTCCTTTTATAAACATAATTATAAAAGTGATAATCTGTCACTAATCATGTTTTTCCTTTGTGTTTGCAGGTAGGGCAATCAGTTCAAGAACCATGAGGTAAGTGACATCCATTCTATTTCCGTGCTTTGAATTGAAGAGACTCTATTTGAATTAGTGTTTCTAGGATCAGAATTTAGACTGTAAAAGTGATAACTAGATGACTCAGTGAAACCGTTTTTAGGTTATTGTTTGATTGTGTTTTTGATTGTCTGTATCGTGTCCTTTTCTGTAACTTTTATGAATCCTACTCTACTTTTTATATCTCAAAGGTTGAAATACATGCTCCTGTTGTTGATACTCTTGCGCTTCAATGGGGTGGGTTAACTAATTTAACTTGTGGTGTAGAACTACATTTTCCATCTTTCATCCACCATTGAATTTCTAAATTGGAGATTACCTATCCTTTCTAATTCTCTAATAAAAATGTAGATTAGGTGAAAAAGGCTGAAGAACTTTCATGCTAATTAAAGTTGTTTATTGTTTATTACGTGCTGCTTGTAGTGCTCTCTCTCTATCTCTGTTTTTTTTTTTTTTTTTTTTTTTTTTAATTTTTTAGTTTTTCTTGTTATGCAGAGAAGGTGTTTCCAACACGGAGCTCACAGCTAGCAAGCTAATCTTGAGCAGGCCATTTTCTTCAGACAGTGGTGTGTTGTTGACTGGACTCTATGAATTTCCTTCATTTGTGTATCGCACATCGCTCTTCTCCATGTCTGTGCTCTGGTGTGTGGTCTATTGGTGAAGGAGAAATGCATGGATCCTAGTTCACACAGGATTTCTTAATCCTTTTGATTTTATAATTGTTAATTTCCATCACTTATCTAGGATGTTAGCATTCTAGCTCTTATCCCACTTAGCTTTGATGTTGCTTATATACAAAGAATGCAGTTTGAAGCTCTTTTCATATAGTTTTATCATGGGAAAACATAATTAATGGGAAATTTTGAATCAAGCTGCTCTGTCATAGTTGACAGAAATGTGGTATTTTGGTTCAGATTGTGGTAGCCTTTGGAGCACCTATTTGGCTCGTCACCAAGTGTTGATTGTTACCACCATGGTTAAATACTTTGTTAAGTTGACTTGGATGTGATGGTTTACTGTCAATTTAGTTTTATATCTTTTAAGAGGAACCTGCAGCTGTTTCTTATCGTGGTGATATTGTATATTAAAATTTTTCTATATCTTGATAAATGATAATTTTGTGTTCTGATTTAGGGGATTTGGTTGATGCTGTTGTTCCTTTTATGGGTGAATCCATCACTGATGGCACTCTGGCAAAATTCTTAAAGAGTATGTCTTACTAGTGATAATTTCTCATTTCTTCTGTTTGCAAACACATTTTCTGTCATTTATATAGTTGCCAGTTCCTAATTGTGTTGAATGCGATATTCTGAGAGCAGATCCTGGTGATAGAGTAGCAGTTGATGAGCCAATTGCTCAAATTGAGACAGATAAGGTGTTGTTGTCAACATGCTTTCCCACCCTTGCTTTCTGTCTAATGTAATAGAAAATTTGTTGTGTTTCTAATACTTGTAATGTCAATTTATGTTCAGGTGACAATTGATGTTGCTAGTCCAGAAGCAGGTGTGATAAAAGAGGTAATACATATACTGTTTTTTTAATGATATTTTTGTGTTCCTCTGGGGATGTTTGATGATTGAGGTTGTGGATTTTAATTCAACTTCCGAGCATGATTTCTAACAGCATATAGCCAAGGAAGGGGATACTGTAGAACCGGGTACCAAGATTGCTGTTATTTCAAAGTCCGGTGAAGGTGTAGCTCATGCTGCTCCCTCTGAGAATACATCAAAGAAAGCTGCTCCTAAGCAATCTGCTCCTGAAATGAAGGATGAAGAAAAGATAAAGCCTAAGGTTGAAGCTAGTCCTGTCCCAGTAAAGCCTAAAACTCCAGCACCACCACCTCCTAAACACTCTGCTACAGAACCCCAGCTTCCTCCCAAGGAAAAGGAAAGAAGAGTAAGTATCTTTTCTCTTTCATCATTATGTGGTAGAGCAATGTTCCTTGTGATTTATTCTGTGTCTCAAGCAGTGTGGCTTGAAATGCTTCCTTGATTACAGGTTCCTATGACAAGGCTTCGAAAAAGGGTTGCAACCCGATTGAAGGACTCTCAGAACACGTTTGCTATGTTGACAACATTCAATGAAGTTGATATGTGAGTTCAATTTGATTTTGATGACTCATTGCTTATAGCACTTTTCTCATAGCTCTAAAAGTTCCAACCTTTTGATAATAGTTGGTAGTCCATAACTTATTGGTTTGGTTTAGCCAACATAGACCATGTACTTTCTTTATGAGTTTTCCTTCCCTATTAAAGCTTCTATCCCTAAGAAAACAGAAAATGGTGCTTTGGAAGGGGTAGATCAGTTCCTGAGTTGTATCCAACAAAATAACGTTATCTTTAATTGTTTTTCCTACCTTTTCTCATGTTTATTGTCCCATCATTGATTTTCTGCTTATTGTAGGACTAATTTGATGAAGCTTCGCTCTGAATACAAAGATGCTTTTGTTGAGAAACATGGAGTGAAATTGGGCCTTATGTCAGGATTTATAAAGGTACACATGCGTTATCTACAATGACACAAATAATTCACGAAATAAACCCTTGACCATTAAGATGTGTGGTATCCTTTTTCTTGTTTCCTCTGTACAATATCTCAGGCTGCTGTCAGCGGTCTCCAGAATCAGCCTATTATAAATGCTGTTATTGATGGGGATGATATCATATACAGAGACTATATAGACATTAGCATAGCTGTCGGCACTCCAAAGGTTTGTCTTCATCTCTTTAATTGACTGACTTATTATATGTGCACACTTATATGCAACCTTTGGTACTAATGGTAATGCACTGGACTTGCTTTCTTTATATGTTTCTGCTTTTTGTGGTGCTGACAATCAGTCTATTGGTTAGGCATCTTTCTCGCCCCTTACATTTTTAAAAGAATCTTCATGTGCATGCTTTTTTTATCCCAACTAAATTGTGGGATGCTATTATAGTTTGATTCTGGTTTTTAAACATGGTTTTATTTAAAGAATTGGAGCATTTGTGTGTATGATGAGTTCATCAAAATAATGTTTTAATTATAATTTATTAGGTGGCTAGGGCCTAATATCATCTAATTTAAATTTCACTCTAATCTAGTCTCTAGAATGCAATTTTTCTTTTGCTATTGGTTATTCAGTGTAAGGATTATTTGTTAGGTGAACAAATGACATATTTGACTTCTGTTTGTGATATGTTGGGGTGGGAAGATTTGAACTTGGGTAGTCCTAACATCCATAGCCTCAACCTAAGTCTTTAATTGGATCAATGCCTCATTGGCATATTATACTATACTTTAAAAGGCATGGGAAAAACATTGTGCATTTACTATAGACATAGACTCATTGCACTGTGGACTACATTGTAAACATAGAGTGTTTACATTGTGGATGCCACCATAGCACCTGGGGAGCATTGTCTTTTCTGTTTTTTATGCCAAAAACTACTAGGTCTGATTCCTAGGGGCGTTGTTTTTTCTGTTTTCTATGCCAAAAGTTTTTGGGTCTTGCTTGTCAGCTAGACCCAACGCTATTGGGTTTGGCTTGGAAGCCAAGCCCAAATCGCTTCAACATGAATACAAATGCTCCTTTGGCAGTGGCGCAGGTCCCCAAAACTTTGAATTTTCCAAGAAAAATGACTACAAGCCTCATATAAACGAGGGACAATAATTAACGAAGAAGATTGGGAGAAGATTATTGGGTCTGGTTCGATAGTCAGACCTAATGCTTCTGGGTCTGGCTTCGGCAACCATACCCAATGCTTTTGGATCTGGTTGGGCATTCCTTGGGCCTGGCTCGACAACCTTTTTCCTTTTAAGATATTTTCAATTTTAGTTTTTTTCGTCTTGAAAATTCCTTTTATTTTTGTTTCATATGATGAAGAGGAAACAAATTGATGAGATTTTTTTTTATATTGTACAAAACTTAGGTGTTGATAATTTTTTTTTGATTTGAGGTTGGGTTGAATTTTCTTATCAAAGCATGTTTGTTTTTGCGTTTCAAAAATGCTTTAAAAAAATTTGATTTTTTTCTAAATTTTTTTTCTTTAATTCAAATTAATATTTTTTTAATGTTTTTTGTATTATTTTGATGTGATGATATAAAAAATAAAAAAATGTTGTTACTATATATATTTTTTAAAATATTTTAAAAAATATTATTATGTAATAATATAATAACTAGCAAATTGGCTCGCGCTTCGCAGTGGGTAAATAACAATTTTTTTTTTCAAATGTAAAAATGCTTGAGTTGGGTTAGAAGCACGGAATGTATTTGTACCATCGTTATTTTCAAAAAAAAAAAAAAACATTTCTACAGCAGCACCATGAATAGTGCATAGTAGTGCAGTGCCCAATACACCGGCAACTAATTTCTTTTCCTTTAATGTTTTTCCTTTTAAGATATTTTTAATTTATTTTTTTCCTCTTTAATTTATTTTTCTTATCTTATTTGATTTTTTTTTTTTTCATATTGTAAAGAGAATAAATTGAAGAGATGTTTTTTATATGGTACAAAAGTTGGGTGGTGATAAGTTTTTTTTCACTTGAGGATGGGTTGAGTTTTCTTATTAAAACATGTTTGTTTTGCGTTTCAAAAATACTTTAAAAAAATTTGATTTTTTT
The DNA here is from genome assembly GCA_018804465.1 of Populus tomentosa. Taxonomy (NCBI): domain Eukaryota; kingdom Viridiplantae; phylum Streptophyta; class Magnoliopsida; order Malpighiales; family Salicaceae; genus Populus; species Populus tomentosa. The sequence continues at coordinate 9,155,151 of CM031989.1, read as the reverse complement.
TTTTTAATATTTTCCTTTCTTCAAATTAGTATTTTTTTTCATGTTTTTGTATTATTTTGATGTGATAATATAAAAATTAAATTCCTTTTTTTTTAAAAATATGATCTCAATATATATTTTTTTAAAAATATTTTAAAAAATAACCGTTACGTAATAATATAATAACTAGTATATTGGCTCATGATCTGCAGCTGGTTAATAACAATGTTTTTTCCAAATATAAAAATGCTTAAGTTGGGTTAAAAGTACAAAATATATTTGCACCATTACCATCTTTAAATAAAGTATTTTCTACAATAGCACCAAGAATATAGAAGAATTGTGCCCAATACACTGACAACTAATTTCTTTCCCTTTATTTTTTTTTTCTTTTAAGATATTTTTAATTTTATATTTTACCTCTTTAAATTTTTTTCCCCATACTTTAAAGAGAAAATAAATTGATGAGAATTTTTTTATATTGTACAAAAATTAGGTGATAATAATTTTTCTTATTTGAGGTTGGGTTGAATTTTCTTATTAAAGCATGTTTGTTTTTACTTTTAAAAAATGCCTTTAAAAAAATTGAATTTATTTATTTATTTTTTACTTAAAATTAATATTTTTTTAATGTTTTTGTATTATTTTGATTTGATAATAAAAAAAATAGATTTTAAAAAATAAACAAAATATTCTCTCAAAAAATATATATATATATATTTTTTTTAGGATATTGGGTCCGGCTTTGCAGCTAGACCTAATGATTTTGGATTTGGCTCCAGGAACCTAACCCGATATCCTTGGGCCTGGGTGCAGAGCCAAACCCAATGAAGATACGCTAAAAATTTCACAAAATCATGAAAATACAAGTGAAGCCCCAATTTCTGTATTGAGAAGCAAATCAAAAAATGCGTGAACCTGTCATCAGAGAGATCAATGTTGGCCTCAGGTCTTAAGCCTTTGAGAAAACACATGTTACATCACAAAAACTCTAAAAAACCATGCAATAACACTGAAGATCAAACCTGAAATTTTATTCATGATCCAAATCCCAAGAACTTGAAATTTCAGCATAGATTATCAAATTAAAACCACACCAATCCATGAAACGAAACAAACAATTGAAATTTTCTCAAAGGCCCACCTCCCATTTGGCATCATCGTTGGCTAACTTCAATTTACCCTCAAGATTTTTACCACAAAAAAAAAAAAAAAAACTGAACACACAAAGAAGCATGCTTCCTATCTTCACCAATTATCAAAACAGACGAGGCAAAACAATGAAAAATCAAAACCAAGCCGTATGTGAACAAAAACAAAACAACTTCTAGCTTAAATTAATCTTAACTCCAAGTTTCAAGCTTTAACTTAAGTGTTTCCACCCAAAAACTCGAGCATTCAGCACAAGACCCTCACATCGATTCACACCTAGCCTTGAACCTCAGCAGACTCATCTCTGTATGTCAAACCTCAAGCGGGTTTTTTTTTTGTCTATTTTAATGGGTATGAGCACTCAGAGATACATGATAATAATCTTTATTGAGGTTACAATAATAACATTCATTACCATGCATCTTCAAGGTCATCTTCAAGTACCTGACTAGCAAAGCATGAACATTTAGCAAACAAGTAAAGGATAAAGGAAAGAAATGACACTTATCGAGACTTTGATAAGTTAAGGATTTGGGACCCTTTTATTGGCTTTATCCCATCAAAATCTCCACTAGTTTAGTAGCCATACCCAAGGCTATTGGGTCTGGCTTCGTAGCCAAACCCAAGACACTCAAAATATTTGCTATACTTTTCATATATATTTTTTAAAATTTAAATTTAAAATTGTTATTAACGCGCTGTAGAGCTGGGCTAATATGCTAGTATATTTGATTTGTTGTATACTACCTGCCTTTTCCATAGTAAATACTGCACCTGAGTTGTTGAGGACCACGAGACATAATATTCCAAGGACACTGGTTATTGCTTTTATTGACCATTGTTGAGGCGTGTATTCTCTGCTCTGGAGGTGCCAGTCTTTCCAAAGCTTCCACCATGTTTAATCTCTGACTACCTGTATGCTTGAAGCATCTAGTTCAAACATTGTGATTGAATTAAAGTATTTGTTCTTTGGTTTGGTAATTCTCAATGTTAATCTAGCTGAATTTGCCATTTGGAATTTCATGAACGAATAAATAGGAGAAAAAAAATGCTGCATTCCTTGTTGGGTTTCACTTTCTTTCCACCTCCGTTACTTTGTTGAAGTTTCAATTAATCATGGAGGATCTCAAATGATGATCTTGCGAACTTTTTTTTATTGCAATTCCTTCATGTTTCATCCCTATGATGGCTCATTCTTGTTTCTTCCAGGGCCTTGTGGTTCCGGTTATCCGTAATGCTGAAAAGATGAACTTTGCTGAGATAGAGAAGGAAATCAACACTCTTGCAAAGAAGGCAAATGATGGAACTATTTCAATTGATGAAATGGCTGGAGGTTCATTTACAATATCCAATGGAGGTGTTTATGGAAGCCTTTTGAGTACACCCATTATCAACCCCCCTCAGGTTTGGCATTCTAGTTTGATAAAAATTTAAATGACCTTCCATATATTTTCACATACACTCGTCTTTACTGATCGAGACACAAGGCACAAATTTACTAGTTGGCTGAACTTGCAAACTCGTCTATTTAAATTAATGAGGGTGCATCTCTTTTGGGGTCTGTAGTTCTCCAACTTGATGTTCTAGGTCATGATTATCAGAAACGGATTGGCCTTTTGGATCTGAAAACTGTTGAACCAGCCACTAAGCTGGTCTGGTTTTAATCTGGACCATTTAAGCAAAGAAAATCAGAGAGCCTGTTTTAACAGGTGTTTTTAGGGAATCTCTCGGGTTTTCCCTTGTTAAATGTGGGCTGACTGGCTCTCAAAGCATATGAAATTTAGAAATATTTGTGCTCATTGCTGATCCAATTTGGCAATGATTCTCGTTTAGACAAACGAGACCTAGCTCTGCCTGAACGTGACTTGGTGATCTGGCCTACTTGTTTGGTCACTGCCTGGTCTGGTCCTGATTGTGCAGATATGGACAGCAACGCATTTTCTTGGATACATGACTGCTTTGTTTTTTTTTTTATTATTATTATTATTTATTTATTTATTTTTTATGGTTCTTATAACCAATAATTTTTTTGGCAGTCGGCTATTTTGGGCATGCACTCGATTGTGAGTCGCCCAATGGTTGTTGGAGGCAACGTTGTTCCGAGGCCAATGATGTACATTGCTCTGACATACGACCATAGGCTAATTGATGGTAGAGAGGCAGTTTTTTTCTTGCGTCGAATCAAAGATGTTGTGGAGGATCCTCGCAGGCTGCTTCTGGATGTATAAAAATGGCATTAAATTTAATGAGTTTTCTGCCACACTGCCATTGAACATACTTTTATTTGACATGAGTAAATACTTTGAGATTGAAATTTTGTTGGGTTTGGATTGTTAATTTACCTTTATGAGTTTCACTTGCGGCTTGCCATCATTTAATCTAAAATGAGGGATAGTCTACATGTTCTTTATATTCCATAATGGTCATCAAACTCCTCTTTGTTGATGTATGTAGAGGTTTCAGATTCTGGTAGACGGCATGTATATAGTTTTAAATTTCTTTGGTCCGCGTTAGATTTATGGGCGTGGATATCTTATTTATTGCCACTTGAGTTATGTTTTACAAAGTTATTGGCCGCCCTGCCGGTGGGATTAATTTATTTTTATTGTTAAAAAAGAAAAAAGAAATCTAAGGTAATGGTGATTTTTTTAGTATTATTAAATATGGTTTAGTGGCTTAAATTTGAAAACTTTTGACTTGGTTTTTGTTCTCGCATAGATTTCAAAGATTTCTCTTAATATTTCAAAGATTTCTCTGATCTAGTTAACTTGTTAAGAATAAAAACAATTTAAATGACTGGTCATGGTTTGTTTAGATAAAAATATTAAGATAATGATATATTGTATCAATTTAGGTTTTGTAATATAATACACAATTTGTAACCTGAATTATAGATTTTATAGGGTTTAATAATTTTTTATAAACAATTTTTTATTTAATTATGTGTTTATAAAAATAAAATTTTATAAAATTCGACACCAATCAAATGATAAGAATTTTTTTTATATACTACAATAAATTATGAAGACATTAAATATGGAATGATAAAGTTGAAAAAAAAATTAAATAAACAAAAGACACAAAAAAACCAAAGAGCACAAAAAATCTAGCTGCGCGGGTTTGGGTGACCCAACATGTTCGTGTCTCTTCAAAAAACCAAGCGCGTGGACTTGAATTAGGCCAACACACTTGGGCTTTGTTTATTTTTTTAAAGGGTGTATAACGTGTAGTTTGTTCTTTTTGTATTTTTTTTTGTTTTAAAAGAGAAAGCACGTGTCATTGCTCTGCCTAAAATCCAAACATCATTATGGTGATCAAAAAATCTTGGCCTAAAAATTTATTTTTCAATTTATTTTCATCCAAAAACAACTAAAAAAACACCATTAAAACCCAAAAAAACCCAATCTAACAACAAAAAACCCTCAAAATGATAAAAAAAAAAGAATTAAATTAAGCAAATTGTTTCTCTAGACTCTAATTTACTTTTTTAGGCAAGATCAAGGTTTTAAACCACCATTTTTGAACCCTCGTTGAATGAAACCTATTAACACCATTAAAAGGTGGTCAACCAAAGATTTTCTCTTCATTTGTAGTTTTCAAGTGATATTTTCTCTCATCTCTCAAAACTAGGGATCAAAATGTAAAAAAAGAAACTTTTGGACCAAAACAAATTGTCAGGAATTTGAGATTAACCATGTATTTTCATCATGTTTTACATTTCAGTCATATTTATTTTAATTTGATAGTTGTATCCTAAAACTTTTCAAAGAAAAATAAAATTATTCACATATTGGGATGCAGCTGCCTAGACTTAGTTAATAGTATCTGAAAACTTCTCTAACAAACCCTTAGAGAGGGAAGGAATGCCAGTTCCATACATGTAGATGGAGGTGGTGGTTTCAAAATGACCCTAGGCATGGTTATTAAAAATGCATTTTAACTCATATAATCGTTTGATTTTATGAGTTAAAACACATAAAACGTGTAAAATCGAGGTTAAAACTCGAAAACCAGTGAAATCGGTCAAACTCGCATAAAAACGGGTCAACTCGTAAAAAACATTAAAAATATAACGTTTTCACGAGTTAACCAAAACTTTCAAACAAATGCACAAATTTTAAAATGCCCTCTAACTTAGCACTCAATAATCTCTTTCCCAGTCCCCACCCCTACCCCACCTGTGACTTCCTCCCTGTCTTCCCATTCTTCCATCCTCTTGAAATGCTCTCTCCCCCGATCAAAAGACCTCCTATCGATTCCGTTCTCTCCAAATTCATCTCCTTAGTCCTTCCTCATTTCATTGACTTTGATTTTCGTTATTTCTTACCCAATCTTCAGGTATATTTTCAAAATATCATGTTTATTTTAGTTTTGTTTTTGTGTTTAATTTCTATCAATTATGATGCATTATCCTTAATTTATTTGATAACTTTCAAATTCATGGATTTATTTTTATCGAAATTAGAGCCTTTATATTTTACATCATTTTTTCTTACTTTGTTTATGTTTTTCTCCCTTGATATTTTTTTTTCTGCTTCTATTTTTTTATTAGTATTTAGAAAAATTATATTAAGTTATAATTTTATTTTATTTCAGTTCTTTTTTCTTAATTAATTTTTTTTACCATGCTTCAATCAAGCTAAAAATATATCTGAGTTGGAAATGGAAGAGAACTAAATTATCATTGTTTTGAATTAACAACCTTTGTTTTTAGTTTTTTTTTTAAATTGATAATGTTAAATTTGGCTTATTTTGCGCTGTTTTTTTAAATGATTTCAAGGTGAAACAATGATTTTAGATTATATTTTGTATTTACCTAATGTGATATTCACAGTTGGTGTTCAATTTGCAGGAGGAAGAGGAGATAGAGAGAGGTTTTGAAACTGATTCAACTCAAGAGGTTGAGTTTCCAAACGAGTGAAATATAAATTTTGTTTGATTTTTTTTAATTTTTGTGTATTATTGGATAGGACAGTCTTGAAATGCCTTTTGCAGTGCTTCTGTTGAATGAATATAACCTAGTACTTGATAAGTTCCTGAACTGTGAATTAAAAACATATTTGATTAGTGTTGGATTGGTGGAGAAGATGATAATTTGAAAAGTTTGAGCTTTTAAGGGAGTTTATGCATGCTCATATATAGCCAGGGCCACCATTGTTGACACACGAGGAAATTAGATTAGAAGAGTGGAAAATGTTCATCAGACTCTATTAGTTTAGCAATATGCTTAATATAGAATAAAATACCAGTTTAATATGTTGATAGGATAACATTTTTATTTATTTATTAAATCTATGCATCTATACTTAATATAGAATAAAAAACAGTGCTTTGTGATTCAAATTGTGCTTAATACAAATTATGAATCTTCTGTCATGTTAAGTTTATGCATCTTATTTGAATTATGTATTTTAAGATATTTAGATATTTGTATTGTTTAAAATATTTTAATTATGATTTTACGATTTTAGTTAAAATATTTACTTATGATTTTTAGTTAAAAAATTTTACTTGTAATTTTTCGATTTTTCGATTCGAGTATATATTGTATGTTCCGTGTCGTGTCAAACAAGCGTTTTTGACAACCTTAACCCTAGGTCTATTGGCTGATACGCTTGATCGGGTCGGACATCTGAATCGTATACTCTCTATTGATGGCAAGTCATATATTTTATATCCTCATCACATATGCTTTTAGGGAAGTCGTTCTCTAGAGCCCGAGGAAACCTCTCTCTCTCTAACAGTAGTAGGAGAAGAACTCCTACGAGGAAAGCTAATTCACCCCTATCAGAGGTGGATGCTAGTGTACCACCCCTTTTTGTTATTGGACCTAGTCTGATGGACCCCTGTCCCTTGCTGCTTCTTTTGAGCTCTGGTTGAAACTTGAACTCCTTTTCAAACAAAGCAACACCTCTCTTTTTAGAGACAAATCTTATTTTTCCAATATCCATTTTTTTTAAAAGGAAAGAGAAAAAAGTGATGGTAAAAGGAATGCTTGAAGTGGGTTTTTTCTCCTCTTGAAATGGAGCAAATTTAGTTTAGGGTCTTTTCAATGAAGCAGTTTTTCAAAAACAACAAAAAGTTAAAGTAAAAAGTTAGAAGCAAGTATGACTAGGGTTATAATGAAAAAAATCTTTTCACTCCTATTATCAAATGAAAAACTTTTCATGTCATCACAGATCACAAAAAATCTACACAATTATTGCATTGAAAGACAATCATCGTTTTGTTTCCCAAACATCTCCTCCTAGTAAAGATAAGTCACTTGGTCTTGATGATCCTAACAATTCTATGTGGGACACATAAGATCTTATTGAAAAGATAAAAAGACTTTCATTCACTATTGATAAAAGCTTTCAAAATCTTTGTGTATTTAATACACAAAGATTTGGGGAGCTACTAATGGATCAACATGTTTTGTTTTTACCTGGATCCTTTTTTCTAAAATAATAAAAAAATAAGATGATAACCCTATGCCTACGAGCTCAGCCAAACGTTAAGCTTAAAGACATACGTGGGTTTGGTAAGTTGTCAAACCCACCATCTTTAGGCTTAGTAAAGTACTAAGCCCAAAACATACATGGGCTTTGCAAACTGTCAAACCCACCATCTCTGGGCTCAACCAAGCATTGAGTCCAGGCTCCTTTTGACCTCGAGGATCTTAGGTTCCATATATAGACCATCAGTCATAAATATGTTATCCTCTGACGAGTCATATATATATTTTTTCCTTATACTTTAGCCTTTTCTCTTCATAAAAAGACAAGTCACATGGGTTATAATAAGAGACCATGAAATCTTTCAAAGGGGTTATGGAATTTCTCCATTCTCTAATAAACATCCATTTTCAATTCTTCTTTAAAATATAATTGTTTTTTTCTCTAAAATGATATTTACTTAAGCATTAGAGAGTGTTCATATTCATCAAATGAAATTTTTTGCATATACAAGGCATTAACAACTAGCCACCTTGACTAAAAAAAATAAATTAAATTATCAAAACTAAAAAATTAAACAATTATCCAAGATATAAGCTATGCCTACAAGCTAATTGGGTTTTTTTTGCACATCGTATTAATGCTCTTGGCAAATTATACATGAGGTCTACTAAAAGACTCCTCTCTAGTGTTAAACGTGTACAAGTTGATACCCCGAAGTAAAGATATTCTATTCTATATATGATTTCCAGGGTCATGGAAAGAATTATTCTTTAGCTAAACTGTAAGTCTTGAAAAGAATATACAAGTTCGTACGAAACTGCACAATATACTAAAGTCAGTCTAGCCTTTTGTCTCTCTCTCTCTCTCTATATATATATATCCTGAAGCTAGCTAAGTTCTCCTTCATTCCACCATAAAAAGAACCTTTTATAAACATGATCAATCTTTTGTTCACCGTAGTATTCACCGAAATGGCTTTGATCCTGATTCTTTTGTTTAGGACCCCTCTAAGGAAGCTAGTGATCATGGCGATTGACCAGTTGAAGCAGGGGAAGGGTCCGTTGGTGGCGAAAACTGTGGCGACAACCTTGATTGTGGTGTTCACTTCCGTCTTGCACAACGCGCTGCAGATTAGGAAACGTTTGCTAGATGCTGGCGCCGTTAATTCTGCCGACGAGGTTCTTATGGTAGAACGCATCCTCGAAGCATCTCTTCTAGGTAACTTGTGACCTTTCATCTTGATGTGCATTGCTTTAATTTTTGGATTTCTGGAGAATCAAATACTGTCGTGATCTGCAAGTAAATAATTGACCGTTATAGGATACAACAACCATTACTTAAAATTCCATAACAACCCCTATATTTTTATCAGATCGACGAATTAGCCCTTCAAAGAACTCTTCAAAATTTACCTCGTGCTTGTAAGAATTAGTCAACCCTATCAAATTGGGCTCAATTGCTTTAAAAGATGGCGAGGGAGGCTGTCGAGGTTTTTATAAGGTTCTATGTATATTTGGCATGCAAAAGAAACAAGATTAATATTATTATACATGGCAGGTCAGACAGCATTATTTATTCCTTGAGTAGATAGAAAGAATCGTAAGAAGTGCATCTATTCTTATTAAGAGTGGGGAAAATACATATTAAGTTAGGGTTCATCATCACTCTTAGGGTTGCTTTGCAGGATTTTCTCTGTTTCTGGCATTGATGATAGATAGACTACATTGCTATATCAAAGAACTGCTTCTGGTTAGAAATGAATTGAAGAGGTGAAAAGATTAAACTAGCTGGATGTTAAAGACAAGAAAAGCAGCAGCAGGAGAAGAAGACGTCAGACTCTGACTCCAGAACTTGAAATTAAGGCAAACTATAGGAAGCAAAGGCTCCGAAAAGAATCTAACATGATCTGTACATATATACCAGGATGTGATCACACCCCCCCCCCCCCCCATCTAACATTAAATCTATCAATAATATATAATAACGCTACACAATTTATACCAGTTATGACTTGCATCTATTGCTTTGACTCATTATAAATTTGTGTTTCCTTTGTAGATAAAATTTCTATTATATAAATCATGCGAAGTAATTTAAATGAATATAACAAAAGAATATATCCGGTATGTATAATGAATCGTGAAAAAAACTATCAAGTAATTATCACTGGATATACAGTGGTATAAATAGTTAAGACAAAAGAAGAAGAAAGCATGCAATACTGATCCTTCTTAATAATTATATATTGAATTTTGATATTATTAATTATATAAGGTTGACCATCATTCTAACATTCTAATTATATAATAAATTTCTTTTTCTTTTTCTTTTTCATGGTGAAGGGTAATGTTTATAGAGTCTTGAAGTAGGTCCAAACATGGACAATTACCTATTTTCAAGAGTTTAACAACATTCGATCAACTCTAGACCACTATTAATTCACATAGGAGAGAATTAATTTAAAGACGTTCCCTTTCATGACTTTCCTTTTTTAAGGCATGTTCAGACCTTGGAAGTGTTAGTTTATACTTGTCGTGTCGGTTGATGCTTTTTATTGTTATCCTCTTCCTCGTCCTTAAAATCCACCATGTCATTTGCCTCTCCTTAGAGATGATCCTGCTGGAGTGGTGGCCTTTAAAGCTTGCTCCTCCTCAACATGACTCGTCATCCTCTGCTTATCGACCAATAATTAACAAAAACCTAAAAGACATCATGAAAACAATGCAGCACAAGACAAAAAATACCATGCAGTGGAACAATGTTTTAGTGTTTTTGCTTTTTTAAAAGAAAACTAATAACCTTGTTGATAAGACAAAATAATTTTTTTTCGTATGAGCCATTGGTTATTACCAAGTTGATTTGAACAAATTGGTCTTTTCATATTTTTAGCACAATTTAATTACACCTAAAAGTAAAAAAGAAAAGAAAATTAAACTAGCATCCATGGATTTATTTGTCTTTCCTTTATTTAAAAACATTGAAATGACAATCTTGTCCTTAAATTAAAAAATCAGCTTATGTGCATGGTTTTTTTTTTTTTTTTTAATTTGGTTTTTTAGTTATAATCAATTTAAATGAGGGATAGTTCAGCCTTTTAACAAATCTAACTATAATTAAAAAAAATTAAAGTGGTTAGCGCATGCTGCGTATGTACCGACATAGAAAAGGTGCATGGATTCTTTGAGAGGCACATGTGACACTTCGTATTGGTCAAACTTTGTCATCCATAAAGGCATTAAAAGTGTCACATCATCCTCTTCATGGTGATCAGATGCATGTACACGACGAAGCAACGGTTGACTCCACTAGACTTTTTTTTTTCTTTTCTTTTCCTCCCTATTCTCTCTCTTATAGTCTCAGATATAGTTTTGAAACCCGGCACGACCCGGCGGGGGACCTGGGGCTGGAACCGGACCAGGTTGAAGAAAAAATGGGGAAGGAAAAACCCGGTGTGACCCGGTTGACTAGGCAAGACCTGACTGCAAACCCGTTGACATTTTTTTTAATTTTTTTTTTACTAAAACGATGTTGTTTTGATTTTAAAAAAAATAACTCGGTGACCCGATCAAAACCCAGAACCCGGGTCTTGGACCGGGCTGAATCTTAAAACTATGGTCTCAGACTTCATGGTAGACCTTTTAAAAATCAAATATGTTTTGTTACTTTGTATTTGTATCAATTTTGTTTTTTATTCTTTTGATTGCTATTTGATTTGTTTTTAATGCTTTTTAAAGTTGATTTTTTTTTAATTTCATCTCTCAACAATTTATTTAACTTAATTTTTGTATCCAATTTGACCCTCATTTTTTTGATTTTTTTTGTTTTTATTATTTTCTTGATTTTTTTTTAATTTCATTTATCAACATTTTATTTCATTTAATTTTTATTACCATATTTTTCACTCATTCTTTTGATTGCTATTTTTTTTTTATCCTTTTCTTAATTTATTTTATTTTTCAATTTAGTCCCTCTTGATTTTCTTCGATCTAGTTTTTATACCAGATTTAGTTCTCATTGTTTTGTTTTTTTTTAATATATATAATTGTGGATGATTAGGAATTTTGTTTCATGAATTTTGTTTTTTATTATCTTATACAAGGTAATCCTATCCTCATAACCTATGTTTGTAGGTTTTAAAGATTAGCCAAATTTAACTTTGATCTTTTTAGGATTGTTTAAAAATAAAATTGATTTTTTAAAAAAAAATTCACCATTTGATATTAGGTTGTCGAGCCTTAAGCTTCGTGATTTTCTTCATTTTTCTTTTTATGGGTTTGAGTTTTCTCATTTTTGCTTTTTTTTTTTTTCAGAAAGAAAAAAGAATTGTCGGACCTCCCTTCCCGTTATCTCAATCAATCTCATATTATAGGTCACAGACTAATCAAGTTAACTTAAGTTGGCTTGAGTTATTTATTTCGATGTTTTTTTTAATTGATTTTTTTAAATTTTTTTTTCCTTTAATCAGTTAGTTTGCTTAAGAGTTGACCTCCATTGTTTTATTCAATTTCTTCTATATGTGGTTATTTTGGTCTTATGACTAGATTATAAATTTAATATGATGACTCGAGTCAGTTTTTTTTTTATTATTATTTTTTAAATTGATTTTTTAGTTCGTCCTTCAACATTTGCTTTGCTAATAATTGAGCTTTGGATTTGTTTTGTTATTCTATGTACAAGGTTATCACATTCTTATTCATTTTTTTTTTCAAATAAGATCATTGAGACCTTTTATAAATATTTAAAGGGTATAGTTTTATAATTTTGGTAGGTTTTCATATTTTTTTATTAGTCATTTGCTTTTATGGAGATTTGTTTTTCAATATTATTATTGTTGGTGGTTTTTTTTTTTTTTTTTTTTTGTGAATGTCATAACCCATTTTTGGGTTATTCCACAATTCACATATTTTATCGCTTCAAAAAATAATAAACTACAAAAAAAATATATTATAAAAAAATATAACAGTGAAAAGAGGATGCCAGAACACTAAAAAAAATAGTTAAAAATTGGTTAAGGAGGTTCAAAAATTAAAATTTGACAGTATTTTATTGACTGATGATAGCCTTGTTGACAAAAAAAAATTCAATTTGAGGAAAGAAAAATCCAAAATCAGATGTTTATTGACTCAATTAAATTTTATTGAATGTTTAATTGAATTTATAAAGATTTTGATTGCAAGAAAAATTAATTCTGGAGTTAATTTGGGCTTTAATTCGAAGAAATTAAAGTTCTGGGGTCAAATTACAATTTTTAAAAATTAATTTGGTTAAATCATGGGCTTGATTGCATAAATATTGAAGTTTGATGGCCAATTATGGACTTAATTGAAGAAATTCAAAACCAAGGACCAAATTGAAAAAGACATGTAAATAGAAGGACTGTAATTAAAACCAGACCAGGGGCCAAATTAAATAAATTAGAAGTTTATTGCTCAATTGAGGGTCAAATTGCACTAATTCAAGACTAAGGACCAAAATGAAAAAGACGGCCAACTTCAGGGCCGTTGTTTGATTTTTGGCAAGGATGCAATTGCATTGTTTTTTAAATCAAAATTGCAATTGAGGACTTGCTTGAACAAATGACAAATTGAGGACCAATGTGAATTCTGACATGTTTTTGCCGTCTTTTCCTTTTAAATGAAACGACACCATTTCATGCACTGTTCACCAAAAAAAAAAAGGAAAAATCCAAAACGGTGTCATTTTGAAGGCACTGTGGGTCTTCTTTTTCCCTTGGATGCATGAAGCAGGGGAAGAAGAAGACTTTTCTCCCCTGTTTCTCATTGCCTTCTCTTCCCCCAAGGACTAAAAAAGACACCTACACAACCCACTTGCTTGCCACATGGTGGAAGAATGGAGGGGACATACGCCTTGCGCGGTTTGGGGCGGCAGCACAGTGGCCGCCCCGACCTCTCTCTCCCCTCTGTTTTTACCTATAAATACAGAGGGGGAGAGCATAACACAAAAAAAAAGAGAGAGAGAGAGAGAGAGAGAGAGAACATAACTGAGGGGAGAGGGAAGAGAGAATAGAAGAGAAAAGAGGACAAGAAAAGAAGAGAAAAAAAAACAGAAAGGAAAAAAGACAGAGAAGAGAACAAAAAACAAATAGAGGAAGAAGGGGGAGAAAACCGCCGGCCACCGTGCCTCTGCCACCAACAGCATCGCCTCGACGCCACCGCAGGTAACCTCTCGTTGCCTCGTCTCTTTCTCCTTTTGCTTAGCTGCTATCTGCATTTTCATGCAAAATGTGAATTAATTCAAGTTCTGCAGTAAATGAAGGGTTGGTTACTATGCTTAGACACAGTAACCAACCCACTTGGTTTTGGGCTGGGTCCGACCCAGCTCACTGATATGGGCTGGGTCCGGCTCATTTCAAAAACATTTAAGATTTTTTTTTTGTTCAGAATTTAACAATTTAATTTCTAGCACAGTTATCCATTTTGGTTGATATCGGTTTGTATTTTACATTGTGAAAATACAAATCCGGTATTAAAATACCTGGTTTTCATCAAAAACTTCCAAAAATACAAAAAATTTGAAAAAAAAAATGTTTTTGTGCATACGACCAAGTGTCTCAAAGCTAAAAAATCATATTGTGTTTTTCATACACCAAAAAAAAAAAATGTTTTAGCATGTATTTTGCTTTAATAACCAGTTTATTAAAGCCAAGAGAACATTGGCCAAAATGTCAAAAACAACAAAAATTTTATTTTGTTTCTCTTAGTATCCGGGGTACTACATTATACATAATATGTATTCCAGATATTAAATTTTTTTCGGACATTAGAACAGTTAGGTTTTAACTCATTAAAATAAGAACCTCCTTAATAAAGAGAGGTTTTTTTGAACCTTAGACAGACCAATAATTAAAAAACACAACAAGACCTTAGATTTTATCAGACATTAAAACAATGCAGCCTGCGTTAGGTAGGGTATAGTTGGGGTGCTAATACCTTCCCTTTACGTAACCAGTCTCCATATTCGATCTTTAAGACCAGTTAGGGTTCCTAATAACTAGAATACTAGGTGGCGATTTTCAATTTATATTTTATTGATAGGAGACAATAATTCCTTGTCTCATCACATTTGTGCCAGATAAACCATATTCCATTTTTTTTTAAGGGTAGATGATCGCCGTCATGCTGCACACGTACGATAATAATCATATTATTAAATTAACTAAGATTATTTCACTCATTCAAATCAATTTACCTAAATTCTAGATTATTTTTAGTTCTTTAAAAAATTATCACCATCTTGAATATTTTTTTAAATTAAAAAAAAATTAACCTAACATGCTCCATAATACAAGCCACGTATCTAATTAGCTGTATAGCTCATCAATTGGCAGGTTGTCAAGATCTCTAGATCCTTCAATGGAGAACACCGCGTAGTCAAATTTAGGAGTCATTGAGCGAAGGATTTTCTCAATCACAGTGACATGACTCATCCTCTCGCCATGAATCGCGTCTTGTTTGCCGTTGTCAATGGTTTTGTAAAGTATTTTCTCTGGTCTTCTATGACTCTCGTTTGTGCATCATTCAAGATCCCATTCTCTAGTGGTTCAAAATACCAATCTTCATCAGACTTGATTACATTTCATTATCATGCTCCGGTGATCGTAATGACCATTAAAGCGCTTTGATTGGCTGGTTTTTTCTCTATGCTATTATTTTTGTAAGGCTCTTCCGATACCGGAATCCAGCAAGAAACTAAATTGCGTCGGTATGAAGAGATGGCTTAAATAGCCTTTTTCAAAAGAACAAACCGAATTAAAAAGCTAACAGCTAGGAAATCTCACATCTAACAAATCTTGAATATTTGGGCGCACAAGCAATTAAGCAACCATTTCTCGGGCACATAAGCAGCCCTCTGTAGCCTCTTCTCTACCTTTTCTCAAAAGACAGTTTGGTGAGAGTTGGCGAAGGGTATGAATCCAATGAAGACGATGATCATTTGGAAGACAACGTTCCCATTGATGTGCAATCTTTTCTTTAAAATTATAATGGTAACCCTTACCTTCATTAATGGATCCAGCCACATTCAAAAGTTGGAATTATTCGAGGGATAAAATCTGGGAATCTTTTATTTCTATGGGTGTTTCATGTTTTGCTTCTAGTCTAATCTTTTGGCTTTTCAAACCCTGTTTTAGGAGATTTTTGAATTGTTTTTAGTTTTAAATTAATTTTTTAATATTTTCAAATTATTTTAATATATTAATATAAAAAATAAATTATAAAAAATAAAAATTATTTTAATATATTTTCAAATAAAATTACTTAAAAAAATAATTTTATCCCAATCAAATCAATCAATAACTACATTTTATCTTACAACTTGAGTGTAAGGAAGAAGGTATTGGCAAACTTCAAAAATAGTCGCCAGTCTATATGAGTGATCTAGATTATGTCCTTAATTTATATCTTCATTTCAATTAGATCTTCATTATATCACTGAATTATCAATCAGATGTTTCTGTTGGTTTTAGTTAACAAAACTAATACTCACTTAATTTCTACATCTTTATTTAAAAATCTTCTCACATCATCTGTAAAACTGATTATAAATAAAAACGAAGAACTTTAATTTCTTTTTAATATAATATTAGTCTCTCCAATAAAATTTAATACTAGGATCTTAAGTAGTTTTTTTATATATAGAAAAAGATAAAATAAAAAAAGAGAAATCACGTGTGTGCTATTTAATAATTTTATTAAATGAAAATGAAGGGAACGATTCGATAAAAAAAAATATTGATAAGTTAGTAATGTAACTGTGAGGGAATATAGATTAAGGATTTGTTATAGAAGATGAGGTTTTTTAATTTTTTGTTTGTTTTTGTATTTTAAAAATATTTTTTAAAATAATTAAAATTTTATTTTATTTTAAAATAATTTTTTAATATATTCATAATGTATTAATAGTAAAAAAAAAAATTTCAATATATTTAAAATTAAAAAATAACCGCTGCAGTTGCCCGAAAGAAAACCTGCCGCTACCCTAGAACCCCTTCAGTCTCCAGCGCGTTAAGAATCAACTTTTCTTCCCCTCCACGCATTTCTCTTGCTATTTCTCTTCTCCGCTTCTTAATCCTCCCTTTTATACTCTCATTTTTATTTTTATTTGCCTCCTTGTAATAATTTCTCATACCCGTCCCTGTAATCAACCAACCATGTTAATGACCAGGATGTTGTCACGCCTTTCGAGGAGCGTGGGCCAACGCTCTTTGCATCTATGCTCTCCGTCCCAGAATCACCACCTGTTGCTGATTCCCTCTAATCAGTTTCTTGAATATCCTAACAAGGTGCTGCGTTCGTTTATCACCCAAAGGCTCTTAGATTCTTAGTTTTAAATTCTCGCGCAGGGTTTTACTAGGGTTTGACTCGAGTTTTTTGTTTTTTTTCTGTTCTTTTCGTGTCTGATTTCGTTGAAGGTTTTGCTAGGGTTTTGAGGATTTTTTCTTTCTTTCTTGAATTGTTATTTTTGTGTCTGGTTTCATAGCAGGGGTTGAAGAATCTTGAAACTCTTATGATCATTTAAGTGCGAGTGTTTGGGGCATCATTTAGTTTTGAAATCATTATATGACTAATTTTCTATGTTAGATTGCATTTATGTGTCCTTTGCTTGAAATATGGCAATTCTAATAGGTTACAGAGAGAGAGAGCAATTCAAAAGCAGTGACTTGAATGAATGGATTGCTTTTCTATCATCATTTTGGGGTTTCAAATTAAGAGTAATAATAATGGCTTTCCATTTATGCTGTTGAATTAACCTGTATTCCTTTGAATTAAAACATTTGATCACATGTCCATGGCATGCAAAATAAGCTAGATGTGTTTATTGTATTGGTGCCATTTGAAGGTTTTTGGGTTCAGCTTATGGAGGGGAAGTGAAGTTTGTGTTTCCTTTTCTATGTCAAAATTATGGTTTCTTTTTGTTATTGTTGTTTTATGATTTCCAAGTAGCATGCACAAGTATGTTAGCTCCTCATATCTATTTTTGTGCCCACGCCACCAATATTTCTTCCATAGTACAAATCCTTGGATTTGACTTCTATTCATTTCAAATACTTGAATGGGTTTTTAATATTTGATCTCTTCTTGACAAGTTTGGGTTCCCCTTTTGAATTTTTCTTTCAGTGTATTACAAGTAAGGTTTGTCTGTTTCATCATTCAGTCCTCAATTCCTCCCTTTTTCAAAATTTTGGGTTCACTTCATCTGCATCTCCTGAGCCTGGCGAAAAGGAGCAGGGGAGTGCTGTAGAAAACAATGGTGCTCCCACTGATGCGAAGTCAGAAGAAACAAATGGAACTGCAAAGCTTTCTGATCCGACAAAAGATTCAGTTTCGCGAGAGACCGAAGAGTCAGGTTTTAACTCAGAATCCCATCAAACCATTTTCCAATCTGTTCAAAGAAGGAGGAGAGGTATTAAACGAACTGCATTTTCTGATTCAGATGCTGAGGCTGTCAGCGATCTGTCAATGGATGATCTGGTGAAGCTTGTGATGGAGAAGGAGGAGCTCTTGAAGGAAAAGCACAAGGAGATTGAGACGATGCAAGATAAAGTTCTCCGCACATATGCAGAAATGGAAAATGTCAAGGAAAGAACAAAACGTGAAGCAGAGAACTCTAAAAAGTTTGCTATCCAGGTCAGCTTCGCCAAATGACAGCATGCTTTTCTTTCTTTCTTTCCTTTAGGAAATGTGGATTCGTTAATTACTTGGTTATTCTTTGTTTCTGGAATTTTAACTGAATGTGCTCTCAAAACATGTACCTCAGAATTTTGCAAAGAGCCTACTTGATGTGGCAGACAATTTGGGAAGAGCTTCTTCAGTTGTCAAAGGAAATTTCTCAAAAATCAATGTGTCGAATGATGCTGCTGATGTAGTACCACTCCTTAAAACACTTTTGGAAGGAGTTGAAATGACTGAGAAACAGCTTGGAGAGGTAACATTTCTTGTTAATTGCCATCAATCACCTCAGCCTCACACCCTTCTCTTTATTCGTACATTTTGCATCTGGTATTTAAGCTACAGAGTAGAAAAAAAAAAATCATTGCTCAAACAACCTTATGATTTTTTGGATCTCAGGTATTTAAGAAGTATGGAGTAGAAAAATTTGATCCAATAAATGAGCCATTTGATCCGCACAGGCATAATGCAATATTCGAAGTACCAGATGCTCTTAAGCCTCCAGGGATAGTAGCTGCTGTTCTCAAGGTTATAATATAATAAAATCAAGCTCTTTGCTCTTTATTGAATAACCATTTCGCTCACCATCACAAACCATTAACCTGAAATCACTGTTGACATGGTTTCATTTTTTTCATCAACTGGGAAAACACTATTTAGTTATTGATGTGATTATGATTTCCATTGTTTCTTTTTGTTATTGTTCCATTGTGGCAATTAGAATTGTTTCTTGGAGAATGCTAGCAGTACTCACATTGACAGCTGCTAGCAACTGTTGCCCTTGAGAGAAAACCATGTTGTAAGCAGAGTTAGAAAAGAACATAAGCAACTGGTTACCCTTGTTGCATCAACTTTATTCTTTTTAATTGACAAAAATACTCTCATATCTCTCTCTTTTTCCATCTGTTGTCACTCATTTTACCAAAACTAGGAAATGTTGAAACCATGTGTGAATTATGTAGAGATAAACATGAAGCATAAATAGCATTGTGAAACAGATCCTTTTCTTTGTATTTTCAGTTTCTTTCTTGCATCTGGCTGATCTGTTATAATATCCCTGCTAATTGCTCTTGACTATAATTTGATTTAAAGTGTCAATTGAAAAATCTTACTACATACTGAACTGTTACTTGTGTTCTATATTACAGGCAGGATATATGCTACATGAAAGAGTCATTCGGCCAGCTGAAGTTGGCGTTACTCGAGCAGTTGAGAAGGATCTGTAGCAAATAGTGAGTAGGAAGGCACTGATGCTCGGAGATACGTCATGCAGGAGATTCTAAAATTTTGTTTCTTTCAAGAAGACTGAGATGTGATATTCAGTTTCTTCTTTGTTTCTTCTTCTTCTTCTTCTGCTCCTCCTCTCGTTCTCCATCCTTGATTTCATTTCTTGTAATCCATAAAAATGTTGCAATGAGCGGGCTTTTGCTCTAAATATTCTTTATGCTTTAGATACAGT
Organism: Populus tomentosa; assembly: GCA_018804465.1. Lineage (NCBI taxonomy): Eukaryota > Viridiplantae > Streptophyta > Magnoliopsida > Malpighiales > Salicaceae > Populus > Populus tomentosa. Next base: position 9,135,433 of record CM031989.1, on the reverse strand, counting down.
TTTGAGCTAGATTGAGGATGGCTATTTGTTTAGACTTAGGACATCAATGGAAGGTGGGGTCACCCCTTTCATCTTATTTTGTGATCGTGGCCTGAGAGGACTGCTTTATCGCGTGCTATAAAGAGAAAGGCTCATTGCCCCGAGTTACCCTCGTGGTTGGATTAAATATTTTTTTTGAACATGAAATATATTCAAGTTATAAAAAAATTATTTGCTAGAATTATTATATCTGATTTAATGAGTTAATTATAATATTTTTTCTTCATTAACCCAGTTTGAACTTAACTTGTTGGAGAATTGATTTATTATTATTATTTTTTTAATTCAAGATGGTTTTTTTTTTTTTAATATTGAAATGATAATAGACTTGCTATTTTATTGGATTTATTAATTTTATATATTTAACTATTTTTTATGAAATGTTATAATAATAAAAATAGATTTTTATAAAATTAAATGAATATTTATTTTTTATTATAATAATTTTATAAAAAATAAACTAAAGATCAATTTAAAATTAATTATATGTTGATAAAACTGAAAAAAAAAATCATAAAAATTCAATCATAAAAAAATAAAAAATTAAAAGATAAAATTAAAAAAAAAATAATAATTAATATTTCAATATTAAAACCTCTCTAACTCCTTGCTTAACTTGAATATAAAATTAACTTGTATAAAAATTACTTTGACGTGACCCAGTCGATTCATAAACATAATCCGGACGATCAGTAAAAAGACATTATTTGACTTTAAAAAAATTTCAAAATGATATTTTTCTTTTTAATATTGAGACAGTGATAAATTTAATTGACTCGAGTTTTACTGCTTAACCCGCTAAATATTGAATTCGAATTATGAATTCTACTAGTTTTAACAATTTTTTTTAATAAAAAAACTATTTTTTAATTAATAATATCACAATAAAAATAAACACTCACAAAATTGAACACCAACCAAATATTAAGATGTTTGTTTGACATAACTTTATAGAAAATAAACCGAAATAAATTATAAAAACTAATTTAAAATTAACATAATATTAAAAAAAAAAATAAAAAAAAATTCAACCACAAAGTAAAAAAAAGATTTTTTTTTTTATAAAAAAAAACAAAGCAAAAAGGACCGCTCCTTTGCTGTTCACAGTGAAGAAGCTGAGGAGCTAGGAGGTAATGAGGGTATCATGGTAGCAAATGTTTGCATGTGCTTGCTAGCTGTGGGAGGAGATTCAATCAAAATATTCAGATAAATTTGGAATCCGAACATACTTCACCTGCGGAATCTAACGTCCTTCCGATCATAACTTCGAGAGTATTTCTGCATTTCAAAAAAGTCATGATCTAGATGGCTCCCCATGGTTCAACACCTGATACGCGTACCTGGAGAAGAAGCCTTTCAGATCCAAAATTATAGCTGCACAATGGAGGAAAAACAGATAGGCATGCGTAACGGGCCCTGTGAACCCTAACATGCATGCAATTTGATTTGAAGATCAGATAGTGGCAAGTGCCAGCACACGCACCATGTTTGGCGGTGAAGTGGATTCTTGCTTGACACCAGTATCACAGAGATAACAATCCAACGAATTGAAGCTTAGACACTAAAACAAAATCCCTATCTGTGAGTATGGAAACAACCAAGAACAACACATTTCATGATCATTGGATGGCATGCATTCTTGGGACCTGGTGACGTGCCAACCTAAATGTGAGGCGGCGCTGATCAAGTCTTTGACATCTTTATACCATGAATTCTTTAGCATATAGCAGCAAATAGAAGTTCAAACTCCATTAATTTTACCCCAGGAAGTCCTGAAAAGGCTGATCTGTTTGCCTAATGGAAATAAGAAGTAAAGATTCGCATATCCAAATATATATGAGCAAATAATTTAAAATAACTCCTGATTCAGTTACAAGTCAAAAAGTTTCATGTGAAATTTTATAGTCATTTGCCGCTAGTTACTAACAAGAGAAACCTACTTAGCATAAAAGAAGAAATGTCACCCTGTGGATGCCAAACCAATTCTTACTGTCCATTATGGAATTCATATATAAAATATATTTGTGCGTTTCACCTGAGCTAAAATCATTTATTTTGCTGCCATGAATCAGACTCTTTTTGAGGCTCTTGGCAAACCCAGGATGATATGACCACGAGACTATCAGGCATCTGAACATCTTTCAGAATAGCTCACCTGGAGAGTGGAACTCTAAACATCATAATAGCAATTTGAACCACCATCTTAAGTCCTAACAAAAGCTAAGAAAAAATAATAATCGTAGAACATGAAAAGACTTGCACTTTTGTAGATCCGCAAGTATGAATTTGCCCTTTTCATTTCCTAAATGATGACAGACTCCTAGTTATTTATTGGACCAAGAAGTTAAGCACAAAGCAAGAATATTATTATCAATTCAGGGTAACAAATGTTAACAAGTGGGTGAGACCTGAGTTTCACTCTTGAAATCATCTTCATCATTTTGTTCATCATTCTTAGCAGTTTGCCACGCTACCAACTGCTTCTCAACTTCTTGTTCAGCCTTCTTTTCTGCCTTGCTGCGTTCCTTTAGTACAGCAATCTACAACATAAAATAAAATAAAATATTATCAAATTTCCAAACCTTATTTCACTTTACTTCATTCCATCTCTTCTCTTACAAAACCCAAAGAGCGACAAGTGGAAAACCAAAGAAAAATTAAACAAAATTTACTGACAAAAGCCCATGCCATGTTGTGTTTTACTCACTGGGGTATATCGGAATTTGCGTGTAGGTGGATCCTCAGTTGTTGTGCTGGTGGAGGCCGCGGGGGAGAGTGGGGTCCACCGACAGAGGAGGAGGCGAGACCCGTTGTTGTTTTGGTTGTTATGGCCATTGGTGTGGTTATTGTTGCGGTAATTGAGGGTGGGAGAAGGGGACACGTGGACCCACTTCCTCTTCCACTTCCTCACCGGGCCATTGAAGACAGTGGCCGTCGCTGATAGGCCGTACTGAGACGAAGTCCGGCCCATCCGAGACCCCACTCCTTCCATTATTTTCTCACCTCGAAATCTCGGCTCCTTTTTCAGGTTCGTTTGGGTGCCAACTAGGTATTTCAGTAGAGTCGAAGACGAGTGACGAGTCGAAGCTTCCGAACTTTCCTTAAAACCATAAGCCAGCGATGCCGTTTCTTTGAGAAAATAACTAGAAGAGACTCAAAAGTTCAAAAAAAAAAAAAAAACTTCTTAAATATTTAACTTTTAAAGCATGCTTATTGATCAAGTTAAAACGTTAATTCACTGTACTTGGACTGTTCATCATATCACTTTAACATGTTTCACAACTATTCATGGTTTTTTTTTACTTTGAAATTACTGAAAATTTTCAATTCAGTCATTGAATTTGATTTATTTTTAATTTAATCCTTTTGAGTTTTATTAACATTGTTTTATATGTTATGATTCGTTTCACTTTTCATGCTTTGTGGAATGCTTGTGAATATTTTGATATTAAATTAAAAATAGAATTTTAAGATATAATTAAAAAAACTGAATTATTAGGGACTAAAATTAAAAAAAAAAAACCTTTTTCAGTTCCATTATTAAAAAGGCTTGGAAAACTTCAATTTGCTCCTTCAAGTTTCAAATTAGTCATATTTGATCCCTGTTATTTAAAGATTTTATGTTTTAGTTTTAAACTTTATTTGTCATATTTTAGTCCTAAAATATGAAGAGATGAAAGAAAAAATCAACAGATAAATAGGGGAGTAGAGAGAGAGGTTTGGTCTGCTATATTCCAACAATAATAATAATAATTAATATTGGTGTTAATAAGTTTGTCTTAAAAAAGAAGTTCAATGGTCGTGATTTTTCATTTCAAATATGCTAGAAAAAGTAAATGGGGATCCTTGATTTTTTTTCTTAAGTTAGACTTGATTTTTGGTTTTTACATTGGTTACAGGTTGTTTTAGGATTACAAATTGGTTTATTGAAGTCTTATGATATTTTAAAGGTATTTTTAGGTGAAAATAAATTAAAAACTAAGTTTTGAGGTCTCAAAACGTAGTTCCTAATTTTTTGATCATATGAGATGATTGAAATTTTACTGGTGAACGAGACGTCATGTGCCCCAAGTAGGGGTGATAAAAAACCAAGAAACTAAAAAACCAGAGGAAACTAAAAAAAATAATTCAAAAACTGAACTGAGGAAAAAGACATGAAAATTTGATTAAAATATTTAAAAAATTTTGGTTTAGTTTAATTTTGATTATAAAAGTCTAAAACCGACTGTATTAAACTATTTTGGTTTGAAACCTTGATCCGAACTCAATATAAATTGAAATTTTCTGAAACCATCATCTAAATTAGCCACACTTACTTACGTACTCTTTCAAGTCTTAATCTCTCCATTCCCACAGTGCACTCTCCCTCTCTATCTCTAATCTCCGCTCTCTCAAACTCTTATGTAATATGATGAGAATCAGCAAGCATCACCCAATGATACATTTGAGGTGGCTTTTGGGCTTATTACTAAGTCAAGATCCAAGAAGGTTAAAAAGGTATTTAATGGACTAATTCAAAATGTCTGGGCAAGTCAAACATCAAAATGAGTTCAAGATATGATCAAACTTTAATTAATATAATCCACACAAGAGAAGGAATTGAGAAAGCCTGGTGGCGTGTGGATTGGGCAAGAAATCATGGTTGCTTGCGGATTGGACAAGGAGAGACAATTTTGGGCTTATTTTTTCTAATGTACAGTTTTACAGTAACAAATATAACTTTTGATTTGACTATTGGATCAAAATATTTTTTTTTTCAAGAAGATCTTAAAGGCCTTGTTTTTTATAGAGTTAAACTTCTTAGCAATCAAAGTTCATAAAGACCTTGCGATAAAGTCCAAAATTTACTTCCAGAAATTATATTATTTTTCTAGTTGGTTTAGGATTATTTTTTCTATTTTATCTAGAACTATTTTGTTATTTTTCAGTTTTGTTTAAAACGTTTTACCTAATATAAATATGGTTATTTAGCTTGTTTTTAGGGTTTTATTGGACATTTCTTAATATTCAAAAATAATATTGTTGGTGTTATGGTTACTAATACTTTTGGTTTTTCATTGAACTCTTTAAGACTTTTTATAGATTAATTGTTTTAATGGTATTCATCCTTATACTTTTAGTTCTAGATTCTTTATAATAAAAGGGTTGGGGTCTTTTATCCAATTACTTCAGATCCTTGATTTCAGTAATCATTAGTTCAAGTTTTCTATCAATATAATTTTAGTTTATTTGGGTTGTTTTCTATCTTTATCATGGGTTTTAGGATTTTTACCCTTCAAGTTTGTATTAATTAGTATCAAAGTAAAGCTCTAAAATCATATTTAATCTATCTATTTACCTTTTAATTTTTACATACTTGGTTTTGAACTTTATTCTTAATTTTTTGGTAGCCCTATAAAAAAAAGATAGAAGTTTTTGTTATGTTATATCCATTGGCAAACAGTAAAAAAATAAAAGAAAAGAAGAAATAACATTAGTTTAGTTTCTACTGAAATAATAGAGATTATATAATTTGAATTTGGATTCTTGGGAAATTGCAATTCACATTAGTTTGTCTTTTATCAGTAGGTATTGTTTGCTTAAAAATTGATTTTGGGTTGTTAAAACTATAAAATTTTGAGTTTGAGTTTGAAAGAACATCACAAATCAATGTTTCACAAGTAGGGTTTGTTGTTTTAGAATTTTAATTTTAGGATATTGCATATATGTTGTTTTTGGGTTTCATAGAGTCATTCGTGAATTTCATACTCTTTCTATTTTTATTCCTGTAATAATTTTTTTTTTGTTTTTTCTTGATTGTCTTGTTTCTTAAAAGCTTTGGTTAGACGTCATGAACTAAATTTTTTTATTATTATTTTGATTAGTTTCCTAAAGAACTAAAAAGAAGAGCACAAGAGGTAAAAGGAGAAAATATAGGACTATTATTGTGAAAAGCCAAGATTTGAGTGAAACATGAGTGAAGTGGTGTATTATTAAGTGTAAATACATAAGTAAGTGTGTGAGGATATGTTTTGTCGCTAACATAAAATTTTAACGACAAGTCATCACTTAAAAAGGAGAAGAGCACACTCTTTTTGTAACAGGAAACACAACTATATGAATGTTGTGTTTAGTGATACAAAAGCTTAAATTGATAGGAAAATACTATTATTATGAGCTTGTGAGAAAAGTCATCTCGATGGGCTCCTAATGACAGAATGCTAAAAAAATAGTCTACCACACTTATGAATGAGTTGGTTGATGAGAATGAAGATGAAGAAGCCAATGAATTTGACCATATATCATTTGGTAGAGGGAAGATTTGGTAGCAAAGAAATCATTGTGAATAGATTTTTGATAAGCTAAGAGTTTTGTCTATAAAGGAGTATGAAGAGATATGGGGTTTCATGATGACTTTGATAAAAATCTAGGAAGCATTAAGATGAGTGTTCTAGTCTTTCATGGGAGGAATGATATCAAAGCTTATTTAGAATAGGAAAAGAAGGTGGATTTGATCTTTGATTGTCACAACTACTTGGAAGAGAGAGAAAAAAAAAAAAGCTTATTGTGGTTGGATTTATTGATTATGTTATTATTTGGTGGGTTCAATTTGTTTTGAGTAAGAGAAGAAATCATGAGAGACCTATTAATACATGGGATAAGATAAAGATAATCATAAGAATGAGATTTGTCCCAAGTCACTATTATTGGAATTTATATCATAAATTGAAAATTATAACTTAAGGTTCTAAGAGTGTAAAGGACAATCATAAAAAGATGGAAGTACCTATGATTCAGATGAATACAATGGATGAGAGAAAACTACTATGGCTAGGTTTTTGAATGGTTTGAATCGTGAGATGGTGAATGTGGTTGTGTTGTAGCACTATATAGTTAAAAGACATGGTGCATATGACTATTAAGTAAAACAACAACTTAATAGTAAGGGTAGCACATGACAAGTCTAAAATTTAGGGTTATATATATATATATATATATATATATATATATATATATATATATATATATATAAAGGCCTTCCCAAGCCAAACCAATTATAGGGGCTAAAACCAAACCACCTAAGGGCAAGAAAGAAGTATTCACTGATACTAGATGTAAATTCTATACTTAAACACCTTGTAATCATTATATTAAATGTTTTTGATTGGAAATCGATCACATAACGTCTCAATATCCAAATAAGATAGTTGTAATATCACTTGATCATGGAAGAGATTGAATCTAAAAGTGACAACAATGATGAGGAGATGTCACCATTTGAGGATGTTAGTGATGATGACGTGGAGTATCTGGTTAAGGGTAAATTATTGGTGATTAGGTAAGCATTGAATGTTCACGTCAAAAAGGATGATTTTGAGCAACAAAGAAAGAATATTTTTCATATGATATACCACATCAATAATAAGGTATGTAATATAATTATACATAATGAGAGTTGTACTAATGGAGTACTATACTTATTAGGAAGTTGAATACAGAGCATCATAAATCTTATAAACTTATGATAGGGAAGTGAAAGTTAATATATAGGTTTTGGTTTTGTTTTTGATTAGGAGATATAATGATTAAGCTTTATGTGATATTATTCCTATGATTGCAAATCATTTGTTATTGGGGAGGTTGTGGTAGTTTAATAGGATGGTTATATATGATGGGTTTAAGAATAAGTTTTATTTATAAGATCTGAGTAATTTATCATTTTTGTACCATTATCATCAAAGCAAGTTTATGAGGACCAATTTAAATAGAAAAGAGAAAGTAAGGGCGAAGGGAGTGAAAATATATATTTGATTGTGAGCCTTGAGAGGAGAGAAAAGTTAGATTTATATGAGAGGTAAAAGAAAAATCAAGGATAAAAGATATAAATGAAGAGAAAACAGAGTGTTGAGGGGAAAATATAGAAACAAAAGAAAGCATTTAATTCTCTTAAAGAAATGTTATGTTCAACACCTTTGTTAACATTACCTAACTTTTATAAATCTTGTAAGATTGAGTTGATGCCTTAGGAATAAATATTTGAATTGTTTTAATATAGGAAAAGTGACTAATTGCCTATTTTAATGAAAACCTTAATGAAGTAGTATTGAATTACCCAACTTATGACAATGAGCCTAATGTATTGGTGAGGATCTTAGAAACTTGGCAACATTACTTATGGCTGAAAAAATTTGTTATCTATTTGGACCACGAGTCACTAAAGCATTTGAAAGGACAAGGTAAGAAGAATAATAGTCATGCTAAATAGGTAGGATTCATTAAAACCTTTCCATATATGATTAAGTACAAGTAAGATAAGGATACTGTAGTGGTTGATGCATTATCTAGGAGGTACATTATTATTTCTACTTTGAATGCAAATTTACTAAGTTTTGATTATGTTAAAGATTTATGTGCCAAAGATAGTGATTTTGCTAATGTGTATAATTTTTATGAGAAATCAACCTATGATAAGTTTTATAGACTTGGATGTTATTTGTTTAAAGAGAATAAATTTTGTGTGTCTAATAGTTCTATGCTTGAATTACTTGTATATGAAGCTCATGAGGGTAGTTTAGTAGAATACTTTGGTGTTAGGAAAACCTTAGAAGTTTTGTATGAATATTTTTATTAGTCTAAAATAAAACATGATGTACAAAAGGTATTTTATAAATGGATCACATGTAAGCAAGCTAAATCTAAGGTCTTATCTTATGAGTTATAAAATCCTTTACCTGTACCTAAGAGCATTATTTCTGATTGTGATGTTAAATTTCTTTACTATTTTTGAAAGGTTTTATGGGAAAAGTTATGAACTAAATTATTGTTTTGAACTATTTGTCATCCATAAATGGATGGTTAAACATAAATAGTAAATAAAACTTTAATTACTCTATTCTACATTGTCATTCAAGAGAATCTAAAACAATTGAGAGGATAGTTTGTTATTTATTGAATTTGCATATAATAGGAGTGTGCATTCTTCTACTAATCATTCACCATTTGAAATTAAGCCTTTTAAATTTGATTAATTTACTTGTTGATAAAATGATTAGTCTTGACAGCAGTGGAAAAACACAGGTGGTGAATGCACTCCATAAGAGTTTTCAATGATCTATAGAAAAAAAATGAATAATATATATCTAAAGCTAACAAAGATTGTTGGTTTATTTATATTTAAAGCTTACAAAGATCGTTGATGTATTATATTTAAACCAGGTGATTAGATTTGGGTGCATATGAGAAATGACATAAGAGATCTAAATTAAAACATATAGGAGATAGTCCAATCCAAGTTCTTGAATAAGTCAATGACAATACATATAAAGTTGATCTTCCAAGTGAGTATAACATTAATGCTATTTTTAATATTTCTAATCTTTTACTGTTTGATGCAGGTGATGATTCAAGGTTCAAGAAGAGTATAAATGATGAGAATCAATAAGCATTACTAAATGATTTATTAGAGGTACCAATTAAGGCTATTATAAGGTCAAGAGCCAAGAAGGTTAGAGAGACATTTAATAGGCCAATTAAAAATATCTAGGCCAAGTCAAATACCAATATGAGTTTAAGAGATGATCAAGCTTTAATTAATACAATACACACAATAGAAGGAGTTAGGAAAGCCTAATAGCTTGTAAATTGGGTAAGAAATCTTGGTAGCTTGCGAAATGGACAAGAAATCTTGGTAGCTTGCAAATTGGAGAAGAAGAGGTGGTTTTGGATTTATTTTTTCTAATGTATAGTTTTATGATAACAAACATAATTTTAGATCTGACCATTGGATAAGGCTAAAATTATGCTAGACAATTTTAAAAGTCTTTTATATATATATATATAGTATTAATTTTTTGTAGAAATCAAAGTTTGGTAAAGCCTTGCAATAAAGTCCATAAACTAATGTACAATAATTACATTATTTTCTTAGTTAGATTAAGATTATTATTATTTTTTATTTTATTTAGAACTCTTTTGTTAATTTTTCAGCATTGTTTAGGATGTTTTAACTAGTATAAATAGGTTATTTAGCTTGTATTTAATGTTTTTTTTTTAGATTTCTTATTATTTAAAAATAATGGGAATTTTTTTTTATCTATTCATGAATAATATTGATTGTGAAATCCTTATGAAAGGTGGAATAATACTTGAAAATAGTTTCAAATATTATTTAAACAATCAATTACTACAATATTGAAAATAAATATGATTTCACAAAGAAACACAATGATGAATTGAAAAAAGAGATTTTTTTACTGGTTTTACCTTCTATTTATATGAAAAGATATATGCTCAAATGTTCAAATTAAAAAATTCTTGATAAAGAGATAATAATTACATAAAAAAATTGATAACTAAAAAGTTAAATCAAATCACATATGCCTTTTTTAATATTTGACAGACCATGATATGTTGTTAGACGATGCAATTGATCTTTAAATATAAATAAATCAATTATTGAATTGATAATAAATTAAATTATTTAATTTATTTAATTCTATTTTACTTAGAAATATGATTTATAATTGGCCAACATCTTAAGAATCTAATGAGTTACACACATTAAGATCTTGTTTGTTCATGAAAAATAGTTTCATAGAAACTACGTTCCAAACTTTTTTTATATTTGGTGAGGTTTAGAAAAGCTTATTAAAGAAAAGTGGTTTCCAATCAACCTAAGAAAATATGCCTTCTTGTTAGAAAAGCATTTTCCTCTTCTTAGCAAAGGAATAAACTTTTCTTTCCCACTCTTCTTCGTTTACTTATGTTAAACAAAAATAACTATCTTTTTTCTAACAAAACAACTTTCTCCATAGCCAAATTAAACTACAGGTAATTATTCTCTTTATATATTTCTTTTATTTAGGGTTTTATTTTTTCAATTTTAAATATCACTTATCATGGTCAATTAAGCCTTGCCTTTTCCAATTCTCCCTTACTAAGTAGTCAATTAGGCCTTGCTTTTTGCAATTCTCCCTTACTAAATAGTCTATCTAGGTTAGATGTAACCATTAATGTTATTGTTTTGAGGAATAGATTATCCATTTTCATACTTTTATCCCAAAAGTAAACATGACTAGCTTCTAGTCACTTTTGAATCTAGTTTCTAAAGACAATATAATTGTTAGTGTCATGTTTCCATGAGTTATGTCACTTACAATACTTCTTCCTTTAATTTAATCATATCAGTAGGGATGGTATGATTACCAATGAGTTTAATTATCCCCTCATGTATCAACTAGTCGAATATTCGATCGGTTCTTTTAATGTTGAAGAATATTCCTTGTTTTCTTCAATCAATTTGGTAGCCTTTATCTCTTTATTACTAGGTTTAATAGCCTTTTATACTTTCTTGATATCTCGATCAAATGGTCTCCCTTCTTTTATTTTTTATACTAATATGATTTGTTGTTACACTTCTTCAAACTCCTCATCTAATTCTGAATCACTTAATGAATACATTTTCAAGACATTGTCTAAATAGCCAGCTATTTATATTCCCCAAAATGGCTTCTTTTCTGCTCATTTTGCCCACATCTTTTCATAAGAAGTAGTACCATCTATTAGGGTGAAGGTGTTTAAGATTTGGTTTTTACAAGTCACTTTCTTATATTCCATAATATGTTTTTAAAAATGAGTTTAATGAACTTTTAATCTAATATAGTTATAGTGCACTTAGTTTTTAATGTACTAAACTATAAGACATAACTCATAATTAACTCCCCTAGAGGCTAAGTCATCCAATGTCATATATGATAATGTGATGTAGAAGTGCTCATGGAAACGAGCCTTAATCTATTCCTAATTATTGATGGAGTTAAGAGGCAATGTAGAAAACTACTGAAAGACTATTTTAGTTAGTAATAAGCCAAACAACCTATAAGCTTTATGAAGGGGCTTGCTACACTATTTTTATATTGGTCTGTGAACTTGGTGACGTGTTCCCTTGTAAATTGTTTATCTTGTCTAGAGAGTTGTTTGAAGTTTACAATGTTTATTTCTTTGGGATTTAGTGCAACTTATCAATTTATTTAAGATATGAAAAATTATATGGAGGTTTGGTTGTTCGTCTAATTTCTAACCTTATATTCCTTAGGAGTTGGGCTAATTCAATCCTATTTGTCCTTCCCTTTACTTGTTGATAGATAACATGAGCTTGTTATGCAAAATAAATTAAGGTTCCCTTGTCATAAAACATGTGAGGTGTTAAAATGCATAGTAATAAGTTATTGCACAAGATAATAAGGTTGTAGGTTCAAAAAAATCAGTTAGTGGTTGCTTGTGTATTTATGGGGGCAATTAGTGTATTGGGGTTTATCATATCCAAGTTGAGCTATTGTTGTTGTTATGTCTTAAATGTTGGAATATGTCCCATATATGAGACATTAAGTTTTCAAACACCCTTGCAGGAGTGCTTATGGTAGTAAAAGTTTCTAAGACTTACCTTGTAGGTGTATAAGCCCATGAAACTCCTTGCCTACTTTGCCATAGTTCATTCTAGATCTAATCTAGTTGATTAAATATGGCTTACATAATTCTATTGACTATTACAATATTATTGTCATAAGTTGTGTTTATTATATTTTTTTTGTTAACCGTGGGTGTTTGAGCCAGCTTACGTGTACCTCAACTAATCCCCTAAAGGCTTGAAGTTAACGACCATACAATCCTCTAGTGGCTCTGAGGTTTGTGGCACTCGAATTGGTGACCTCTAGAAAGAAAATCCAGGGCGTGACCAGTTGAGCTTTGTGTTTTCTCTATATAGATGACCCTATTATTAGCATTTGAAAGATTTAAAGGTTGATAGAAAAATGTTCCTTCAAGAGCAGTCATAATTGGTTGGCTCATACTTGTCATAGATGGTTATGAACACCTTACAACACCATTTGATGGGATATGTGTCTAATTGTATTTAAGGCATAAATACATATGTATGTTAATTTGTAGCTGGTTGTGATAATATCATTGAAAAAGGAAAAACCATGAGATATATAGAAACAATAAGGCTATGTCTATATATAAATTTACATTATAGAGGTGAGTTAGATAATGAAGATCTTCTAATGCCACGTCGCATAATCAAGTTTTAGAGTGCTAAAATCCTGTCCAATAAAAAATTTTGAAAGATGGGCAAAACTAGTTTCAACTTCAATTTTTCATCCCATTGCAAATTTTGCATCCAAAAGAAAGAAAGATATGGCAAAACTGCAAGGCCTGATCTGAATATGAAGTTCACATAACAAAATTTTAGGTAGCCCTAACTCCTTTTCCCTTCTTCCTTATATCTTCTTCATATAAAAATCTAGCTCTCGGCCCTCCAAGATGTATCTGTAAAGAAAGTTAATTAGCGTTCTTTTGCAATGCCTTCATCTTTAACCAAAGAATATAGATAACAACCTAAATAGAAAAGCAAAAGAAAGTAGCATACCCATCAACACGACCACACTAACCAGGCCGTGATGAAATACTTACCATTAAACAACTGCTTCCAAATTGCTCCTCGATGTGTGAGTTGATTAGTACTTAAGAGTGCATTTTTATCAAGGTTTTATATTATCATTTTGCACTTGAAGTATCAATAACTCTTTAACTAAAGCATGTTTTATAATAACAAGTTTGATGCTATAAGATACCTTAATATATGGTAAATGTTCATCTTAAATGCAGGCCTATCACATAAATCAAAGGATTGATTGATGAATTCAACTACTGAAATTGCGAAGATAAAGAGAGGGTGAAATTTAGAAAAGTGATGCTGGTTTAGTCCAAACTAGAACACTGTTTGTTAATTGGGGTCATATCTGAAGCTGTAGATCTCGGATTTAGGTATGCTTTATATGGATGGAAAGCTAAGACATAGGCCTAAAACTTTCATACGGAGTCCAAGATTTAAAAATGTCGTTTTCAAGTCCAAATTATAGCAACAACAGAGAAGTCCAAATTTATCCTACAGCCCAGACACTATGAAGTGTTTAACCCATATCTCGAGTTCTAAAAGTCCAAATGACCTCAATTTTTTTTTCTAGAAAGCTGAAACAATTTCCTAGAACTTTCATTAGTAAAGGTGGTTCAAATTCTGACATTAGCAATGACGTTTTGTTCAGATAAGAAGATAAGGATTTTCACCAAGTCAAGAGTTGGTCACCCACTCAACAATTAGTCATCAAATCAATAGCTCTTAATTTTGGCCTATAAAAGGAGGCATTTGCCATGCATTTAGGCATCTTAGTGTTCAGATAAAGATCATGCTCTTGCTCTTTTTTTTTTTGTATTTTATAATGTTTAAGTTTTATTTTATGTTATATTAATCTCTTGTTTGTGCTTTTCATTTCCTTTTCTTTACTTATATAATTATGTTCTTATCTTGTTTATTTATATTTATTTCCTTTCATTATGTTTAGCTAAATTTATTATGGGTGAAAAGGTTATACTAATGGTGTAAGAATAAGTATAGTATAAACTTAACATGGACTTTAATGCTTGATACTAACGTGTTTTATATTTATTATCTTGCTCACTCTTAATACCTTGCTTGCTAAATGGTTAATCTAGATTTTTGTTGAACAGCCCTTGGTATAACAAATGGTTGGCGCTTTCATAGCCCAACCGTATGGTATAACCTACACTTGTGCTATAAAAGGAACATGATTGTTGTTAACATAAGCTATCACTATGAATACCTGATAATATTTACAAGTATTGGCATTACTCGAATAAAATAATTAATGTAATCATGTTAACAATTTATAATCTAATTGGAACCTCCTTTGTGTGTGGTTTCTAGTTGAGTAATAAGAGTTTACACTATACTTGTTTGAAGTACCATTAGTGGATCCTCTAACCTTGACATTTGTTTTTATCATTGTTTAATCCTCACATTAATCTTACATCTCAAGGTCCTTTTTATTATTACTACTACTATTATTACTATTACTATTAGTAGTAGTAGTATTAGTATTACTAGTACTACTACTATTGTTGTTGTTGTTGTGTTGTTCTTATTTATAATTTATATAGTTAACCTCCCTATGGTTTGACCCTGGTTTTGCTGGGTTATTTATTACTTCGACACTCCTGCACTTGAGAAAAGACATCAATCTTTTGATTGTGTCGAGGGTCAAGTTCGCGAGTCTGCTGTCTTTTCTCCATCTTTCTCTGCACATGATTGTTCTTCTTCACCTTCCTATAAATAAATAAATAGACATATACGGACTGATTCCAAAATAATTACCATAAGATTATACAAGAGAGATAAGCCAAGCCTATACCATTAAAAAAGTTTAAACAAATCTTGTTGTGTCCAAGATGTGAGAGGAAAATTCTCACAGCAATTAAAATCTATTAATTTAATATCTAAATAATATTTGATGCTGTGATATTGATTGTTTTTTAAATTGACCATGACTCCGCATATGTGAAAACTTAACAAGTAAACAAGAACCTCTCACACGCAACTAACCAAAAGATACTACAACAACTCAAATTCAGACTTTGCCAATGGAACAAAAATTAGTGAATGAAAAAAAATTTCATCGCTATAGAAATACTTGATTCTAAGGATTTTTTTTTATTGCACAATTAGGTTTTTGAATTTTTTTTAATATTTTCATATTAAAAATAAATTTTATAAAATAAAAGGATATTATTTTAATATATTTACAAATAAAAAAAAACATCGGATATCAAATACTACGAAACTTTACCTAAGTTTTTGATTTTAAACCTTGAAGAAAAGCAAATTTAGGGTCCGTTTTGGAACGTGGTCCAAATCGCGTTTCCTCAAATTTTAATTTTTTTTTAATGTTTTCAGATTTTTTTGATGTGCACATCTCAAAAATGATTTTTTTTTAAAAAAAACATCATTTTGATATATTTCTAAGTGAAAAACACTTTGAACCGTAACCGCTACCACAATCCTAAAGGCCTTTAATTGTTACACACATTAGGGTAGAGAATATAACATAAATATTCAAAAACCAGCAAACAAGTGATCCACTTAGTAGAAGAAAGAATTAGGTAACAATTTTCTACCTCCCCTTCCTTTTTGGCAGCAACAATGGTTTTTTTCTTGCGACCAATTTGAACACCATAATACTGCAGATACCACTGCTTATTGCTTCCCCTAAGTTGAATTCCCCTCCTGAAACCCACTTATCAGTTCCATCTTTGCAATAATTGCCCCTCCTATAAATGGACCTTGTCCCCAAGGTCGAATTGGAGAAATCGCAGAGCTAATTCATTAGCAAATTTCCAAGTGGGTTTTGCAGGTGTTAGGCCCGTCCAATGAATGAGCATTTGGATGGCTACTTGGTTTTTCTAGACCATTCGCTAATCCAGTATAGTTTGTGGGCAGAGAAGAGGTTCAGTTGGCAGAGCTGGCAATATGGTGTGCACCTCCCTATTCCCCCATCTTCTTCTTTAATAGGGACACATGGAAGACAAGATTTATGGTTGTAGAGGCAAGCAACTTCAACTTATAGGCCACGATACTAATTCTTGCTAAAACTTCATAGGGACCATAGTATTTTGAGGCTAATTTTTAGGATTGTCTATGGTCTAGTGTTTTCTATCTATATGGTTGCAATTTGGTGTAGACTAGATCTCTTATTACAAATGACCTCTCACTTCTGTGCTTATTTGCTAGTTGAATCATTCTGTGTTATGCACCCTGTAGATTTCTCTTAATAGTTTGCAACATTAATTCCCTCTTTGATGAACAATCATCCACGACCTCTACTGGGGAGTCCCTTGGAAAATATAGAATGTGAAAAGGGGTAGGGTAGCCATAAATGATTTAATAAGCCACTTAACCTATTGAGCTGGGAAGGAACCTGCAAAGCAATGTAAGTAGTTCTCTAGGCATTTGTTGACCACCTTGGTTTGGTCATTCGACTGTAGATGATAGGTAGTGGAGTAACACAGTTTCACTCATTGTCTGGTGAAGAGTTCTTTTTATAAGAGGCTTAGAAAAACAACATCCATATCATTCACAATGGTAGCAAATAGGCCATGTAGTTTGTAGATGTTGTCGAGAAAAAATCTGGCCACCCGGTTTAAGGATGGTGAATGGCTATGAAATACGCATATTTGTTGAATCTGTCAACGACCACAAATATAACCTCCCTGCCTTCAAGCTTAGGCAACCCCTTAATAAAATCCATACTAATATCAATAAATGAGGCTTTAGGTAAGGGAAGTGGTTATAATAACCTTGGGGTGCATGAGTTTTTTAACTTGTTCTATTGACAAATGGGACATTCCCTGACGTATTGTCTGATATGTTTCTATTACCCCTTCTAATAGAACCCATTAGCCACCCTTTCAGTCATAACAGTAGTCCCTTAGTGGCCCCCTGCGGTTGGTCATAATTCAAGGTAATGATCTTAGTCGGAAGAGTCACATTATAGCCAACAATTACCTTACCTTTTTTGCACAATAATTGATTAACCCATGAGTAGTGGGGATGAGAAGTAGGATTCGTGCTTAATGATTAGTACTTAAAAGTGTATTTTTATCAAAGTTTTATATCATCATTTTGCACTTGAAGTATCAATAACTCCTTAACTAAAGCATGTTTTATAATAACATACCTAATACTATAAGAAACCTTTAATTTATGGTAAATGTTTCATCTTAAATGCAGGCCTATCACATAAATGAAAGGATTGATTGATGAGTTTAGGTATTGAAATTGAAAGGATAAAGAGAGGGCCAAACTTAGAAAAAAAGATGTTAGTGCAGTCCAAACTGGAACACTGTTCGGTAATTGGGTCATATCTTGAGTTTTAAATGTTCAAATGACCTCAAATTTTTAGAAAGATTCGGTAAGACATAGGCCTACAACTTTCATGTGGAGTCCAAGATTTAAAAAGACCGTTTTCAGGTTCAAATTATAGCAACAACGGAGAAGTCCAAATCTGTCCTGCAGCCAGACACTGTTCAGTGTTCAGCCCATATCTCGAGTTCTAGAAGTCCAAATGACCTCAATTTTTTTCCTGAAAAGATAAGACAATTTTCTATAACTTTCATGAGTACATGTGGTTCCAGTTCTGATGCTAGCAATGACGTTTTATTCAAACAAGAAAATAAGGATTTTTACCAAGTCAAGAGTTAGCCACCCACTCAATAATTAGTCATTAAATCAATAATTCTAAATTTTGGCCTATAAAAGGAGGCATTTGCCATGCATTTAGGGGCTTGGTTGTTCAAATCAAGAACTTGCTCTTGCTCCCTCTCTTTATTTTTATTTTTTTATAATTCTTAAGTTTTGCTTTCATTAATATTTTATTTATGCTTTTCATTTCCTTTCCTTTACTTAGTTAACTTGTATCTTATTTATATTCTCATTTTGTTTATTTATGTTTCTCTTCTTCATTATGTTTAGCTAAGTTTATTATGTCATGGTGAAAATGTTACACTAATGGTGTAAGAATAAGTTGGTGTAAACTCAACATGGACCTTAATGTTTAATATTAACATGTCTTATCTTTTTATCTTAGTAATTCTTAATACCTTTCTTGTTAAATGGTTAATCTAGATTTGTGCTGTATAACACTTGGTACAACAAATGCTTGGCACTCTCATAACCCAACCGTATGGTATTACCTACACTTGTGCTATGAAAAGAACTTGATTTGTTGTTAACATAAGTTAGCATCATGAATTCCTGACAATATTTAAAAGTTTGGTGTTACATAAATAAGATAATTAATATGATCATGTTAATAATTTATAATGAGCTATTAATGACAAATCATCCGAGTGGAACCTTTTTTGTGTGTGATTTCCAGTCGAGTAATAAGAGTTTATATTATACTTGTTTGAAATACCATTAGTGGATCCTCTAACCTTGATATTTGTTTTTATAATTGTTTAATCCTTACATTAATCTTCCATCTCAAAGTTCTCATCAACTTCTTCTTCTTTATTATTATTATTATTGTTGTTGTTGTTGTTGTTGTATTATTGTTATTTATAATTTATACAATTAACCTCCTTGTGATTCGACCCCGATCTTACCAGGTTATTTATTACTTCGACACTCCTGCACTTAAAAGAAAACATCAATCCTTTGGTCGTGTCACTTAACTCCTGAATGAGGGTCTGTACAACCCTATCACTTACCCATGATGCTTTGATGTCTTTCATAAGTGTAGTGGAGATAGTAGAAACTGTGGTTAACTTTTCGCAAGACACTTTGGATAGTGTATCCACAACCACATTGTCCTTACCCTTCTTGAACTCAATTTCATAATCAAAGCCAAGTAGTTTAGCTAACAAAAAATGTTGTGATGGGCAGGTCACCTCCTGTTCCAACAAGTATTTTAGACTAATATGATCAGTGCGGATAGTGAAATGTTTACCCTATAATTAAACCTGTATTTAGTGACAACCAGCAGAATAGTTAGCAGCTCTCTTTCATAAGTGCAGAGTGTCTATTGTTTAGGCCCAAATGACTTACTAAAGAATGCAATTGGGTGGCCTTCTTGTATTAGAACTGCCTTCATATCTCTATTGCTGACATTTGTCTCCATGATAAATTCTTTATCCAAGTTTAGCAATGTTAGCATTAGGGGGTTAGTCATAATGTTCTTGAGCTGATGAAAGGCTATGATTGCCCCTTCATTCCATATATAGATATCATTCTTCAGCAGATGTGTCAAAGGTTTGCATATAGTGCCATAGCCTTTGACAAATCTCCTACAGTATCCTATGAGGCCAATAAATACCTTTGATTGCTTAATGTTGCTTGGGATAGCCCAATCTAATACAACCTTGGACTTTGG
Source organism: Populus tomentosa (assembly GCA_018804465.1). Taxonomy (NCBI): domain Eukaryota; kingdom Viridiplantae; phylum Streptophyta; class Magnoliopsida; order Malpighiales; family Salicaceae; genus Populus; species Populus tomentosa. Next base: position 9,115,631 of record CM031989.1, on the reverse strand, counting down.
AATGTGGCAGGAACATTAGTCAAGCCAAAAAGCATGACCAAGAATTCATAGTGCCCATTGTGAGTCTTTAATGCCATCTTATAAACATCCTCAAGATACATTCTAATCTGGTGGTAACTAAATCTTAAGTCTATCTTATAAAAGATAGTGGCACCAATCAACTCCCTCTAGGAGTTTGTATATTAGAGGAATAAGGAATTTATCCCTCACTATAAGCTTGTTTAATGCTATGTAGTCAATACATAGCCTCCAGGATTCATCCTTCTTCTTAATTAGGACCATTGGGGAAGCAAAAGGGTTATGACTGTGTTGGATGGTTTCTTGAATCCAGCATCTCTTTAATCATCATCTCCACTACATCCTTTTATATACTTGAGTGTCTATAAGGCCTGAGGTTGATTAGATTAGATTAGATCCCTCTTTTAGAGGTATATTATGGTCATGGCTGCATAGTGGTGGTAAGCTCCTAGGATCTTTAAATACTTCTTGGTATTTTGCCTGCAGAATTTCCAAGGTAGTATTCTCAATAACACAGGGTCGTAACCTGGTGGACATTGGTTGCCCCTCGTGATCTTGATCCCTAATAAGGTGTAGGCTGCATAGATTAATTTCATAAACTAATCTCTTATTGCATAACAAGCCATTAAGTTGCTTAAATCTAATAGTCTCTACTGATACAGGATCATCCCCTTTGATAAAGACTTATTGGCCTTGCCACATAAATGCCATCCACATCTCGTTATAATTCCAGATCATGTCACCGTTTTTAAGTTCTAAGGTAAAAACATCAGTCATGAATTCAACTCCCTATATTAACTATTGGAAGTTTTTGCACACTAAAGTGCAGGACATGGTTCCATCGTAGTGAGTTGTATAGTTAAAGCTTTAATACTGGTGAGTTTGCAGCGCAACATGTCTGCCACTTGGTTGCTGATGAAATTGGGTGTGCTCCTAGAGTCCACAAGGATAAACAATGGTTGTTTTCCTACTCTGCCAGTGACTTTAAGAGTATTTAGGCCAATCAATCCTTCTAATGCATTAAGAGATTATATGGGTTATGAGTGTCATCTTCTACTTCGGTCACTCCTTCTCACTCACTACTTTTCTTGTCTTTTTTAACAACACATAAAGAGTAAAGCTTCTTGTTCGAGCACCTGTGACTAGGTATAAATTTTTCATCACACCAAAAATAAAGGCCCTTAGCTCTTTTCTCATCCAAGTCTTTGTTCCTGATAGGTCTAATGGTTCTATTAGCATTGTTAGGGTTATAAGGTAGGAGAGTTGGTAAGATAACATTGTAGAATGGCTTAGAATTATTATTAGGAGGTCCTGGTAGGCTTCTGTTGTAGTTGGGTGATGCAACCATATTATTTGATAGTTTTACCCACATTTACCTAGTATTTTGTATATGTTTTATATATAAAATATCTTGATATTCTTTGTTTTATGTTTTGAAGGCACTTTTGGATGCAAGATTAAAAAAGAAGTAAATTGAAGATAATTGGCATATTTGACCTCCGATCGATGTTTTGTGCAGAGCTTGAGCTCTAGAGGTGAAAACAAAGTGATTCCAATGGCATTAGAAAGCTAACATCCATACCTTTTTGTACATATATGACGAGAAAAATAAAAAGAGAAAGAGCAAGGAGATCACAGCCTTCACATTCAGATCTCATATTCTACTAATGTTGACCTTTAGCCATTCCAACTTGCAAAATCTTGAGCTAAAGAAGTCTGTTTGATGCAAACTCAATTTTTTTAGATTCCTAACTCAAATACATATCATTCTACTAAAGTTCAGTAGAAAAAAAGCTCATATAAAAAGATGTGATTTTTCTAAGATGACACATGAAATTTTTCAGCAGATAGGTTTTGTGAAGAAACAAGTCCAAATTACGTCCTAAAGCATCCAAACCAACATCGAAGTCTTTATTTCAGCAATTTAGCTCCTCTAAGTCAAAACTCAAAGCTTAAAGATTTTATGCAAGGATATTTCTCCCTTTTTATGAAAATAATGATTGAAATACTTAAATGTAAATTGTCTACTTAGAAAAACACTATTTTGTAGAAAAAGGATTAGGGTTTCTTAGGATATAAAAAGAAAGAGAGAAAGGAAAGAGGGAACGGCCAACCAAGAGAGAAAGAATACACCTTCCTCCAACAGAACCCAAAATCATGCATTCTTCTTCTTTTTTAATTAATTATTCAATAAACATGCAGGGCTATACTTTTTTTCTTGGTTGTAAGGACATAAAAACCTTCGAATTTCAAGAACTATGAGATTTATTTACCTTTTCTTTTCAATTTATATGATGAATGAATAAATTTGTTCTCCTATGCTTATGTCTTATGATTGATTATTTTAATTACTAGAGCGGACTCTAAGTTATTATTGTGAACAATCTATTGCTAAGTTTGCTATCAAAACTAGAGTTGTGGTATATAAACTTGTGAAGCAACTGATATTAATAATTGTGGTGGATCTAGATTAATAATCTTAGGGAGAACATTCGATTGATCAAATCAAACATGGATTGCGTACAATTATGTTGTCTAGATTAATCAAGTCATCTAGTTCTCAAGGCTACCATTGAATTAAATTACTAGTGCAGACATTGTGGTTGTTTGATGGTTAGGATTAATTATATAGTAGATCTGTTAACTAATCAATGTAACAAAAGATAAATATTCAGAGTATAAAGTGATGTTTTATTTCCGTGATCAGTTTTGATTTATGTAGGTGGACGTTTACTTGTAACCAAGATTTGTTCTCTTGATAATTTTCTGGTTTTATTTAATTTTGCTTGATAATTTTCTGTTTTCTTTTTCTTTAACTTAGATAACCTCCAACACCCCCCCAAAAAAATAATTGCATATCATCCAGCATATAAATCTGACTTGAACCTTTCTCGTGGGATCGACCCCTTACTTGCTCTATAGCATATTGTGTGTTGTGTTTTAAGCTAGGGTAATTAATGTTTACAACTGCGACATTGCTACAAATTTTAGTGACGTTGCCTGGGAAGTGATTTTAGTTGATTCTTGTGCTGTGATTTTTATTTGTGTTGATTGTTATTTATTTTGTTGGAAAAAAAAAAGAGAAACAATTTTTTTTCTTGCAGCGATACTGTATAGTACAGTACAATTACAATTCAAAACCAACTTTTTGGTGGAATTAGGTCTCAACCTTATGTTTCCTTAAGGGAAACAATGTTTTGAATAGGACCAGTCACCTTTGGCCACTAGCTTCACCCTATCGAGGCCAAATTCCGCTGTTTTTTTAGGGTTTTAGGCAATTTTTGTTTTCTAGTATAGGATTTTCATTCAATTTACAATACTTTCAATCTCTTGTGTGGTTGGTTTCTTTTGATTTTTCTTGACAATTTATGCTTGTAACCCGTTCTACTAACCAAAGACAAGTGCAAGTAGATCAGAAATAGAAAACACTTTACACAGGTTACAAAAGGAAGCTCGCGTCAACATCATGGTTATTGCAAGATAATAGACACTCAAGGACCTCGTTGCTTCTAACATAGAGAATTAACCATTATACATAAACATGGACAACAATGTCAACTTCGAGCTCAAGTTTGGTTTTATACACTTACTGCCAATATTCAATGGACTTGCCGGATAAGATCCTCATACTCATCTCAAGGAGTTCCACATGATTTGTGTTGGTATGAAACCGAACAGAGTTGACAAAGAATAGGTTAAGTTGAAAGCTTTCCCTTTCTTTTTAAAAGGGGTAGCAAAAGCATGATTTTTCTCTATTCTCCCATGTTCCATTGGGACTTAGAATGACAGGAAAAAGATTTTTCTTGAAAAGTATTTCTTAGTATCTCGAGTTGCCAACATAAGTAAAGAAATATGTGGGATTCGACAATCTAATAGGGAGACACTCTCCGAGTTTTGGGAAAGATTTGAGCAATTGTGCATTCAATGCCCTCATCATTAGATACCTGATTAGCTGTTCATTCAATATTTATATGAAGGACTGATGCCTACTGATCATAGTATCATTGATGCAGCAAATGGAGGGGCATTGTTAGATAAGACACCCGAGGCTGCATGCCAATTGATCTCAAATATGGCAGCCAACTCCAAACAATTTGGCACTTATAGAGACTTCCCAAGCAAACAAGAAAATGAGTTAAGCATTTCTAACCTCGAGAATAAAGTTAATGATCTTACTTCTCTTGTGTGTTTTTTTGGCTTGTGGAAATGTACAGCAAGTGAAAGTTGAACAAGCATATGCTTCTTATAAGAACATGATTCGGATATATGCCCAACAATGTAAGAAGATTACATTGAACAATTTGACACTCGTGGAGACTTCCCAAGCAAACGAGAAAATGAGTTAAGCATTTCTAACCTTGAGAATAAAGTTAATGATCTTACTTCTCTTGTGTGTTTTTTGGCTTGTGGAAATGTACAGCAAGTGAAAGTTAAACAAGCATATGCTTCTTATAAGAACATGATTCAGATATGTGCCTAACAATGTAAGAAGATTACATTGAACAAGCTAATACAGTTGATGGAGCATTTAATGGGTAACCTCAGTGTAAGTATGATCCCTTTTTCTAACACATACAATCTCAGATGGAAAGATCATCCAAACTTACGCTATGGAAACCCGCCTCAACAAGGCAATCAAAACCAACAGTTCCATCCCCATGGATTTCAGTCCTAACAAAATTATCAAGCGAGACAGCCCTATGCATTCACAACTTCCAATGTTATGGGGTCATCAAGTGATGATCTTCATGAGATGATGAAAAGTTTGGCTTCTAACATAGTGACCTTGCAATAAAATGTCATGTCTTTTTAACAGGAAATAAGGTCAAGCATTCACAACTTAGAGAAGCAAATGGGGAAAGTAGCTTCAAGTGTAGGAAAATTGGAAGCACAAATGAATGGAAAGTTGCCCTCCCAAGCATTGAACCTTAAAGAGAATGTTAATGTGATCACGTTGCGAAGTGGGAAAGAACTCGAAGAGTAAAGGTTGAAACAAATTGAGATAGAGGAATAAGAGGAGATAGAAACTGAATTGAGTATAAAGAAAAAAACATCCTCCTCCTCCATAAACTGAAACAACAACCAATACTACAAAGGCAAGTCCTAATTCAATCAATTTTAGTTTTAATATAATTGCCCCCTTTCTTGTGAGTTCTTCTAAGTCTAAGAAAGAGGACAAAGAAAAAGAGATTTTAGAAGTTTTCATGAAAGTGGAACTCAACATTTCTTTGATTGATGTTATCAAGCAAATTCCCAAGTATGCCAAATTCTTGAAGGAGTTGTGTACTACCAAAATAGCCTACAAGCTAAAAGGTCATGAAATGGTAAGTATGGGTGAAGTTGTTGCTATTGTTCAAAAGAATATGTCTTTGAAGCAAAAGGATTCAAGTGCGTTTACTATCCCATATATTAATGGTAATGTTAGTTTTAAAATGACCTATGCGATTTGGGTGCATCCATTAGTGTTATGCCTACACATGTTTATGGTTTTCTTAATCTGGAGCCCTTTGATTAAAACTAGCATTGTAATACAACTTGTGAATCGTAACTTTGTTTATTCACTTGGTGTGATAAAAGATGTCCTAGTTAAGATTGATAATTTGGTTATTCCATGCAACTTTTATATTTTGTTGATATGGAACATGATTCATCAAACAACACTCCTATATTGTTTGGGAGACCATTCTTGAAAACTGCCAATACGAAAATTGATTGTAGTAAGGATACTTTGTCTATAGACGTTCGAGATGAAAAGATTGAATTTATTTTTATGATGCAATGAAATATCTTTATAACAATGTTTATTCTATCACATGCTATGACCAAGTTGATAAGGGTGTGCAACAAATTTTTTATTTTGATTTTAAGGATAGATTAAGCGTGACTTTGAGCTATGGCTATGATTTTACTGAGATAGAAGAGATGGATAGGCACATATGTATTCCCCAAAATATGCAAGAATCAGTATTGGCTTTACAAGCTTTGCAAACTGTTTCCCATGGTAATGTCTTTGTTGATTTAGTATTTTTACATAAAAAGCTTTTGTCATCTATTTTATAGGCCCCTGAGTTAGAGTTGAAACATTTGCCTAATAATCTGAAGCATATATTCATTGGAGATAACAATACACTTCTTGTTATCATAGCAAAAGGGTTGATAAGTTTGCAAGAGGAAAAACTTGTGAAGTTGCGCAATACAAAACACCAATTGGATGGACTTTAGCCGATATCAAGTGTATTAGTCCTTCAATGTGTATGCATAACATACTATTGGTGGACAATGCAAAACCAACAAGAAAAATGCAAAGGAGGTTGAATCTGCCTATGATGGAGGTAGTGAAAGCTGAGATTTTGAAATTATTAGATACAAGTCATTTATCCCATCATGGATAGTAAATTGGTGGCACTTATTCATGTGGTGCCTAAAAAGACTAGAATTATGTTGGTAAAGAACAAAAATGATGAACTCATTCCTGCTCACATCTCAAGTACATGAAAAATGTATTAATTATACAAAGCTTAATGTTTCTACACGCAAAAATCATAAAATCATTTTCCATTACCATCCATGAATTAAATGCTTAAACGTATGGCAAACAAGACTTTTTATTGCTTTCTTGATAGATATAGTGTATACAATTAGATTGTTATTAATCTTGAAAATTAAAAAAAGACTACATTTACATGTTTATTTGGTGTGTGCGCGTGGGAGAATACCCTTTGATCTTTATAATGCACCTGTAACTTTTCAAAGATACATAATATGAGAATTTTCTCTATAATATCCTGAATTTTTTATGATTTCTGTACCAAAGAACGTACGACATCAAATAATGCCTCTTGGCCAAGATGAAATTGCATACTACGCAAGAAATCAATTTCATTGTCCAAGCCTGCAACAAGCTTCAGAAGCTAAAAATACAGATTTACATGATACAATGTCGTTACCAGCAATCTAAGCATAATCAATCTGCTTCGGGTTTTATCAGGAAACAGCAGGAAAATTTCCACTCTTGGGCTTCCGCAGGGACTTGCAGAAAAAGGAGAAGGCCCTTTTTAGTTCATCTGGAAGAGGGACTGCAAGATGGAGAGCTACGGGACAGGTTACATTGTGATAGTCACGTTTGTTCCTTGAAGAAAATGAGTGAGCCAGCGCTGGTTGCTGCTTGTTCAGCCCTTCAATTATGAATGAGAATGCTCCAAATGTAAGGCAACTCTGCAGAAGTGCCTGAGGTGCGCCTGCAAATCCAGAAGAGAAACTTATAAGACTCTAACTAGACATCTACATGATTTTTATTTTTTCTTTTTTCTTTTTTTTAAAAAAAGGAAAAATCAGAGGTACCAAAATGCCGTCCATCACGTGCATCATATTCAATTAGAGAAGAACTCGTTAACCTTCGTTAACATTTCCATGCAACTCATTTTGGTTCGCAGTTACGCATTGAAAATAAGACTAATTTTAATAGTCAGCTTCCTTTTTTAGTTATCTGTAATTTGTTGTCTTCCATTCTGGGTTTTTATATATTTATATATATATATCCTCGATTGAGATCTTAAAATTCCTCCTACAAAAACATAATTGCAAACCAAACCCATAAAATTCAGAATATGACCTCTTTTAAAATAGACTTCTTTTTTTCTTTTCTGAACAAACATCAGAGTACATCCCATGGAAGTACCGATTAGAGTTGGAAGAAGAAACTACTTATTGTGGTCATGTGTGAATTCATTGCTAATTTACTTTGACAAGAAAAATAAATTACTTTTTATTGTAAATAAGAAGTGAAAACATTTTATTATTGTAGAATAGTAAGGAGAAATATAAATAACAGTGGATGAGAGAGAGCTACAACTCTAAATACAAACTGCAATAGAGAAATAATTTCTAAAGGCCAAACCAGAAAGCAGTCTTCTCAAAGGAAAAAAAATAATGGCAAAATTACAGCAAAAGTAGAAAACATAAATTACAGCAAAATAATGGCTAAATTTAAAGTACAATTGAGATTTGGAACTAGCTAATAGAATTTAGAGTTCATAAGAAACCTCCAGAATCTGAATAAATTGATAAAAAAAACCTCAGTAGCTTATTAACATTAGTTAACGCCTAAATCCATACAGGAAAAGGATTCCTAGTCTTGGTCTCCGAAGTAAAGCTACTTAATCTCTAAGGAAATGCTTTAACAACTCACATGCCAATCATATGACCTTCGATTAATTAATCCTAAAATCCTATATATAATATAAGGAATCTAAAGAAAGCTCTAGCATCATTCTCCTCAAGTTGGAAGAAACTAGTTCTCGAGGTGGAAACCATTCTTGCCTTGATTTTGTAAGTGTTCATTCAAGACTTGTCAACCTGTTTCCTTTTTTTGGCTTTAGGTGCATAACAATTTTAGATATCGGCTTTAGCTTTTCCATGATCAGTTTTGCATAAGGAACATCAATTGACAATTTATTTATGTTTTATTGACTTCTTGAGTAATGAAGTGCAAATCTTAAACTTACTTCATCAACATGTGTTCTATCCAAATAAAATTTGCACAATTCTTCTACCTTTGGGATAATATCATACTTGTAATCAATAGAGGTTAAACATAGTGTAAATCAGCAAATTTCCTTTGTTGAGTAACTCCCATGATCTCTTTGCAAACTTCTACCTTTTCAATGAGGTTACCATTGATAACATCATCATTGCTATTATTGTCAACATTGATTGCTCTATTATCATCATAATCATCATTGAAATAAATGTTATAGATTGGTGGAGAACACCAACCTATTTAAATATTATCATCAAAATCATCATTGCACTATAACATCGTACATTGATGGAGAATCCCAACCTAGACCTACTTCTTTCTCTACTAATTCTTCATCTTTTAGAACTTGTTGCTCTTTAACTCTCTTCCTCTATAGAAATTCAATTTTTTTCTTCATCCATACAACCACCACCACCTTCTACTATGTCTAAAGAGTCATGGCCGCCTTGAATCTCCACTATAGCTCCCACTAATTCTTGTTGCTGCAAAGCATCAATAATGAGGAACAAACGTTCAATTAACTACTTATCTCAACCATAATTGTTTTCCTATCTTGATTTCTCCATCTACAAACTCCAACACATCCTTCCATGGTTAAAGGGTTGAAACCCTAACACTCTTGGGGATCTTTTTGGTTCACTGCCAACTTGACATAGTGTGGGACAAGGAAAATGGTAGAGAGCAGAAATTACAGCAGAATAATGGCTAATTAGGATAGCATTGAGATTGTAACAAGGTAATAGAGTTTAAGATTCACAACAAACCTCCAGAATCTAAATATATCAATAAATTAACAAAGAACAAATATAAAATAACCCTAGTAGCCTATTTATAATTTGTGAAAAGGATTCCTAATTTAAGTCCCCAAGTAAAACAACTTAACCTCTAATGAAATGCTATAAAAAGTCACATGCAAATCATGACCCTAGATAAATTAAATAACCCTAATATCTCTGAATTGTAAAGAAAGCTACTGCATCAATACAAGCAATGGAGTTTGTTGGAATTGATGACTTCAAATAAACATTAAGAATTGAAACAAAGGAAAATTGCATGGAGCCAAAAGGTAACTCAAGTAGTAATCTGATTAATTGTACTTATAAGCTAATTCTTGTTCTACTTGACTGCGTATAAATGCGCAATGGCGTGAAGCTATGATGCTTGGACCCTTTGGTTTTGCCTAAGCACTAGCGTTGAAACAACCTGACATGAGTACAATTGTCCAACCTCCCACCTAAATTTTGGAATTGAATCTATCAATATAAGAAATTCTTATGCAAATAGATGATGGGAGTAAGAAGATGAAGAAAGAAGTCATAACCGTGAGAGAAAAGAAGACAAATGCAGTTATCATGTCTACAAGCATTTTATTCGAGAAGTGATTTGGTCACAAGTAATGTTATCAAAGGCGAAGGCACCAAGCATGTAAAATGACTGAGATGCTAGGTGCACGACCAAGCGCTTGCCCGAATTAACCAAGACAATATGCTACAGGTTAAAAAAATATATTATATTATATAAATCTAAAATATATATCTTTCCAATTAAGATTCGATCATTAGAAAATCAAAGAAAATATAAAATACCATAATATAGTTGTATAAAGTTATATTTTTCACAAGATAATTTAAAATAGTAAGTAGCCAAATAGATTAAAAAGCAAGCTTAAATATCATCATCATTATTGAATAATCTTCAAAAACATCTTCATATATGCGTTCTTGTTATGTACTTGTGTTGTTCTTTGACTCTGTTCAATGTAAAGTGTGGTAGTGGTTCTCTTCAAGTGTCATTCCTTGACTGTATGCCTCCCGTTTTAATGATTTTTTATTTTTTTTACCCTAATCTTTGTTTTTTACAAAAACACCCCTAAGTTGTTTCTTGTGGTAAATTGAAAAATGGTCAAAACATAAATTAGTTGAAAAAAAAAAAGAAATATTCAACACAAAAGGAAGTATTTCAATTACGCACTCGCTTTAATGCCTGACGCCCACTCATGAGGAGCTCGCCTAGGCAGCATTTCATTGAAATTTATCAACTAAGGCTAATAAAGGTGATGTCACCTTGCCTAGAGCACCTTAACGAGCGCCTTAACACCTCTTGACAACACTAGTTACAAGTGGGTGATAATATAACATGGAGACATGATTTGATAGGATTTTGCCACGTATTAAGGTGTTACAACTAAGAAGTTATTTTCTTTTAGCTTGCTTTAAAGAAAATCATATATTTCTAATAAAACCAATTTTTAAAATAGTTCAAAGTACTCCTAACCATATTAACTCATCAATCAAACCTCCATATCTTCCCGATTTTCAATTATTCGTTATATGTTTACTTACACATGTGTACCCATACTCGTATCCAATTTTTGGACACATCTTCGTTGGGTCTACATATCCTAGTTTTGGGAGATTTCACTTGTCAATCACTTGGACACATGCCTGTATCGGACACCCATACACAAGTTCAAGCAACACGGGTATTTTTATGTTTTGTTTTGGGTAGCAAATCCAGCAAACATGCTTTTTACATTTCCATGAAACAAATGACAATGATGTACAATGAGAAACAAAGATTGATGTTGAAGAGTTGATCAACTGAGAAAAATAGAAATTAAAGAAAGAAGTTGAAAAAAATAAGGAAAATCAAAGTTAAAAAAGTAGAGGAAGCTAAATAGAGATAGGCGAGAGAGAACCTATCACCACTAAGGAGCATTGACCAATTAAGGAAGCCAACTTTAACTAGTCTCCCCTCTATGAAAATATCCAGTAGCTAACAACATTTTCCATTTTTAAGAACTTGAAACCAATCACACATAGAACTTGTTCTTTGTGCAAACATTGTGTAGTTATTAGTTATGCCAATACTGAATTTGGAAATGATAATATCATGATTGAAATTTTGGAAGTTCGGTAGTTTCAAGTATTTGGATTATTGCAAAATATTTCTTTAGGGATGAATTTTGATGTAGAAAAATAAAGTTTCAACAAAAAGACAGAAAGGGCTTAGATTTTCAAAATAGGTGAGTACCCAAATGTTTAGTTCTCAGCAAATAAAAGATAGGAGAAGGGTCCAAATTTTGGCATCAAATGGAAAATAAGATGATATGCTTACAAGAAAATGATAGATGATAAAAGATTTGAGAAATGTGTCAAAAAATTGAAAAAAGTATTGAGAACAAAAGTCACTAGCATCGTAGGCACGAAGTATTGCTTGCTATGGAACTGTAAAACCACCTCCACAAAAAAAAAAAAAGATATGCTAGCAAGTAACAAGGCATACCTAAAAACAATCTAGCGAGGATAACTTTTTTTTTCCAAAATGCCAAAAACATTGAGCATACAAGGAGACGTGTGTGCAGATCAAGGGAAAATATGCTTGGATGATTGCCAATGATGGATGTGCACATGATCATAAAACTTAAGCTTCAGAGATACAATGAAAATGAATGGCTAATATTTTTTTTTTTTAATTCAGACATAATTCATGTCTTATTGAAACTTAATGTGTTACATAAGACATTGAATACCTGGAAAACTCAAAGCAAGACCAGTACAGCATCCAGCTACTCCAGCATTGATAACTGCAAAGAAAGAAGCATGAATAAAATAAAATATAAACAAGTAATGTGAAAGAACCAGTTTAACTATTGACATGTCATACCATCATCCTTCCCTCGCAGCCTCTTCATAAAGCAGACAACTAAACTGTGTACTCCGGATAGAACTGCAAATGTCTAATACAAGAAACAGATAAGAAGAGCGAGAACCAAAAAAAAAAAAAAGATTTTATCAGCTGAAGATCTGAAGATACAGTGTGGGCATAAATTTCTCCTGCGCAAATTATAATTGAAAGCAAATAAATTCACCACTGCATTATAAAAAAAAAAAATAATAATAATAAAAAAAAAACATAAGCATGTCTTATAACCATCATGCATATGCACATATGCTATAGATGAAAATTAATTCATATCTCACACCTTGGCACAAGATCCTGCTTCCCCAAAGGATCCTTTGAAACCTTTCCTCTTAATCAAACCAGAACCTGAAAGGCTTCTATGTGAGGCATCCTCCAAAAATAGTTAATCCTCAAAAGTCAAAACAGTCCACATAAAACAATGAAAAGCTGGCACAACAATGCCCGATTAATGCGTGCAACGGGTAATTAGTAGACTTCCTCAGCACACTAGAATGATCTTAGCGTATGAGCAGCTGATATCTACATACAGCAATGTGGGCTACACTTTAATAAAAAAATAAAAAGAAGATTGATACCAATAAAAAAGCAGAATCCATATAGGCATATCACAGCCAATGCCTTAGTAACACCCATTTGACAGCAAACTAAAGACAGGAACTATCACTACTGGCTTACTTTGGAGCTGGCTAATGAATCAAGACAAAAAGTAAAAATTCCTATAAAGCGTTCCATGAGCTGACACCAACCAGCTCGTAAACGCAATTGGAACAAAGAACTGCATACAAATGATTAAAAAGTAGAAACCACTAAAGTTTTATGCCTTATCACTCTTTTAAGTAATTAACCTCAAGAAAAGAACACATACATACAGCTCTACCCGTTAAAATAAAACTTGAAACAACATCACGTTGTGTGTGTATCAAAAGCCTCCTTCATTTGAATCCAAATGTTTTTCTTTTATTTTAAAAAAAGAGCAATAAGAAATTCAGGGTCTCAATTATCGCCATTGATTCCAAAACCACTAGACAACACAATTGAGAAAAATCCCAAAATGTCAAGTCATGAAAAACAGCAGTATTATAGTAAATATATGTATCTATAGAGAGAGGACCGTAGCCGAAGATGGAGCCCATAAAGGCCCCAGCAGCGGAGTCACCAGCGAAGCGGAGGAGGCAGACGGAAGTGGAACTGGACTCAGCAGAAGATATAAGAAATCCATTGTTTTTATTGATTGAAAGATTAGGGTTAGGGCTTGTGTCTTCGACATCAGAATCAGTATTGTTGTTGTTGCTGGCATCTGGAGAATTCGCCGTCGCCATTTCTCTTTCACTCTTTCTATGTATGAAAAAAATCCTCTCAAGCGATAATAGCTAACTGCGTTTAATAAGCTTACTGGCTATGTTACCGCTACGTGACAAGGATCAAATATTTTTATTTTTTTATAAGAATTTATTTATATAAATTTTTTTAATGTATTTTAGTAATTTAAAAAATATAACAAATTAAAAAATTTATGCATATATATAATCAAATAAATTAAAAATTATATGTGTTAATAAATTAATAAACAATAATTAATAACATAAAAAAAACTTGAAAAATTAAAAAACAAATATAGATCAAAATATTTAATTTTAAAAAATATAACATTAAATTGATATGTAAGACTACACATATTAAGAATATCGTATAAAAATAAATATTTTTTTATTTTTAAAAATATAATTATCTATATAAAAATAAAAATAAAATCATAAATAAACGAGAAAAATCACTTCAAAAAATTAAACACATAACAAAAAAATCAATATTTTTTAAATGCGGCCATTAATAAAATAAAAGATATGAGGTTTTATCCTTTTTTTTAGCAATTTACTTTATTTCTTTTAAATTGTATTCTTTAAAGTTATATTTTCATGGCAACCATAATTATCAAACTCGACCTGGAGGTTGACCTAGCTAAAGGATCAAGTCCCAGGTTACAGTCAACCCGGAAAAAAAACATTTGAGGTTTTAATATTTTATATGAAAAAAATTAAAAAACAGTCCATGTGGATATAAACTATACATTTTGTAAACAATTAAGTTTAAAATATTATTTCAAAAGGTTTTTTATTCCACATTGAAAAATATATTATCTTATTCTTCTAAGTTGAAGTATTTAAATAAAAAAGGTTTTTTTTTATCTCACATTGAAAAAACATAATTTTTTTCTTGTGAACATAGAGTATATATATTAAAGGCCTTCAAATCTCACATTGAAAAAAATAAAATATTCTTCTCATATTTATATAATAAAATTTGAAATGAGTTAATAACTAACTGAAAAATATAAAAAAAATAAGGGTATCTCAGTAGAAGAAAAAAAATATCTGAAAAAAAAAGGGGTTTTTATCCAGCGAGTCGACTGGTTTACTCCGCCAATTGCATGACCGAATTTTGAATGAAACAGACTCAGTCAAGGCGTGTGGATATAAGCTATATATGTTGTAAACAATTAAGTTTAAAAAATTATTTCAAAAGATTTTTTATTTCACATTGAAAAAATATAACATTTTTCTTATGAACATAGTGTGTGTGTGTGTGTGTGTGTGTGTGTGTGTGTGTGTGTGTATAAAAGGTCTCTAGGTAGGAGAAAAAAACACATTTAAAAAAAAAAGTCCCTATCGAGTTTTTATCGGGTCACCCGAGTTTCAAGTTGACTCGACAGGTCGACCAGTTTACTCTAGGCATTGCAAGCTTGCATTTTAAATGAAATAGACTTGGCCAAGGCCCCGGATCACCTGAAAAAATTTAAAAAAAATTGATAGTTTAATATTTTATACGAAAAAATTAAGAAACAATCCATGTGGATATAGGTTATACATGTTGTAAATAATTAAGTTTAAAAGATTATTTCAAAAGGTTTTTTATCCCACATTGGAAAGATATTATCTTATTTTTCTAAGTTGAAGTATTTAAACCAAAAAGATTTTTTTTAATCCCACATTGAAAACATATAACTTTTTTTTTCTTGTAAACATAAAGTATATATATTAAAAGGCTTCAAATCTCACATTAAAAAAATAAACATTCTTCTAGTATTTGTATAGTAAACTTTGAAATAAATTAGTAACCAACTAAAATCAAGAAAAAACAAGGGTATTTGGGTAAGGGAAAAAAACACATTTGAAAAAAAAAAGACTTTTAGCCCAGCAGGTCGACCGGTTTACTACAGGCAAATTGCAAGCCTAGATTTTAAATGAAACAGACCTAGCCAAAGCCCCGAGTCACCCGGAAAAATTTTAAAAATATATTTTATGTTTAATATTTTATATGAAAAAATTAAGAAACAATCAATATGGATATACAGTATACATGTCATGTTGTTTAAACACCAAACATGAAAAGAAAAGGGAAAAAAAAAAAAAAGCAAAGCCAGAAATGACTCCACTGTCACTACCGATTTCTGAATCGGCAGCGACATAATTTTTGTAATCGATTTTTGAATCAGCAACTCCACAGTTTTTTGTTGTTGATTTCTAAATTGAAAGCGACACTGTAAAATCTAACAAAAATTAGTGTTGGACTAGCCTATTCTAGGAGAGAATTAGAATAGAAACCAATCTAAGACAACCCAAAAGAGAGATACAGATAACTCTTGTCCAGCACCCAAAAACCTTACCTCATTTAAGAGGGGGTATAAATACAAGGCTAGAGAGAGAGAGAGGGCAACTTTTCCTCTTCCCAAGACCAGTTGCAGCAACTGTATATGTCCAGCTATATGGTCTTGCCCCCTTTCCTCCTTCCTAAAAAGAGTTGATCAAACCCATGTTGTATGTGCCTTCCTTAGGCGTGGGAGAGAGAAAGGAGAGCTTGAAAGGAGGTTGAATAGCTACAAACATGGATGGAGTAGAGGTCTAGAACCAGTAGGGAGAAACCAACAAAATAAGGAGAAACTGAGAGAAGAAGAAAAAAAAAAGGAAAATCAAGAAAAAAAGAAAAGATATACTATCAAACTTTCCCCAAATGTACTTAGATTCGTAAGGTATGGGTTTTGTAACCTCCTTCCTTTTGTTCTTGTGACCTTGGAACTGAAAGGATAAACAAAAATCATGAGGGAATGCCTAGAATTTTTACTCCAGCTATAAAGGAAACCTAAACTAAAAAGAGGGATGAAAATAAGGCTAAATGGAGACTTAATTCCAGAACATTTAACAAAGAAAAATAAAAAGATTGAATGGACAAAACTTGGTAAAGGATCGATCATAACGAGGGGCTGGAAAAAATGTATTATATGATGAAATGCATGTAGATGTTCATGTTTGAAAATTGTATGATCTTGCTAGATTCTAAGAACAAATTGTATGCTAGAACAGGAATGCATATAGATGTTCATACTTGAAATTGTATGATTATGTTGGATTTTATGAACAAATTGTATGCTAGAATCGAGATGCATATAGATGTTCATGCTTGAAATTGTATCATTTCATTGGATTCTAAGAACAAATTATATGTTGGAACTAAAATGCATGTAGATGTTCATGCTTGAAATTGTATCATTCAGTTGGATTCTAAGAACAAATTATATGTTGGAACTGAAATGCATGTAGATATTCATACATGAAATTGTGGGCTGAAACCGAAATGATATTGATGCCTTTGCTTGAATTTTGAGATGGAAATAGGTTGCAACATGATTTTGTGACTATCCATGTTATAAAAATGAAATAAAATCATTATGTGTTGTAGAATTGTTATCGCCTGTGTGTGATGTTTGTGTTGTTTGATGATGAATGATGAATAGAGTGTGATTCGGTGAGTTCTATGTCCACCTTGGGTGAGAAACATTAGTAAACGAAAGCCTAGTGTAAGCCTTGCGATTGGCCAAAAGAAAGAACTGAACAAAAACGATTCCATCACCATCGTTGGATTCTAAATCGACAACGACATGGGTTGCGTTGATGATTTCTAAGTCGGCAGCGATTTAGTTTTCATCAACAATTTTGGTGTCAGTAATGAATCAGTTTTTGCTACTGAATTGTAATGTCAACAACGAATTAGTGTTTGCTATCAGATTATGTGTCATTTTTCCCTTTTGAATTATGGTATCGACAACAAATTAGTTTTCACTACTGAATTATGGTGACAATTATGAGTTCTGGTGAACTACTAGCAAACTAGTTTCACTAATGATCTATTTTCTAGCAAATCAGTTCATTGATGAATCTACTTCATTAGTGAACCATTTTTTGCTAACTTATTTATACAATAGATTTATGTATCTGAATTGGTCTAGTGATTAAAATGATTGCATTGTGTGATTGTGTAATATGTGGAACGCTTAAATGTGAACATGTGGATTCTTGAAATATGTATGGTGATGAGTCATGTGATTTTAGAATGCAAATATGCTTATTTGTGACCATTAATGTGTTAGGTGGTGCGACTGGGATTGGACCTTTAACTAGGCAAGGACACCCCACAGGAGGAACAAGTACCAGTTTCCACCTTTTTCTTGTATAATATTAATATTCTGAAATAACTTATTTGAGGATGATATATTATTGTGTTGTGATGAATGTTAAATCAACTATGAAATGTTGATTGAGTTGTTGATGAATTTGAGTTGATGACGAATATCAAACCGATTATGAAATGTTGATTGAGTTGTTGACGAATATCAAACCGATTATGAAATGTTGATTGAGTTATTGATGAATGTTAAACTGATTATAAAATGTTGATTGAGTTGTTGATGAATATTAAACCAATTGTGAATGCCAATTATGAATGTTAATTGAGTTGTTGATAATAGTGTTGGTGCCTTGGGACAAATTTTCATTATGTCACACTCCTATTAGACCTATTTCGGCTTTCTGGGATCAAATCTCAATCTTGATTGTGAGTTGCGTGATCACGAGATTCGCATCAGTAGCAGTATCGTTCCACCACCAATTGAGTGTAAGAGTGATGAGTAGACAGACTCACTCAAGAGCGAACCCTTAAGGGGGGACTACTGATCAAAATAATATGCATTATCCTCACTGTATGAAGTGCGAACAAAGACATCTGGAAGACTGCTCCGTTTCACTAAGGTGATGTTTTATATGCAAAGGAGAGAGTTATAAATGGAGAAAACTATCAATATTTAGGGCAAGGATGTCATTACTGCGGTGAAAGAGGTCATTATAAGAAGGAATGCCTTAACAAAAACATTGGGCAAACACAAAGTATGCAGCAGCCAACTCAAAGTTACCAACAATCCATCACAATGAATAGGTTGGGGAGGTCTTCCCAATTAGAAGCAAACCCTAACCGAGAAAGGCTAGAGGTATAAAATGACCAGACTCTAGGAAGAGTCTTCCACTTGACACATGAAAAGGTTAGGGTTACATCCAATGTGGTAGCAGGTACACTACTAATAAATAACTTTAATATGCTTTTGTTATTTGAACTGGGTGTTACCCACTCATTTATTACTAGGAGAATTATCACAAAATATGGGGAAGGAGGGTGAAAATAATATAGAAAGGGGTTTACAATTGGAACTCTGACAGGAAACAAGGTATGAAATAGAAGTAAACCTTATGCCTTTAAAATTACATGATTTTGATATAATCCTAGGCATGATTAGCTGAGTAAGTACAAGGCCAAATGTTTCGCTATACTAAAACTAGTATGTTCCAAATACCAAGGGTTTTGTAGTTAGTAATAATGCCTCAAAGAAAGGACTTGGGTGTGATTGATGTAATACGGGGAAGTGATCACTTATGCGTCAACACAGTCAAAAACTCATGGAGACAATTGCCTAATACATGACCTGGAGTCGGTTACTGTAGTATTTACTCTAAGAGTCTGGAGGCACTATCAATACGAGTCCCTTTAATTTCGAGGATGAAATTTATATTAGGATAGGAGGATGTAAACACCCAACAAAAAAAAGTACAATAAAAAATAACTCCACCGTCGCTACTAATTTTTGAATCGGCAGCGACATAATTTTAAATTGTTGATTTTTAAATCATGAGCAACATAGTTTTTGTTATTGATTTTAAATCAACGACGACATAGTTTTAAAGATTGGCAATGACATTGTAAAAACCAACAAAAATTAGTGTTTGACAAGCCTATCTTAGGAGAGAGTTAGAATAGAAACCAATATAAGATAACTCAAAAGAGGGATAAGGACAACCCTTATCATGCACCCAAACACCCTACCTTATTTAAGAAGGGGTATAAATACAAGGAGAGGGAGAGGGAGAGGGAGGGCGACTTTTCCTCATTCCAAGACCAGCTGCAGCAGCTGTATATGTCCAACAACATGATCTTACCCTCTTTTCTCCTTCTTAAAGAGAGTTGAACAAACCCCTACTGCATGTGCCTTCCTTAGTCGTGAGAGAGAGAAGCGAGAGCTTCAGAGGAGGTTGAACAACTACATACATGGATGGAGTAAAGGTTTAAAATCGATGGGGAGAAACCAACAGAAGAAGGAAAAACTAAGAAAAGAAGAAGGGAAAACTAAGAGAAGAAGAAAAGATATACTATCAAACTTTCCTTAAATCTATTTAGATTAATAAGGTATGGGTCTTGTAACCTCCTTCCTCTTGTTCTTATGACCTTGGAACTGAAAAGATGAAGAAAAACCATGAGGGAATGCCTAGAATTTTTACACCAATTGTGAAGGAAACCTAAACTAAAAAGAAGGGCGAAAATGGGGCTAAATGGAGACTTAATCCCAAAAAAATTTAACAAAGAAAAATGAATAGATTGAATGGACAAAACTTGGTAAAGGGTTGGCCATAACAAAGGGGCTAGATAGAATGTATTATGTGATGAAATACATGTAGATGTTCATGCTTGAAAATTGTATAATTCTGATGGTTTCTAAGAAGAAATTGTATGCTGGAACAGGAATGCATGTAGATGTTTATGCTTGAAATTGTGTGATTATGTAAGAATAACTTGTATACTGGAATCGAAATGCATGTAGATGTTCATGATTGAAATTGTATGATTTTTTTGGATTCTAAAAACAAATTGTATGCTGGAATCGAAATGCATGTAAATGTTCATGCTTGAAATTGTATCATTCTGCTGGATTCTAAGAACAAATTGTAAGCTTAAACCGAAATGCATGTAGATGTTCATGCTTGAAATTGTATCATTTTGCTGGATTCTAAGAACAAATTGTAAGCTTAAACTGAAATGCATGTAGATGTCCTTGCTTGAATTTTGAGATGGTAATAAATTGCAACATGATTTTATGACTATCCGTGTGATAAAAATGAAATAGAATCATTATGTTGTGTAGAATTGTTATCGCTTTTATTGATGTTTGTGTTGTTTGATGATGAATGAAGTGTGAATCGATGAGTTCTTTGTCCACCTTGGGTGAGAAACATTAGCAAAGGGAAGCCTAGCATAAGCTTTATGTTTGGCCGAAAGGAAGAAATGAAACCTGAAATGATTTCATTGTCATTGTTGATTTCTGAATCGGCAATAACAGGGGTTGTGTTGTTGACTTCTGAGTTGGCAGCGACTCAATTTTCATCAATAATTTTGATGTCAGCAGCGAATCAATTTTCATTGCCGAATTGTGATGTCAGCAACGAATTGGTGTTCGCTGTTGAATTGTGGTAGTTTTTGCTGTTGAATTGCAATGTCAGCAACGAATCAATTTTCTCTTTTATGAGGATGTTATGCTGTAAAATCACATGAGGATCATATGAAAGAAAGTACTAATTATGTAAAATTTTCATTCGGCACTCGTGTTGATAACAAGACTATAATAGGAATGCAAACTCATGAGTATGTCAATATGATGTAATGTAAATGTATAAATATGAAAATATAATATTATGGGCATGTGTATTGAGTATCCATCTTATAGGAATGTTGATTTACAAAACTATATATGTATGATGTCATGATAAGGAAGGGAACCTAATTACTAATTCACAGAATGTTATTGTGAGAAGTATCGAGAACCTAAAAAAAAAAATTTCTCTGATTTTGGATTTGAAAAGGCTGAGTCGTTACATGTTGTAAATAATTAAGTTTAAAAGATTTTTTGTCCCATATTGAAAAGATACTATCTTATTCTTCTAAGTTGAAGTATTTAAACAAAAAATATTTATTATAAACATGGAGTACATGCACTAAAGGGCTTCAAATCTTATATTGCAAAAATAAAACTTTCTTCCAATATTTATATAATGAACTTTGAAATGAGTTATTAATCAACTAAAATATAAAAAAACAAAGATCTTTGGGTAGGATAAAAACACATTTGAAGAAAAAAGGTCTTTAACGAATTTTGTCAGGTCACCCAAGTTTCAACTTGACCCAACGGGTTGACCAGTTTACTTCGAGCCAATTGCAGGCCTAAATTTTGGATGAAACAAACTCGACCAAGGCATCAAGTCAACCGAATTTTTTTTTTTTTTTTGATGTTTTATAATTTTATATGAAAAAAATTAAAAACAATCCATGTGGATATAGGTTATATATATTGCAAACAATTAAGTTTAAAAAATTATTTCAAAAGTTTTTTTATATCACATTGGAAAGATATTATCATATTCTTCTAAATTGAAGTATTGAAACCAAAAAGGTTTTTTTAATTCCATATTGAAAAAAAAATAATTTTTTTCTTGTGAACATAAAATATATATACTAAAGGGTTTCAAATCCCACATTGAAAAAATAAAACATTCTTATAGTATTTATATAGTGAATTTTAAAATGAGTTAGTAAACAACTGAAAAATATGAAAAAGAGGGGTCTTTAGGTAGGATAAAAAACACATTAAAAAAAAAGGTCTTTACCAAGTTTTTGTTAGGTCACCCGAGTTCCGGGTTGACCCGGCAGGTCAAATGGTTTACTCCGGGCTGATTGCAAGCCCAAATTTTTAATGAAATAGACTTGTCCAAATACTCAGGTCAACTAGAAAAATTTTAAGAAATATATTTGATTTTTTAATATTTTATATGAAAAAATTATGAAATAATCCATGTAGATATAGGCTAAACATGTTATAAATAATTAAGTTTAAAAGATTATTTCAAAAGGTTTTTTTTATCTCACATTTGAAATATACCATCTTATTTTTCTAAGTTGAAGTATTTAAACAAAAAAGATTTGTTATTTCATATTGAAAAAACATAATTTTTTTCTTTTGAATATAGAGTATAAATACTAAAGGGTTTTAAATCCCATATTAAAAAAATAAAACTTTCTTCTAGTATTTATATAATGAACTTCAAAAGGATTTAGTAACCAATTGAAAAATATATATAAAAAAATGGGTAGGAGAAAAAACAAATTTGGAAAAAAAAGGTCTATACTAGGTTTTTGCCGGATCACTCGAGTTCCGGGTTGAGCCGACGATTGACCTGTTAAACTCCAAGCCAATTGAATGAGAAGTTTATTAACATTTATCACTTTCTACATCTTGTTGTCGTAAATCTGCAAATGGTTATAGGTTACTCAACACCAATGTACCTGGTGATTTCAAATAATTTGAAGTTTAATAAAATGATTATATCCAGTACTAAGCATATTTTGGATGCCCTTATAAAATCATAAAGATTAATGTCTTTGATTACTTTTAGATATTCTCCAATTGCTAACAATTTTTATACATTAAACTCTTCTTTAGACTTTTCATTCCAACACTTTCTTTAGTAGGCTTTTATAATAAAGGCAAGCCCTATTTGTTGGTAAGGTGATAGTACCAAGTGGCATGTTCATAGTTGTAGGAGATAAAAGGATGAGTTATAGGTTATGTATTTCTATTCTCTTTATTGGAGGGCCCTTCACCAGATGGCATATTCTGAAGGTTCTATTCAAGCAACCTTTCTAGTAGCTTTTTTCTCTTAAATGGTTCTTCCTTCATATTCTATGATTTTTAAGATGATTGAGCTTTTAAAATGTTGTTTATATTTGTTTTCCCTCCCTTTTTAAAACCTCAAAAATAACTTATGTAAAGTTAAATATTTAGAAAGAATAAAAAAAACAACTGATTAGATATTATAATACAAGGAAAACAACCCAATGGAAGGTTCTAATTATTACGTGTAAGGGTAGGTTAGCTAACTAAGTTATTTATAAAAGGTCCATCCCTATTTAGTTAAGGGCCTTATTAGGCTGAAGTAAGGCCTATATGGCACAAATAGTATAGACCAGGATAAAGCACATCAGCTACTAATTGTGACCAAGTAGACTATTCGTAAGAGTTTGGTGGTTTAATAAGTATTGTAGGGTCAATGACAATCGAGACACTGTTAGTTCCTTATGCTAACCTAAAGTAACATGTGTGCAAAAGAAAGTGTTGTGTAGTTGTGCAAGAGCTTAAATAAATATCCCATTTAGATGAATAAAAATAAATAAAAAGAATGATGTATAAAATACAAACATATAAAATTAGTCATACAAATAATATAAAGATAAATTTTCAAGCAATAACAAATAACAACATGTTGATTAGTTTAGGAAAATAATCATAACAAAAATATTCAAAGCATATGTTGAAACACTAAAGTACATATTATCATAAAATCAAAAAATAAATCTTATCCGTAAAAGGATCCCTAATAGAGTCATCATTCTGTCACAAAAAACATCTTGACAAACTAAGCTAAAAATTAAAAAAAATAAATTGTCACCTAGTTTTATGGTACTAAGAACTCTAACTGATTTTTAGAGGTTCTAGATAAAGGACTAATTATGCTATAAAAAAGAATAAACTAGTATATGTACTTTTATTATTGAAGGTAAGGGACTAATAAGATTTAAAACTATGATTTGGGATCCAGATAAAATAATAGAGCTCAATTCTCACTTTTAAAGTATGAGTGTTGGACCTAAAAAGATGGTATATAATAAATTAAGCTTTGGTCTATCTCTTTGAGTTATATTGTAAAATAGACTCGAAGGTCGCTACTCAATCTTTATGGGTCTTTATGAGATCTCTTGAACCTAACCTAAATTCACTTGTCATATCAAGAGGGCTAAAAATATAAAAATAAATTCATGCATAATAATTATAGATATACACTTGTTTGCCTTTAATACGACATACAAGGAAAAACCTAAATAAAATTTACAATTCCTGGGTTAGTTTTGAATATCAAGGAGGATATAAAATACATCAAATTAAATAAAGGAAAAATATAAAGATAAATTACATCAATATTTATATATAAAACTATTTACACTTAATGTCACATTCAACTAAAAAAAAAATGCATTGGATGTCCAATCCATTTGAAACACTCTTATAGTATCTTTTATGGCCCTATAAATTCTAGTATGACTAATTTAGATGGGACCATGTCAACCTTGTTGTGGATCATATTCTTAAACAAGGTTAAAAGTGTGATGTATAGTATTGAACCATTATCAATAAGATTATTTATACCACAACATTACTATCATATTCTTAATCAAGGTTAAAAGTGTGATGTATAGTATTGAACCATTATCAATAAGATTATTTATACCACAACATTACTAAAATTAGTTGTGATGAATATAAGTTTAAGTTGATAACTTGACACGACCAAAAGATTGATGTCTTTTCCCAAGTGTAAGAGTGACGAAGTAATAAATAACTCGGCAAACTGGGTAAAACCACAACGAGGTTAATTGTATAAATTATAGACAACAATAATACAACAACAACAACAACAACAATAATAATAAAGAAGTTGATGATAACTTTGAGATGGAAGATTAATGTAAGGATTAAACAATGATAAAAACAAATGTCAAGGTTAGAGGATCTACCAATGGTATTTCAAAAAAGATAATATAAACTCTTATTATTCAACTGGAAACCACACACAAAGAAGGTTCCAATCAGATGATTTGCCATTAATAGCTCATTATAAATTGTTAACATGATCATATTAATTATCTTATTTAAGTAACACCAAACTTTTAAATATTATCAGGAATTCATGATGCTAACTTATGTTAACAACAAATCAAGTTCCTTT
The DNA here is from genome assembly GCA_018804465.1 of Populus tomentosa. NCBI lineage: Eukaryota > Viridiplantae > Streptophyta > Magnoliopsida > Malpighiales > Salicaceae > Populus > Populus tomentosa. The sequence goes on along the minus strand of CM031989.1, from coordinate 9,090,383 downwards.
CATAGTACAGGTATAGGTAACACCATACGGTTGAGCTATGAGAGTGCCAAGCATTTGTTGTACCAAGTGTTATACAACACAAATCTAGATTAACCATTTAACAAGCAAGGTATTAAGAATTAGTAAGATAAACAGATAAGACATGTTAATATTAAACATTAAGGTCCATGTTGAGTTTACATTATACTTATTCTTACACCATTAGTGTAACCTTTTCACATTGACATAATAAACTTAGCTAAACGTAATGAAGAAGAGAAACATAAATAAACAAAATAAGAACATAAATAAGATACAAGTTAACTAAGTAAAGGAAAGGAAAGGAAAAGTATAAACAAGATATTAATAAAAGCAAAACTTAAGAATTACAAAAAAATATAAAAAAAGAGAGCAAGAGCAAGTTCTTGATCTGAACAACCAACCCCCTAAATGCATGGCAAATGCCTCTTTTTATAGGCTAAAATTTGAAACTATTGAATTGTTGACTAATTATTGAGTAGGTGGCCAACTCTTGACTTGGTGAAAATCCTTATCTTCTTGTCTGAACAAAATGTTATTGTTAACATCAGAACTAGAACCAACTGTAGTCATGAAAGTTATAGGAAATTATCTTATCCTTCCAGGAAAAAAGATTGAGGTCATTTGGACTTGTAGAGCTTGAGATATGGGCTGAACACTGAACAATATTTGAGCTGCAGAACATATTCAAACTTCTCCACTATTGCTATAATTTGGACTTGAAAACGGTCTTTTTAAATATTTGACTCCCATTGTAGGCCTATGTCTTACCTTTCCATCCATATAAAACAGACCTAAATCCAAGATCTACAGACCCAGATATGACCCAATTACTGAACAGTGTTCTAGTTTGGACTGCACAAACATCTCTTTTCTAAGTTTGGCCCTCTCTTTGTCCTTTAAATTTTAGTACTTAAACTCATAAATCAATCCTTTCATTTATGTGATAGGCCTGCATTTAAAATGAACATTTACCATAAATTAAAGGTATCTTATATTATTAGATATGTTATTATAAAATATGCTTTAGTTAATGAGTTATTGATACTTCAAATGCAAAATGATGATATAAAACCTTGATAAAAATGCATTTTTAAGTACTAATCATAACTCATGGCCATTATTGGCTTAGAAAACACCAAACTATATTATTAGTCTTCTATTGATTCTAACTGGTTAATTTTGATAATTTATGCCTTTAATTTAACACTATCTTTGTAGTCGTTATCAAGATGAAGAAATTGGCTAAGTTTGGCCTTAAAAGAGTAGAGGAGAGCAAAATCCATGTTGGTGAAGATAGTTTCATCATCATCATCACTCATCCATGTAATATAAAGAATTTTCAATTTGTCATCCTCTTTGACTATGTTTTGTTCATCCAATTATTTCTTTAAGATAAAAAAATTCGTTAAATTTTTCACTTCAATATATGAGTTTCTTTTTTTTTACGAGAGAATGTCATCCCTTCTTTAAATATATTCTCACCTAGAAAAACAACAACACCAATAATTATGTTGTTTTTCTCTTTAAGTTGATCTTTTGTATTCATAAAGACTTAAAGTTACCTTGTTTTTCTATTTATTAGTTGTCAATCCCTTAGAGAAATACAATATTTCTCATTTTTTTTGTTAAAGTTCTTGAGTTTTTGGCCTAACATATGGAACAACATTGTCTTGTTGGTGTTTTGTTAATTGATTTCCAACATATTCATGGCAATAGCTCTGCCATTTTTTTTAGTGAGAGATTGGTAGTTTTTCAAATACTTATTTACTATCATAGGATAGCATTATTTGTTTTCCTAAACATTTAATTATAAACATGTTTCTTGAGTTGTTTAGTGTCTAAAACAACTTTTAAAGTGGATGAAAATAATGTTTTGGTAAGAACCTTCTTTATTTTTATAGCGAAAGTTTTTTATTCTAGTGTTATCCTACTTTCAATAAGAATTAATCATTGCACATCATTGCTATTTTATGCAGAATCATACTGAATCTTGTCTAAAACTTATTAAGGATGAACTTATGTGCCTCATGCTAGTAGTTTTAAATGTGTATTATTTATTATTAACCATAAAACTAGTTTTGTCTATGTCTAAAACATGGCTAGTAGTTTTATGCCTCATTCTAGAATGCATATGGTTTTGATTCATTTTTCCTCACTAGTGTATTTAGGCAATGCATTCTCCTAAACTAGGTTCCAGGTAACTATCCATGTTTCCATTTCATTTCCACATCTAGGATATGTTGATGGTTTCCATCTTGAAAATATTTTTAAAATCAAACCTTATTTTTTCAGTCATCTGAGTTTTATTTTATCCTCCATATCTATAGAGTCATGTTAGGGCAACTCTTACACATTTTAATTTAAAGCTCGAGTTAGAGTATGGTTGGAAGGTTTCATGTTTGACCCGTTGAGTTGGATTTAATAAAATTGTCAAAGCATTTTATTTGATCTGAGCATTATTATTTTACATGTAAAAACAATTTTGGTGTGTAACACGGATAATTATATTACTAATATAATGAATCTTAGCCTTACCAATTATCAAAAATGCCTTACCAATTATTGAAAAGCAAATATTCTATCTTTGAAATATTTATTTTTGGATGTTAATAGGTTAAAACTTCAAATTACATGACAACCTCTCTTTCTTTCTTTTTTATGTGAAACACGACAACCTTTTTGAAATGCCATTAGATGTGAAAATATATTGACTAGGTGAAATATTTTATGTAATTTAGTTTTGTCTGTGAATCGAAACCATAAATTGTCTTTTATCAAACAAGTTTATGTGGTTAATTCTTTTTTAGTTTAATCAGAAAAATGGTGAGTAGATGACTGATTAGTACTTAAGTGTATTTTTATTGACGTTTTATATCATCATTTTGCACTTGAAGTATCAATAACTCCTTAGTTAGAGCATGTTTTATAATAACATATCTAATAATATAAGACACCTTTAATTTATGGTAAATTTTCATCTTAAGTGCAGGCCTATCACATAAATTAAATGATTGATTGATGAGTTCAACTACTGAAATTTAAAAGACAAAGAGAGGGCCAAACTTAGAAAAAAGATGTTGGTTTAGTCCAAACTGAAACACTATTCGATCATTGGGTCATATCTGGAGTTGTAGATCTTTGGATTTAGGTCTGCTCTATATGGATGAAAAGCTAAGACATAGGCCTAAAACTTTCATGGGAGTCCAAGATTTAAAAATGTTGTTTTCGAGTCCAAATTGTAACAACAACGGAGAAGTCCGAATATGTCCTACAATCCAAACATTATTTAGTGTTCAGCCCATATCTGGAGTTCTAGAAGTCTAAATGACCTCAATGTTTTTTTATTGGAAAGCTGAGATAATTTTCTAGAACTTTCATGATATATGTCTGTTCAAATTCTGACATTATCAATGATGTTTTGTTCAGAGAAGAAGATAAGGATTGTCACCAAGTCAAGATGTGGCCACCCATTCAACAATTAGTCATCAAATCAATAGTTTTAAATTTTAGCCTATAAAAGAAGGCATTTGCCATGCATTTAAGCATCTTAGTTGTTCAGATCAAGATCTTGCTCTTGCTCTTTTTATTTGTATTTTGTAATGTTAAAGTTTTATTCCATGTTATATTTTCATTAATCTCTTGTTTATGTCTTTCATTTCCTTTACTATACTTATATAATCATTTTCTCCTCTTGTTTATTTATATTTCTCTTCTTCATAATGTTTAGCTAAGTTTATTATGTTAAGGTGAAAAGGTTTCACTAATGGTGTTAGAATAAGTATAATATAAACTCGACATAGATTTCAATGTTTATATCCAAGAAAATTTATTATTAACATGTCTTATCTTTTTATCTTACTAATTCTTAATATCTTGCTTGTTAAATGGTTAATCTAGATTTGTGTTGTATAACACTTGGTACAACAAATGCTTGACACTTTGATAGCCAACTGTATAGACCTACACTTGTGCTATGAAAGGAACTTGATTTGTTGTTGTTAATATAAGTTAACATCATGAATTCCTGATAATATTTAAAAGCTTGGTGTTACTTAAATAAGATAATTAATTTGATCATGTTAAAAATTTAGAATGAACTATTAAGAATAAATCATCCGATTAGAACCTCTTTTATGTATGGTTCCAGCTAACTAATAAAAAGAGTTTATACTATACTTATTTCTAATACTATTAGTGAATCCTTTAACCTTGACATTTATTTTTATCATTGTTTAATCCTCACATTAATCTTACAATCTCAAAGTCCTTTTTAACTTCTTCTTCTTTTTGTTGTTGTTGTTGTAATTTATATAGTTCACCTCCATGTGGTTCGATCTCGGTCTTGCCGGGTTATTTATTATTTCAACACTCCTACACTTGGGATAAGACATCAATTTTTTGGTTGTGTCAATGACACATTGGATGTTTAAAATAGCACCTAAAGAGGCTATGAAAAATGCTGAATTTCACAATACTTTATGTTTTGATAAGTTAGCTACAACATGATTTCATTAATAAATGAATAACAAAGTTAAGATTTGCAGACATTATTTAGGTTGAATGTTAAAAAAGAAATACCACTATAGAATGAAATATTGATCAATAGATATTTAATAAATCTTCTATGTGACAAAGCAATCTCTTACATTTTATTGCGCCAGAATGATATTTCATTCTCGATTTGAAATAAGATACCTTTAATTTATAGTAAATGCTCATTTTAAATTCAAGTATATCTCACAATTCAAATGATTGATTGCTGTGATTAACTATTGGAAGTGAAAGGATAAAGAAAAGACTAAGCTTAGGAAGGAGATGCCGATTCAATTCAAATTCGAACACTGTTTAGTTATTGGGTTATATCTAAAGCTATAGATTTTGGATTTCAGCTTAGTTTATTTGGCTGAAAAAATAAGAAATAGGCCTACAACTTTCATGAATATGGAAAGACCTAAATCTACCGTTTTTAAATTCGAAGTTTAGCCACAAAAGAGAAGTCAGAATCTGTCCTGCAATCTAGCCCAAACACTTCTCAGATGTTTACCCATATCTGGAGTTTTAAAAGGCCAAATGACATGACATTAGGTGGGTGGAAGGAAAAGACAATTGCCAACAACTTTCATGTAGAAGACATGCTCAAATTCTGATGGTAGCAATGGCATTTCATCCAGACAAGAGCTTGAAGGCTATCCACCACGTCCACCAGCAACATTACTTAGTATTTTAGACATATCTCGAGCTATAATGATCCAAATGCTTTGAAATTTGATGGGTGGAAGGAAAAGACAATTTCCAATAACTTTCATGAAGATCACTTTGCCAAATTCGGATTTCATCAATGTCATTTCGTTCAGCCAAAATGCTTGAGTGCTGTTGTCCACCAAGTCCACTAAATCAATAGTTGGGCACTACATCAATAATCAACTACCAAATGAATAATTTTGAATTTTAGCCTATAAAAAGAGGCATTTTTCATTCATTTAGGCATCTTGTTATTCAGATCAAGATCATGTTCTTGCTCTTTCTCTTTATATTTTTGTAATGATTAAGTTTTGCTTTCATTAATCTCTTGTTCATGCTTTTCATTTTCTTTACTATACTTAGTTAACTTATATCATGTATATGTTTTTATATTATTTATTTATGTTTTTCTTCTTCATAATGTCTAGCTAAGTTAATTATTTCAAGGTGAAAAGGTTTCACTAATGGTGTTAGAATAAGTATAATATAAACTCAATATGGACTTTAATACTTATATCCTAAACAACTTGCTAATAACATGTCTTATCATTTTTATCTTATTAATTCTTAATACCTTACTTGTTAAATGGTTAATTTAAATTTGTATTGTATAACACTTGGTACATCAAATACTTGATCATTCATAGTCTTCGGTCGACATCGTTGTTATGAGAGGAACTTGATTTGTTGTCAACATAAGTTAGCTTTAAAATTTACAAGTATGGTGTTACGTAAATAAGATGATTAATATAATCATGTTGATAATTTATAAAAAGTTTATATGTTACTTATCTCTAATACTATTAGTGGATCCTCTAACCTTTACATTTGTTTTTATCATTGTTTAATCTTCATAATTATCTTACATCTCAAAGTCCTCTTTAACTCATCACCACCACCACCACCATCATCATTGTTGTTGTTGTTATTTATAATTTATATAGTTCACCTCCCTATAGTTCGACCCCGGTCTTGTCGGGTTATTTATTACTTTGACACTTTTGCACTTGAGATAAGACATCAACTCTTTGATTGTGTCAAGTTTTTGGCGCCGTTGCCGGTAGAACAAACTCTTTCAAAAGACAAATCACCACCACTTTCACTCAAAAACCAGGAGAAATATTTTACCAATGTTGGGATAGGTATCAAGACTTGCTTAATACTTGCTCTCATCATGGTTTTGAAACATGGAGATTGGTTTCACATTTTTATAAAGGGTTAACACCTAAAGATAAACAAATAGTGGAATTGATGTGCAATGAAACTTTTGAAAATAAAGACCCTGATGAAGCAATGGAGTATCTAGACTTGCTAGCTGAAAATGCTCAAAATTGGGACACTACAAGTACTTATGAGGCATTAGGTAAGACTCAAACTCATACATCTAATAGAGGTATGTACAACCTTAGGGAAGATCATGACCTCCAAGCCAAATTTGCATCTTTAGTTAGAAAAGTTGAGGCACTAGAATTAAAAAAGAGTGGTCAATTAAAATATGTTTAAGACATTGTGTGTCAAATCTGTGAAACGAATAAACATGCAACCAATGACTGTCCAACTTTGCCTTCTTTCAAAGAATGCCTCCATGAACAAGCCCATACTTTAAATAGTTTTCAAAGGCCCAATCATAACCCATACTCGCAAACATATAACTCTGGTTGGAGAAATCACCCAAATTTCAGTTGGAAGAGTTGTAACAATAATGCACAAACTTTACAGCCATCGTTTCAAGCACACCATAATTTCCAAAACTCTCATAGATATACACCTCCTTATGCTCCACCTTCTAAAAAAAATCTTGAGGAAACATTGCATGCATTCATTGAAAAGAAGGAGACAATCAACACTCAAAATGCTCGAACCATAGCAGATCTAAAAGATACTCTTACAAAATTCACATCTACTCTCAGCTTTTAAGAGAAAGGTAAGTTTCCATCTCAACCACAGCAAAATCCCAAGAGGCAATACAATGCAAATGCAAGTAGTTCCGGAAGGCATCACATAGATTAAGTCAAATCAGTCATCACTCTTCGCAGTGGTAAGGTTATTGAAAAACCCACTCTTGAACCTTGTGAGAAAGATGATGAGTTAATCTCCAAGGGTAAGGAAGGGGTTGAAGCTAAACATTGCAAAGAAAAGTTTGATTCCCCACCAGCACTTTTATTTTCTCATGCCATGACTAAACAAAAAAAAAGTCAATCACAACTCTGAAATCTTTAAAACTTTCAAACAGGTGAGGATCAATATACCTTTGTTAGATGCTATTAAACAGGTACCTTGTTATGTTAAATTTTTAAAAGATCTGTGCACTGTGAAGAGAAAACTAAATGTGAAAACGAAAGCCTTTTTAGCCGAACAAGTAAAAGTCATTCTTTAAAACAATAATGCTTTGAAATATAAAAACCCAGTTATCCTATAATTTTTTGCTTTATTGGAGAACATAAAATTGAAAGAGCTTTACTTGATCTTGGAGCTAGTATAAATTTACTTCCATATTCAATCTTTCAGAGTCTCAATCTAGGTAAGTTAAAACCAACTTCTGTAACTCTTTTACTTGCTGATAGATCTATAAAAATGCCTAGAGGAATAGTTGAAGATATGTTAGTACAAGTTGATAAATTCATTTATCATGTGGATTTTATTGTCTTGGATACACAACTTGTTGAAGTATGTAATTCAATTTCTGTTATTTTAGGACGTCCATTTCTTGTAACTTCTAATGCATTGATTAATTATAGGAATGGACTGATGAAGTTATTATTTGGAAACGTGACATTGAAGATGAATATTTTCAACATTTGCAAGCAACCTGGAGATAATAATGATTTACAGGAAGTGGACTTTATTGAAAAATTAGTTTATGATCAATTTCAAACTACTTCCAGTGAAATTGAGTTTATTTTCAGGAACAATCAAAGGCAAGTAATTAGAGACCACAAATTGAAGAATTGCCACCACGATCAATTGAGTCTATACCTTCAAGTGTTCAACCACCAAAACTTGATTTGAAGTCGTTACCATTCAATCTGAAATACTCATTTTTGGGAGAAAATAAAACTTTTCCGGTAATAATCTCTTCTAAACTTAATGCACATCAAGAAGGTAAGTTATTACAAACTCTGAAAATGTACAAAAATACATTAGGATGGACCATAGCTGACATTAAAGGAATTAGTCCTTTGATTTGCACACATAGGATTTATTTAGAGGAAAATGCTAAAACCTCTAGAGAAATGCAACGAAGGCTTAATCTTAATTTGAAAGAAATAGTGAGGAATGAAGTTATTAAGCTTCTAGATAATGGAGTCATTTATCCTATTTCTGACAGCAAATGGATAAATCTTATAACAAATGAGAAAAATGAGTTAATTCCAACTAGGACTATTACTGGTTGGCGCATGTGCATTGACTATAGAAAACTTAATTCAATGACTAGAAAAGATCATTTCCCTTTACCCTTCATGGATCAAATCCTATAAAGAGTTGCAGGTCATGAATTTTATTGTTTCTTAAATGGCTATTCAGGTTATAATCAAATTGAAATTGCATTAAAAGATCAAAAGAAGACTACTTTTACATGTCTATTTGGTACTTTTGCATATCGAAGGATGCCTTTTGGATTATGTAATGCACCAGCCACGTTTTAAAGATGCATGCTTAACATATTCAGTGATATAGTTGAATGTTTTCTTGAAATTTTTATGGATGATTTTTCTATTTTTGGTGATTCATTTGATGATTGTTTGACTACCTTAGAAAAGGTTTTGAGTAGGTGTGAAGAGAAGAATCTTGTTCTGAATTGGGAAAAATATCATTTTATAGTAACAAATGGCATTGTGCTTAGTCACATTATTTCATCAAAAGGAATTGAGGCTGAGAAATCTAAAATCGAGTTAATTGCCAACTTACCAACACCAAAATTTGTTAAAGATGTTAGATCATTCTTAGGACATTCTAGTTTTTATAAAAGGTTCATCAAAGATTTTAGTGTCATATGTAAGCTATTATGTAACCTTCTAACAAAGAAAAATGTTTTTGAATGGACTCAACAATGTGAAAAGGCCTTTGTTAAACTTCAAAACTTGCTTACTTCTGCTCCTGTTATTCAACCTCTTGATTGGTCATTACATTTTGAAATAATGTGTGACGCTAGTGATTATGTCGTGGGTGTTGTTTTGGGGCAAAGAAAATATAAGAAACCTTATGTGATTTACTATGCAAGTAAAACTTTAAATAGTGCTCAAATGAATTACACCACCATTGAAAAAGAATTACTTGCAGTAGTATTTGCATGTGAAAAATTCAGGTCTTATCTTGTTGCCTCACCTATTATTGTTTTTAGTAATCATGCAGCTTTGAAATATCTTCTTTCAAAAAAGGATTCTAAGGCAAGACTGGTACGATAGATTTTATTACTTCAAGAATTTGATATCACAATCAAAGATAAAAAAGACACCGAAAATATTATCGTAGATCAATTGTCAAGATTGACAACAGATTCGAGATCTGACATCACACTAATCAATGACTACTTTCCTAATGAGTCCTTATTTTTTGTCTCTACAATACCTTGGTTTGCTAATATTGTTAATTTTCTTGTTTTAGGACATTGGCAGCTCATTGGAGTACCCTAGATAAAAAAAAAAAAAAAAAAGTTCTTAAACGAAGTAAAGAATTTTTATTGGGATGACCCATATTTATTCAAATATTATCCTGATCAAATATTTCAAAGATGTATTCCTGACAATGAGGTAAATAGTGTCATTAAATTTTGTCATTCTAAGGCATGTGAGGGTCATTACTCATCAAGAAAAACAACTGCAAAAATCTTACAAAGTGGATTTTACTAGCCTACCATGTTCAAGGACTCACATGCATTATGTAAAACTTGTGAAAATTGTCAAAAGTTGGGATCTATTTCAATATGTCACATGATGCCTTAAAATCCTATTCTTGTCATTGAGATATTTGACTGTTGGGGTATTGATTTTATGGGTCCATTTCCTCCATCATTTTGTTTCTTGTACATATTAGTTGCAATAGATTATGTTTCAAAATGGATAGAGACAATTTCATGTCGAAACAATGATCACAAAATAGTGATAAAGTTTTTGAAAGAAAATATTTTAAGTCGATTTGGAATCCCTCGAGCCATGATAAGTGAACACATTTCTGTAATAAGTCATTTGAGTCTTAAATGAAGAAATATGGAATCACACACAAAGTTGCCACCCCTTATCACCTTTAGATAAGTGGATAAGTGGAACTTGTTAATAGGAAGATCAAACAGATCTTGGAGAAAACAGTGAACCTTAATAGGAAAGACTGGTCTTTAAGACTTAATGATGTACTTTGGGCTTATCGAACTGCTTATAAAACATCATTAGGTATGTCACCTTATAGACTAGTCTATGAAAATCCTTGTCACTTGCCTGTGGAACTTGAACGTAAAGCTTATTGGGCTATTAAAGCTTTCAATTCAAATCTTGATAATGCTAGTCAGATATGAAAATTACAAATAAATGAGCTTGAGGAAATAAGAAATGATGCATATGAAAATTCAAGAATTCATAAAGCAAGAATCAAAGAGTTTCATGACAAGAAAGTACTGAGAAAAACATTCAATGTTGGTCAAAAAGTCTTACTTTGTAATTCTCGACTCCATGTATTTTCTGGAAAGTTAAGATCAACATCGACGGTCCTTTTATTGTGAAACATGTGTATCCATATGGGGCCTATGATATTGAGAATCCAAAGAATGGTAATGTTTTCAAGGTAAATGCACATTGTTTGAAAGTTTACTTTGACCATTTTTTTGTTGAAAATGACTCAATTGAATTGAGTGATCCTGTATATAAAGATTGATTCTTTTGCTCACATTGTTTTTGTGTTTTTTTTATGTGACTTTTGTTTTGCTAGTTTCTCTCACCCCGGTCAAAAGGTGGATAACGGTACTCTGTGACTTTTAAGTCGGTTCTTTCAGTTTCCCATGATAGCTGATATCTATGTATATATTTGTTCAATTCCTTGTTCCTTCTCTTTTCTTTGCATCTCTTTTCCACTTCTCATCTAAAAAAAATGGACATCACTCTTGAAAATTTGAAAAAGTATTTTCTCGCTTTGCCTCAAAATGCGATTGCAAAAATTTACTGTGCTAGATGTAAAAGATTGAGATTATTAATAAACCATGGAATTCCTGAAGATATTCGCTGGCTAATTGAAGCAAAGGTCCGATTATCAGGTGAGTCTTTAATTTTTTTCATTTCATACATGCTTGGAACAAGTAAAAGCACTTTTGCAAAGAAACGTCATGTAAAACGACTGAAAGTCTGTCACAGATGTGCCAGATGGACTTGTAATGCAAAATGTTGTTCTTTAGGAATGGTATCTGTAAACCGTGAAGATAAAATACAGTTCATTAAGGATGGCCTGAGCAAGGAGTCTTTAGATAATCTTTTATTGACTCTTGAGATGCACCCTAGTGGATATGTGCATCATGCAATTCATGATTTATGGCCACAATTCCATAAAGAACATGCTCGATATAGTCTTGGGAATCTAACTAAAAAAGACCATGTTTGCTAGTTTTTAAGAAAACTAGATGGGAAGCCTATGCCCGACCTATAGAGGGCTTTTAAACTGTTCTTGGACGTAAAATCAAGGGAAGATGTGAGCCATAATCACAACTACTTGTACATACACATGTTTTCAACTTGTACATACACATGTTTTCAAAAAAAGAGAGAGAGAGAGAGAGACTCTAACTGGCCTACATATAGGTGGTATGAATGCATTTTAATTTCTCATCTATAAGATCTTATCTTCCTTCCCTTCATTTCTACTTAACCTACACTTTCAATAGCTATCGAAGTGTGTAGAAATGGTAGGTTCCTCAAGTCATCAAATAAGAAATATTTGTGTTTTTAGCGGATCCAATCCTAGGAAAGAAAAAGTGTTTTTAGAATCAGCAAATCATCTTGGTCATGTATTAGCTGAGAAAAAGATTCATTTAGTGTATGGAGGAGGCAGCCTTGGGTTAATGGGGAGTGTGTCAACAGCTGTATTTTTAGGAGGCAGTCAAGTTTTGGGTATCGTTCTGATTAATACTTAAAAGTTCATATTTATCAAGGTTTTATATCATCATTTTGCACTTGAAGTATCAATAACTCATTAACTAAAACATGTTTTATAATAACAAGTCTGATACTATAAAATGCCTTAATATATGGTAAATATTTATCTTAAATGCAGGCCTATCACATAAATCAAATGATTGATTGATGAGTTCAATTATGAAAATTGAAAGAACAAAGAGAGGGCCAAACTTAGAAAAGAGATGTTGGTACAGTCCAAACTGGAACACTATTCATGTGGACGTCAAGATCTAAGAAGGCTATTTTCAAATCCAAATTATAGCAACTATGGAGAAGCCCGAATCTGTCCAGCAGCCCAGACACTATTCAGTGTTCAACCCATATCTCGAGTTCTAGAAGTCTAAATGACCTCTATTTTTTTTCCTGAAAAGCTAAGACAATTTCCTAGACCTTTCATAGTATAAGAGGACCTAGTTCTGATGCTAGCAATTTTTTTTTATTCAGACAAGAAGATAAGAATTTTCACCAAGTCAAGAGTTGGCCACCCACTCAACAATTAGTCATTAAATCAGTAATTCTGAATTTTTGCCTATAAAAGGAGGCATTTACCATGCATTTAAGGGCTTGATTGTTCAGATTAAGAACTTGCTCTTCCTCTCTCTCTCTTTATATTTTTTTTGTAATTTTTAAGTTTTGTTTTCATTAATATCTTGTTTATGCTTTTCATTTCCTCTCCTTTACTTAGTTAACTTGTATTTTCTTTATGTTCTTGTTTTGTTTATTTATGTTTCTCTTCTTCATTATGTTTAACTAAGTTTATTATGTCAAGGTGAAAAGGTTACACTAATGGTGTAAACTCAACATGGACCTTAATGTTTAATATTAACATGTCTTATCTTTTTATCTTACTAATTCTTAATACCTTGCTTGTTAAATGGTTAATCTAGATTTGTGTTGTATAACACTTGGTACAACAAATGTTTGGCACTCTCATAGCCCAACTATATGGTGTTCCCTATACCTGTGCTATGAAAGGAACTTGATTTGTTGTTAACATAAGTTAGCATCATGAATTCCTAACAATATTTAAAAATTTGGTGTTACTTAAATAAGATAATTAATATGATCATGTTAATAATTTATAATGAGCTATTAATAACAAATCATCCAATTGGAACATCCTTTATGTGTGGTTTCCAGTTGAGTAATAAGAGTTTATACTATACTTGTTTGAAATACCATTAGTGGATCCTCTAACCTTGATACTTGTTTTTATTAGTGTTTAATTCTCACATTGATCTTCCATATTAAAATTCTCATCAACTTCTTCCTCTTCCTCTTTATTATTATTATTATTATTATTATTATTATTATTGTTATTATTGTATTATTGCTATTTATAATTTATACAAGTAACCTCCCTATGGTTCGACCTTAGCCTTGCCGGGTTATTTATTACTTCGACACTCCTGTACTTGGGAGAAGACATCAATCTTTTGGTCGTGTCACGTTCCAAAAGCTTTAGCCAAAGGGGACATCATTGGAAACACAGTTGGAGAGGAACTACAGGTCTCCACAATGTCTGATCGACTGAATGCAATGTTTAATCATGTTGATGCCTTCATTGTCTTACGAGGTGGTCTATGTACATTGGAAGAGATCTTTCATATTTTCTCTTGGGCCTAACTTCACATTCACCATAAACCTATAGGTTTGTTAAATGTTAATGGTTTTTATGATACATTGTTGTCTTTTCTTGATCAAGCTGTAGAACATGAATTTCTAACATCTTCAGCATGACGAATCATATTCTCTGCTGCTACTGCTGAACAATTGATTGACCAACTACAATCTTTCATCCCTGTAATTAATCCCTCCATGAGTTGCATAAATTGGTCAAAAATAGAAAGTCGTAAAAAGCTTGGATTGGATTTGAGCCTTTGTTTGTGAAACCTTGTGTCTTTTTGTTTTATTATTTTGTTTTGTTATTTCTTATACTTGTTTAAGTGTGTTTCAGGTTTATCAGTATTCGTTGTTTCAGATGATGTCTTTTATACTCTATCTTTCTACCTTAGAAAATTGAGGACAATGTCTCGTTTTGGTCTAGGGAAAAGGGTAGTAGTTGATACTTTAAAAAAAAATTAACTATTTATGTTTTCTATTTGCAAAACCGTTGATGGCACAGTCAAGGAGTTCTTTTGTTAAAGTAACTCTTGAGATGCATCTTAGTAAACATTGTTAAAGATCTATCAGAATACTTTTTGAAATATTTAGATTTACAAACTCTCTATTATTATCAATTACTACTGCTCATATACTCATTTAACAAGTATTCTTACACATTCATTTTCACACACACAATTTAACACATATTGTGGGTTGCATATTGGATTATTATATTATTTATGTTCTTTTGTTAAAGGTAACAACTAAAGGAAATGGATAGTATATAATTTGTAAAAAAAAAATTATAATAAATGTAATTAATTAAATAAATAAAAACATAGATAAGTTTCGTTTCGTAGCCTTCCTAACCTAAGCAATTAAGCCCGAAGGGGTATTTTAACACCTAATACTCTAAAGTCAACTGACTTGAGAGTTATTAGCCCAACGCTTGTTACATGGATTGATGAGAAAAGCTTAAGGGAATCAAACATTGCACTATCTACGTATCAGTATCTGCAACCCGAGTTATTAAGCTCGAAGGGGTGTGTCAACACCTGATGCCCTAAGACCAACTGGTCTAAGAGTCATTAGCCGAAAGCTCATTACATGGGTTAAAGATGCATTGTGTTTTAAGTTATATGTACATAAAAAAAAAAAGAGAAAAAAAAAAGAAAAGAAAAAGAAAAGGATAATAATCTCAACCCAAGGAAGTTAACGTTAAACATTAGAACAAAATAATGTTTTCTTCTAATAAAAGCCCCATCATCTATGTTTTCATACATTGAGCACATAAAAAAAAGAAGGTTTATTAATATCTTGTTTCAACAATATGAAGCAGATATATATAAATTTAATGAGAGTTTGTTTATATGAATAGATTAATGAAAGTTGAATAATGAATGCCTTGCTTTGTGGAACTTGCAAATTGTTTTTCTATTTTAACGCTTTGATTACTAGGGACTAGTAATAAGCTAGTTAGGGGGTGTGATTAATATTTAAAAGTGCATTTTTATCAAGGTTTTATATCATTATTTTGCACTTGAAGTATCAATAACTCCTTAACTAAAGCATGTTTTATAATAACAAGTCTGATAATATAAGATACCTTTAATTTATAGTAAATGCTCATTTTAAATGCAGGTATGTTTCACAATTCAAAGGATTGATTGTTGTGATTAACTATTGAAAGTGAAAGGACAAAGAAAAGGCTAAGCTTAGGAATGAGATGCTGATTCAATTCAAATTTAAACACTGTTCAGTCATGAGGTCATATCTGGAGCTACAGATCTTGGATTTCAACTTGGTTTATTTGGCTGGAAAGATAAGAAATAGGCCTACAACTTTTTATTACTATTTTTTTTGCTTTTAATATTTTTTTTACTTTATTTGTTTTTCAATTTCATCCCTGAGCATTTTTTTTTTGTATCCAATGTGACTTTCAATCTTTTTATGGTTATTTTTTATTGTTTCATTTTCTTGATGTTTTTTTTTTTTTAATTTCATCCCTCATCTTGATCTCATGAGTCAGGTCACTAGTTTTGAGGATTAGTTGGGTTGACTCGAGTTTTTTTTTTACATTTCTTATTTTACTTCGGTCTTTTCTTTCATATCCTTTTTTTTTAATATTTTTTTATCCTAATCTCATATCGCAAATCGCGGGTTAATTGAGTTAACTAGGGTTCACTCATTTTTTTATATATTTTTTTTAAATTGATTTTTTTTTTAATTTCATTGTTTGACATTGAATTATTGAACTTTGAGCTTCGTGCTTTTTTCTGCTTTTCTTTCTATGGAGGTTGACCCATGTCGCCAGTTAGTCAAGTTAACTTAAGTTTATTCAAAAAAAAAAATCAATGTTTTTTTCTATTGATTTAACTTCATTTTATTTCCACATCATTTTAAAAAATAAATTTATCATAATCTCATTTTGCTAGTATTGGGTTGTCGGGTAAGCCTGGATTGACTCCGATTTTTTTTCTTAGATATTTCTTTTTTATTTTTATTTTTATTTTTATTAATTTTATCTTTTAACATTAGATTATTGGGCCTTAAACTTTAATATTTTTTTCTCTTGTTTTTTATATGATTTTCTTGATTTATTGTTCTGGATTATAAGTTAGTCAAGCTAACCCAACTTAACTTGTATTATCACCGTCTAGATTTTTTTTATATAAGAACAAATTTTACTCAGCTTACATCATAGCGGGAATACCTATCTAGTTAAACCTAAACTTATTTCTAAATTCTCAAGACGCCCAATTGCAGCCTCAAGGATTGACCTCTTCATCATGGGAGGGTTATGACATCTATTAAAACTTTTGTTGACAATATAATTATGAATGGGAAATTTTGCGGATTAGTTATGTTTTAAGATAATTGATTTTTACAAGAAAATAAATAAAAAAAGATATGTTTTTCTAAATAATATGGGTATGTTAGTCAAATATTTGTTTTCTTCTTTATTTCTTGTTATTACATTATATTTTTTATTTTTATTTTTTTATATTTAATATTTTTAATATTTGTAGCTAAATTCTCACTTATATTTTTTAATTGGATGATGAATTTCTATGGTTTATTTTTTTAATTCAATTTTCTTATAATTTTATACATGTAGTTTAATTTTTTAAACAATGAATTTATTAGTGAATATAGAATTTTTTGACGAGTATCACATGATTTAATAGGATTGGATAGAAGAAAGGACACATGGAAAATTCCATTAAGAAATAAAAATATCACATAATGCATAATGCATAGTAATTGAATAGAATTATAAAATATTTTTTACATTGGAAAATTCCATTAAGAAATAAAAATACAATGACAAACATGTTATTAAATTATTTTTATTGATTAAATACATAAATGATTGACACGTGATCTTTTAACTAAGAAATAAAAAATATATATAAATTTTAATGTTTTATATATATAGAATTCATAAAACAATTTGTATAGGAACAAAATCCATTAAAAATAAAAATAGAATAATAGAATAAATAATTAACTCATAAAAAATATATAGCATTCCAAGTTTCAAAAGAAAGGTTGGGATGATAAAAATCAAATTAGTGTTACTTATCAAATAAAAAAAAAAAGTATATAAAGTGACAAAATACCCCGCATTGTTAACCTACAAAACAAGATAAATTAAGCACCATATTTCCATCTTCTCAGTTTTTTTTTTCTTTTTACTTAATTCATGAATTATTGAAAAATAAAACTAATTCTTCTAGGAAAATTACTGTTTTACCAAAACTTGATTACTTGTAATGGTATAATCATTAATTGTTTTTATAGATTGATTTGTCATTTTTTCTTTTTGATATTAAAATTACTAATATAATGCCGAAGAATATTTTTGTGGTTTCTCTTAAAAATAATATAATTATTTTGATGTTTTTAAAAATAAAATTAACAAAACTCTCATCCAAATGTTTTTTTTATTATTTTACTTTCATTTTATTATAAATTCCAAAGATATTTAGAGGAATTTACATTTGTTAAATATATATTTTTAAAAAAAAAATAAAACAAAACCCTGTTAGGCTGGCGTTTAGAAGGTCTCGACAATCTTGATACCATGGGGTGGGGCTTACCCCTAACATGTATAGGGTTTAGTGGCGACGATCATTTCTTTGTATTTCCTTTTACTCTCTCCCCTCCCTCGAATCCCACACTAGCCCTTTTAAAAAAATCAGACCAGCTCCTGCAATTTATTTATCCTTCACATTTGATTTTTATCTTTTTGATTACTATTTTTTTTGTTTTAAATAAGCCATGAAATTATAAATATTTTTTAATTTTTACCTCTCTTTTAATTTTTAATCTTTCAGATTTGGTTATTTTTTATTAATATTTTAAAAAAATAAGCTATAAAATTACAATTGTTTTTCAATTTCAACCCCCCTTTCATTATTTTTTTTTTATCTTTCAAATTTAGTCTTCATTTTTTTATTGCTATTTATTTTGTTTGAGATCATTTCTTAAGTTTTTTTTTTTTTTTACAATTTCATCCTCTATGAGTTTTTATTTATTTCAAATTTGATCCCTATTCTTTTTATTGCTATCTTTTTTTGGCAAGTTTTTTAAATTGATTATTTTTCACGATTTCATCATTCAAAATTAAATTAGTTGAAAATTAAGTTTCTTGATTAAACCCTATTCAAGGATTTCATGGGTTCCAAGTTTTAGATAATAGACTGGGTATAGGAGATTTGTTGGAATTAGCTTGGTTGTTTTCTTTTTAAAAAACTAATGTGTTTTTTATCCTTTTCTTAGAGATTTGCTTTATTATTTTTAATGGTTTACTTTCTATGGAATTAATCTCGAGTTCATGATTTCAAAGGTTAACACGGTTAACTTTTGTTCTTTTGGTCCTTTTTTAAAATTGAATAATTTCAATTTTAATTTTTAACATTTATTTTATTTGAAATTGGTCTTCATACCTTTTATTTTTTTCTATTGGGTTATCTTGATCATATACCTATGATCACAGGGTTTGCGGGTTTGTGGATTAACTAAAATTTTGTTTCATTGCTTTGTGGTTAATCCTGGGTTTAGAATCTAAGTCACTGGTTTCAAAGGTTAATATAAATTGATTTTTTTAAAAAAATTAAATTATTTCAATTTCATTCTTTAACATTTGATTTATTGAAAATTGATCTTTGTAAATTTTTTTATCATTTTCTTTCTATTGGATTATCTTGATCATTTTTTTTTCACAATCTCATCTATTATGAGTTTTTTTCTATCAAATTTGATCCATATTTTTTTTTATTGCTATCTTTTTTCCGTTGGAAAGTTTTCTAAATTGATATTTTGTTTTACAATTTTATCATTCAAAATTAAATTGGTTAGAAATTAATCTTTTTTATTGAACTTAGTTAAAGAAATTTCACTACTTTCATGGTAGCAGGGTTTCTTGGTTAACTCAAGTTGACTCATATTTTTTTCATTATAGTTTTTATATTAAATTTCTTTTTTTATTTTTTGTCCATTAACATTAAGTTTTTTGTTAATTAAGTTCTATGGTATTGTTCAATTTTCTTCGGAATGCGTTGATCCTCGTATTATGACTCGATTATAGATTTTGCATCTCGACCTGGGTGAGCTCATATAGTTTTTTTTCTACTTTTTAAATTATATTTTTTCTTAATTTTCATCATTTAAAATTTTATTTGCTAGATAATGAGCCTTACTTTTTTCCTTTTTTTTTTTTATAGTTATGTTCTCATTTAATTTATTAAAAATTGATATTCAAACTTTTTTTTTTGTACTTTTTTATATGAGATTATCAAATTTTATATTCATTGTCTCAAAGTTTGCAAGTTAACTTTATTTAACTAGATTTTTTTTGTTGTTGTTTTAATTTTATCTTTTATCATTGAGTTGTTTAATAATCTAGTTGTTTAATTTTTATTGTTATTGTTTTCTTTATTTATTTATTGTTATTGTATTTTTATTTTTTAATTAAATCATTTAAATTATCAATTTAACTAATGAACAGATCTCGGATTTTTTTTTTCTTAACAGTTATTTTTTTAGAATGAAAAAAAAGGGTGTCCGGCCGGCAGCCTTGATATGAAAGAGTAATGTAAACGTAGATATTCAGGAAAAAGTATACTTAAGAAGGTCTCATCCATCTCTATCATCCTATCATCTTTGTAAGAGAAATTAAGCTCCGTGTTCATGTCTATCATGGGACGCTTTTTATTTACTAGTTTCACCTTAGAGTAAAGGGAAAAGGTCAGTATACTCTTTGATTAATTGAATGCCAATCTCCTCAAAAGTCTACTTCCACTTTTGTCATCTTCTCAGTCTGTGTGTGCCTTCTTTACACGAACACTCAAACTCTGATCAGCACACCCTATCCTAGGCGTCTGCTATAATGTCAATGATTCGGATTAATATATATATAGTGTGTGTGAGAGAGAGAGAGTAGAGAAAAAGAAATTTAATAGCGTTATCAAAGCTGCAGTGATGACATCCATTATATATTTTTAAAAAATCTGATGAAATAAATTCAACGACAATAAGAAAAACAACAAATGATGATGCGGTATAAATTGTTCTTAAGCAACTGAGTTCTGGTATTATTAAATAGCTCTTATGTCTCATTCTAATTTTTATTAATGATTTTTTATTATTAATGAATTTTTATTATTAAAATCTTTTTTATTATATTAATATATATCATTATCAGAGTTTTAATATATCTTTGATTTTTTTTCTTTCTTTTATTCTTATTTTTTTTCTTTGTAATTTATTTAGCAATTTAACATGTTTGACTATCATACTCACTAAACGTTATTATTCCCCCAAACATATAAAAATATTTTACACTTCAATTCTTCTATATAACAACACATTACTTCTATATTACAACAATTTTTATTACCAAATTGCCCATGCTACCATCCACTTAACTAAGGTAATTGATTGAATGACATGTAATTGATAGTTTCTTCCATGTAAAGAAAGGGGGGGAAAATAGTTTAAAATATAAATAAGAATAAAGAAAAGAAAAGAAAATCCTTTTTTAAGCTAGACAATATTCATCAACGCAAATAAATCAATAAATCTTAGATATGAACAAGTAAAACTCAACTCAATTAGACATTTAACGTGTAATTCAAGGACAAACTTAACTCAATTGAAATATAAGGATATATTTTGTGTAATAAGAGGAAAAAATCATATAACTTGAACTTAGGGGTGAGAAGGTTTTTTCTTGGGATTTATTAGTCATTATAAAACAAGAGAGGGTTAATTAGTATTTTTACATCTTTGTTACACGTTGTAATTACTAAAATATTTTTTTTAAAAAAAAATATTTTGATTAGGTAAAGGGGCTTTTTGGGTTTTTTTATTTTTTTTATACAATGCAATTACTTATACAATAATCTTTTTTTACTTTGAATACAAAGAAACTTAAGTTATTTTCTATTGGTTTTTTATTATTATTCTAGCATGGGGTCAAGTGTAATTGGGTTTTTAATATATATATATATATATATTAAATTAAATTAAATTAAAAATGGTTGACTTATGCCTAGCACGAGCCTGGATGTCGGCATCATTTATACTCTTTAGGTGATATATGTGGTGCTAAAATAACTCTGAACATCGTTGTCTAGGACGACGTTCGATGTTCTTCACTACCCCCATGATTGTGGTGAGATGCATGCTATCAGAAGATAAGCAGTTAAGCTACATTCACATATTTTTTCTTCCCTTTCTTTTTCCTCTCTCTCTCCATCTAAAAAAACATGTTGGCTATTGAAAAAAAAAAAAAAAAAAGATTAAGAAGTCTGGTTTTTTGTTTGTTGAATCAAATTAAGTCTTTATTCTTTTGATTATGCATTTGGTCTTGAATTTTTTATTGAATTAATTTTTTTATTTTTCATTTTATTCTTTGATATTTAATTTTTATATCAAATTTGATCCTCATTCTTTTAATTACAATGTATTTGGTCTTGAGGTTTTTATTGATTTTTTTTTTCAATTTTATTTCTTGATATTTGATTTTTACATCAAATTTGATTCTCATTCTTTTTATTGTTCTTTTTAGTTTTTTTTCTTAATTAAAATTGTTTTTCAATTTTATCCCTTATGATTTGATTTGATTTTTTATTTGTTAAATTTGATTCTTATTCTTTTAAAATCTACTTTTTCTTTCTTTTTTATCCCTTTTTGTTGATTTTTTTAATTTTATCCCTAATTATTTTGGTTGGTTAAGAATTTGAGATTATTATTTTTTTGAATTTGCCTTTTATATTGTAATTCAACCTCATTATCAGTGTCACAAGTTCTGAAGCATGGACCAGGTTGGCTTCAGCTATTTTTATTTTATTTTTAATTTTATTCATCATTATTAGGTTTGTTGGAAATTGCTATTCTTTATTTCTTTACCTTTATTTTCTATAATGTTATCCCAATATTATGTCTTAGATCATGGATTCTGTAGGTTCACAAGGTTTGACTTGGGTTTTTTTTTCATTGCTTTTAATTGTTTTTAAAATTTTGCATTTCATTATTAAATTGGTTTGAAAATTGAGTTTCATAATTTTATCCAGTTTGTTTTTCATAGGGTTATCCTGGTCCCACAACTAGGTTATAGATTTGGTTTGATTTTTGTTCAGGCCGGATGATAAAACATTATCATATCCAGTTTTTTTGGAGGATGTATTTTTTAAAGTTCATATATGTGCTGACTTAGACAAACTCATGTCAATTTCTTTTTTTATTTTAAATTATTTTCTTTTTAATTTTATCATTCAACATTTTATTTGCTATATATATATATATATATATATATATATTTAAAAAAAATTAGTATTTGATCTAAAACATTTTCATATATGTTAACAAAAATTCAATTTACTTTAAAAATAATTTAAAAAATATTATGATTGGAAAAAAATATTATTTTAATTTCTTGAACGTTAAAGATTAAATGATTATGGAGAACGTAAATTAAGCTAAAAAACATCCATTTTTATAGGAAGCTTTGAGGAAATCATATAAATTTACCTAAGTAATCTTAGGGTGGCTCTCCAAATATTTGCATATGTGTTCATTAAAACTAACTTATTTTAAGCTTGCTGGAGTGTTTTGTATTCAATCATGCAAACATTGTAGAAACTTGTCCAACTAAAAAATTTATGATTTTTATGGACCTCGAAAAAAAAAAATTGGAAGCATTGTAACTTATTTTCTAATGGTTCAATTAAAAAAAATATATTCTTTTTAGCTAAAGAGAAATCATTCTCGTGAGTTAAGAAGATGAGTAGATTTTCTCTAAATAATTTCTCAGTCAACTAAGCAACACATTATTATTGTTATATGAAGGACACTTAACTAGAATTTTATGCTCTAAATACTGAGGCAGCCTTATAGAATACTCGATTGATAAAATGAAAGAAAATAAACTAGAGGATTTCATCAAATGACTATTAATGGATCTTTCATTATCTTAAAGGTATATAAGATACTTTCTTGGTATATAGAAGACATGTTGATTTTGTTAGTTATGTTGACTCTTATTATACTGAAGATTTTGATTGTTGAGGATATATATCACAAGTCATATACTTTCTTGGTATGTCATATTGTAATCTATTATTGCATTGTCTACCATAAAAGTTGAAAGGTTTTTAGCAACTTAAGTATATAAATAGCTATTTGGTGGAGAGGTTTGTTTAGTGAACTCAATTTTGACCAGGATATAACTTTGTGCATGATGGTCTAAATGTCATACATCTAACTAAATACCATATGTTTAATAAGAGGAAAAATATATTGATGTCCCCATTTCATTTGGGTTATTACTTCTTTTAAATGATGCTATTGTGAAAAATGTTGTTATTACAATTAACTCAATTAATATGTTGACAATATTACTTTTTCTATACAAGTTTAAGTAGTGCTTAGATTTTATATGCGTTATTAAAAATGGCAAAACTTAGCCTTAAAGGTGTTTGAATGCAAGGTGAAGTGTTTTCAACTAGTATGAAGACTTGTTGAGTACATATTGTATTATAGGGCTAATGTTATATGACAAAATGACCCACTTCAATTAGATAGTCTAAAGGTATGGTGACATTACTCCCACAATATAAACCTTTTATGGTTGTATGGCCTAATATACCTTCGGATTATACTAAATATATGGTGTACTTTGTTTATATGTTATACAAGACATTTATCGTGTGTTATCAGGATTGCAAATACTTGAAAATAGAGTTAAAATTCTCCCAACTTATGCTAATTCAAAATAATAAAATTTTCTCCTTTTTGCATGTGGATGTATGCATGAACAAACTTGTAAAACACTATACTTATGTGTGATTGTTTTGTTTCTGTTTATAATGATTATTTTATTTGTCAGATTGTGTGATTTTAATTAAAAAAACCTTATATATATATATATATATAATTGAGCATGAAGTTCAAAAGAAATTAATATATAATTTATCTATTGTTGTTTTTGTTGTTGTTGTTAAACCTTATTTCTTCTATATATCCTATATATTATATGAACCATGACTTGTAATTCTTTTGGCATTTGCTACCTAGCTTTTGAGATTTTAATTTATTTTTATGATTTTTTTTATATTTAATAGATTATATGCATAATTATTTTCAATCCTTTGTTGCACTGTAAATGTGGTTGTGTACGTTTAATAAAATGGTCATCGACTTTATATTTTGAAAAAAACATATTATACAAAGAAAGTTTCATACAAATAGTGATAACAAGTGATTAAGTGATGAATTATCAGTATCCACCAAGGGCAAATGGTCTTCCCAATATCCCCCAAATTCTATAATGCACGCCCTTAATAGGTCTTCTAGTATCTAGATGGCCCTTTCTGATTGACCATCTATTTATAGATGGTAAGGTGTGCTTAATTTCAGTCTTGTTCGCAAGGCATTTTAGAATTTGGGTTATAGTTTAGAAGTAAACTGTAGGTCTCTGTTTGAGACTATGTAAATTGGAATACTACGCAATCTAACCACCTCATTTACATACGTCCTGGTTAGCTTATCTACTAGATCCGTCATCTTTATAGGTAGAAATAGGGTAAACTTTGTAAGTCTATCTACAATCACCCACATTGTGTCATTCCCCTCTTACTCTTTGGTAGTCCTGTCAAAAAATCTATTCTAATGTCTTCCCATTTCCATTTTGAAATTAAAAGGGGCTGTAACCCACCTGTAAGCTTCTAATATTCGATCTTTACCTGTTGATTTACTGCGTATTTAGCCACAACCTCCGCTATTTCCTTTTTTATTTTAAGCCATAAATAAAAACCCTTTAAATCCCTATACATCTTCGTACTACTTGGATGGGTTGTTAGTTTCAACTCATGGGCCTTTTTAAGTATTTCTTCCATCAGACTCTTATCATCGGGCATATATATCCTATTCTTCATTCTTAATATTTTATTTTCCATCATCCCACATGGAGAATATTTACTCCCTTTATGGGACTTGCGATTCTTCTTGGTACTAGTATTTGTTTATGGACACTTGTTATGACTTGTCCTATGTGCTAGTATTTGTTTAAGGGCACTCATCATGATTATTATGCTAGGATCCTAAGCTAGCCAATATGAATTCTCTTAATGTTGAAAAAATACTGATGCAACCATATTATTCAATAGTTTTACCCATATTTACCTAATATTTTGTTCATGTTTTATATATAAAATGACTTAATAATCTTTATTTTATGTTTTGAAGGTATTTTTGGATGTGAGAATAAAAAAGGAGTAAATTAGAGATAAAATTAAGACCATGTTCCCACCCGTATTGAATATTGACAAATTTGATCTCTAATCGATGTTTTTATACAGAACTTGAGCTGTAAAGGTCGAAATGAAGTGAATCTACTAGCATTAGAAAGATACATCCATACCTTTCAATACATATATGGCTGGAAAAATAAAAAAAAGAAAGAGGATGTAAATCATAGCCTTAAAAGAAATGTCTCGCATTGTGCTAGTTTTGACCTTGACCATTCCGACTTGAATATCTTGAGTTAGAGAAGTCCATTTAATACTAACACAATGTTTTTAGATTTCTGATTTAATGACCTATCATCCTGCAAATGTTTAGCTGAAAAAGAGCTCATATGAGAGAAATATGTTTTTTATAAGACAACCTATAAATTCTGCCAGCATACAAGTTTTGTGAAGAAATAAGTCCAACTTACTTAAATGTAGATTGTTTACTTTAGAAAGAATTGTTTTTATATTTTTTAGGAGAATGCAAATGGATTGGAGGGATGTGGGGATTAGGGCTTCATGTCAAATAAAAAGAAAAAGAAAAGAAGGGGCCGATCAGAAAGAAGAAGAAAAATCCCTCCTTTTTTAAAAGACACGCAAGGCTAAATTATTTTTCTTAGTTAAAAGGATACAAAAACCTTTGAATTTTAAAAACTATGAGATCTATTCTATCTTTTCTTTCTAGTTTATATGATGAATATGAATGTTTTTCTAAATTTATTTCCTATAATTGTTTAGTTTGATTGTTAGAGTGAACTCTAAATTATTATTCTAAACTAATCTACTACTAAGTTTGCTATCAAAACCAAAGTTGTGATATTTGAACTTGTGAAGCAACCAAATTTAATAATTATGGTGGATCTATGTTATTAATCTTAGAAAAAACATTTAATTAAATTAAGCATACATTGCAAACATTTATGTTGTCTAGATTTATTAATCTAACTAGCTCTTAAGACTACCATTGAATTAAATTACTAGTGTGGATATTATGGTTATTTAATGGTTAGGGTTAGTTACATTGCAGATCGGTTAATTGACTAATGTAAAAAAAATATAGATATTCAAAATATAAACTGACATATTATTTCAGTGATAAGTTTTGATTTTTATAGGTGGACGTTTACTTGAAACCATGGTTTTTCTCTTGATAAATTCCAAATTTATTTAATTTAGCTTGATTTTTTTTATGTTTACCATAGCATAGCCTAGATAATCTCAAAGCCCCCAAGTTTGAATCACTTAGCATAAAGACCTGAACTAGATTTTCCTCGTGGGATTAACCTCTTATTTGTTCTATACTATCTTGTTTTTGTTTAAGCTAGGGTAATTAATTTGTGTGAACTCAACATCGCAACATATTTTGGCATTGTTGCTAGGGAAGTGATTCTAGTTAACTCTTGTGTTATGACTGTTATTTATTTAGTTCAAAAGAAAATAGGAAAAAAAAATTCAAATTGAATTTTTTGGTGGAATTAGGCTTTGACATTTACTTTTCTAAAGAAAAACGATGTTCTGAGTGAGACTAATTGCTTTTAGCTACTAGCTCCACCCTATCGAGGGCAAATTCCAATATTTTCTAGGGGTTTTATGCAATTTTATTGATATTAATAAAAGTCGGGATTACAAAAAATAAGGGAAAGTGATAAATTAAATTATAAGAATGATGATATATTCGAGAATCTGAATTAAAATATTTTGTTCAAGTGTTAATATATATAGATAAATAAATAAACACGAAAAGGTGAATAAAATTTTTTTAGAAGTGAATTTCATGAAACTAAAAGTACCAACGAGTAACTTAGTGAAATTCGATATAACCTGGGCAAGATGTAGCATAAACAGGTATCAGGATTCATGAAATTTTACCTAAAATCTTAAAAGTTAATGTTGATGGATATCTAAGGCATTTAAAAAAAGTTAAAGAAATAATATGTGTGCTAAAGTGCGCGCGCGAAAGAAAACATTTAGGGACATGGATGATATTTTTTTAAAAAATTATATATATATATATATATATATATATATATATATATATATATATATATATATATATATATATGAGTGCAAGTGTGTGTGTTGGTAAGGAGAAAAAAAAAGAACAAAACTTGCTTTTCAAAGAGAAAGAAGAAGCATTCAACTAGGAGAGAAAAAACAAATTTAGGCAAGGAAAATTTCTTAATAAAAAAGTGTTAAAGCTTTGGCTATTGCTTGGTAAGATGCCCTCACATTTTTAAGTAAGATTATTGAAGAATTAATGCTTTAAATTGGTTGAACTTTGTGAAATGAGGAATTAGGGTTCATGATAAATTTTGGAGAAAATTACAATTGATTGTGAAATTATGTTAAGATTGTTGAAGTGAGTAGAGAAAGTAATAAATTATGGTAATTGAAGCAAAATTTTAGGTGTTCTTGAAGAAGGAATTTTTTTGGAAAAATAATAATAAGAAGAATAAAATTTAAGAATTTGAATGATGAAATTTTGTATGTTACAATGTGGAAATTGAAAGAATAGGAAGGAAATTTACAAAAGAAAGAAGGGAATTTTTCATGTTTACCTCTAAAATTTATTTTGGCAAATGAAAGGATAATTGGAAGGATTTTATTTATTGAGTGTGTTGATATGGAAAGTAGAATAATGATGTGATATACATGTCAATTCAGAAGAGGTTGTCAGGCCGACAACACAGCAGGGAACTTCGACTCGAACTCAGTCGTCAGGTAATTACACGATGCTCAAATTTAATATTGGTCAATATGTATTTTTTTATTTGATTAATTGTGGTTGATATATTAGAAATTATTATGTTATTTACTTGAGAAAATAATATATGCGATATGATGAATTAATGGGATTAATGCCCTGGTGAATGGGCGTGATAAGAAATTAATTCCGTGGTTAATGGGATTAGAACCTTGGTGATTGAGCAAATCGTTGAATTAATGAGTTTAATGTCCTGGTGAATGGGCATGATGAGGAATTGAGTTTCTAGTTAATGGGATTAGTACCCTAGTGAATGGGTAAATTGTTGAACTAATTCCTGATTTAATGGAATTAGTGCCCTGGTAAATGAGTGAGATGAATAATTAATTCCTTGGTTAATGAGATTTGTACCCTAATGAATGGGTGAAATGTTAAACTAATTTTTGGTTTGATGACAATAGTGCTTGTTGAATGGATTGGTAGAAAAAGTAGTAATCTATTAGTGAATGTAATGCCGTGTTAATTGGGCGATAGGAATAATTATATTTTATTGATGTAAAAAAATAAAATAAAAAATCATAGATTATTCTGAAATTTAATTGATATATTATACTAGATGAGCAAGTTAATTTAATGATCTTTTGACTAAATTTACAAAAAGAAAGGAAGGAAGAAAGGAAGTAGAAAGAATTTTATGAATGTCCTTTTCTTTTCATATGTCTAATTGAATTATTGTATTAAATCTATTTTCAGGTACATCCCCCTACCGGACTGAATAGTAGATTAGTATCCTTATATTTTGTTGGATATCATGTTGTAATGAATGAATTTATCATTTTGTTATGTAATATAATACGTCCACAATTTATCAAAAGCTCTTTTGTGTAGTATAATCTTAATTATGTATTTCTTCTTTAATTATGAACTTATTTCGATTATAATTTTGTTAATGGTCCTTATTTGTAAATCTTTGAATTGTGTAATGTACTTTAGTTACTATTTTTAGAATAATTCTTTAAATTGCATTCATGTAAATATGGGATATTGAATTGTTTAGACATGTGTGAATTTGATTATTGAGAAGTTGTGATGTAATGAGAGGAGGATGTCCTGGATGATAGGACAAGTAACAGATTTGTTAATTGGGGATTGTGGAAGAAGAGTCGATAACTTGATACCTAAAAATATAGAGAAAATTCTACCGAGTTTTTATTGATTACAGAAAAAAATGCCTTATCTTAATTGAATTATTATGTCCTTGCTCTTTATTTTGAATACAAATGTTGGGGTTGTTACATCACCACTCCAAAGGTAAGTCCTGACTTAATGAGTTCCAATTTCATGAAAATCCCTTTATTTCCTTTGAGTTCTTCTAAGTTTAGGAAAGAAGACAAAGAAAAATAGATTTTAGAGGTTTTCAAGAAAGTAGAACTCAAAGTTCTTTTGCTTGATGTTATCAAACAAATTCTTAATTATGCCAAATTCTTGAAGGAGTTGTGTACTACCAAAAGAGCTTACAAGTTAAAAGGCTACAAAATGGTAAGTATGGGTGAAGTTGTATCTGTTGTTGTTCAAAAGAATTTGCCTTTAAAGAAAAAAGACCTAGGTGCGTTTACTATCCCTTGTGTTATTGATAATGCTAGCTTTAAAAGGGCTTTATGTGATTTTAGTGCATCCATTAGTGTTATGCCTAACATGTTTATGATTCTTTTAATCTTGAGCCTTTGACTAAAACTAGTATTGTAATACAACTTGTGGATCGTAATTTTGTTTATCCTCTTGGTGTGATAGAAGATATCCTAGTCAAGATTGATAGTTTGTTTATTCCATGTGACTTTTATATTCTTGATATGGAATATGATTCCTCAAATAACAACACTCTTATTTTATTTGGAAGACCATTCTTGAAACCTGTCAACACTAAAATTAATTGTGGTAAGGATACTTTGTACATGGATGTAGGAGATGAAGTAATTGAATTTAACTTTAATGATGTAATCAAATATCCTTACAATAATGTTTATTCTATCACATGCTATGACTAAATTGATGAGTATAGGCAACAAGTTCTTGATTTTGATTGCGAGGACATATTAAGTGTGGCATTGAGCTTTGATGTTGATTTTACCAAGATAAATAAGATAGAGAGGAATGTATACGTTCCCCAAAATATGCAAGAATCAACCTTAGCTTTGCAAGCTTTACAAACCGGCCCCTCTAGCAATGTTTTTGTTGATTTAGTACTTTCATGTAAAAAGCTTTTGCTATCTATTTTACAAGCACTCGAGTTAAAATTGAAACCTTTGCCCGATAATTTGAAGTATGTATTCATTAACGACAACAATACACTCATCGTTATCATAGCAAAAGGTTTGCCAAATGCGCAAGAGGAAAAACTTGTCACCTTGTTGAGCAATCATAAAACAATCATTAGTTAGACTTTAACCGAAATCAAGGGCATTAGTCCCTCAATATATATGTATCACATACTATTGGAGGACAATGCAAAACCAATAAGAAAAATACAAAGGAGGTTGAATTTGTCGTTGATGAAGGTAGTGAAAGTTCAATTTTAGAAACTATTAGATACATGGGTCATTTACCCTATCATAGACAATAAGTGGGTGGCGCTAATCCAAGTGCTGCCCTAAAAGACTAGAATCATGTTGGTAAAAAAAAAAGATGATGAATTCATTCCTAATTGCATCTCAAGTAGTTAGAGGATGTGTATTAATTATAGAAAGCTTAACCTTTCTACACGCAAAGATCACTTCCCAATACCATTCATGGACCAAATATTTGAATGCCTAGAAGGTATGTCTTTTTGTTACTTTCTTGATAGATATGGTAGATATAATTAGATTGTTATTAATCCTGGAGATTAAAAAAGAACTACCTTTACATGCCCATTTGGTGCATATGCATATAGAAGAATGCCTTTTGGCTTGTGTAATGCACCCACAACTTTTCAAAGATGCATGATGAGTATTTCTTTTTACTATATTGAAAAAATAATTGATGTTACCATACAACTTTGAGGTATCTTTTGCAGAAAAAAGAATCCAAACCAAGATTGATTAGGTGAATCTTGCTTTCATCAGAATTTGATCTTGAGATCAAAAACAAAAAAGGTGCCGAGAATCATATAGCTAATCACTTAAGATAATTGCGGCCCAATGATATACAAACCAAAAAAATCAGAGAGACATTCCTAGACGAGCAGTTTTATGTGTTACATTCCTCTATAAAACCATGATATGATGATTTGATGAACTATTTAGTCACTAAAGAATTCCCTTTAGTTTTGTCTAAATCCCAAAAAGACAAGTTGTGAGTTAATGCTAAATATTATTTTTGGGACACTTCTTATTTGTGGAAATTTTGTGCGGATCAAGTAGTTAGAAGATGTGTACCACATGATGGATTTCATTCTATTCTCACATTTTGTCATTCTCATTCTTGTGGTAGGCATTGGAGCAAAAAGAACAACCCATAAGGAATTTGAGGATACATATCCCTTTTATAAATCATGTGAAAAATACCAAAGAACTAGCAATATCACTTATAAGAATCAAATGCAAAGAATATTTTTGTAACTGAAATTTTTTTTTATGTTTGAGGTATTAATTTCATGGGTCCATTTTCTTCTTTTTTCGATAATATTTATATTCTTTTTATTGTTGATTATGTGCCTATATGGATTAAGACAAAAGCCACATGAACTAACAATGATAAGGTTGTTTTAGATTTTGTCTAGACTCGTATAATTGACAAGTTTGGAATCCCCAAAGCTATCATTAGTGATTATGACACTTGTTTTTACAATCGTCCAATGGGAGCATTATTATGCAAGTATCATGTGACTCATCAGGCTTCCACAGCCTACAATCCTCAAACGAATGGCTAAGCTGAAATTAAGAAATCAAGTCTATTTTGAAGAAGGCAGTGTAACCTAATCGGTGAGATTGAAGTCTGTGATTTATTGATACATTTTGGGCTTATCGCACTGTTTATAAATCACCTCTAGGAATGTCACCTTATAGGATGATTTGCAAGAAAGCATGTTATCTACCAGTGGAGCTTAGACATAAAGCTTTTTGGGCATTAAGC
This sequence comes from Populus tomentosa, assembly GCA_018804465.1. Taxonomy (NCBI): domain Eukaryota; kingdom Viridiplantae; phylum Streptophyta; class Magnoliopsida; order Malpighiales; family Salicaceae; genus Populus; species Populus tomentosa. The sequence goes on along the minus strand of CM031989.1, from coordinate 9,057,750 downwards.
AATGCAACTTGGATTATAAGAATATGAGTATTATGTACAAGAATTGGTTGAGATAAATAAAAATATAAATCAAATGAATGAGTGTGCATGCAAGTTTTAAAGTTTAATTAATTCAAGGATTGACTTTGAAAATATATCATGTTGACTTAATAGTGTTGTACCAATGTAAGTTTTTAAGCCCTTAGCATTATATTTTTTTTTATTGTGCATTCTTTCAATGATATTTTTTTATTCATGTATAGCTTGTAATATTTTAGTAATGAAGATGAGATTGAAAATCAAACTTATGATAGAACATATTCATTGATTGAATTAGAGAGATTTGAATGCATAAGCCCTAAACACGTGAGTGTTTGAGTGTATATCAATTAGAGAACCTATCACTTTGACATGACATATATTTCATTTAAATCCTAATGATTAATTGAGTTTTGAAGTTTGCATGTAAATAAATTCATGAAAATTTATGTTTTTACCCTTTTTGATTGTATTCTTGTTTATAATGCATGTACTCTTGGACATTGATGAAAGATTATGAGATTAGTCACAATTATTTTATTTATTTATGCTTTTGTCTTCCTAAAGTTTGATTTTATCTCTCTTTTCTTAAGGACAAGCAAGAGTTAAGTGTGGGGGTATTTGATGCAACCATAATATTCAATAGTTTTACCCATATTTACCTAGTCTTAATATTATCAAGACAATATATATATATATATATATATATATATATATATATATATATATATATAATGTCTTGATAATATTTGTTTTTTGTTTTGAAGGTATTTTTGGATGTGAGATTAAAAAAAAAGTAAATTGGAGATAAAATTCAGATTATGTTCCAAGTCGTGTTAAATATTGGCAGATTTGACGTCTGATTGATGTTTTATGCAAAACTTGAGTTGTAGAGGTTGAAATGAAGTGATTCTAGTGGCATTAGAAATGTAAAATCCATACCTTTCTATACATATATGGCAAGAAAAAGAAAAAATAAAATAAAGAGAATAGAAATCACAGCCTTCTAAGACAAGTCTCGTATTTTGTCAATTTTGACTTTTGGCCATTCAAACTTGAATATCTTGATTTATAGAAGTCTATTTGATGCAAATATAATTGTTTTGAACTCTTGACTCAAATACCTATCATCCTGCAAAATTATAGCTGAAAAAGAGCTCATATAAGAGATATGAGTTCTCTAAGGCAAACTATAAATTCTGTCAGCATATAGGTTTTGTGAAGAAACAAATCTAATTTACTTAAATGTAGATTGTTTGCTTTAGAAATGACTATTTTTATAAATTTTTTTGAGGGAATACAGACGGATTGGAGGGATATGGGGATTAAGATTTCTTATCAAATAAAAAGAAAGAGAGAAAGAAAATGAGGGGGGCAAAAAGAAGAAGAAAAACTCCACCATTGTCTCATATACTTGAAATTATGCTCTCATCTGTTATATTTTTTCAAAAGACATGCAAGGCAAAATTATTTTTAATTTGTATGATGAATATGAATGTTTTTCTATGTTTATTTCCTATGATTATTTAGTTTGATTATTAAAGCGAATTCTAAATTATTATTCTAAAGCAATTTATTACTTAATTTGTTATCAAAATCAAAGTTGTGATATTTAAATTTATAAAATGATCAGGTTTAATAATTAAGATGGATTTATGTTGTGAATCTTAGAAAAACATTATCTAAACCCTCAACTTTATCTTAATCCCCTGCATCGTCTCTTTCTGTTTCCTTTCATGTACAAATCCTCAACTCTAGATTTGCCTTCTCTTTCATTTCCGACCCATCCCTCACATGAAGGGTAGATCAAGCCTCCAAAAGGCAAACCATATGAATGCAAAAGGAAAGCAAAGACCAAGTTCTCACATTGCATCTCTAGTCAATGTCGCTTCATCATCAAGAAGCATCCCACACTTATCCTTGCAAATACACTCAGCTTCTTCTTCCACACTCTTGCAAAGCCTTGTCAACCTAACAATATAGAGAAATGAAGTAAATGGAACCATTCACAAAAAGATCATGTTCATATTTATGCTTCGCATGCTCTGGTTAGAAACACCAATAGCAGGGTCACACAGAAATTGATAGACGAAACAAACTAGTACTAAGCACACATTTATGTAAGGCCCAAATTTCCACAAGAAATATATCACTAGTATCAACCAAGCCAATTCTCTAACATTAATTAAAATTTTAATTGATATCACAGTTGTGAATAGAATATCAATTAAAAATTTGATTTGTTGTAGTCCTTTATAATCATAATATTTAATAAACATTAAAAACCACATCCCAATGCTATTTCATTATAGCTTATAAATATATATTAGTTCGCATTCATATAATGTTTTTTTTTTCTTCCTTAAACTAACAATTTTTTTGTTAGAATTATATTTGATTGCTCATAACTATCATAATTATGGAGTAATTAGCTAAATTATGAAAAGATATGATAATTGTTTTTGGTATATTAAGTGATTCTATATAAATTTTCATAATTATCTACTTGTTACGAACTGAAAATTATTTATTTTTCTTTTGAAGGTAATATGCTTCGAGCTAGAACCATCCAATAATATTAGTGATGATGCCACTAATCCTATATTAACTAGGAAACGAGGGGCTTCTTGTTTATAAGCATAAAATGCATCTCTCTTTAAAAAAAAGACAAAACTCACTATGTGAGTTAAATGAGATAATATTTTTTAGAAGATTTATCATGGTAAGTGTTCATATACATCATTAATTAGTAATTAATATATTTATTTATTTATATGTTTTAAAAGAGTTTTTGAAAAAAATTGAATTCTTTTTAATTTTTAATTTTTAATTAATTTTTTAAATGTTTTTAGATGATGTTGTAATATTAAAAATGAAAAAAATATTATTTTAATATATTATAAATAAAAAATAATTTAAAAACCAATAATCAGTACACCATTAAAATTTTGTTTTCGCTTACAGGCCCTGTGATTTTCTCATCCCAAGGCATTCTAACAAAAGTTCAATTGCGAAGGCCTTAAATCAGCCGTAGTTTTCCAATTAAAATGGCTTGAAGTGGGGCCCACCATTCCTTAACTATTTCTTTGAAAAAAGTTTGGATTGACTTGGTGTCTGAAGCTGTCCCTACCTATAAAAACGCACATATATCCCTTCCCATTGGTCCGTTGCTTGCCACCGCGTGGGGCGGTGTCTCTTCCCTTCCTCTATTTATTAACCTGTATTAATAATGTACATGCCATGCCATGCCGTCCCGTCTCCATCTCTCTTCTTGATTACCGAGAGTTAATAAATTAAAAAATATAATTGAAAAACTGTTAAAAATACAGTGAAGCTGCAATTCCAAACACCTCCTCTGTATTCTACCCGGACGTATCATCGTCACAAAAAAAGTGGAAAAGGGAGAATGATCCAGTATAACTAAATAAGCTCAAACATTGTACGTATTTATTTACACTGCAAAGGCTGCCGACAAGACGCACGTCGCTTATTCTGTATTTTGTTGGATTGTTATCTGACTTAATAAGTGTTTTGTCGAGGTTTTTTTTTATATATTACTCGGTGTTTGAGATTGTACTCTTGAAGAGTTTTAATTTTAAATTAATTAATTTTAATTTTTTAATTACTTTAATATATTAATATCAAAAATAAAATTTTAAAAATAAAAATATTATTATAATATATTTTCAAATAAAAATAATTTTTAGTGCAACTTAACTTTAAAAATATTTTATCAAGTGTTTTTATATATATCACTGGTTTTTATTATTTTTTTAAAAATTATTTTTTTATATACTTAAAATGTTTTAAAATATTAATATTAAAAAATTATATTATAAAATATTTTTTAAAGTAAAAATATTTTGAAAGACAATATCTTTTCCGCAGGATAAATATATGATCATCCGAAAGAAGAGAAAAGAGAGCAGTAGCGAAGTGGTAGATTTTATTCCTTTCTTTTCAGCCTATTATTTGTACGAGTTTTCACTTGCTAGCGAACTCTTATTTGAACAACAAAAGCAAAAGCAAAAGCAAACACCCCGTCATCAATAACAATAAGACCCGATTCACGAACTGGGTCTTGTCCAGATCTTGTATTAGAACCTCATTTCATTTTAACTTTGTTGCTACAGGTGAGTTTTTTTTTTAAAAAATAAATTTTCTCTGTTTTGGTTAGTTCCTTTTCTTACTTTCTTTGGTATTTATTGAGGGGTTTCGAGGAGAATTTTAGTGGGTTTTGTTTTTCAAACCTCGTTAACTGTGCCATCTTTGGCCTTTAGTTAATTACGGCTTGTTTCTGGCTTTCCCTGTTTCACTCTCTTGGATTCCGGTTTCGGTGTGGAAAAAGTTGATAGCTTTATTGATATCTTGTCATGTCGCATAATTGTTGATTGGTCTTCCTTACTTTAAGTTTCAGGGTCAGGGTATACAGCATTTGTTCTCTAGAAACTCTCAATTTTCAGGGTTTCTGGCTTCTGGGTTTTTGAGAAGTTGGGGACTGCCTTCTGCTTTAGGTGGGTTTAGGTTTGTACGCTTGTTTATTGTTTTTATTAGGGTTTTTTTAGTAGTTCATGTTCAAGGTCTCTTTTTTGGGGTTTTGGGGTTTGATGATTCTGTTAAATCGAACTTCATTTTGTTAATTTGAAGGTTGGTTTGGGGTTCTGCAGTTGATCTTGTAGAAGCTTAAGGTTATATTTCTTTGGGTTTTGGCTTCTGGGTTTGAGAATTTTTATATTCACACCTGCTCAACAAGGGGGGGCTACAGCTGTTTGCTTGCTTCTGAGTTTTATAGTTGACTGAATCTTTTGTTTTGGGTTTAATTGGATCATGCAAAAGGTCTCCTTTTGCAATTTGCCTCTGAATTTTAAGAATTTGTGATTGTTTTAGCTCAGACTTGGTGTTAGAAAAAGTGTTTCAATCATCAAAGATCTCCTATTTTGGGATTTAATATTTGGAATTGATTTTTTAGTGCAGGGTGTAGAGTACTAAAAAACATAGTATCTGCCGTTTTTTCAAATAATAACTTGTTTTGTGCTTTGCCAGGTCTATTATCGGTGCAGTTATGGATTCCCCTCAATCTGTTGTGTCACCATTCAAGACCTCTGTTGGCTTTGAGACAGAGAAGCAGAAGTATGATTATCCAGTTCAGAGCACTGGCAGCTTCTCCAAGGGAATTGAGATCCCCAGAAACGATGCTGTGGTTGGCAATCTCGAAGATTTTGTTGGTGTAGTTGAGGTTTACATACACCAGGCTAGGGACATCCAAAACATATGCATTTACCACAAGCAAGATGTTTATGCTAAGTTTTGCCTGACTAGCGATCCTGAGCACACTGTCTCCACCAAAATCATCAATGGTGGTGGGAGGAATCCAGTCTTCAATGACAGTCTGCGGCTCAATGTTAAGACTATTGATTCCTCCCTTAAATGTGAGGTATTCATGATGAGCAGGGTGAGGAATTATCTGGAGGATCAGCTGTTAGGTTTTGCTCTGGTGCCTTTGTCCGAAGTACTAATCAACAATGGGAATTTGGACAAAGAGTTCTCTCTTTCTTCAACTGATTTGTTCCACTCTCCCGCGGGGTTTGTTCAATTATCTCTATCATACAGTGGAGCTTCACCAGAGGTAATGGCGATTCCAGCAATACCCACTGCTTTAGCTGCAAATGGAACTATTCAGGATTCAGAGATACAGGAATCACTTCCTTGTGAATTGGATAAGATTGAGTTCCCGGATCCAAAGGTTGTGAATGAAAACCAGATGATGGTCTCTGAGTATTTTGGAATTCCATGTTCCAGTCTGGATTCTGAAGCCTCTGAGAGCTTGGCCACCTCTGATACTGAGAATTATCTCAGTTCAGAAAATGGAGTTCATTTCGTGGAAAGCTTCTCAGCTGCCACTTCCGATTCAATTCAACTTCCGAAGCTTGGCTCTCCTCCAAGCAGTGTGTCAACTAACGGTGTTTCTTCATCTTCTGTTGATGCAAGTTCAGAAACCTCTGACAGCCCAGCAGCTTCTAAAACACCAAATCTGGACCATGTCTCAGACCGTAAAGAGAGAGAGAGTACAAATGTCAGAGATGGTGAGACTGATTCCTCTGGTGGAGCATCAAATGAGAGAATTGCCAAACCTGTTATTACAGTAAACATTGAGCCGGAAACAAATATGGTTCAGCAGGACATAGTAGACATGTACATGAAAAGCATGCAACAATTCACAGAGTCACTGGCCAAGATGAAGCTTCCTTTGGACATTGATAGTGGACCAGCTAGTTCAGGAAGTTCGAGCTCTGATCAGAAGGTGCAGGCATCAAAGAACACTGGTTCCCGTGTGTTTTATGGGAGTAGAGCTTTCTTCTGAGCTTTGACTTTTCTATTTAAGAGGAAAACACACAGGTGACTTTAGACTTTAGCTTGGTGACTAAACTAATAGTGAAGTGTAATAATGTATCATGTAGTGTGTTGTTTCCTTCTGTATGTTGAGATGACGGGGAAATCATGACTTGTATGTGTTATCAGCTTTGTTTCATAACAACTGCTGTTATACATGAAAATTCCCTCTTTCGTTGTTACTTTCCTCTATGTTTATTCAAGTCTTAATAATTATGAAATTGATTTTCATCTAATTATAAGCTAATAATGAGTGTAATCATATTGGTGTCCATATTCACATGGTGATTTTAGTCGAATAGTCAAGAGTGGCTAAAGCTTCCATGATTTTGCTTCTGGCAATTTTGCATAATTGTGTCCACAAATATCAGTCGACATTAATGTCGTCTTCTTCTCTCCATGCTCGGACTATGCTAGTGTGTCCTCCCCAAGGAAAACATTTCCCTCTAACTAGACAGGTTTTTCTTCCAATTTGTCTGCTATGCTGGCATCGATATTTGCTATTATTATTATTGTTATTTTTAAATTGTAATGTGGACATTAGGGAACAATTGCCTTAAAAATGGATTCTTCCGATACCTATATGACATTACATTTTGATCTATTTAGCGAATTTATATAACCAATATTATATTAAAGAATCACTACAAGCTGGAATGGAGGAGGTCATTCTGTCACCCTTTCTTTCAAACAACCGCTACGAAGACAACATGCATGCATATATAATGAAGAAAAACAAGAACGAGAAACACCATTTCCCATACTTTCATGCATCTCAATAATTTTAAACGGGTACTTCAATTATTTCTTTCGCCCTCATAGTATGCCCCCCACAGAAGCATGCAATTTGCTCATCAACTCTATCTAAACTCCCCACAATCCAAACTTCTCTGCAATATCCTTTCCAGTTGAGTACCTGCGGTCCCTTAAAAAACCCACCGACCACTGCTAAGCTGCTCTTTAATCTTGTTTCATGTCTCTTGAGCTTTCTGCAGCCCTGCTTCTGTTCCTCCTGCTTTGTGCTGCAGCCCCCACAGCTCAAGCAGCAACTGCTCCTGCTGCGCTACGTTCAAAAGGGAAGAGCCAGTCAGATGGGCTCCTTCTCTGCTCCAATCTGGCATCATCTCCCCCATTGCAGTTGCCAGATGCGCTCCTATCTTGAGAGAAAATGTTAAAAATTTCATGAATATCTTCATGCATGGAGCCGAACTCTTTACTGCCATGTTATCAAGCTGCATCACTTCACAACCAATCTGATCTTCAACATGGATTTCCCTCCCTAAATTCACAAAACATGTGCAGACAAAGTGCAGTCATTCCAGAAATCATGTTGGTGATCAATCTTCTCGAGTAATTTTCTGTTCTAATAGGAAAGAAAAAGTGTGGCACTTTCCTTTTCAACTTGGTTATTGTAGCTCACAAGGTAATTAATTCACTTTGCGTTGAAGTTCAATAAGGAGTCTGCGCTCATAGAATTTCAGTCTTGTATCTCCTGTTTCAAATCTCATATTTCTTGTTCAATGATCTTGAGTCTCTGCAATAATTGTTCCCCCCATTGCAATTCCAGCAAAGCTTGGAACCACTTTGTCAGGCATGATGCAGGAGAATAAATAAAAGAATTAAAACAGGAAAGAAAGAAGCTTATAGAAAAAAAAAAAAGTTAAAAAAAAGATGAATGAGGATTGGAGATATGCAAAGTTTGCAATATTTTTATTAATCATCAAAATTATCTAACATTTATAAAAATAGGATATAAATACTAAAATCCTAATTAAAACAAACAATTGATTTTATGGCCCACTAAATAAAATACCCAATAATAATTAAATCAAACCCAACAAATAAAGCCAAATTATAAACCTCAACTAAAAGTTCATATAAATTGAACCAAAAAACATAAGCTAAAGTCCAATTTATCAATGGTTTGGGTTATTCTTCATCATCTATGATCATACGCATGCGTAAACAATGTTTCTAGTTCAGTGTCCCCACCAATTTTCTCGGGGTTGGAAGAACTTGATCCCTTTGAGTATAGGTCAAGGCGACTCCGATAACGCTATCAAAGATAAGGATAAAGTTGTTGTGATGCCTTTCTGATAATCCAAGTATAGCCTGAATCTGATCGTCAGCCCATATGTTGGATTTGCTGAAGTTCACCATCCTTGGTAAAAACAACTTATGCATTCAAAGTAGCATTAATAAGTTCCTTTTATGCCAAAGATAAGGATAATGAGGCAAGGGTTTCAAAAGGAGCATCAGGGATAGGCTGTTATGTTTTATATATAACAAGGTCCTTCATGTCAAAAGTAGAGCTAATATCAAAGTTTAATGACAATTATTTAATTCAATCATTTTCAACACTTTGAATGGTCTAACACTACTTACTTGCAATTTATGATCGATTCTCAAAGTACACCGTTCAGGTCTAATCTGTATCATTAAATAATCTTCAATATTAAGTGCATCATAGTACTTAAGTAAATCAACTCGAAATTTGTATTGTTCATTGCTTTCTTGAATTTGTTTCATGATCTCAATATGCAAATTATGAACTCTACATGCTAAAGACTCAACTGACTTAGACATCCTATCGTGAGGAGATATGGAAAGGTGTTCTATAGGCTTCTCGGGTTTGTAAGTATGAACACTAAATGATAAGGGGTGTGTGGAATGAGACAAATATTGTTTGAAACCTGTGTAGATATGGTATGGCGACAACCAAGTAAACTAGGATTATCTTCATCTTCCTTATCACGTGCATGAGGTAAGGGGTCAGGAAACTCAACATATTGCTCTAAACTTATGATATGCCAGACACCAGGCATGTGGGGGTAAGGAATCAGGTAGTTTATGAGGACTAATATCATGAGACTTTTCTAAGTCCATACTTATCTCTATAGGTGATTCTATTGAAGAGTTCCTTAAAACTCCCTCTACCATTAAAGCAGACATGTCAGACTCTTTCTTAACCTCATTCTCAAGCTCATGTGGACTCATTATGTTAAGTCTTTTTTTTTGCACATCCTCGTCATCTAGGTCACTAAAATTCTCAAGATTAGGCTCACACACTTCAACACTACAATATTCCTCTTTACTTGTATCCTTATATTTTTGGACGACCAAGGGTTTAGAGGTCCAATCTAAAGAGATATGACCAAAACCTAGACAATTAGTACACCTAACCTTTGAACTCACCTTAGACACTTCATTGACAACTCGTTTGTCCTTTTCTTTCTTAACCTCTGATGGGTTTTGTTCATAGCACAGTTCTAGTTTCAACATCTTCATCACGAGGTTGCTTGCCTCAAAGCTTTCAAATACTTTCGAACAAGCATGCTGCTAACGAATCCACTCTCCAGGAACTCTTCTTTCTAACATCTAATTTTACTAGTTGGCCAAGCACTTCACTGCAGAACCACTCACGATCTAGGATAAGGACACCTATGAGATGAAGGCAAATAGCAACAACCTTCATCCTTATTTCCACCTTACCTTTATTATCATGTCTTGATGGAATTCTCCATGGTGGAATCTTCACTTGGAAAAGCTCATCATATTATTTCCACTTCATTGCAGCAGGCTTGTTCTAATTATCTGCTCTCCAGTCTCATAAAATTTGAAATAGGTCATTACAAAGTTGATAAACTCTAGACAATCTTTAGGGAATTGTCTTGTTTGTCTTTCGAAGTTGATGAGCGAGTTTGATACGAGACTAATTAGAGATTTAAGCAAAGTAAGACGAGAGAAGTCAAAAACTATTTAGTTTGGCCTTAAACTAAATTAAAGCCTTAAAATTAAATTAAATCTAATAGCAAAACTAAGAGTTCAAATAATTTGAAAAAGCATAAGATAAAGTCCAATCTTCAAACCAATGAACTATGATTAGGCTACCCTCTAAAATGAAAGGTCATATGCGTTCATCAAGCATGTCTTAAGTCCAATATCTCTACTAGAGTTTACTAACTGATGCAAAAAATCTCGCATCAACTGTGAATAAAATGAGATATAAGTTAGTGAATCCTAGAAACTTTTCTCATACACTCTAAATTGAATTCAGAGTAAGTTGTGAGTTTTGTGATGATTGATTAATTTTATCAAAATGTGTAAGAATTATAGTTACCTTTGGTAACATGTATTACAAGAGTCAAAGGTTGTTAAAAACACATTTTTAACACGATGCGAAAAAATATAATATAAATTTGGATCGTAAAAAAGTAAATAAAATCTTCTAACTAATTATATAAACAATTTCAACAAATTAATAAATAACAATATAACATAATTAAGATAAAAGTGAAATAAACAATATAAAAATTCAAGCACCTTACAATACTTAGTTAAAAAAAAAAAACCCATACATAGTTAAATTTTAAAATCCTTTACCATATAATTATGCCAATAGAATTTCATTGACAAATAATCAACAAGCCTAAAATAAATAATCTGTTGGTGTTTCATATAAATTAAAAACAACATTATTGACTTTATCTTCCTCTTTATTCCTAAGATATTCATCAAGATCATTATCATCTAAAAAATTATTAGTATTGTTGCTAGTACCAACACTAATATTTTGAACATTAGTTCTACTACTAGTATCAACACTATTATTGTCAACAATATTTAACTCAAAACTTCTTGAATTTTTCGGATTGACATCAATTTGAATATTTAAATCATCTTCATTACTATGACTCTCTATTTTAGCATTATTAGAAATTTTTTCTTCATCACTTTCATCTTCTTTACCATTTTTTCTTTGTGTTACGCTATCAATAACACCAAGAAAATATCAAAGTTTGATGAACCAACATGATTTTCTATCTTAGTTATTCCATCATATCATCAGATGAGAGTTCATTTGGAACTTCATCAAAATTATCAGCAAGGTTTTTGACTTGGTTGTCATTCAATTTCAAATTGAACATTACAAACACTAAGTCATTTATTTTTTTCATAGTGCAAACAATTTTTTTTATTTTGTATGAACCTAAGCAACTAATTCAAATTTATAACTTATTATATTCTTACTAAATATAAAAACATTAAAAATAAAAAATAAAAAAATTCATCATCTTAAATGCATTCTAGTTACACTCACATCTAGTTGAATTACAAGTCAAGTTTAGAATTTAGATTGCAAACTTTTATAATTTTAGATATTCATTCCCATAAAAATCCCACCATTTAGCTGGAGTTTTTTGTTTTAATTTATTTCTTGCTATCTTGGCAGCCTCAATGACAATTAACCCTTTTTCAACTTTAAATGAGTCAAGTTGTAAGTTAATTTTGCACCTTTTACTTGTATTAGTCACCATTGTTTCTAAGCATTGATACAATGTAATTTTAATATTGGCATTAATCTTAAAATTAGGATTATAATAAAAATAAGGAATCAAGTAATAAGTTGTTGCTGCATTTAAAGATATGTAGAGTTGACGTTCCCATCTTGCATCAATAATATTTTATATACATATATAACTACAAAATAATAATAAGAAGAATATTAATAACAAGTTAAATAATACAAAATTAAAATAAACATAAATGATCAACTACTAGTAATAAATAAACAGTTAACAAGATAAATAATTGGTACCTTTTTTTTCACAGAATCAGAACTCATTTGTATCTTCTCTTTTGTTGATCCATTGCTTCATATATAAAACTCATAGTTGATTTATTATCTGAATCAACTAATCAAAGAACTTTAATTAAAGGATATATTGTCTTAATATATATAATGACATCGTAACAAAACTTGTTGTCTAAACCATAACTTTGAATTCACTTCCTTTTTTTTTTTTTTTTTTTGAAAACCTACATGACCTCCATTGGTTATAAGTAAACATTTTCATTAGCTATATTTTATAGCAAGTATACAGTAACAAACCGAGTGGTAATAGGCTTAATCAAATCTTTTTATTTTGTAAAGTGTCTTAGCATGAAAATAAAAATAGTTCTTGAATAAATATATGAGGTCATTATCTTCGCCTTAACAATAGTTACTTGAAGGACCTCTAACTTATTCTTAAAATGTTCCAATATCAAGTCTATATAATGGGCAATATATGGTGTCCAAAATATTTCTTTTTTTTTGTTCATCACAATTGTCCTGTTGTCTTATAATGTTTAATGTGTGTTTTAATTATATTGAATTTTAGTTATTTGTAAACATGTAATTGTAGTGTTTGTGGTTTAATTAGTAAAAAGAAGATGGGTGTATGTGTTTGTATTTTTTATTTTTATTTTTATTTATGTTTTTAAATATTTAAAACCAATAAGATAAAAAGAATTAAATATTTTAATTGCATATACCCAGGTGTCTAAAAATTATAAAGAAAATCATATTGCATAATATTTCCATACAAAAATTCAAATATGTATTCACATTGATTTTAGGATTTAATAACTAGTTTATTAAATTCATAAAAATTTAACTAATATTTCAATAAACTACTATTTTTTTAATTCATGAAAATTAATAGTTAAAAATCCTAATATAAAATGTTAGACCTATAAATGAAGCTGGTATTTGAAATATTTAAGTTGACTAGAAAATTCTTAAAATTATTTCAAATATTTATCAATTTTAATTGAGTATTTTTCACCGTAATACAAAAATTAAAAATAACCTTTTTCTAAGAATTTATTTGGACACATGGTCCATAATAAATTCTTAAATGCTGAATTTATTTATAAGAGTAAATCTCAAATCCTAAACTACAAATAGTCCACCAACCAAAAAACCATCAAAACTTTTAAACCACATCAAACCACAAAACAACTTACCTTAGATAAAATATGTTAGGAATGCTAATACCTTCTCTAGTCATAACTAATCCTCAAATCTCTAATAAGACCAGTATATCTAGTTTTTTACATATCCTGAACTAAACAACTAAATAGCGACTCCGAACATCACGTTTCCGCATGCAACAACAACTTCCATACGTCATTGGCATTTTGCACAAAATATTTATTTATGCTACCTAATAATTATAGAACCATATGAGGGTAATAACAAGCAATCGCAATCAGAATCTCGCATTCATTTAAATACACGAAAGAACAGCATCCATCCGAGTGTGAACTTGCTTGTATAGTACTGTCAATTAATAAAAAATGAATCAGAATATTATGTAACTTATTTCTGGGGGTGGGGATCGTAAAAGAACATCCCTTCCTTACAATGTTTCACACTAGCAGAAAAGAAAAAACCTCAAATACAATCTGGGAGAGACAAATAAAGAGAAGCAAAAATACTGACAGCAACCAGCACCTTAGGCAGGCAAAATCAAAAAAGAAAATGAAAGAAAATCCTCCTTCCTTTTTTAACCAACTACCACTACCACAGGGGCACCTCGCTGAAGATGCACATACATTTATGGAACCAATCTTCCTGAGTATATGTCCCACAATCCGATTTTACACCTCACTCAAATGCCAAAGGAACCTAAGCTTTTGACTAATGTAGAAAGAAAAAAATAATCAAATCTCAAACCTTACACAAAATCCCTTGTAACTGCTTTCTCTCAATGTGTATAATGCAAATCAAGAACCCTCGTTAGCTCTGTAAGATAAATTTCTTTATAAGCTGAACGTAATCAAGACGGGATGTATGAAATTCACAATTCTTCACCTGTTTAAAGAGATTCCTTCACCTACAATTATCAAGTGATATCCATTAACAGATCTCCTAGGTAGCAATTCCTGAAGCAAGTACCAATTAAAAGAAAAGCTAAAATTAGTACCAGATGTTAGCAATTAGCTACTGAATATCAGCACCCAAAATAGCTAAAAGCTGAAGATGTGTCTTAATATTTTATTATATCTTTTAAAACTCAGATTGCTCATATGCATGTCTGGACAAGTCAATGTTTTAGATGAACTCGCATATTTAGATAGATATGTACACACATGTCCACTAAGTCAAACATAGCATAGGAATACCTTTTGAATTTATAGATTATTGATGTCCACTTCCACTCCCAAATGAAAGAATGAGAGAACTATATATATATATATAAAAACCTTCTGCGCAGTTTTTTATGCAAGTGAATTCCAGCATAATAGAATTACACAACATATAAATAGGCCTACCAATTGGTTAAAAATCTGGAAATAGAAAATAAAGTTCTGATATGTCATCTATCCAAATTGTTAAGAACTCAAGGATTATATGCAAGACAAGGTCAGTCAAAATAATTTTTTTAAAAAAATCAACGTAGAATCAACACGTCTAGAAAATTACTAAAGCATGTCATATATCATGTGTAGTCAAGGCAGCAATGTGGATCCTTTTCAACAAAAATGCAGGTTAAGGGAAATAAAAAGTTAGGATACTAATCCAAAGATATTAATATTGATAAGGGCATGTCAACATGGAAATAACATCGTTCAATGAGATAAAACCATCTTTTACTTTATAAGCAAAACTAATTGAGATTTTGCTATGAACTTGTCAATGCAAAAGAAATAAAAGAGCGCTCAAACATCATATAATTGTTTTGATGCTCCAGTAAAAGAATTCTTCGAGAAGTTTTCACTCAACATAAATGTTTGTGACAATTGCAGACACACAGATGCCCATGTGCACTAGCATATATGTTTATATAGTTCTATTAGATTTTATTTACAACCTAATCTATTTCAAAGAATGTTCAAAGGAAAGTGTTACCTCTATTTGACTGTCTACTTGTAACACCATAACTCCCAATATAACCCTCAGAACTCTTAGTTGTAACATCTGAAGCTGCATCTCCGAGTCCATAACCAAATGATCCGGACCCATCTAGCTCGGGGATTGCAGTTCGCCAAGTTGAATCACCATAAACTGAACCACTACGGTAAAGTTCCCCGTAGGACCCCTCATAACCACCAATTGAACCAGAGAATGATGAAGTTGGTGGTACACTAGCTCCACTGTTTCTTGCATATCCTGACCCACCAAAACTATAATTGCTGTCACTATTCCCATAACCCATGCTGCCACTAGTATAGCCAGAAGCAATCCCTCCACCTTGAGCTGAAACAGTAGAGGTGCCCCAATTTTCTCCACTATTCCCAAATGAAACTCCAAAACTTCCAGATCTAGATCCCAACAGAGGACCAGGGCTGCCAGGATTTGTGGCAGTGTTGAGGCCCCCATTTCCCCAAACATTCTGAGTAGTAGGGCTCGAGAGAGAATCATTTCTTGCATTCCCAACACCATAACCTATTGGGGTGCTGTACCTGCTTGGATTACTACTATAATAGGGACTTGAGATCCGCCCATATGCAGGAGCATTGCCAAAGTTGGAAACTCCACCATAGCTTGGACTCAAGACTGGCTCTAAATTCATACTTGTCGCAAAACCACTGGTGCCAAATGGAGCAAAGCCACTTCGACCAGTGGCAAGTGGATTAAACCTACCATCCATCCTCATTCCAAAACCTCCAACAGAGCTCATATTATATCCCTGAGCATATGAATTAAGAAAGTTGTTGGCCCTAGTCAAACCATAGTTGTACCCCATCAGAGGGCTCCGACTAGGCCCTGGTGATAACTCCTTTGGGACTGCCCGCTTGACCTCAACCATTTTACCATTGAGTTCATGAAATGTTTTATGCAGAACTCTGTCAACTGCTTCCTCTGAATCATAAGTGATGAAGCCAAAGCCTCTTGGCCTTTGAGTGTTATGATCATACATCACTACAACGTCAATAATAATACCATACTGCTCAAAGTACTTCTTAAATTCATTTTCGGTAACTGTAGATGCCAGGCCTCCAACAAAAATCTTTTTGGTGCGTCCAGGACCTGGAGAACCATGAATATTACTAATGTTTCTACTTAAAATGTGCTGATCATCCCTAGGAACAGCCTTCTTTGCTTCAACCTGAGACATTGAGAGTGGAGTATCTAAAATCAAGCAGTTACATTTCATTCTAGTTTCTAGTGTCTAGCATACAACAAGTTACATTTCATTCTACTCCAGACCAAAATTGGTTTACATTTCTCACCATCATCGGAGACCATAACCATAAAGTCTCTTTCACTCTTTAATACAGAGTACTAAACTTGAAGTTGATACATTTCAAAACATTCCGCAACTAAATTAAAATACAAATATTTTAATCGTCCTAATATTAATTTCACAATACTAACTCAGAGTTAAACATGGGAGAAAGAGTATGTTAAACTCATGAATTTGGACATCTAAACAAATATGATCTGAATTAGAACAAGAAAGTTAACATTGCGCCATAAATTTTCACAATGCACAGAAGATTTTTGCAATCAAGCTACTCACCGTGCGGCCATCAATCACATGCTTCTCCATGATGACCCTCTCGGCAACAGTAAGATCTGCAAAGACAACAAAACCAAAGCCACGGGCACGGCCTGTTGCTCGATCTCTCATGATCACTGCCTCAACCACTTCCCCATACTTGCTAAAATATTCCTTTAGACGTTCCTCATCAGTGTCCCATGAAATCCCACCAATGAAGAGCTTACCAAGATCCGATTCCATCTCTTGCTACAAGAATCCATTACAACAAATTCCCTCATCCATTGCGAATACCAATCAAAAGAAAAGGTAGTTCAAAATATAACATCCAAATCAAACAAAATTTATAATTCAGTTGATAATCTTATAATCATTAGCTTAATTAGTAGTAAACAAATATGAATTATACAAGTGAATAAATACTTCGATGCTAATGCTCAATGTTTATCAATAGAATAAGAACAGATCAATCTGTCAATAAGAACAGTCAGACAAGCAAAGAAAAAAGAATACCCGTTTGAAATGATTTAGATAGAATCCGATTGATGCCCAGTCAAAAAAGGAAGGTGGGTGTTTAACAAATCCAATCTAGGACCATCTGATCCTTCTAGCACCAATCAAAAGCCAATCCATGATAACTGATGAACCAAAAAAATAATAATAATAAGCACAGGAATTGTTGTGGATGTATCACGACCCAGATAATGCTTGATTGAGATCAGGAGAAAAGAAGAGTGAAAGATTAATAATTTACCATATTGGAGAGGACCAAGATGGGAAATTTGAGAGAAGCTAAGATCTAAAGGGAGGAATTGTTGAAATGTAAACAGAGGAAGAGGTGCTCATGCTTTGAAGAGAGGCTTTTATGTGTCTCTCTCCGTTTTTTTCTTTTTTATCTTTTCTTAGTTATTCCACTCCTCTTAATTAAACGAAAAGAAAAGAAATGGAATTTGTCTGAGAAGGTGAGTGAGAGAGAGAATATATTTATATAATACAAAAATGGAGAGAGATATTGAGATTTGGCAATCCTCTGTTGCGAGAATATTTGAAGGAGCTTAAAGAGTGAAGACAGGAGAGATGATTTTTTTTTTTCCCTTTTTTTTTTCTTTTTAGATTCAAGAGGGATGATGATTTCATTTTTTTTAAAAATAAAATTCCACAGGCACATAATTTATTTTCGTGCTATTTTACTCCATTACATTTTAAATATTTCTGTGGAGCATAATGTTTCCTTCTTCTTCTTCTTCTTCTTCTTCTTCTTTACAATGCATGAGTAGCATAATAATGGTTAATTTGCACTATTTTGTTGAAATCTTAGAGGATGAAGCTAAAGGCTTGTGGGAGATGTTGAATTTGAGATTATGTGAACGTATCATATAACTATTTCCTGCTTGGATTGGATGCGAGAACCAAATCTTAAATACAACTTTTTCATTTTTCAGGACATGCTCTCTCTTTTTTATGTACATTTCTTTCTTTCTTAAGATGAAATTAAATTTAAAATTCTTTTTTCCCCTCCCATTCTCATTTAAGTTTTCATACATTTGGACCAAATATATTATAGGAGATCATTAATATCCAAATTGATGTAACTACAGTCACTTTCTTACTTCTGACATTATATGATTCAAAACCTAGATGATAATATGATTTTAATGTGGTTTTAGGTTGCACATTTGTCTTTATACACCTTACCATTGTTATATATATATATATATATATATATATATATATATATGAATTTCCTCACCTATCGAATTGAGGAAGTGCTTAATTGGCAATATGAGAATGCACAGGCACATAATAAAATACTTCGCAAAATTGCTAAGCAAACAAAACAATAAAATTGAGGAACAACTCCATAAAGCCTTACCTATCATGGAGAAAACGACTGTGCATTCTAAAATAATTAACGATTCAGTTACTTCAAGCCTAAAAAGTTTTTCCTTATAATTATTGGATTCCTGAATATAAGGAAATAATAAAATAAAATTATTTGAGAGTCTCTAAGATCTTTTTAGAGAGATTTAGAATTCTTTAAGGATTTATTACCTGACAATATTATCTTTTTCGGCTTTGAATAATTCTTTAAAGGTTCAGTTGTCGCAAACCATAAATTGTCTAATTATCTAGCCTCCAACAATAATTTACGCGAACTATTAGTAAGAAATCTCCTAAATTTTTATGTAAAAAAAAAAAATAAAGACAAAAACAACTCCACTGTCACTGCCGATTTCTCAATTAACAGCGACACAGTTTTGGTTGATGATTTCTGGTTGACGATTTATGAGTCAACAAGGGCTGTGTGCTCTAATAAATACATGCGTCATCTGTGGAAGCAATTTTGTTGATTGTTTCTGAGTCAGAAACGACTCAATTTTCATTGATGATTTCTTAGTTAATAGGGGTTGTATGCGCTAATGATTCCATGCGTCAGTTGTGGAAGTAGTTTCATTGACAATTTCTGAGTCGACAAGGACTCAATTTTTTATTTTATTTTTTATAATTTTCGAGTCAACAAGGGTTGTATGTACTAGCGAATCCATGCTTTAGCTGTGGAAGCAGTTTTGCTAATGATTTCTGAGTCGCCAACAACTTTATTTTTGTTGATGATTTTTGAGTCAACGATGACTATGTACGCTGACAAATCCATGTGTTTTGTAAAACCCGACAAAAAAATTTAGTCCTTGACTGACTAGTATTAGGAAGAATTGAAGGATATAAACCGATTAGTCTTAGAGAAAATCCTGGAGTAGGAGGGTTGGCCTATCCTAAGAGAGAATTGGAATAGAAACTAGCCCAAAATAACTACAAAAAAAGGGATAAAGGACAACCTTGAATTGCACCTAAACACCTCTACCTCATTAAAGAGGGGGTATAAATGCAAGGGAGAGAGAGATGGTGACCTTTTCTCTTCCTAAAAACTGACTGCAGCGACTGCATGTGTCTGCATGCTCTTGCTTCTCTTCCTTTTTCTCAAAGAAAACCTGACAAAACCCCAACTATATG
Organism: Populus tomentosa; assembly: GCA_018804465.1. Lineage (NCBI taxonomy): Eukaryota > Viridiplantae > Streptophyta > Magnoliopsida > Malpighiales > Salicaceae > Populus > Populus tomentosa. The sequence continues at coordinate 9,038,059 of CM031989.1, read as the reverse complement.
CAAACCTCTTTGGGTGCTGAGTGAGAAGAGACTTAAAAAAAAAAAGAGAAAACCATGAAAGGAAAGTGTGTTGAAAAGGCCGACTACAGTCACCAGAGGATGAAAAGGAGAAAACCGAGATATAAGAGAAGAACCATACCACCAAAACCTGCTCACAAGTTGTCTAAAAACATGAGGTAAGACCAATATCCTTTCCTTAGATAGTTGTTACCCCAGATTTCAAACAAAAAGGAAGGGTAAAATACTAAAAATGAAAGAGGTAGTGTTCTTGCACCTTAACTCAAGGAATCTTGACTAAATGGATGACCTAAGTAGAACAAAGAATGAATGAACAAATGCATAGACCCTTAACCAAGAAACATGAACGATTTTGAATGCATGAACCTATAAGAGGGCCGACCATAGTGAAGGCTAGACAAAATGTGTTTGTGTGATGAAATGCAAAAAGGATGACCTTGTTAGAGTTGTTTGATCATGTGAAACTGAAACAAAAAATTTGTACATGTGTTACGACATAAATTATACATGTGTTTGATGAAATGGTGTGAAAATATGTTTGAAAGATGTAATGCACAATTATAACCTTGTTGAACCTTTAAAATGATGTAATGCACAGAATTGTGACCTTGTTGAACCCTTAAAAAGATGATTGAGCTGAAACAGAATTCAAGTTGAAGTTAATACTTTGAATCTGTCATGTAAATGGTGAAATTGCATGGTGATGAACCAAGTGAATAAAGTTGTAATTATAGCATGATGTTGTGAATACACTAGTGATAAAAATGAAGAATTGAATGTGTAAACTATGGATAAAATGGATAACAATGTCCGGTCAAAGAAGATGGAAAAATCATAAAGGAAACTATGCATGATGAACACATTTAGAATGACATGAGATGGAATGAAAATAGAACCCTTATGTGTTGTAGAATTGTGTTAGTTGTGTAGGTGCATTACTACGATACAATTGTGAATGTAAGAATGTATGGTTGTAGCAATGCTAGGTGTTGGTTTTGGAAGTGATAACTTGGGAGAAACCTTGGCAAATGTACTTACGAAGATGTTGTTTTTGTGTTGCGTAATAATATATGATGATTGGAGTATGGTTGGTGATGTTTGTATTTAGCTAGGTCGGAATATGTGTAAGGAAAAACGCATAGCGTAAACCTTACGTGTAGCCTAGGAAGAAGGCAAAATAAAAAATGACTCACCTTGTCATTAACAATTTCTGAATTGGTAATGACTTAGTTTGTGTTGATGATTTCTAAGTAGGTACCGATTCAGTTTTTATTAATGATTTCTTTGTTTATAGTAGGATATGTGCACTGATGATTTCAGTGCTAGTTGTAAAAACGAATTGCGTTGATGATTTCTGGGTTGGCAGCGACTTAGTTCTCGTTAACGATTTATGAGTCAGTATTAGCTTATGTGCATTGATGATTTCAGCACCAGCTGTAGGATTGGATCGCGTAGATAATTTCTGAGTCGTCAGCGAACCAACTTTCGCTGTCCAATTCTATGCCACTAGCAAATCAACTTTCATTACTAATGTTCTGCGACAAACTTTCATATCAGAATTGACTTAAATACTTATAACCATTTTATTGTATGATTGTGTAATATTTGGAACACTTGAATATGAACATGAGTATTTTTGGAATATGTAAGGTGACGAGTTATGTGATTATAAAATGCAAATGTGTTGATTTGTGATCATTGATGTGTTAGGTGGTACGATTGGGATCAGAGTTATGACCGGACAAGTACACCCCGAAGTGAATTTATTATGAAGGGTCTTTTATTGTGTTATAGCTAGTACGTTCAAATTACCATAAAAAAGTAAAAAACATAAGAGACAGAAAGAAAGAAGTTCAAAATAGACAGAAGAGCTATGCAGATACTCGAAGAAGACCTCTTAAGTTTATTATGGGTGATCGAGTATACTTGAAGGTTGATCCATGGAAACACATGTTAAGATTTGGTATGAAGGGGAAATTGACCTCAAGGTATATTGGTCCCTACAAAGTCATTGAGAGGATTAGACTGGTGGCTTACAGATTGGCTTTGCCCCCATATTTGAATAAGATCCATTATATATTTCATGTTTCGATGTCAAGAAAAGCTTAAGTGAATCCATCTCAAGTACTACCACAAGTTTCTTTAAAGGTTGTAGAAGACTTGAATCTAGAAGCAAAACAAGTTAAGGTGTTGGATTAGAAAGAACTAAGGAATAAAAAAAACTCTTATAATTAAGGTGTTATGGAGAAGTTCACAAATCAAAGAAGTAACGTAGGAAATGGAGTTCAAAATGAGAAGGAAGTATCCTGAGTTTTTATTGAATACTAGTAAGGAGCAAATGATAAAGGGGTATATTTATAAGAGTATGAACCTTGTGTTGTGTTAGTGTTACTTGTTTTTTAAGAATGATGGAATATGAAGGATGTGTGTTGATTGTCGAATCAACGATAAAGTATAGACATCATATTCTTGGGCTTGATGACATGCTAAATGAGTTATACGGATCATGTATTTTCTCTAAAATTGATTTGAAAAGTGGGTTGTCATATTAGGATGAAAGAAGGGGATATATGAAAAACTGCATTTAAGACAAAGCATGGTTTATATGAATTGTTAGTTATGTCATTTGGACTTACAAATACACCTAGTATGTTTATAAAGTTAATGAATCATATGTTGCATGCTTTTATAAATAAATTTGTCGTTGTGTATTTTGATGACATTCTGATCTATAACAAGAACATGAATAAGAATCTTAATCATTTGTGTAATGTACCTAATGGATTGCGTAGTGAGTAGTTATATGTTAATCTTAAGAAGTATACCTTTTGCGTGGAAAAAAAATATATTTCTTAGAAATGTTATAACAGCACAAGGTATTAAGATAGATGACGACAAGGTTAAGGTCATCCAAAATTGGCCTACACCTAAATATATAACTGAGTTAAGGAGTTTACATGGTCTAACTAGTTTTTATAGATGTTTTTTGAAGGATTTTAGTACCATAGTTACACCATTAATTAAGATAGTGAAAAATTCTATTAGTTTTAAATGTGGTGATCAATAAGATATGGTTTTTAACTTAAAGATAGATAAATTATATATTTTTCATGTTTTAGCTTTGCCATACTTTAAAAAGGCTTTTGAGATTGAATGTGATGCTTCAAGTATAGGTATTGAAGCCATGTTAATACAGGATAAAAGGAACATTGTCTATTTTAATGAAACGCTCAATAAGGTAGCATTGAGCTACCTTATATATGACAATGAGTTTTATACCTTGGCGAGAATGTTGGAGACGTAACAACATTATTTTTGGCCTAAGGTTAAGAAATAATTTTTTTGTATTGGTTAAATTTGTGTTTTGAGATGCATTTCAGGATGTCTTTGGTTGCAAATTTAATTTATAAGGTTTCAATGGTGTTTATTAATTGTTTTTAAGTGAAAATAGGTTGAAAAATAGTTTTTGAAAATAAAAAAAATCCATCAACCCCATTTTTCACCTCAAAACAAAAATTAACCTCATTTTTTACAACCATTTAGATGGTTAGAAGCTAGGCAAGCTAGCAAAGCATTATCTACTTTTGTATTTTAAAAAATAAAATAAAATTGATTGACAATGCATTTTAAAAAGAAAAACAAAAGTCCTAGACCCTTAGGTCTAGCTTGATTTTTAATGGGCCATGTGTGATAGATCATTCAACCTTGCACTCTTAGCTTGTTTTAGTTCTCTATTTTTTTAATGTTGTTTTCCGATTCAAATTTAGTTTCTTTAAAAATATGTTAGATATATTAATTTATTAAATTCTCAAATTAATTCAGAATATATTTCAAGTATTATTTTATTAAATACTATTCAATTTTTACTTTGCTTTCAAATAATATTACAATTATCATTTTATAACATTAACAATCATTCCTTCTGGCAGAACCCATAATAATTTATTTTTCTAAATCTATTTAGTGATTTTTCTACATACATCTATTTTGATTATCATATAATTACATAAAAAATAGTTTTTTTAATAAATTATTAAAATAAGCTATGTACATAATCTAGGGTGTTGATTTGACGAGTTAACTCGAGTTAATTCACGTCGTTCTAAGACATCGATGTCTCAATATTAAAAAAAAATATGCCTAAAACTATTTTTTAAGTCCATCCAACCTCATTAAGGTTAAATCTTAAACTCATATGAGGCAAGGGGCTGGGTTAAATGTCTTCAAGTTGATTTGTTAAGCCTAGTTTAGTAACATTATCAAAGAGTTCCCATAACAACTCATTAATGTTGGATTGTTTTTATGATTTCTCATTAGATTTGTATCAAAATTATTAGAATGTTTGTTTTTAATTAAAATTGTTTACAAGAGTTCTAATAATACTAGTTGTTATGCCCGCACGTTGCCGCGAGCTTATGTCATACTTGTGCGTTGTCATGGATCTGTAAAAAACATTATATGGAGAAACACTATTGCAATCCACAATGTTTTCAAAAAAAATTAAACTACAAAGCTAAATTCTTAACCAGTTTAATATTAAAAAAAAAATAGACAGATAATTTTGAAAAAAAAATCATAAAAAAAACAAAAGGAAAAAAAAAATCATGTAGAGAAACACTATAGCAAACTATAGTGTTTTGTGAGGAAATATACAATTGTAATTCTTAACCAACTCAATATTAAAAAAATAAAATCAATAAAGATAATTTAAAAAAAATCATAAAAAAACAAAAGGAAAAAAAAACCATATAGGAAAACACAATAGCAATCTATAGTGTTTCATAAGAAAATCTACAGTTGTAATTTTCAACTAGCTCAATATTAAAAACAATAAAATCGATAAAGAAAATTTTAAAAAAATTATATAAAAAAAATTCATGTGAGGAAACACTTTAGCAACCAACAGTATTTTAAAGCAAATAAAATAAAATAAAATAAAAATAAAGGAACAAACATGTGGAAAAAGCTAAAGCTAAATTCTCAACCAGCTTAATATTAAAAAAAAATCAATTCAACAAAGATAATTTTTTTAAAAAAAAAACATGTAGAGAAATATTGTACCAAAACAAAAACTTATAGGAGGAACTTACAGGAGGAAATACTATAGTAATCTACAATGTTTATATATATATATATATATATATACAAAGCTAAATTCTCGATAAGCTTAACATGAAAAAAAAAACCGAAAAGGATCATTTTGGAAAAAAAATCATAAAAAAAAGAAAAAAAATCATATAAAAAAATATTGTAGTAATCGACAATGTTGTTTTTTAAATGATAAAGCTAAATTTTTAACTAGTTCAATATTAGAAAAAAATCAGTAAAAATAATTTTGAAAAAATTATAATTTTTTTTTTTAAAAATCAATTATGAGAAAAGAAAAACAAATATGTAAAAAAAATATTGGTATAATAAAAATAAAAATTATAGGAAAAATGACAGTAGCTTCCCCATATCTTTTAAAGTATTGTTAATAAAGAGGAAGATTTTGTAACGATGGATCAATTGTGTTAATAAATATTAAAAGGAAGGTGTCGAATATTATAAATAATGTTATCTACAAACATAATGAAAGGAAATAAATCAAATTGTACTGGTTAATAATTCTGAATAAAATAGCTAAAAGAAAGAATTCATTCTTTTATTGGGTATTGGAATATCTCTCGATCAATCCTTGATAATAATGTTTACTGATCTCATTCTTTCTTTTCGAAAAGCCTGATAGCCAAATCATTAGATGCGTGCATTAATTATATAAGCAGGAAGAAGAAAGGATTATGCAAAACATTGGTTGGCAAAGTAAACACATCAAAGGTCAACTCTCACTCTTCATTGATGTAGTCGGCTTCTGCCTTCATTCGCAGTTACAGGGTTGGACAGGCTGTTTATTACATAGAATATTAAATCATGCGATTGAGATGTCTTCGTACGTAAAAGCCAGATGACCAAATCAAAAAGAAGGGGGAGAAAAGAGAAAAGAAAGAAAGGAGAGAAAAAGCTCCTAGAACTGGATCAAAGAAATGCCGTCCGTGGTCAATAATTTGAGCCCGGAGGATCCCAAGTCTCAGGTATGACAGAGTGAAGTATGTACCACTCTGGTGGACTGGATAGTATTGAGCCCATGGAAGAAATAGTGAATTCCTCATTTGCATTTACTACTTCCTCTATCTTCTCCATCACTTCTCCTATAGCTGGCCGCTCTTCCGGTGATTTTGATACACATTTGAGAGAGATATTGAGCAAATTAAGGGAATGCATATTGCCTCGCAGCGTGATTGAACTCCTTGTCGAAAACCTCTCCTGTCCATTCCTCCCTTACTATGGATCTGACCCATTTAGGAAGGTCTATCCCACTCTTCTCCACAGTTTTTCCTGTTAGTAACTCAAGCATAATTATTCCAAAACTGAAAACATCGCCTTGTTCCGACAAGATTTTCTTAGGGGCTGCATAACCGTTGGAGGAAAAGGACCAAACTCTCTTGGGGTCCAAAAATGTTGAAAATCCGTACTCGCTGATTAGTGGTTCTTGATTTTCATCCAGCAGGATATTTGAAAGCTTAATGTTCCCATGAGGTTTGATCTCATGCTCAATAGGATTCCTACATATGAAGTTCAAGAGTGCCCAAGCATGCCGCCTTTTACACTTCTCAGGCCTGAAATGGCTTGCACAGATCCTTTTGCATTTGAACACCCACGTGTGTGCATGCATGCTTGCTTCTCCGAGTCTGAGTGCTTTTGTGTGTGCATCAAGCATGTTTGGGAGAATTTTAAATCAAGAATAGCAAAACTTACCCTCTAGCAGGTTTAGCAGGCTTCCACTGCTTTGATACTTGTATATTAGAAGTTTTTCCTCATCAGTGGAATTGTAACCAACAAGGGGTAGAATGTTTGGGTACTTCAAATTCCCAATCTGCCTCATTGTTTGGCCAAACTCCTCAAATGATACCTGCAATTTCTTCAATCTTTTGACGGCGTATACGATAATACCAAGCTTCACCTTGTACAGACTGCTGCTAGGGGTCTGGCTTTGTAAGTCAGCGGTAGCTTCAAAGAGGTCATCCAATCCGAATCTTTCTTTCTCTTCAACAAAGAAAACGAGCTCTGAGCATCTTTCTTTAGGCTTCAAGTCTTCTTGAGGCACAGGTGGAGGAGTTTTCTGAGGAGAATGTGCCAGAGATTTCAGAATCTCCCTCTCTTTGGCCGAATCAGAGAACTTCTTATTCACAAAATAAGCTAATTCAGAGAGAAATACAATGCCAAAAGCTAACGGTACAACGTATATGGCTTTGTCGAACCATTTCCTTTTGCCAGAACCAGGCTTGCTTCCATTAGATGGGTCTGCAGGATGTTCGAAGGAACCAGCGTCAGTGCTATTTAGGGCCACGGAGTCTGCCACTACTGCCAATTTTTGAAGATTGTACATCTTCACTGCACTATGTTTCATAGAATAATTATTTAGATGCTTGAATTCCAGTTGGGGACGAGGAATAATTACAGTTAAATAATTGTTAGAGATACCCAAGGTCCGGAGATATTTCAACTTGAATAGAGGCACAGGCACCCTCCAGTCAAAAAATTGCTGCTTAGATTTAAATAGGTCAGGCTTCCTGCAATTCAATATGGAGTGAGGAATATTTCCTTGGATGTGATTCCTTGCTAAGCTCAGGACTTGCAGTTGTTGGAGCCCGCAAAGGGAGTCTGCATCAATTGTCCCAGTAAAGTTCTGCCTGTCAAGCCTGATTTGTGTTATAGCAGGAGGCTGAAAATTGCACCTGACTCCCCGCCACCTATACGAGCAAGGATGCGGCACTGTCCCATTCCAGCTGATTCTCAGCACATTTTGGGGATCAATGGCTCTCATGAAAGTGAAGAAAGACTCATTTTCGGACAACTCACCTCCTGAACATGCTGCGATGAAGAAAAACACGGTGATGTGTGCCAGGGCCTTCATTTGCAGATAGCAATTCCTCCTCCTCCACATTTTGCTAACATCTACTTATTTGTATGGACATTCGAAAACAGGATGAAAATGTGATCAAGGTGGAAAGTTTTTTCACTTTCTTTTAAGGTATGTCAGATCAGAGAAATGGACTGATACTACAAACATCACTCCTCCATTGTTTTTGTTCCTCAGACGAAGACATTTCTTTCGTCATTTCCAAAGATTATGTAGATATGGCCAAAGTTTTAAATATTGTTCAATACTTCGTCGTCTTCTATGGGATACCGAAAAGCATATTAGAGATTCTTCACTATAGATATAATCAAAGTTGAGATTGACCCACAACCAGAGAAGGCTGCGAATCCAGGCTCAGTCTTTGCTTTACTGATAACAGTTTGAAGTTGGCCTTGCATGATTGTTTTTCTGAAATTTTCACATTAATGAACGTTTGTAAAACCTCGGGTTACCGTCGGCCAAATTATAAAAAATTACCCTGAAGTTTGGATGAAACTGAATTTAGTTTTTGGATATTAAATTTTAATCGTTTGAATACCTCAAACTATTTTTTATAAAAATAGTTTTTTTTAATTAATTTTGATGTGAAAACATATTATTATTATTTTAAAATAACAAAGTGATGGAAACCTCAACAGAGAGGATTGTTTTTTATAAAAAATAGTTCATTGTATTTAATTAAAAAACTTAAAATTCAATAACTAATAAACCTAAAATTCATGATAACTTTGAGTAACTTATGCCATTAGCATAACATGTCACAAACATCAGAATCAAAGAGATATGTAGAGAGGACATTTTGTAGAAAGCAATGCATTCTTTTGGAACTTCGGTGCTCAAAGAACACGCATTTTCAAAGCTGCCATCATTTAATTCATCGATTAAAAATGAAAAAAGAAAAAATTTGTGGGAATTTCTTCAACTTCAATTACAATGGAATTTTTCAATATTTTACTCCAAGCCGTGAATTAAAAAACCAAAAAAACATGTTTACATTTGAATCACTTAAGCTCATCGTAGGGATATCAGAAGCTGTCAGTGCTGGAGACCGAGAAAAACCTTCTGGGTTGGAAAAGCAAGTGGATGTTTTTGCATCTGTTCATCATGTTAGGATTACTCATAGCATTTCATCACCACTTCTATGAAGTGATTCAAATGTTTATATTTGGCTAAAGAAGGAAACACAAGTGAAATTACTTTATATTTGGCTAATAATAATGAGAAATCAAACAGTATTATTGCCCTTCGCTAGTAACAGCTTTGATTTGCTTGCATAGGATTCCTATAAATAACAAACTAGTGCCAGGGGATAAGGGTGGAAATGCAGAAGTGCCATGCCGTTCAGTCCATAATTATTAGCTGTCATTTATATGTATATCAGTTTCATTTGCGATAAGATTCACTGAACCTCACAAGGATGATATTTCTTCCAAAGTTGATCATTAGGCTAAAATGTTGAGAATAAATTATTAGATATTTGAATCCCAAACATTTATAAAACAAGGTTTTTCTTCTTCTTCTTTTTTTTTTTTTTGTTGATAAGGTAAGTAAATTAACCAAAAATTAAACAAAATAAAACCTCACTGAACTCAAAAACACAGACAAAACTCCACCTAACCTTAAGCAATAAACAAGAAAATAAAAATGTACCCCGAAGATAGAGGCCAAGATGGCATGCCTTTAAACCTAAACAAAAAATAAATCAACAAGAAATGAAAATATCATTAGAAAATCCTCATAAAATATGAAATAGTCTATTAGTATTAAAAAAATATCATATTACAAAGAAGATTAACTTTAGAAACAATACGATGAACAATATCATTATAAACAATTGAATTGTTGCGAGGAGCTTCACCATGGAGTCGAGCATTTCTCTCCCTCTAAATGTTGTAAGCCTCAACATCTAATATCAATATTGTTATCAATTATTTAGGAGAGCTACCTCCACCCAAAGAAGAAAGCCATAAAATAGTACTAACCCAGGATCGACACCTAAAAAGAATGAGGCATTTAAAACAAAGATCATACCAAATGCAAAGAAAGAACATGCAATCAAAAAATAAGTGATCAACATCTTCCCTACCACTCCCATGTAAAAAGCACCAGTTAACCTAAATGAAACCGTAGGACATGAGCTTCTTCCAAGTTGAAAGTGCTTCGTGAATAACAAGCCATAAGATGAAAGAGAATCACAAGATAGCATGTTTATGTCATACAGGCTCTCGCAAGTCCACTTTGTTCTACAATGGACAAATAGAATTTCAAATACTATGAATAGAGAAAATACCTTTAGGATCATCCTTCCAGCACACAATATCAAATATCCTATCATCCGAGTGAAAAGAAACAGGGGTACATCGAATAAGCTCAATCCACTCAGGAGATCTAGTAGGAGGCCAAGTCCACTCTTGATCAGCAATAATACAACTTAACCTTGCGTCTCTTCCCAAGCTAGAGTCAATAATAATTTTATCCCTAAAAACCTTCACCAAGTGACCCCTAGGATGCCAATTATCAAACCATAGAGAAGTGGAACAACCATTACCCACACGGTAGCATATAAACCTTTGAATAAGTCTGCGAAGACCAAGAATCTTCCTCCAACTCTAAGAATAGTTCCTAGGACAAATCACCTCCCAAATACTCTTACCTTGCAACAAGTATGAATGTATCCAAGATGATTAAATTGAATAAACCAGTCTAGTGCATGTAGTCTATAAGTGTTTAACCATGGCCGCTTGATTCTAAACCTCCAAAATTATATCACCTAAGTCCTTTTCCTCCTTTGTTAAGCAAATTTTATCCCAAAAAGTTTTAACACCATCTAAAGCAAGATTACTATCATTCCACAAAAAAGATCTCAATAAAGAAATGATTTTCACAATAACAGCCTTCAGAAGAATTAATAGAGAAGACTAGTACACCTAAATAAAGAAGAGGAAGGATTTGATAAGTATTATTGCCCTTTGCTAGTAACGGCTTTGATTTGCTTGCATAGGACTTCTATAAACAACAAACTGGTGCCAGGGGATAAGGGTGGAAATGCAGAAGTCCCGTGCCGTTCAGTCCATAATTATTAGCTGTCGTTTGTATGTATATCAGTTTCACTTATGATAAGGTTCACTGAACCTCACAAGGATGATATTTCTTCCAAAGTTGATCATTAGGCTAAAATGTTGAGAGTAGATTATTAGATATTTGAATCACGAACATTTATAAAACAAGGTTTTTCTTCTTCTTGTTTTTTTTTTTTGTGGATAAGGTAAGTAAATTAACAAAAAAATAAACAAAATAAAACCTCACAGAACTCAAAAACACAGACAACTCCACCTAACCTTAAGCAATAAACAAGAAAATAAAAACGCACCCTGAAGATAGAGGCTAAAATGGCATGCCTTCAAAACCTAAACAAAAAACAGATCAACAAGAAATGAAAATATCATCAGAAAATCCCCATAAAATATAGTCTATTAGTATTAAAAATATATCATATTACAAAGAAGATTAACTTTAGAAACAATACAATGAACAATATCATTATAAACAATTGAATTTTTACGAGGAGCTTCACCATGGAGTCGAGCATTTCTCTCCCTTTAAATGTTGTAAACCGCACCATCTAATATCAATATTGTTATCAACGATTTAGGAGAGCTAACTCCACCTAAAGAAGAAAGCCATAAAATTGTACTGACCCAGGATCGACACCTAAAAAGAATGAGGCATTTGAAACAAAGATCATACCAAATGCGATGAAAGAACATGCAATCAAAAAATAAGTGATCAACATCTTCCCTACCCACATAAAAAACACCAGTTAACCTAAATGAAACCGTAGGACATGAGCTTATCCCAAGTCGAAAGTGCCTCGTGAATAGCAAGCCATAAGATGAAAGAGAATAGCAAGATAGCATGTTTATGTCATACAAGCTCTCACAACTCCACTTTGTTCTATAATGGACAAGTAGAATTTCAAATACTATGAATAGAGAAAATACCTTTAGGATCATCCTTCCAGCACACAATATCAAACATCCTGTCATTCGAGTGAAAAGAAAAAAAAGGTACATCAAATAAGCTCAATCCACTCGAGAGATCTAGTAGGAGGCCAACTCCACTTTTGACCAGCAATAATACAACTCAACCTTATGTCTCTACCCAAGCTAGAGTCAATAATAATTTTATCCCCAAAAACCTTCACCAAATGACCCCTAGGATGCCAATTATCAAACCATAGAGAAGTGGAACAACCATTACCTACACAGTAGCATATAAACCTTCGAATAAGACTGTGAAGACCCTCCAACTCTAAGAATAGTTCCTAGGACAAATCACCTCCCAAATACTCTTACCTTGCAAGTATGAATGTATCCAAGATGATTAAATTGAATAAACCAGTCTAGTGCATGTAGTCCATAAATGTTTAACCATGGCCGCTTGATTCTAAACCTCCAAAATTATATCACCTAAGTCCTTTTCCTTATTTGTTAAGCAAATCTTATCCCAAAAAGTTTTAGCACCATCTAAAGTAAGATTACTATCATTCCACAAAAAAGATCTCAACAAAGAAATGATTTTCACAATAACAACCTTCAGAAGAATTAATAAAGAATACCAGTACACCTAAATAAAGAAGAGGAAGGATTTGATAAGATGATGTCTAGCCGGATATAAAAGAGTGGGATTCATTCAACTCTTAGCCTTAGCCATAATACGGTCTATAAGGATCAAATAATTAGGAGATGTGAGTTTTGTAGTAATAAGAGGAACACCAAGGTACCTAACGAGCAACTTCCCTTCCATGTAACCAAGAACATCAGGAAGCTACATTTTGGTATCAAGCTTAACACCACATAGAAACATGCTACTCTTGTCATTATTAGGAGACAAACTAGACAAAAACCAAAATTGATCAAGGCTATGGTTAATTAAGGAAACCATAACCACCTTAGCTCAATAAAAAATTATCAAATCATTAGCAAAAACGAGTAAGATGCTCCCTCTCACAATGCCAGTGAAATCTAAAGTCATCTTCTCTAATCCAACCCATCAAACCTGATAAAACTTCTATAACAAGAATAAATAGGTAAGATAATACAAGATCTCCCTACCTTAACCCTTTACCACTAGCAAAGGAACCATGAACCTTACAATTGATAGAGACAAAAAAATATAGTAATGGAGATACATTCAACAATTTAGTTAACCATACGAGATGGAAAACCAAACATATGAAGAACAACCAATAAGAAGTCTCATCTAATTGAATCATAAGTTTTCATCAATTCCACCTTCAAAGAACACATAGAAGGACCCTCTCTCTAATGATAATTATGAAGAAGCTCTTGAAATGATAAGATGTTATCACTAATATTTCGACTCTTAACAAAAGCATAATGAAATGGGCCAGCCAAATCCGAAAGCACACTCTTAACTCTATTAGCAGTAATCTTTGCATTGCATTTGTAAATGGATTAAAGCAAAAACTAGGCATAAAATCCTTAACCCTTGAAAGATTAGAAACCTTAGAAATTAAAGCTATAGTAGTAGCATTCACCTGTTTGAGTAACTGGCCAGAATTGAAGAAAGACCAAACAACATTAATAGTGTCTCGACTAACAATACTTCAAGCTTTCTTAAAAAAACCCAAATTGAACCTATATGGATCGGGATTCTTATTATCTTTAAGAGAGAAGAGGACCTTTTGAATTTCATCATCACTAATATGAGTTTCAAGACTCATGGTTTAAGAAGAAGACAACCGCCAAGGAAAAGCCTCATAAATAAGAGAATAGTCAATACCAGGATTTTACCGAGACCCCCCAAAAGATTCTCAAAGTAGTTAACAATGGTGTCATTTACCTCCTTCGCATCAGTAATAAAAGTGTAAATATCATTATGAATGGAAAGAATTTTTTTGCGACAGTGATGATACTTGACCGAGTTAAAGGAAAACTTTGAATTCTTATCCCTTAAATTCAGCCATTCAACTAGATATTTTTGCCTAATAAACCTCTCTTTGGCTTGAGCAAGTCTCACATACCAATGTAGACTTAGTTCTATGAATATCCAAATTAAGAAGGTTTTGTTACACTAAACATTGAGCATCTTTTATGGCTTTCTTAGCAATCAAAACCCTTTTCGGTATCTTAGCAAAAAAACTTCTTATTAAATTCTTTCAAAACAACCTTAACATGCTTTAACTTTTTACACAAAATGAACATTGGAGTACCAATGTCTTCCTCCTCCCAGGTCTTGACAATAATCTGTACAAATTAAGGATAATCAACCTAAGAATCAAAATACTTGAAAGGAACCTTCCTTTTAGGCATGTACACAAGCTTAACTAACATCAAAAAATGATTTAAGATACCAAAAGAAAGAAAGAAAAGCTTCAGAAACTGCAAAATCACACTTCCATTTCATATTAACAAGCACATTATTACATTGCTGATTAATCCAAGTAAACATAGAACCAAAGAATCTAAGGTCCTCTAAACCTAATTAAATAAGAAAATTATTAAGGGTATTTTTCCATGGCGGCCACCATATAGCACCACCTCTCTTCTTATCTAGAGAATAAATAACATTAAAATCACCCATAATAATCGATGAATTGGACTCCCAACCATCACTATGACTCATAATATCAAACAATAAAGCCTTATGTTTAAACAAACTATTATCTCTATAAATGATAGAAGCGTTGAAGCAAGTATTGGTACCCAACATATTAACACAAACATAAATAAACTAATCTGAACTACCTAAAATATCCACCTTTACCACTACATCATCCCAACAAATTCAAATTCAAATGCAACATGAAAAATCATAATAATACAAGAAAGATAAATTTTGAATCAGAAGAAATCTAGAAACACTATCTTTATTTCTTTCTCTAACTTGAGTTTCAACCAACCCAAAAAATACACCATTTCATGCTGGACAAGATGATGCAATTATGAATGCTTTATAGGATCATTCAAACCTTTAACATTACAACATTTGATAAACATAGAAAATATAAAGAGGAAGACAAACAACAACACAAAGATTACCTCAACTTACCCCCGCAAGGAGCCTAATTTCTTTTTCTTCTTGGAAGAACCTGCCAAAACCTTATTCTTTTTCTTAAGAAAGTATTTATCCTTACTTGCAAGTTGAATAACATTTCACTTGCTAACATAATTCAAATGAGATTAACGAGGACTTACCAAAACAAAAAACATAGACTCTTGATCAGTACACTCCCTATCCATATCACCTTCCTTAACTTTAAATTCTATCTCCTCCTTATGCCCATTGAACTCACTTATAGAAGGAGTTTGGATAGATTTTCCATTAATGGTCTCACAAGTAATAGTGTTGGATTTGACAGTCCTTTGATCTAAAATAATACATGTACCCCTTTCTCTTACATTATATCTCCTCATAAACAATTCATAACAAAATTAGAAAAATGGATTCTCATCTTTATTACAATCAATGTCACACACACTAGATGCTTAATAACCATTCTCACTATTCTTAAAACCCTTATTCCTTTTAACAACTTCCTTACAAAATTGCAAGCGAAAGAATGTTGTATAACATTAACATTGCAAGTGCAACAACTTCAAGCTCGATTTTGACCTTGATACATCTAGTATCTCTCAAAACTCAAGACATAAAAGTTATGGATATTTGGCTTGGTCTTCCATGCCATCTTGAATCACCTTAATTGGATCTCATAAGACATTTATACCTAGATTACAAAAGATTATAAAGAGGTGTTGAAATTGTCTAAAATCACCCAATTAATTTTGTTTTGCACTTCATGCTTCCATTTGCATCCTAAATCAAATATAAAAATAATGAGTACATTTAGGCATCAAATATGTATAAAAGACTAAACATTAAGAAAGAAAAATATGATATTTTGCATTATCATCAATAACATAGTTTAATACAGTTTGTGATGCAACCATATTATTCAATAGTTTCACCTACATTTAACCAGTGTGTTGTATATGTTTTATATATATAATGCCTTGATATTCTTTGTTTTATGTTTTGAAGGCACTTTTGGATGAAAGATGCAAAAAGGAGTAAATTAGAGGTAATTTGCACATTTGACCTTCAGTTGATGTTTTGTGCAGAGAGTGAGCTCTAAAGGTCGAAATAAAGTGATTCCAGTGACATTAAAAAGCTAACATCCATACCTTTCTAACATATAAGGCAAGACAATAAAATACAAAAGAGCATGGAAATCACAGCTTTCAAAGTCAAATCTCGCAATCTGCCAATGTTGACCTTCGGTCATTCCGACTTGAATATCTGGAGCTACAGAAGTCCAATTGATGCAAACTCAATTTTTTTGGATTCCTGACTCAAATTCTTATAAACTCTCCAAGTTTCATCCAAAAAATATTTCATGCGAGGGAGATATGATTTTTCAAAGATGACAACTGAATTCTGCCAGCAAACAGGTTTCGGGAAGAAACAAGTCCAAATTACGTTCTGAAGCATCTAAACCAATATCCAAGTTTTTATTTCAGCAATTTAGCTCCTCTAAGTCAAAGCTTGAAGATTTCATGCAAGAATATTTCTTCTTTTTTAGGAAAATAGTTATTAAAGTACTTAAACGTAAACAATCTACTTAAGAGAGGACTATTTTGTAAAATAGAGACTAGGGTTTCATAGGATATAAAAAGAATGAGAGAAGAGAAGGGGGGCAGCCGGCCAACAAGAGAAAAACACCCCCCTCTTCTAAGAAACCCTAAATCATGCATTCTTCTATCTTTTTGATTAGTTGTTCAACAAACATGCAAGGCTAAACTCATTTTCTTAGTTGCAAGGACATGGAAACCTTCGGATTTCAAGAACTGTGAGATTTATTTTACCTTTTCTTTTTCAGTTTATATATATGATGAATATGTTTGTTCTCCTATGCTTATTTTTCTTATGATTATTTATTTTAATTGCTAGAGCGGACTCTAAGTTATTATTGTAGACAATTTATTGCTAAATTTAATATCAATACCAAAATTGTGGTATATAAACTTGTGAAGTAACCGAGTTTAATAATTGTGGTGGATCTACGTTATTAATCTTAAGGAGAACATTCAATCAAATCAAATATAGACTGCGGACAGTTATGTTTTCTTGATTAATAAACTTATCTAGTTCTTAAGGCTACCATTGCATTAAATTACTAGTGCAGACATTGTGGTTGTTTGATGGTTAAAGTTAGTTATACGATGGATTCGTTAACTAACTAATGTTAAGAAGCGATAAATATTCAAAATATAAATTGATGTTTCGTTTCCATGATCAGTTCTGATTTCTATAGGTGGATGTGTGCTTGCGACCAAGGTTTGTTCTCTTGATAATTTTTTTATTATATTAAATTTTGTTTGATAGTTTTTTGTTTTCTTTTGCTTTAGCCTAGATAACGTCCACCCCCCCCCCAAATTGCATATCATCTAGCATAAAAATCTAACTTGAACCTTTCTCATTGAATCGACCCCTTGCTCGCTCTATACTATCTTGTGTGTTATGTTTGAAACTAGGGTAATTAATTTGTGCGACCACGACATCGCAACAAATTTTGGTGTTGTTGCCGGGGAAGTAATTTTAGTTGATTCTTGTGCTATTATTTTTATTTTCTGTGATTTTTATTTCTTTTTCTGAAAAAAAAAATGAATTTTTGCTTGTTGCGGTACTGTTCATTACGGCTGCGGTATTGTTCAAAACAGATTTTTTTTTGGAGTTAGGTATCGGTCTTTTGTTTCCTGAAGGGAAACGATGTTCTAAACAATACTTTTGGTATACCACTAACCCCACTCTATCGAGGCCAAATTCCTCTTTTTCTAGGTTTTTTAGGCAGTTTTTGTTTTCTAGCGTAGGATTTTTGTACAATTTGCATTGTTTTCGATCTCTTGTGTGGTTCTTTTTTTTTAGTTTTCTTAATGATTTATGCCAGTAATCCATTCTACTAATCAAAATCAAGTGCAATTAGATCTCAAAATAGAAAAAACTTTACACAGGTTACGAAAGGAAGCTCGCCTCAACATTATGGCTATTGCACGACAACAAACACTCAACGAGCTTGCTGCTCCTAACATGGAAAATCAGTCATTGTGCATAAACATTGACAATAATATAAACTTTGAGCTCAAATCTTGTTTTATACATTTGCTACCAATATTTAATGGTCTTGCAGGAGAAGATCCTTATACTCATCTCAAGGAGTTCCATATGGTTTGTGTTGGCATGAAACCGAATGGAGTTGACGAAGAACAGGTTAAGTTGAAAGCTTTCCCTTTCTCTTTAAAAGGGGCAGCAAAGGCATGGCTTTTCTCTATTTTTCCAGGTTCAATTTGGAATGGCATGAAGAAGATCTTCCTTGAGAAGTATTTCCCAGCATCTCGAGTTGCCAACATAAGGAAAGAAATATGTGGGATTTGACAATCTCATAAAGAGACTAATGTGTCGTGAATGATTTGAAAATCAGCAACAATGATTCTAACGAAAATGGATGAAGGATGGGTCTGGTTGTGTTGTCTTTCTTTTGGTATTTAGCCTGGATTGTAGTGATTTAAAGGTAAATAAGATGGAGGATAGACTAGAATGATACTTTGATAAGTCGATCTAGACGCCACAAAGATCAATCTAGGATTTCGACGCCACACTCTTTGTGATTGAAGAGTGATAAGTCAGGTAGGGTTCTTCACAAAATCAATTTGGAAGAACAACTCTTAATTCTTTGAATTAAGTTTCAAATCTTGGCCAAAAGTATTTATTACATATTCTGATACTATATTTATCATTGGAACATCCCTCCAAAGTTAGGGGAATTCAACATGACAGAAGTCAAGCCTAAAAACTAGACTTTTAATAAATTAACTAGACAAATTTAACTAACACATGTTTTTTTTTTTTACATTTCTGAAACATAAATAGGCCAAATTTAAAATAGCCATAACTTTTGACACAAAAGTCCAATGCAATCATGGTTGGACAATCTAGAAAGATCACATTCTGAACTTGAATTTTACATAGATAAGTCTTGTTATCACATGCAATGGATGACTTCAAATTCGGGTTCAAATCCATCTACTGTTCTGACCGTAAACAACATCAATTCCTTCACTTATTTGCATTATCAATCCAAATACAAGTAGCCCAACATCAAAAGAACCATTAAGGGTTTTTTCCATCTCCAAATTCCAATTGTAGGCAAACAAGCACCCTAGAACCAATTTCAAATTGATTGCTAATTTTTAACTCCAACGCAGCTTCAATCATTACAATTTGATTCGTCAAGGCCTGTTATAGTTGTTTCGCTCTCGCTCTTGTCATTGGACCATCTGAATCCTCTTGCATATTACATTCAGCTTTACGAGATGGATTATAATTCCCATGATGCACATCAGAGACACTTTTCGAGTATTGGGAAAGATTTGAGCAACTGTGTATTCAATGCCCTCATCATCAAATACCCGATCAACTGCTCATTCAATATTTCTATAAAGGATTGATGCCTACTGACTGTAGTATCATTGATGCTGCAAGTGGAGGGGCATTGGTAGATAAGACACCCGAGGCTGCATGCCAATTGATCTCAAACATGGCAGCCAACTCGAAACAGTTTGGCACTCGTGGAGACTTCACAAACAAACAAGTAAATGAGGTAAGTATTTATAACCTTGAGAATAAAGTTAATAATCTTACTTCTCTTGTGTGTTCTTTGGCTTGTGACAATGTACAGCAGGTGAAAGCTTGTAGCATATGCTCTTTACAAAGACATGCTTCAGATATGTGCCCAACAATGCAAGAAGATTACATTGAACAAGCTAATACAGTTGATGGAGCATTTAATGGACAACCTTAGTGTAAGTATGATCCTTTTTCCCACACGTACAATCCTGGATGGAGAGATCATCTCAACCTATAGTATGGGAACCAGCCTCAACAAGGCAATCAAGGCCAACAATTCCATCCCCATGGATTTTAGCCCCAACAAAATTATCAAGCAAGACAACCCCCTCCATTTATAAACTCCAATGTTATGGGGTCGTCATCCAGTGATGATCTTCATGAGATGATGAAAACTTTGGCTTCTAATACTATGACCTTGCAATAAAATATCATGTCTTTTCAACAGAAAACAAGGTCAAGTATTCACAACTTGGAGAAGCAAATAGGGCAAGTAGCTTCAAGTATGGGGAAATTGGAAGCACAAATGAATGGAAAATTGCCCTCCCAAGGATTGAATCCAAAAGAGAATGTTAGTGTGATCATACTATGAAGTGGGAAAGAACTTGAAGAGAAAATGTTGAAATAAATTAAGATGGAGGAAGAAAAAGAGATAGAAATTGAATTGAGTACAAAGATAGAACATCCTCCTCCTCCACAAACTGAAACATTGACCAACACTTCAAAGGTAACTCCTCACTAAATGAATTCCAGTTTTAAAACGATTCCACCCTTTCTTGTGAGTTCTTCTAGGTCAAAGAAAGAGGACAAAGAAAAAGAGATTTTAGAGGTTTTCAAGAAAGTAGAACTCAACATTCCTTTGCTTGATGCTATCAAGCAAATTCCCAAGTATGCCAAATTTTTAAAGGAGTTACGTACTACCAAGAGAGCGTTCAAACTGAAAGGTCATGAAATGGTAAGTATGGGTGAAGTTGTATCTGTTATTATTCAAAAGAATATGCCTTTGAAGCAAAAGGACCCCGGTGCGTTTACTATCCCATGTGTTATTGGTAATGCTAGTTTTAAAAGGGCCTTATGCAATTTAGGTGCATCCATTAGAGTTATGCCTAAACATGTTAATGATTCTCTTAGTCTTGAGCCTTTGAATAAAACTAGCATTGTAATACAATTTACAGATCGTAGTTTTGTTTACCCACTTGTTATGATAGAAGATGTCCTAGTCAAGATTGATAGTTTGGTCATTCCATGTGATTTTTATATTCTTGATATGGAACATGATTCTTGTGATTCATCAAACAACACTCCTATATTATTTGGAAGACCATTCTTGAAAACTACCAATACAAAAATTGATTGTGGTAAGGATACTCTGTTTATGGAAGTAGGAGATGAAAAGATTGAATTTAATTTTCATAATGCAATGAAATATCCTTATAACAATGTTTATTCTATCACATGCTATGACCAAGTTGATAAGTGTGTGTAACAAGTTTTTGATTTTGATTGTGAGGATGGATTAAGAGTAGCTTTGAGCTATGGCTATGATGTTACTGAGATAGAAGAGATGGAAAGGCACATATGTGTTCCCCAAAACATACATGAATCAGCATTGGCTTTGCAAGCTTTGCAAACTGTTCCTAATGATGCAGGACTCATTCACCCCATCACGAACAGTGAATTGGTGGCGCCTATCCTTTTGGTGCCTAAAAATATTGGAATTACGTTGGAAGAGATTCGAAATGATGCTTATGAGAATGCAAGGATTTACAAAAAAAAGACTAAGAGTCTCCATGACCGAATGATTACAAGAAAAGAGTTTATTGTTGGAGAAAAAGTCCTTCTTTATCATTCGCGTTTGAAACTTTTTCCTGGAAATTTGCGCTCTTGTTGGATTGGACCCTTTGTTGTTTCTAATATTTTTTCTTATGGTGCAGTTGAAATTACAAGTTTAGAAACCAACAAAGTACTTCTTAAGGTCAATGGGCATTGCTTGAAACCTTTCTATGAAGGTTGGACGACAGAACTCACCGCTTCTGCAGAGTTAGATGAACCAATCTGTGAGTTCTTCTATGTCATGTCAAGCCAATGACATAAAACAAAAGCGCTTATTGGGAGGAAACCCAACACAAAAAAAAAAAAACAGATTTGCTTTCTTTTTCCCTTATCTTTTAGTTTTCGCATTTTACTTTTGTCATTCTCCTATAGTCCTTTTTTTTATTTCAACATTGAGGACAATGTTGTATTTTAAGTGTGGGGGTACTGGGAAAATGTTGGTTTTCTTATTTTGATTTTCTTTGTTGTTTCAAAAAAAAAAAACAAATTTCTATGTTTGATCTTTTCAACTCCTATTAGTTTATGAGAATGTGAGTATTACATATGAGAATTAATTGAGATAAATGGAGATATGAATCGAATGAAGGAGTGTGCATGTAAGTTGTAAGGTTTAATTGGTTTAGGGATTGACTTTGAGAATATGCCATGTTGACTTTATAGTGTTATATCAATGCAAGCTTTTGAGCCTTCAACACTATATTCTTTGATTATACATTCTTTCAATGATTTGTATCTCTAGAACTTGCTTCATATCTTGTTGAGATTACATTCGCATTACACATATACATAAAGATGAAAGAGGCATTAGGAATTTTAACCACTTGAGCCAAAAAGCCAACCTAAAGCATATTATCCTTAGTGAGCCCCTTTTGAGCTTGTTTATCTTTTCTTTGCTTTATCCATGTATAAGCCTTAACTTTATATATGTTTTCCTTTTCCCCTGGCCAAGGATTAGTAGAGCATATACTTGTGATATTTCATGGAATTATGGTTAGAAATTATGTGAAAAGAAGGAAAAAGTGATGCTTGATGAAAAGATGGGCAAAGTTGCGAAAGAGAAAAGGAATAGAAAAAGAAAAAAAAAAGAAAAAAGAAAAAAAATTGTTCCTTTATGTTCTTAAGATTTTATGTTGAAAAAGCTTGAAATCAAAAGAAGTTAAGCATTGGTGATTAAAAATGGAAAATTTATGTGCTTTGATGGAATATCTTGTTTGAAATATTATTTTTCAGAAAGCTCTATTTTCTTTGGTTTGAACCTTTTCTTTTACTCTCTTTTACCTCACCTTAACCTTAGCCCTATTACAACTAGAAAATAAGACCTTTTGATTCATGCATTGTTTGTAATATGTTAATAATGGAGAAGACATTAAAGAGCAAGCTTATAGTAGAACATATTCATTGATTGAATTTGAGAGATTTAAACACATAAGCCTTAAATACATGAGTGTTGAAGTGTATATCAATGAGAGGACCTATCACTTTTGTATGGTATAGATTTCATTTAAATCCCGACGATTAATTGAGTTTTGAAGTTTGCCTGTAAATAAATTCATGAAAATTTATACTCTTTATCCTTCTTAATTGTGTTCTTGTTTATAATGCATATATTCTTGGATATTGATGGGAGATTAGGAGATTGGTCATAGTGATTTGATTTAATTTAACTTCAATTTGATTTTACCTATCATTTCTCGAGGACGAGAAGAGCTAAATGTGAGGGTATTTGATGCAACCATATTATTCGATAGTTTCACCCACATTTAACTAGTGTGTTGCATATGTTATATATATATATATATATATATATATATATATATATATATATATAATGCCTTAATATTCTTTGTTTTATGTTTTGAAGGCACTTTTGGATGAAAGATGCAAAAAGAAGTAAATTGGAGGTAATTGGCACATTTGACCTTCAGTCGATGTTTTGTGCAGAGTGTGAGCTCTAAAGGTCGAAATGAAGTGATTCTAATGGCACTAAAAAGCTAACATCTATACCTTTCTGGACATCTAAGGCAAGACAATAAAATAAGAAAGAGCATGGAAATCGCAGATTTCAAAGTCAAATCTTGCAATCTGCCAGTGTTGACCTTTGGTCATTCCAACTTGAATATCTGGAGCTACAAAAGTCCAATTTATACAAAATCAATTTTTTTGGATTCCTGAATCAAATTCCTATAAATAATCCAAATTTCATCTAAAACCGATTTCATATGAGGGAGATATGATTTTTCAAAGATGACAACTGAATTTTACCAGCAAACAGGTTTCGTGAAAAAACGAGTTCAAATTACGTTCCAAAGCATCTAAACCAATATCCAAGTTTTTATTTCAGCAATTTAGCTCCTCTAAGTCAAAGCTTGAAGATTTCATGCAAGACTATTTTTTCTTTTTTAGAAAAATAGTTGTTGAAGTACTTAAATGTAAACAGTCTACTTAAGAGAGAACTATTTTGTAAAATAGAGACTAGGGTTTCATAGGATATAAAAAGAATGAGAAAAGAGAAGGTGGGCAGCCAACCAACAAGAGAAAAATGCCCCCCTCCTCTAAGAAACCCTAAATCATGCATTCTTCCATCTTTTTGATTAGTTGTTTAATAAACATGCAAGGCTAAACTCATTTTCTTGGTTGCAAGGATACAAAAACTTTTGGATTTATTTTACCTTTTCTTATCAATTTACATAATGAATATGTTTGTTCTCCTATGCTTATTTTTCCTATGATTGTTTATTTTAATTGCTAGAGCGGACTCTAAGTTATTATTATACATAATTTATTGTTAAGTTTGATATCAAGACCGGAGTTGTGGTATATGAACTTATGAAGTAACTGAGTTTAATAATTGTGGCGGATCTATGTTATTAATCTTAGGAAGAACATTCAATCAAATCAAACATAGACTGCGGACAGTTATGTTTTCTTGATTAATAAACTTATCTAGTTCTTAAGGCTACCATTGAATTAAATTACTAGTGCGGACACTGTGGTTGTTTGATGGTTAGAGCTAGTTATACGACGGATCCGTTAACCAACCAATGTTAAGAAAAGATAAATATTCAAAATATAAATTGATGTTTCGTTTCCATGATCAGTTTTGATTTCTATAGGTGGATGTGTGTTTGCGACCAAGATTTGTTATCTTAATAATTTTTTGATTTTATTAAATTTTGTTTGATAGTTTGATAGTTTTCTTTTGCTTTAGTCTAAATAACATCCAACCCCCCCTAAATTGCATATCATCTAGCATAAAAATCTGACTTGAACCTTCCTCGTGAAATCAACCCCTTGCTTGCTCTATACTATCTTGTGTGTTATGTTTGAAGCTAAGGTAATTAATTTGTGCGACCGCGACATCGCAACAGTTTGGTACACTCTTCATCAAAAGGAAAATGAATCATTACATGTGGCCCACTCCGGTCACCATTAGTGATCTTTCTTAATGTCATTGGATTCATCTCATCAAGATCTTTATTATGACATTGTTAGTATTGTAATTGAAGCTTCAATGTGCCTCACTTGCCTTTGGACGAAGAGTATGATCCACTATAGTTAAAATTGATGACTTTTCTTAGTGTCATTGAATTTGCTTTGTCAAGATTTTTCTTATGGTACTTATGATATCATAAAAACGTTTCAGTATACTTTTAAGATCTCTTTATTTTTGTTTTTCTCTCTCCCTTATCCTCATTTTAACTCATGTAAGTCCATTTAACAATTTCTTTGAAATACAATATTTTCCATTAGCAATATCTTAAGATGTCATATTTTTTTTAATCCCAATATGTGCTAAACTATTTTATTTTTTTCAAAACTTCTGCTAATTATGTTATTTACTTGATTTTGTTTTTAAATGGTGTTAGTAACAAAACATAGCCTAGAATATTCCTTGAAAATATGCTTTGAGAGGATTGGCTTGTGAAATTAGCACATGTAAATTGAAATGTCATCTTTTATGTACTTTTATCCCCACTAAGAGATCATGATATCTAGGCATTAACATAATACAACTCAAAATGAAAAACCATGAGATCTTAAAGGAAAATATAAAAATCCAAGGGGAAAAAAACAAAAGAAAAAAGACTTATTTTAATTTCTATTTTTACATTATTATTTTTAAAAAATAAAATATTATAGTGTTTGAAATTATGAAAGTAATTACTTTTTAAAATATTTTTTATTATAAGATCATCTTTTATGTACTTTTATCCCTAGTAATAGATCATGATGTCTCTAGACATTAAAATATAATACAACTCAAAATAAAAAACCTAGTATGATCTTAAAAAAAAAAAAAAAAATTCTAATTTCTACTTTTACATTACTATTTTCATAAAATATATATTATATTGTTTGAAATTATAATATTAATTGCTTTTCAAAATATTTTTATTTGAAAATACATTTATTTTATTTTTTAATATTTATTTTTAACAAAAATCTAAATTTATATAAAAAAAAAATTAATAAAAAATATTGAAATTTTTTCATAAGCATTTACACTCACTCTTAGTGGTAAGCGAGGTTGATGAAATGGAAACTGGAGGGAGGAGAGTACACGTAAGGGAAGATCCCAACACCAGATATGAGCTCTAAGACCATCATCAAGAATATATGGGGAGCAGTACATAAATTTTAAATTCAGTTTCTAACCTTTCTGTTATTTACCAGCTGTAAGGCAAGAGACAAATTCAAACAAATTAGACAAACCTATGGACCCGTTAATAAACTTCCCACGTTCTGCGGATATGGATACGAAGAATGGTTTAAAGGTGGAATTTCAATGCTACGGCCTTCACTCGGAACTTGTCTAGATCCATACTGATTCATGCCTCCATTTAAAACACCATAGCAAGGCGCAATTGGGCTCGCATGAACTATTCTGAAACTGGAACCACTTGCTTGGTTTTCGAATCTGACAAGTTCAGCATGCAAAGCTTGTTGCTGATCGCTGGACCAGTTTTCAGATGTAGAACTGATCCCGACCCCAAGATCGAGGCTAATTGTCTCATTTTTATCTGGTCTAGTCCTTGAGGTTCCATTCACAGCTGATGGTCCTGCTGTGTCATGACTGTTTGTCCTAGCTGTAGGTACATCATGGTTGTGTTTCCCCTCATATGTGGTTATAACTGCTTTTGGATCATGTGACGCCCTCTCCACATGCTTTCTAACTGGGCATCCAGCATTTGTGCATTTGTAGTAACTCCTGAAGGATCAGTAAAACATGACATGAAAACATCATATATCTCATAAGAAATAACGAAATGGGGAAAGAGTAGAAATTTTGTTTTAAGAATGAAAATTGACAATTTAGCTAGAAAACAAAGGTAAGTTAAAGCAAAGAATTACAAATAACATTAAAAAAAATCAGCTATCACTGCATGCGTGTGTATTCTGAGCATCACTATTGTTCTGTTATTGACGTGGTAACTAAGGTAGAAGTCCCTAGAGATTGTTCTTTATGGTTATTATAATTGCAATGTTCAGGCCTCCACTGCAAACTTCCAAGTTTCTCCACTAGATTAACACAATATCAAGCATAGTGTTTCACATCCATAAGAATTCCTATTGATCTTTCAAGGACCCTCAGTGTTGACAGAGACTTGAAATCAGCATATTTGGTTCAATTTAGCTAGCTTTCATCTTCATAAAAGGAATTCAAAAGCCTGTAGTACTTTTGGAACAAGGAAAAGGTCCTCTAATTGCAACCTTGACAAAAGATTTTGATCAAAAGCAAGGGATTCTGGCATGGAATAATAAGAAATGAAAAATCAGCATTAAATCCCTACACTGACAAACTTTTCCAAGAACCGGGGTGGGTATTGCATGTTATAATTACTAACGATTAAATATTCCAGTCCAATCAGATTTTAAGAAATTAAGCATTTTCCCAGTAGGTTTTGGCTTCATAGCGTATATTTTTCCTGCATCATCCTCACATACTTTCATTCTATGGAGAAGGGGGGCTCCTTTTTTCTTTAAGATATTGAGTGGGAAGGAGGACTTCTTAAAAAGTCTTCACAACCCTCTTCTGCATTTCACTGAATGTCTGCAATTTCTAGACACAGAGATTCACTTGTAAAAACATATTAAAAGATCTTCATTTTCCCAACCTTTTACTCAAGTTTAAAGAATGATCTGATCCAGGAGCTTTCTTTCAATTTATTTTATTTTATTTCTGATATTAGAGCTACTTAATTAATCTAGGGTAATGTGATCAGCATGTGACTTTTTAAAGTGTTTATTTAGAAGCTAGGTAGTTTATTTGGGGACTAGGACTAGGAATCGTTTACCTACAAGAATGTAGGGCTTAAACTAATATAAATAGGCTGCTAGGGTTATTTTATAGTTGTTCCTTGTTATTTTATCACTCTATTCAAATTCTAGAGGTTTCTTATGAACCCTAAACTCAATTATCTTGTTCCATTTTCAATTAGATCTTCATTCTAGTCATTATTCTGCTGTAATTTCTGTTTTCTAATGTTTTCCCCTTCCCACACTAAGTCAAATGGTAGAGTGAAAAGATCCTCGCAATTGTGTTGGGTTCAATCCTTATAACCATGTCGGGATGTGTTGGAGGTTGTAAATGGAGAAATCAAGATTGGCAAACAATTTTGGTTGAGATAAGTGGGTATAATTGAGCATTTGATGTGCACTATTGATGTTTTGAAGCAACAGGAACTAGTGGAAGCCCAAGTGGAGATTCCAAAAGGCGATCACAACTCCTTAGACATACCAGAAGGTAATCATAAGGATGAAGACTATGACGCTGGAGCCATAAATCTATGGTGCAAGGTGGATTGGAAGGGTGGAAAAATTCTGCACGAAAAAAGTTGAAGGGCAGCAAGTACAAATGGATGAAACGTTCATTGGAAAGGAGATATGTGGATTGGGATTCTCCACCAATCCATGATGTTTACTACGACAATGATTATGAGAATAATTATGGCAGCAACAAAAACATTAATGATAGAGATGATGTTAAAAATGATGCCCTCATTGAAAAGCTAGTAGTTGAGTGCAGAGAGAATAGGAGAGTTGTACAAAAACAGTAATGATAGTTGGTTGCTCAACAAAAGAAATTTATCTAGTGAGGCCATGCAGATCCTTTCGATTACATGCATGATATTATCCCAAAGGCAAAAGAACTGTGCAAAGGTCATCTGTACAAAAACACATGTTGAAGCAAGTTTTAAGGTTTGCAATTCATTACACTAGAAATCAATGTGAGAAATATAACTTGCATCTAGATGTTTGTTCTGCAAGCATTATCATGGAGGAACTAATTCTAATATCTATTTGTGTTATACAGTTGAAGCAAAGAAAGAAAAGGGGGATAGAGACTCTTAATTGGACATCCTTAAGATTGCGGCAAGAATCGTTTTAACTCAAGAACAAGTTTCTTCCAACCCAAGGACAGTAATGCAAGAGCTTTCTTTACAATTTATTTTATTTTATTTATGATACTAGGGTTAATTATATCGGATCATATGATTAATGAGTTTTTGAAGTATTTCCTTAAAAGTTTAGTTTTACTGATGGAATAATATTATGAACCCTTCTTCCATATGGATCTAGGGCTTAGACTAATATAAATAGGTTGCTAAGGTTATTTTATGGCCGTTCTTTGTTACTTCTATCAATCTTTTATATTTTATCAATTCATTCAGATTATAGATGTTTCTTATGAACCCTAACCTCAGCTATCTTGTTCCAACTTCAAAATTCTAAAAATTTTATCATGCTACAATAGCAATGCTAAAGAAACAATCCAAGTAGGAATTATCTCCTATTGTTGAAATATAATCCAACCCATTGTCCCACGACAATGTGCATATTGTAAGCTGGTTTCACACTAAAGCTCATATTTATGAGAGTAGTTAAATTATGAATCACAATGATTTCATGTCAAACCCATAGTCATAAAAATAGGGCATTAATCAATTCAAGAGATGATATCTGCCCATTCCATCACTTTATCCATTATCCACATCATGAGAAGGCAAATATGACTGCTACAAAGGTACTAATGCACAGGACATTCCCCAGAAATTCAATAAATTACTGAAGAAAAGAGTTACAACATGATAGAATGGACCATAACAGTGAAAAAGCAGAAACTATTTAACTCATCATCAACACAGAAAACATACCTTGGATTAGGATTTCCTCTCACCACTTTCTGGCCATATTTGCGCCACCTATACCCATCATCCAGTATATCAACCTCACTCTGAGTTTGCACGACAACACGTGGTTCTCGGATAGGTTTGATCACTGGAGTAACATCAAAACCTCCAGCATCCAACCTCCTGCTCAAATGGTGTTTCATGAGACCATATTATGGTTAATATATGTATTTTATGAGTAAAATGGTGTTATGAACTGATACCTTCTTTTCGAGAAGGGATCTTTGTCATCCTCAGCACCCTCTCCAGTATCATCATTTGCTGTGCCAGGAGACAGTTCAGGGGCACCATCTGGTTCAATAGCATGAGACACCTGTCCATATGCACCAGGTGACTTGTCTGCAATGTAAGTGATTGAAAGAGAAAAAGAAAGGAGTGAAGGAACAATGGTTAGTACATATGGAAAGCAGATAGCAAACTGAATTCCCTAAGAAGTTTCCATCCATACCATCTTGACTGGGTAGAGAAGAAAACTTGTCAAATCTTTCTTCTTGCATGAACAAACCAGAGCCAGAGGCATATCGCTGGCTGGGTTGAGGTTTAGGATGATCGTGTATACCCTTGTAAATAATCCCTGTTATTTGTCCATCATGAGAGCACTCAAATAACTTTTTCACTTCACAGTTAGGATATGTGCATTTGTAATAGCTGCGTGGGAACTCACTTCCTTTAACGTGTTTCTGTCCATATTTTCTCCAGTTATATCCATCATCAGATGACACCGTAGGTGCACTTCCTGTTTTATGATCAGACTGTGATGCACGAAGCCCACTGCTAGAGAGCCCCATTTGGTTTAGTTCATCTGAATCAATTTCAGCAGGAACACTAGAACCTGAAGTAACCATGTGAAGTGGTGTTGATAGAGTCAACTCATTTGTACAGACTGCCATCTCACCTTTTACTGAGGGTGATGATGGAAATGATT
The DNA here is from genome assembly GCA_018804465.1 of Populus tomentosa. NCBI lineage: Eukaryota > Viridiplantae > Streptophyta > Magnoliopsida > Malpighiales > Salicaceae > Populus > Populus tomentosa. The sequence continues at coordinate 9,007,425 of CM031989.1, read as the reverse complement.
GAGACTGGCATTGGCTTTGGACTTCAACACATTGTGCTCTTCTCTGATGGTTCATATCTGCAGAAACCTTGAAATAAATGAAACATGTTAGGCAAACAATGCCCCTAAACCAGCAAGGCTACTTGTAGATATCAGGAATTGAAATGGGTTTATAAACATATAGTAATTCCAGAGAAGGGAAAACAGCAAGGTCGAGTAAAAAAACACGCCTCATCATCTAAGTCTTCATTTTATCCTTCTGCAAATATTGTTCAGAATGAGAATGAATAAAACCAATGGCTCATTGGCAGTGAATATTTCAGTTTTGTTGAGAAACCACAAACTAGTTAATATAGGTCAGGTTTTAGGTTTAGAAGCTCTTGTAAAATTAAACTCGTTAGAAAGTAGAAGACACTGAGTGATGTGAGGAATTATTGAAGCTGTTATTTAAACATGAATGTGGGGATAGAAGCACCATATAATTTATTGGAGTAATTATCAAGCAATTTAAGTCCAAAAAACATTACATAACACTAAGTACCTAAAGTCGCCACGCATTTTATGAGAGCATGAAATTTCATTGGGATCTTACCATGTCCGACCTAGCATGTGGTCTAAACTCAAAGCAGTTGGATTTTCTTTCTCCAAAGGTGGTGGAGGAAACAGTAGTAGCTGAATATGAAGTGGAGCAACGAGAACCAAGCACAGTTTGAGGATTAGTAAATGTGCCAGTAGTGGGGGAAGGCTCTGCCTGTGAAGTCAAGAAGATAGGAATCAGCCTAAAGATATTTCTAAGGCAAAGTACAAGCAGATCAAGTAAACAAGACTTGAAAGAATACAAAATCAAGATAAAGGCAAGTTTCATAATCCCTGAATGTCCTAAGGCCCTCATCAATGGCGCAACTGATAACTATTATGCCACTGTCTGGAGTCTGGCACCAAATGTGTGAAGCTCTTAGATCTTTCTTATTAGCATCAATACATAGAAAGATCAGTGCATCTAAACAAGTGACGTGAGCTAACCAATCATTGCCAGGTTACACAAGCTTAAGGAAATTCAGAAAGTATAAAAAGAGGGAAATAAATATATATTGAACCCAGTAAGAGAGACATCAATTTTCAAATATTTCCATTTGGCCCAGTACTTCAAATGTAGAAAAAACCACATACCCAGCTGAACAAAGCCGCAAACCCAATTTCTCATGCTTGAACTCAACATATGCTGTCTATCACATTTAAGCTTCAGCTCTATATATGGTCATGGACTCATGATGGGCAACCAAGTTTGTTCTCTCTATGGATAATCAAGTTTATTCTCACTTGTTTGATTCACATATACCTTCAAGCTTCTTTGCAGTCATATCTGTAAACCCAACAAGACCAATAGAACATAGACAAGAAGAAGCATGGCAAAGACTCATTATGTGAGAACACAACACAGGCATCTAAGAGAAAAAAAAAGATCTAAAAGAAAAGAGAACATAAAAAGGGGAAGCTTAGGCTAATAGTAATTAAAAAAAAAAAAAGTAATATTCTCCAGACAAATTCCACACGAGACATGGTACCAAAGTCATAAGGCATCAGAATCTATAACTTCAGGCTACGACATAAGCACTCCCGAATCACATAAATTAAAATAACACGAAACGAGACAAATATAGTAACTGGCAATTCGTTTTTTTTTCTTTTTTTGAAAACAAAAAATGAAAGTAAGAGCATCTTGTTTTTTAAAGTCAATGCTCCACTTCTTGAACTCAACGACACGAAGCTGTAAAGAGCACCGTTCTTTTGATAGCTGGTGAGTTGAAATAGTAGAAAACACTGTTTATATATATATAACAGCAACAAAACTACTTTGATTATTACCTTGCCTTGGTGAATGCGACAAAACAAAGATTTTTATTTTAATAATGGTCTGTTTGGTCACTTCAATTATCAAGACCTCCAGTTCAGTTGGCTCTGCTTATCTCACCTCCCAACCACCCACATCCTTAAACAACTCCAACCAAACAGAAAAAACCATCAACTCCGATCCAAAAAAGTATATATACTAAACCCACTAACCTTAACATTCGAGAGAAGAACTGGAGACTCAAGAAACGAGGTCGGGCTGAGTCCAGGAGAGATCATGATGCAAGCCGACCTCGAGATCGGAAGCTTGGCCGGCGACATCAGCTTGTACCTAGCGCCGCCGCCACAGGTATCCAGCCTCGGCGGTTCGCCGCCGTCGGGAACCTCAGAGCGAGAGTTAATGTTGTCCATGGGGAGGGAGGATTCTAAAAGGGAAAGGGGGGAGGGGTGGTTCGGTAATTTAAAGAGAGTGTTTGTGTGTTTTCTGGTCTGGAGAGAAGTATGCAGCTGTGAGTTACGGTGACAACTGACAAGTGTGAATGAAGTGTGTTGGCGAAGGAAGAAAGGTTTTGAGGATTGAGAGAGAGAGCGAGACCGAGTAGTTGACTTGTTACCTTGGATCTGGAAGGAACTATTGGTTTCGTGTTTCATATGTTTCCATATTTCTTACCGTTGGTTATCCTCCATCTCCTTAATTAACACTTCATTAGCCGCTCGTAATTATAATATATATTTGATCTTCCAAATATCTCAATTCAAATCTTCATATCATCGTTACTTCAATTCGTGCCTCTATAGAATGAGAAATATATATATATATATATTGGCATGAGCTTCCAATATCCATTTAGGTTTCCTTTTATATTTATTTATTTAAGATATTGATAAAAGGAATCTTTGTTCAATTTAATTCTAATGTTAGACATAAAAACCTCAAAAAACATAATTGATACTATGTTCCATCGCACAATTAATTTTATACAAAATCAATAGGTTGAGTGAATTGATTAAAAATCTTTTTTATTTATATAAAATCAAATACATATAACAAAAATATGTCCAAAAACTTTTCCTCCATAAGATACTTGTTTGGTGATTTTAGTTTTTCTATTTAATGTTGATATTTTTTTTTATTTCACTTATTAAAAATTAAAAAATATGATTATTTTGTTTTTCCTTATTTTTAATTTTTTTTATTATAATTATAATTTTTTTTATTTTCTATTATATTTATAAAATAAAGGTTATTTAGTCAATTTTGTTGACTAATAGTTATTAATCATGTTATAGATGAAGGGACCACATTTAAGTGCTTGTTTAGTTATAAAAAAAAAGGTAAAGAGCCTCATTAAAAAAAAAATCATGAATAAATATAATAATTTTATTGTAATTTATTTTTTACCTTCTCAATAATTTTTCAAAAAATAGTCAAAATATATTTTTAAAAAACAATCGAAGCATATTTTTCAGAACAAGCTTTTCAAAGTTTTTTATTTTAGTTTACCTAGACAAAAGTTTTAGATTTATTAACTAATGTCTTTTGAAGGATATAATAAAAAATTATTGACTAAAATTAAAAGAAATAAAAGGTCAAGGGCCAACATGACTTGAGAGGCCCCATTAACTCAAGCATGGGCTAAATTAAAGAAATTTCTGACTTAATAGTCAATTTTCACTTTAATTGAAGAGAATTGTGGAACCATGAATCATAATGTAAAAACGAGAAGAACTTGAAGGGGCCTATTGATTTTGGTCGAGGACCCAATTGAGATTTTTTTTTTTGTTCGAATCAATTTGTCCTTAATTGCATAAATTAAAAGTCCCATAGAATTAAAATGTAAAAGCATTGAAAGTTAGGGATTGGTCCCATCTTTGATCACCCTATATGGAATGAGGTATATAAAACTTTTATACTTTTTTGTCTTTTCCCATCAAGACCAAAACCTTAACAATATGCAGTTGATTGCTCTCTAACTAAAAGATCTGTAACCCCCACCATTTTTGTTAATTTTAGTGTTGTTGAACCTAATTTAGGTGTTGTTCCTCTTTATTTTGGGGTCGTTTATGTTTTCTTAACCAAGACAAACCTTAGAGCTTGCATTATACCAACTCCTTTTTAGCGATTAATTCATTTTGCACCTGTGAAAAGACTATATGTACCTTTGCAACACCTCATCTGGTTGTCACTGACATGTACCTTGTGATCATGTGGTCACGCAACCCACAATCAAAATTAAGATTTAATCTTGAAAAGCCAAAAGAGTTCTGATAGGAGTGTGACACAATGAGAACCTGTTCCAAAATACCAGCACTATTAGAATAAAGTCGAATGACACCACAAAACCAGTTAATCTTTGAGATGCCAGATTCAGTTCGTTCAAAAACCTCTCTTACATATTAAACTAAAAGTTTCAGAAATATTATTGATCAAAAGTTCTGAAATTTAGGTTTACATATGTTTAAATAGTTCTGAGAAATTAACCCTAGTGGATTTACCCTTGTGGACTAAATTTATCCACTTACAAAAACGAATCCAAAATCTTTACTAGTAAGCACAAACCTTGATCCAAATAAGTCTTCTTGGATCCTGGCAAAAAATAAAGTATTAATTAACCTCAAACAAGCCTTAGGTTGTAGCTAACAAAATAAAAATAAAGCTCATAAGTATAAGTCTTGTTCTGCTGTGAGAAGAGAAGAAAAGAAAACATTGCAAGTTTGATACAAGACTTATTTATAGCTTATAATACTGCCCAATAATCCTAGAAACTAAAAGAGAAGTGGTCGCCTATTTGGTTTCCAAGTTAGAATAGGATTCTAATCTTAACCTTATATTTATCATTCTTTTGAAAGGAAAAGGATGTTGTCTTTAATACTGCCTCTTGGTATCCTTCCAATACTAGGAAAAATAATTAAGTTCCTGAATTATTCTCTTTGCATAACAAGGAAACTTTGCCACCACATGTGGTTCCTAAGTCAACTTGGATTCCTTTGTTTTCTTTGTTGTATTTTCACCCTAGCTGACACGGAAATAAAATAATAAATCCTGATATTTAAAAGAAATAATTAATGTTTCCACACATAATAGGAAATCCAAAACTAGTTAGGAATCCAGAAAATACATAGAAATATCATAAAACAAGGTTGGCTGAAACTAATCCAAAATTGACAGTCTTGTTGTCAAAACTTTATTGCCCAAATAAGGGTGGATTGAGCCCTATTTCACATGAATTAAATGTACTAAGACCTTCTCTTGATGCTCCAAATGATTCCCAAGTTCAACCTTAGCCGAAACATCAATAACTAGCTCATTCAATGCTTCTTCAAATGTCTTCACTTTAGACCTTATGATTGGGCCATTTGGAACATGTAATGGGTCCTTGGTGTTCATGGGATGATCCACGTCATCTCCTCTCTCCTTAAAAGTATTTGACCTTGAATCAAAACCTGTGTCAAACAAAGTAAGATCAACAATATTTAAAGGTAACACTAACACTAAACTCATCTAAAAGATCAATTTTGTAAGCATTATCATTGATCCTCTCTAAAACTTGGAATATACCATCACCATGAGGCTATAACTTTGATTTCCCATGGTTAGGAAACTATTCCTCATGCATGTGCACTCAAACCCAATCATTGAGTTGGAAAATAACCTGTTTACGCCCTTTATTTGTTTTATAAGCGCACAACTTGTTTCTTTTCTCTATTTGCAGTCGAGCTCTCTCATGGAGCTGTCCCATCACTTTTACCTTATTTTCACCATCTAAACTTACTCTTTCTTCCAAAGGTAAACGAATTAAGTTTATAGGAGTTAATGAATTAAACTCATAAATAATTTTAGAAGGGGAAAAGTCAGTGATTAAATGAACAATTCTATTATAAGCAAACTCAACAAAAGACAAACATTCTTCTTAAGTTTTCATATTCTTTTGAATAACACGCAAAAATTATGATGAAGTTCTATTTACTCCCTTAATTTGTCTATATGTTTGAGGATCACAAGTTGTCAAAAGTACAAGTTTAGTACCCAATTTTTCCCATAAAATCTTCCAAAAGTAGTTAAGGAACTTTACATTATGATCTGAAACTGTACTCTTAGGAATGTTATGCAAATGTACAATTTCTCTAAAGAACAAGTCTATGAAATGAAATACATCATCATCTTATAACATGTAATGAAATGCATCATTTTAGAAAACTTATCAACCACAACAAAAATAGAGTCTCTATCTTTATTTGACCTAGGTAAACCTAAAACAAAATCCATAGAGATATCTACTCAATGTTCTATAGTATAGGCAATGGTTACAATCCATGTGATTGCACTTAGATTTTGCCTTTCTACAAGTAAAGCCATTGTTCAAAGATTTGTTGCACATCCCTTTTCATTTTTTTGCCAATATAAATGTTCATGCAATACATCCAAAGTTTTCTCAACCTCAAAATGACCCATTAAACCACTCCTATGTGCTTTACAAACAAGCAATTCATGTAAAGAACTAGTAAGAACACACAATCGATTCTTTTTGAAAAAGTAACAATCCATCAAATAAATCTTACCAAAAGCCGAATGTCCACATACATTATATATTTAGGCAACGTCATAATCATTAGCATATAATGCCTTCACATATTCAAAGCCTAACAATCTAGTACTCATAGTGTTTAGAAGAACATACCTACGCGAAAGTGCATCAACCAGTATGTTCTCTTTACCTTTCTTATATTTGGTGATTTAAGGAAAAGTCTTCATGAATTCAACCTATTTTGCATGTCTCCTATTCAACTTACCTTGTCCTTTTAGATATTTCAAGGACTCATAATCTGAATAGATCATGAACTCTTTTGGCCACAAGTAATGTTGTTATGTCTCAAATGTTCTTACCAAAGCATACAGTTTTTTTATCATAAAGGAGATCATTCAAAGTTGCTCCACTTAACTTCTCACTAAAATAAGTAATAGGTCTTCGATCCTGCATTAGCACAGCTCTTATTTCTATTTTAGATGCATCACATTCAATTTCAAATGCTTTCGTAAATTCAAGTAAAACTAAAATAGGTGCAAAACATAATTTTTCTTTCAAAAGAGTAAAACTCGATTCTTGTTCCTCCTCTCATTTAAACCCAACTAACTTTTTAACAGCTTCTAGAGGCTGTTGATTAGGAATTGTATTTCCAAGTACAAGATCTATCTAATGTTCTATTCCCCTCAAGGGTGGTAATCCCCTAGGTATATCTTCAGGAAACACTTCTTCAAACTCTCACAACAAATAAATAGCAACACTAGGCACAACATGATCAAGATCGTTAATATTAAAATAAGTCTCCTTATATATAAGTAAAATCATTGGCTTATTAGTGAAAAATATAGATTTGACCTTACCCTTCTCAACATAAAAATTAGGTTGTTTTTTTTTTCCACACAATTCTTATCACATTTATTGATTTTCTTCATTCCTCTTATCTTACCTCCACCCGCAATCAAATTGGGGTGTTTTTGGGTAATGGTCAAATGGTCTAATATTTTTAGAGTGTTGGTTGAATGTTTATTTGTGTTTGGATTGGTGGCTAAATGGCTTGCAGTAGTGTTTTGGGTTTTGGTCAAATATGACGGTCCTCTCCCTTCTTGTTCCTCACTTTAATTTTCTCTCCATAGCCTAATGCTCACCTTTTAACTTTATTTAATCACCATACACTTGTTTGGGTGTAAAAGGTACAATAGTGATGATTTTACCATTTTTTACAATGGTATATCTATTTTTAACCCCATCATGAATTGCCTTCCTATCATATTTCTATGGTCTTTCCAATAAGATATGACTCATTTGCATTAGTATAACATCACACAGAACTTCATCAACTTACTTTTCAATTGAAAACAAAACCATAACTTGTTTAGTCATTTTCATTTCACCATTATCATTCAGCTATTGCAATCCATAAAGCCTAGTGTGCTTAACAGTACACAAATCTAGTTTACTAACAAGGGTAATGCTAGCCACATTAGCATAACTTCCACTATCTATAATTAAACTACACACTATATTTTATACATAACATCGCGTATGGAAGATGTTTTCCTTTTGTTAATCACTTTCATCTTTCTTGATCTAAACCTAAAATGTACTCCTTATAACGAAGAACTCCTTAATAGGTAATGTTAATTCATCCCCGGTATAATCTTCCAATGGTGGAATGTCTTCACAATTTGATTTTCACTCTCGAATTCCATATCACCATTGTCTCTCATCACCATTATCCTCTTGTTTAGACACTCTAAAGTGTAATGTCCAAGCCCCTAACACCTAAAACATTTAACATCATGAGTACGTTTAGGTAGAGTGTCAGATTTACCTTTGAAACTCATAAAGGCTTCAACCTTAGCTTTAGGTGGTTCAGCTTTGGTAGGGATAAAAGGTTTTGGCGGGGCAGCCCCCTTAAATTCAACTTCCATGGTGATAAGAACCCAAATTAAATACTGACCAAATATGTCCTTTCTTTCTAAGTTCGCTCCACTTTTGTAGCCATATAAACCATGTCCTCTATCTCTACATAGTGTTATAACTTAACAACATTAACTATCTCTCTATTTAGCTTATTAAGAAACGTAACCATAGTACCTTTCCTATCTTCTGCCACATTAGCCTTGATCATTGCAATCTCTATCTCTTGTGGTAATCTTCCATACTTTTTGAACCTTGATGTAACCTTTGTAATTTCTGAAAGAGCTCTCTATAATAAAAGTTAGGAACAAATTATTTTCTCATAATGGCCTCCATGTCACTTTTGATGAATAATACTTCTGAACTTTTTAGTTTAACGTGTGGGAGAGATTCTTATATTTTTTAGTTCTTAAATGAACTATATCTGACTTATTAAAGATTTCATTCCAATAGTGTTGGTGCTTTGGGACAAGTTTTTATTATGTCACACTCCTATCACACCTTTTTTGGCTTTCCAAGATCATATCTCAATCTGGATTGTGGGTTGCGTGACCATATCTAGGATAAAAGCAACAATCTCATGTTAACTAATAAATAGGGTATATATATATAAAAAAATTTTAATATGAACACCCTAATATATATATATATATATATATTAGGGTGTTCATATTAAAATTTATCGAAATTTTCACTAAAATTTATCGAAATTTTCACTAAAATTTCAACAGAATCTCCCCTATATCATGAGGTCCCAAGTTATCGTTATACAACATGTTTACACTTCTAATATTCCGCATTTCCTAACTCAATTCAACCCAATCATCCTAGGTCTCAATCTCACAAAACATCATCATTCATGTCAACCACAATAGTTATGATATACATTGAACAACAATTATCATTATGGATGGATAAAATATATAAACATGCATATATGGAACATGGTTATACAAACTACAGAATTAAATTCATCTATTCAAGTTTAAACATCAATTATACAAATTAAGTTATATAAAAGTTGTAATATTACAAAATACAAGGGTATACTTCTGGAACCTAGATTATAAAAATTGAACATAAGCTAGGATCTACTCTTGTTATGCATGCGATGGTCCTAAACAAAATACATATTATTGAAACATGAATATCGCAATAATATAGCAACACAAATATCCAACAATTTTAAAAGGCAAACATATATTCATATTTTATTCATTTCTCCCTTTTGGTTTTCATTGGAAACTCTTTCTCCTTCAACTACTAAAAATCGTTTCCTCTTTTGTTATCAACCTCCATTTAAGATTTCATAAGATCAACCATGATTATTTTCGCTTGACACATTACCGATACCAATTTCACTGGTATCATTATAACCCCATAGGAGTCAATGCAAGGTGATCCCCATACTCGGAATCCTAACATACACTAAATGTATGCTAGCCAATACATGTTGATTCCCTTACCCGAGATCCTAACATACACTAAATATATGCTAGCCAATACATGTTGATCCCTTTACCCGATATCCTAACACACACTAAATGTATGCTAGTCCATACATGTTGATTCCCTTATCCGGGATCCTAACACATACTAAATGTATGTTAGTCTATGTCCCATATCACACTTCTCATATTTTCTTCGTTAGCGATAATTTCATCACTTAGTAATTCACACAACATCCTTTCACCTTGAATACTATTCAAAATATTGACATCATTACGCAAAATTTCCTCCTTTCCCATAATATCCAACAATCGATAATTCACTTATCACATCAATAACATATTAAATCATGGAATTTAACTTGAAAGTATAGGTGCGGATCACCTACCTGCAGTAAAAGCTCTACTCGTGCTCCTTTGCTACTGCTATTGCACCACACCAATAGTCCCTCCTGCAATTACAAGCTCATCTCCTAAATTTTCCTCATTCAAGGATATGTTTTATAATAATCATATCAACAACTAATAAGTCTTTCTTTCAATCATTTCTTTCTTTATATTTTATGTTTCTCTCATTACACCCATTAATGTTGTCATTCTTTATCTAACCATAATTATCATTCATTTCTTTATATTTGAACTGTTAATGTCTAGACATTGAACTATTATTGTCTTGAATCATTATTGTCTAGGCATTGAACTGTTACTGTTCAGCTGTTACTATCTAAACATTGAATTGTTACTATTTAATGTCCAATTGTTACTGTCTAAATATTGAGCTGTTATTGTCCAACTGTTACTGTCTAGACATTGAACTGTTACTGTCTAGACATTGAACTGTTACTGTCTTGAACCGTTACTATCTAGGCATTGAACTGTTATTGTCCAACTGTTTCTGTCCATCCATTACTGTCAAGACATTAGACTATTATTGTCCAAGTATTACAGTATATACAATGAATTGTTACTGTCCAACCATTACTAGAGTTCTAGAACTATGTTTCAAGCGAGATTGGTCTCGGTGGAAAGATAAGACTCAAGGCTACAAGTTCTTTAAAGGAAGGAGAACCCAGTTCTACCCATAAGATAGAAAAAATTGCTCATCAACAAGTCAGACTTACTGTCTTATAGGGTCTGTCAAGACCCAGTCTCGGTTGATAACCCATAATTGGAGTTCTACAGCTCCAAATTAAGCAAGACTAATTTCCTTAGTTAGCTAACATCCAAAACTATAATTTCTATGAGGAATGATTAGTACTTAAAAGTGCATGTTTATCAAGGTTTTATATCATCATTTCGCACTTGAAGTATCAATAACTCCTTAACTAAAACATGTTTTATAATAACAAGTTTGATACTATAAGATGCCTTAATTTATGGTAAATGCTCATCTTAAATGCAGGCCTATCACATAAATGAAAGGATTGATTGATGAGTTTAAGTATTGAAAGTGAAAGGACAAAGAGATGGCCAAACGTAAAAAAGAGATGCTGGTGCAGTCCAAATCAGAATATTGTTCGGTAATTGGATCATATCTGGAGCTCTAGATCTCGGATTTAGGTCCATTTTATATGGATGGAAAGATAAGACATAGGCCTACAACTTTCATGCGAAGCCCAAGATTTAAAAAGGCCGTTTTGAAGTCCAAATTGTAGGAACAACGAAGAAGTCCGAAGCTGTCCTGTAGCCCAGACATTGTTCAGTGTTCAGCACATATCTTGAGTTCTAGAGGTCCAAATGACCTCATCTTTTTTTGTTGGAAAGCTGAGACAATTTCCTAGAACATTCCTGAGGATTCTGTGCAAATTATGATGTTAGCAATGACGTCTTGTTCAGACAAGAAGATAAGGATTGTCACCAAGTCAAGATGTGGCCACCCACTCATCAATTAGTCAACAAATCAATAGTTCTAAATTTTGGCCTATTATTATATCAAGGTGAAAAGGTTACACTAATGGTGTAAGAATAAGTATGGTGTAAACTCAACATGGACCTTAATGTTTAATATTAACATGTCTTATCTTTTTATCTTACTAATTCTTAATACCTTGCTTGTTAAATGGTTAATCTAGATCTGTGTTGTATAATACTTGGTACAACAAATGCTTGGCACTCTCATAGCCCAACAACATGGTATTACCTACACCTGGGCTATGAAAGGAACTTGATTTGTTATTAATATCAGTTAACATCATGAATTCCTGACAATATTTAAAAGTTTGGTGTTATGTAAATAAGATAATTAATATGATCATGTTAATAATTTATAATGAGATATTAATGACAAATCATCCGATTGGAACCTCCTCCGTGTGTGGTTTCCAAATTGAGTAATAAGAGTTTATACCATACTTGTTTGAAATACCATTGGTGGATCCTCTAACCTTGACATTTGTTTTTATCATTGTTTAATCCTTACATTAATCTTTCATCTCAAAGTTCTCATTAATTTCTTCCTCCTCCTCTTTTTATTATTATTACTACTACTACTAGTACTACGACTATTATTATTATTATTATTATTATTATTATTATTATTATTATTATTATTACTATTACTATTATTAGTATTATTATTATTATATACATTCTGTTTATATTATATAATATATCTCTTTAATCTTTTCATAAACTCAGTATATAGGCTGGAAACCTGTGACCCGATCTTTTAGATCATTCTCAGGTATAACAACGCCATGTACTGAGTATTATTATTATTATTATTATTATTATTATTATTATTATTATTATTATTTGTTGTTGTTGTTGTTGTTGTCGTCTTGTTATTTATAATTTATACAATTAATCTCTCTGTGGTTCGACCTCGGTCTTGCCGGGTTATTTTTTACTTCGACACTCCTGCACTTGGGAGAAGACATCAATCTTTTGATCGTGTCAAGTTTTTGGCATCATTGCCGGGGAGGTAAATTCTTGTACAAATTATAGTATTTATTTTGTTTTCTCTTTTCACTTTTCTTGTATCTAACTTTGTTTCTTTTGTTTTGTTTCTTTTTTTTTTGTTTTCTTCTTCCTTTTATTCTCTTTCTACACGTGCATGAGTGTTTGGTCACGTACATTAAGTGGTAGACTTTATAGGGTATCCTCATCATTTTTAGAAAATATGGCCGAAGAAGATAACTAATCACTTCATAATGAGAATAATGAGAATAACCATGTTAGGACACTTAGAGACCACATGAATCCCACAAGAACAAGTGCACCCTTATGCATAGTTTTCTCTCCTGATGCATCCCATTTTAATTTTAAGCCAGACATTATTCAACTTTTACCTTCTTTTCATGGCTTAGATCTAGAAAATCCATACTTGCATTTTAGAGAATTTAAAGAAGTTTGTAACACCTATAATGACTTAAATTGTAGCATGAATACCATTAGATTAAAGCTTTTTCCTTTTTCATTAAAAGATAAAGCTAAAACATGGCTACAAAATCTTAGGTCAGGATCTATTCGTGCTTGGGATGAAATGTAACAACAATTTTTAAAGAAGTTGTTTCCATCTCACAGAAGTAACTCTTTCAAAAGACAAATCACCACTTTCACTCAAAAACCAGGTGAAACATTTTACCAATGTTGGGATAGGTATCGAGACTTGCTTAATACTTGCCCTCATCATGGTTTTCAAACATGGAGATTGGTTTCACAATTTTATGAAGGGTTAACACCTAAAGATAGGCAAATGGTTGAATTGATGTGCAATGGAACTTTTGAAGATAAAGACCCTAATGAAGCAATGGAGTACCTAGACTTGCTAGCTAAAAATGCATAAAATTAGGACACTACGGGTACTTATGAGGCACCAAGTGAAACCCAACCTCATACATCTAGTGGAGGTATGTATAACCTTAGGGAAGATCATGACCTCTAAGCCAAGTTTGCATCTTTAGCTATAAAAGTCGAGGCACTAGAATTGAAAAAGAATGGTCAATTAAAATCTGTTCAAGACATTGTGTGTCAAATCTGTGAAACAAATGAATTTGCAACCAATGACTATCCAACTTTGTCTTCTTTCAAGGAATGCCTCCATGAACAAGCCCATGCTTTAAACAGTTTTCAAAGGCCCAATTATAACTCATACTCACAAACATACAACCCTAGTTGGAGAAATCACCCGAATTTCAGTTGGAAGAGTAATAGCAACAATCCACAAACTTCACAGCCACTGTTTCAAGCACACCATAATTTCCAAAATTCCCATGGATATGCACCTCCTTATGCTCCACCTCCTAGAAGAAATCTTGAGGAAACACTGCATGCATTCATTGAAAAGCAAGAGACAATCAACACTCAACTTGCTCAAAGCATGATAAATTTTAAAGATGCTCTTGCAAAATTCACATTTGCTCTCAGTTTTCAAGAGAAAGGTAAGTTTCCATCTCAAACACAACAAAATCCAAAGGGGTAATACAATGCAAATGCAAGTAGTTCCGGAAGCCAACACATGGATCAAGTCAAATTAGTCATCACTCTTCGCAGTGTTAAGGTTATTGAAAAACCCACTCTTGAACCTTGTGAGAAAGATGATGAGTCAATCTCTGAGAGTAAGGAAGGGGTTGAATTTGAACATTGTGAAGAAAAGATTGATTCTCTACCAGCACTTCCATTTCCTCATGCTATGACCAAACAAAGAAAAGTCAATCATAATTCTGAAATCCTTGAACTTTTCAAACAGGTAAGGATCAATATACCTTTGTTGGATGCTATTAAACAGGTAACTTCCTATGCTAAATTTTTGAAAGATCTATGCACTGTGAAGAGAAAACTGAATGTGAAAAAGAAAGCCTTTTTAGCTGAACAAGTAAGTGCCATTCTTCAAAACAATAATGCTTTGAAATATAAAGACCCTGGTTGTCTTATAATTTCTTTCTTTATTGGAGAACATAAAATTGAAAGAGCCTTACTTGATCTTGGAGCTAGTGTGAATTTACTTCCATATTCCGTTTTTCAGAGTCTCAATCTAGGTGAGTTAAAACCAACTTTTGTAACTCTTTTACTTGCTGATAGATCTGTAAAAGTGCATAGAGGAATAGTTGAGGATGTATTAGAACAAGTTGATAAATTCATTTACCCTGTAGATTTTATTTTCTTGGATACACAACCTGTTGAAGCATGTAATTCAATTCCTGTTATTTTAGGACGTCCATTTCTTGCTACTTCTAATACATTGATTAATTGTAGGAATGGACTGATGAAGCTATCATTTGGAAACATGACATTGGAGATGAATATTTTCAACATTTACAAGCAACCTGGAGATGATAATGATTTACAGGAAGTGGACTTTATTGAAAAATTAGTTCATGATCAATTTCAAACCATTTCCAGTGAAACTGAGATTGATGAACCTGATGAGTTGCAAATGGTTTATTTTCAGGAAGAAGCAAAGGCATGTAATTGGAGACCACAAATTAAAGAATTGCCACCACAATCAATTGAGTCTATACCTTCAAGTGTTCAACCACCAAAACCTGATTTGAAGCCATTACCATTCAATCTTAAATACTTATTTTTGGGAGAAAATGAAACTTTTCCGGTAATAATCTCTTCCAAACTTAATGCACATCAAGAAGGTAAGTTATTACAAACTCTGAAAATACACAAAAATGCATTAGGATGGACCATAACTGACATAAAAGGAATTAGTCCTTTGATTTGCACACACAGGATTTATTTGGAGGAAAATGCTAAACCATCTAGAGAAATGCAACGAAGACTTAATCCTAATATGAAGCAAGTAGTGAAAAATGAAGTCATTAAGCTTCTAGATAATGGAATCATTTATCCTATTTTTGACAGCAAATGGGTAAGTCCTACCCAAGTTGTACCCAAAAAGTCTGGAGTCACTGTGATAACAAATGAGAAAAATGAGTTAATTCCAACTAGGACTATTATTGGTTGGCACATGTGCATTGACTATAGGAAACTTAATTCAATGACTAGAAAAGATCATTTCCCTTTACCTTTCATGGATCAAATCCTAGAAAGACTTGCAGGTCATGAATTTTATTGTTTCCTAGATGGCTATTCAGGTTACAATCAAATTGAAATTGCATTGGAAGATCAAGAGAAGACTACTTTCACCTGTCTATTTGGTACTTTTGCATATCAAAGAATGCCTTTTTGGGTTATGTAATGCACCAGCCACTTTTCAAAGATGCATGCTTAGCATATTCAGTGATATGGTTGAACATTTTCTTGAGATTTTTATGGATGATTTTTCTATTTTTGGTGATTCATTTGATGATTGTTTAACTAACTTGGAAAAGGTTTTGAACAGGTGTGAAGAGAAGAATCTTGTACTGAATTGGGAAAAATGTCACTTTATGGTAACAAACGGTATTATACTTGGTCACATTGTTTCATCGAAAGGAATTGAGGTTGACAAATCTAAAATCGAGCTAATTGCCAACTTACCAACACCAAAATCTGTTAAAGATGTTAGATCATTCTTAGGACATGCTGGTTTTTATAGAAGGTTCATCAAAGATTTTAGTGTAATATCTAAACCATTGTGTAACCTTCTAACAAGGAAAATGTTTTTGAATGAACTGAACAATGTGAAAAAGCTTTTGTTAAACTTAAATGCTTGCTTACTTCTGCTCCTGTCATTTAACCTCCTAATTGGTCATTACCTTTTGAAATAATGTGTGATGCTAGTGATTATGTCGTGGGTGTTGTCTTGGGACAAAGAAAAGATAAGAAACCTTATATGATTTACTATGCAAGTAAAACTTTAAATAATGCTCAAATGAATTACACTACCACTGAAAAAGAATTACTTGCAGTAGTATTTGCATGTGACAAGTTCAGATCTTATCTTGTTGGCTCACCTGTTGTTGTTTTTAGTGATCATGCAGCATTGAAATATTCTCTCTAAGAAAGATTCTAAGGCTAGATTGGTGCGATGGATTTTGTTACTTCAAGAATTTGATATCACAATCAAAGACAAGAAAGGCACCGAAAATATTGTTGCAGATCATTTGTCAAGATTGACAACCGATTCGATATCTGACATCACACCAATCGATGACTACTTTCCTGATGAATCTTTATTTTATGTCTCTACAATGCCTTGGTTTGCTAATATTGTTAATTTTCTTGTTTCAGGACAATTGCCAACTCATTGGAGTACCCAAGACAAAAGAAAGTTCTTGAACGAAGTGAAGAACTTTTATTAGGATGACCCTTATTTATTCAAATATTGTCCTGATCAAATATTTCAAAGATGCATTCCTGACAATGAGGTAAGTAGTGTCATTAAATTTTGTCATTCTGAGGCATGTGGGGGTCATTTCTCATCAAGAAAGACAACTGCAAAAATCTTACAAAGTGGATTTTACTAGCCCACCATGTTCAAAGACTCACATGCATTCTGTAAGACTTGTGAAAATTGTCAAAAGTTGGGATCTATTTCAAAACGTCACATGATGCCTTTAAATCCTATTCTTGTCATTGAGATCTTTGACTGTTGGGGTATAGATTTCATGGGTCCATTTCCTCCATCATTTGGTTTCTTGTATATATTGGTCGCAGTAGATTATGTTTCAAAATGGATAGAGGCAATTCCAACTCGAACCAATGATCACAAAACAGTGATAAAGTTTTTGAAAGAAAACATTTTAAGTCGATTTGGAATCCCTCGAGCCATGATAAGTGATGGTGGAACACATTTCTGCAACAAGCCATTTGAGTCTTTAATGAAGAAATATGGAATCACACACAAAGTTGCCACCCCTTATCACCCTCAGACGAGTGGACAGGTAGAACTTGCTAATAGGGAGATCAAACAGATCTTAGAGAAAATGGTGAACCCTAATCGAAAAGACTGGTCTTTAAGACTTAATGATGCACTTTGGGCTTATCGAACTGCATATAAAACATCATTAGGTATGTCACCTTACAGACTAGTATATGGAAAACCTTGTCACTTGCCTGTGGAAATTGAATATAAAGCTTATTGGGCTATTAAAGCTTTCAATTCAAATATTGATGATGCTAATCAGCTGCGAAAATTGCAAATAAATAAGCTTGAGAAAATAAGAAATGATGCATATGACAATTCAAGAATTAATAAAGCAAGACTCAAAGAGTTTCATGACAAGAAAATACTGAGAAAAATATTCAATGTTGGTCAAAAAATCTTGCTTTATAATTCTCGACTCCATTTATTTCCTGGAAAACTAAGATCAAGATGGAGCGCTCCTTTTATTGTGAAACATGTGTATCCATATGGGGCCTATGATATCGAGAATCTAAAGAATGACAATGTTTTCAAGGTAAATAGGCATCGGTTGAAAGTTTATTTTGATAATTTTTCAATTGAAAATGACTCTATTGAATTGAGTGATCCTGTATATAAAGATTGATTCTTTTTCTCACATTATTTTGTGTTTTGTTTTGGTGTATCTTTTGTTTTTCTAGTTTCTCTCACCCCGGTCAAATGGCGGATAACGGTACTCCGTGACTCTTAAGTCGGTTCTTTCAGTTTCCCATGATAACTGATATCTGTGTATATAATTGTGCAATTCTCTGCTCTTTCTTCTTTCTTTAAATCTCTCATCCAATTCTCATTTGAAAATGGACATCACTCTTGAATAATTGAAAAAGTATTTTCCTGCTCTACCTCAGAATGCGATTACAAAAATTTACCGTGCTAGATGTGCAAGATTGAGGTTGTTAATGAACCATGGAATTCCTGAAGATATTCGTTGGCTGATTGAAGCAAAGGTCCGGTTATCAGGTGAGTCCTCCAATTCTTTCATTTCACACATGCCTGGAACAGGTAAAAGCACTTTGCAAAGAAACGTCCTGCAAAACAATTGCAAGTCTGTCACAGATGTGCCAGATGGACTTGTAATGCGACATGTCATTCTTTAAGAATGGTATCTGTAAACCGTAAAGATAAAATACAATTCATTAAGGATGACCTGAGTAGAGGGTCTTTAGATAATCTTCTGCTGACTCTTGAGACGCACCCTAGTGGAGATGTGCATCGTGCAATTTATGATTTATGGCCCCAATTCCATAAAGAACATGCTCGACTTAGTCTTGGGAATCTGACTAAAAAAGACCCTGTTTGCCAATTTTTAAGAAAACTGGATGGGAAGCCTATCCCCGACCCATAGAGGGCGTTTAAGCCATTCTTGGACGTAAAATCAAGGAAAGATGTGAGCCACAATCACAACTACCTGTACATACACATGCGTTTTCAAAATAAATAAATAAATAAATAAAGAGAGAGAGTTTGTGTCAAAAGCTGCATTTTTAGGAGGTAGTCAAGTTTTGGGGGTTGTCCCCAGAGCTTTAGCACAAGGGGACATCATTGAAAAAACAATTGGAGAGTAATTACAGGTCCCCACAATGTCTGATCAACTGAATGCAATGTTTAACCATGCTGATGCCTTCATTGCCTTACCGGGTGGCCTGGGCACATTGGAAGAGATCTTTCATATTTCCTCTTGGGCCCAACTGCACATTCACCATAAACCCATAGGTTTGTTAAATGTTAATGGTTTTTATGATAAGTTGTTGTCTTTTCTTGATCATGCTGTGGAACATGAATTTCTAACATCTTCAGCATGACAAATCATAATCTCTACTGCTACTGCTGAACAATTGATTGACCAACTACAATCTTTCATCTCTGTAATTAATCCCTCCATGAGTCGCATAAATTGGTCAACTAAGAAAAGCTGTAAAAAGCTTAGATTGGATTTGAGCCTTCGTTTGTAAGAACTTTGTGTCTTTTGGTTTTATTATTGTGTTTTGTTGTTTCTTATATTTGTTTAAGTGTGTTTCAGGTTTGTCAGTGTTCGTTATTTCAGGTGATGTCTTCTATACTCTATCTTTCTACCTTAAGACACTGAGGACAATGTCTCATTTTGGTTGGGGGGAAAGGGTAGTAGTTGATAATTAAAAAAAAATTGTGTTTTCTATTTCATAAACTATTTGCAAAACTGTTGTTACTAGGATGACAGAGTAAAAGGAGTTCTTTTGTTAAAAGTGACTCTTGAGACGCATCTTAGTAAACATTCTTAACAAGGTCTATTAGAATACTTCTTGAAATATTCAGGTTTATAAACTCTCGTATTGGTAGCACTTGATTCTGCTCATATGCTCATTTAACAAGTATTTTTAAACCTTCATTTTCACACACACACTTTAACATATGATTGTGGGTTGCACATTGGATTATTACATTATTTATGTTCTTTTGTTAAAGGTAACAACTAAGGGAAAGGGATAGCACATAATTTACAAAAAAACAAAAAAAAAGGTAGATAAGTTTGGTTTCGTAGCCTCCCTAACCTAAGCAATTAAGCCCGAAGGGGTGTTTTAACACTTAATACCCTAAAGTCAACTGACTTGGGAGCTATTGGCCTAACGCTTGTTACATGGGTTGAGGAGAAAAGCTTAAGGGAATCAAACATTGCACTATCTATGTATCAGTATCTTCAACCCGAGTTGTTAAGCTCGTAGGGGTGTCTCAACACCTAATGCCCTAAGACCAACTAGTTTGGGAGTCATTAGCCTAAAACTCGTTACATGGGTTAAAGATGCATTGTGTTTCAAGTTGTATGTGTATATAAATAAATAAAAAAATAATCCCAACCTAAGGAAGTTAGCCTTAAACATTAGAACAAAAATTTATTTTTCTTCCAAGTAAAGCCCCATAACTATATGTTGATATTTTGAGCACAGAAGAAAGGTTTAGTAATATCTTGTTTAAGAGGTATTGAGCAGATATATGAATTTAATGAGAGTTTGTTTATCTGGATAAATTAAAGTAAGTTGAATGATGAATGCCTTGCTTTATGGAATTTGCAAATTGTTTTTCTATTTTAATGCTTTGATTACTAGGGACTAGTAATAAGTTAGTTGGGGGGTGATTAGTACTTAAAAGTGCATATTTATCAAGGTTTTATATTATCATTTTGCACTTAAAGTATCAATAACTCCTTAACTGAAGCATGTTTTATAATAACAAGTCTAATACTATAAAATGCCCTAATATATGGTAAATGTTCATCTTAAATACAGGCCTATCACATAAATCAAAGGTTTGATTGATGAATTCAACTATTGAAATTTGTGAAGATAAAGAGAGGGTGAAACTTAGAAAAGAGATGTTGGTGCAGTCCAAACTGGAACACTGTTCGGTAATTGGGTCATATCTCGAGTTCTAGATGTCCAAATGACCTCAAATGTTTACATAGATTCAGTAAGACATAGGCCTACAACTTTCATGTTTACATCAAGATCTAAGAAGGCCGTTTTCAAGTCCAAATTATAGAAACAATGGAGAAGTCTGAATCTGTCCTCCAGCTTGAACACTGTTCAGTGTTTGGCCCATATCTAGAGTTCTAGAAGTCCAAATGACCTCCATTTTTTTTTCTTGGAAAGATGAGTCAATTTCCTATAACTTTCATGTTTTCCAGTGGACCCAGTTCGGATGGTAGCATTTTTGTTTTATTTAGACAAAAAGATAAGGATTTTCACCAAGTCAAAAGTTGGCCACCCACTCAACAATTAGTCATCAAATCAACAATTCTGAATTTTGGCCTATAAAAGGAGGCATTTGCCATGCATTTGGGGGCTTGGTTGTTCAGATCAAGTTCATGTTCTTTATTTCTCTCTTTATATTTTTTTTTTGTAATTCTTAAGTTTTGCTTTCATTAATATCTTGTTTATGCTTTTCATTTCCTTTCCTTTTCTTAGTTAACTTGTATCTTATTTATGTTCTTGTTTTGTTTATTTATGTTTATCTTCTTCATTATGTTTAGCTAAGTTTATTATGTCAAGGTGAAAAGGTTACACTAATGGTGTAAGAATAAGTATGGTGTAAACTCAACATGGACCTTAATATTTAATATTAACATGTCTTATCTTTTTATCTTACTAATTCTTAATACCTTGCTTGTTAAATGGTTAATCTAGATCTGTGTTGTATAATACTTGGTACAACAAATGCTTGGCACTTTCATAGCCCAACCGTATGGTATTACCTACACCTGGGCTATGAAAGGAACTTGATATGTTGTTAACATCAGTTAACATCATGAATTCCTGACAATATTTAAAAGTTTGGTGTTATGTAAATAAGATAATTAATATGATCATGTTAATAATTTGTAATGAGCTATTAATGACAAATCATCCGATTGGAACCTCCTCCGTGTGTGGTTTCCAAATTGAGTAATAAGAATTTATACCATACTTGTTTGAAATACCATTGGTGGATCCTCTAACCTTGACATTTTTTTTATCATTGTTTAATCCCTACATTAATCTTTCATCTCAAAGTTCTCATTAATTTCTTCCTCCTCTTCTTTTTACTACTACTACTACTAGTATTATTATTATTATTATTATTATTATTACTACTACTACTACTACTATTACTATTACTATTACTAGTATTATTATTAATATTATTAATATTATTATTATTATTATTATTTACATTCTGTTTATATTATATAATATATCTCTTTGATCTTTTCATAAACTCAATATATAGGCTGGAAACTTGTGACCCGATCTTTTAGATCATTTTCAGGTATAACAACGCCACGTACTGAGTATTATTATTATTATTATTATTATTATTACTATTACTATTACTATTACTATTACTATTATTGTTATTATTGTTGTTATTATTGTTGTTGTTGTTGTTATTGTCTTGTTATTTATAATTTATACAATTAACCTCTCTGTGGTTCGACCCCGGTCTGGCCTAGTTATTTATTACTTCGACACTCCTGCACTTGGGAGAAAACATCAATCTTTTGGTCATGTCATTGTTCTTTTAAATGCCAATGCTGCTTATTATATTATTTAATTAATTTTTTTGTTACAGTTAGATGTGGCGACTCCCCGCTCCTTTTGAATTGAAGAAACATATATTCATAGCTAAAATGAATCCTAATAAATATATCCATCTTGCTAGGAAACTTGAAGTTGAGTATGTATCATCTATTGCCTTCTTTTTTTTCCTTTGATTTTAAATTTCTATGATACTAAGTGCATTTAGATAATAAGTTTGTATTGCTAATTTTGTTATAGAATCATGATTGGTTAGATAATAACTAAATCTTTTCCTTTAAATTTTCATTTTAAACTTCTTCTTATATTGTTTGGTTAGATAGGAGTTGAATATTTGTTTCTAGTCATGCTAAGTTCATATTAGAACATCTTATTATTTCTTGGGAGTTAGAACCAAGAAAGCCAATCAATTAAGCATATTTTTATGTTTAGAAAATATATTAGCAAACCCCTTTTTATTCTTAACCCAACAATTTGAGTTTATAATTTTGATGTTATTCATTGATTTTTGAGTTTTTTCCATTAATTTTAAGTTCCTTGTGATTTTATATTTTTATTATCCGAGTTTACCTTGCATTTTACATGTATTTCAAAAAATCATTTTTTACAAACTTGGTTTGGACCATATTAAAAAGGTCTTTAAAGGGGTTGACATTCCAAGCTTTTCACAAACACTTCCTTTCTAAATCTTGTTTGCTTAACTTTTATAGACTTTTTCTACATCTTAAGCTTTTCATAAGCATTTTCTTTTTAAATCATGCTTGTTTAACTTGCAAAGAAAATTTTATTTTTAGATAATCACCTACAATGCTTAAGGTAAACAAGCTTATATCAAGTAATCATCGATGAATGTTGATGAGGAGTAACACATTTCTCTTGTATTTCATTTTCCAAAGATGAAAAAAAAAAACCTTCTTTTAAATGCATAAAGCCTTAAAGTGTCCATTAATGGTTTCCTGGTGTAAATGAACTTTCATCAATGATTGCATTTTTTGGACCAATTAAGGATATTAAGTTACACAATCTGATTATGTCAATATCTATCGATGATTGCTCATTAGTCGTTACACTTTGGTGTCTATCGAGGGTGTTAAGTTACACTTGAGAGGAAGGATAAAATCTAAACTTATCTAAAAGGAGTCATTAACTACTATTATTGTCACTAAAAAATCCTTACTAGTTTATCGAGTTATAAGGTAAAGGACTGATTAAGCTAAAAGAAATTTATTATCACCCTAAATCATTTTACCTAGAGTAAACCACATTGTTGATCTTATCTTCCATTCCTAATAGTTTATTATGTCTAATCTACTAATTATCTATTTATATAGGTGATACTGGGTCTATTAATCAATCAATATTAGAGCAATGAAGCATATGTTGTTCTGTCTCAACCTTCAAATATTTCTTTTAGGTTACAAATTATGATATCATTATATTAAGATAAAAAAAAATAGTTAACCTGACAAAAAAGCATGATTACTTATAAAACTAGATTAAAAAAATGTATAAATGTGGTGGCTTTAAATCACTCATTCCATATAGTGATACCAAAATGATATCATGGGACATTACAAGCAACAAACAACAATATTTATCAAGGATTTAGAAGAAAGCATACATACAATGACATGTATAATGACATTGGAATAAAAAAGGAAGAGTAAGGGTTACCTAAGTTAAGAGAGCAAGAAATGAACACACTGTCAACAACTTAACTACTAACCCTCTAATAAATGAGTATTCTCTTTCTCTACTCTAGAACTAGGGGCAAAAACCAGCACACTAAAACCTATACATTCTTTTATTCCTCCTTGTCTACTCTACCATCATAGAGATAAAAATCATCTAAAGCCCAATGTTTTCTATCTTCTCTTCTTTATCTCTCTTAATATCCCTCTCCAGACTCTTTATTTTTCTTTTGGCCCTTTTTTTCCTCTAAACCTATTTACAGAGTTGGATAATCAACTTACAAAAATCATTAAAGCCATCCAATTCTCAAGCATAAAATTAAACGTTACAGAGTTGGATAATCAACTTACAAAAATCATTAAAGCCATCCAATTCTCAAGCATAAAATTAAACCATTAAGGATAACAATAAAATAATACAACCAAGTTATTGTGGGAGAGAGTAAAAAATGCATTCTTATCATGTTTAACGAAAAAATCTTTGAACCATAACCAAACAAAAAGTGAGAAAGTAAATGAAATGAACGTGATTACATGTTCACACAGAGAGAGCTAAGGCATGATCAATGCCAAAGTTGTGAAGAGGCAATAATGAAATCACTAGAAATAATGTCCAAATTGGATGAAATGACAAGTAAGAGTAATAGTTGAGAAGATTTGAAGGGTTAAGTGGATAGAGCTTAGTTTGATTAGAGGTAGAAAAGGGTTATGGTTTAACAATGATAAAAGAGCCCTTGGTGTTTATGGATTCTAGGTTAGGAGAAGAAGACAAAGACAAATAAAATGATAAATATATACTTGACATGAAAACGATGTCGTCTGGATTTGTCAAATTTCCATAATGGTCCTCGAAGGTTAACCCTTTTTTAAAGTTAATTCCTTTACAACTTTTGGTTTTTTCAACAAGCCTTTGATAATGATTAAACAATTAAATCATCATAATTGGGTCATTGGTAAGGCTTAAAATGAGCCTTCAATTTGTTTTTATTTAGAATGGTCTCTAGGTTTTTAAAATTCTTTTAATTAAAGTAAAAATTGATCCAGAAGTCCAAAATTTATTCAATCGAGCCCCTAATTAATCGAATAGACCTCCCAAATATTGCCAATTTGATAATTTTGATCCTTGGTTCTTTAATTCAATCAATTACAACTAATTTTGTTTCAACTATGCCCATGAAAAACTCTTTTTGCCAGTAAAAAATTGAAAAGCTTGGTCCCATCAATTTTTGAAAACTTTTTTGGATTTTATGAGCTTTTTTTTTTTTTCAAAGTGTGTTGACATTTATTTTGATATAATATATAAAATAATGGTTCATACCTCATGAATTTAGTATTTTTGGGACAGGTTTGACAACATTTCTCCCATTTTGCTCCCGATTTGCTTCTTCCTCTTTCTCTCTTTCGGTTTTATTCTCCTCCTGTCAGTTTCCAACCAATTTTAGGCCTCTACCTCCTTCATGTTTGCAGCTATCCAGCCTCTTGTCAAGCTCTCCCTTCTCTCTCTCACACCTAAGGCACGTGCAGTAGAGTTGTTAAGCTCTTTTTGGGAAAGAGAAAAGAATAAGAGCATGCAGCTTATTTTGGGAAAGGGGAAGGGGGTAAGAGTATGCAGCTTGTTTTGGGAAGAGTGGGCAACCACCCTTTCTCTCTCCTTGTATTTATAACCCCCAAGGTGTGCTAGGGTGTTTGGGACCAAGGTTGTCCTTAGCCCCTTTTTTAGGTTATCTTGGACTGGTTTCTACTCCTATTCTCCCCTGGTCCCATTCTAATTTTTGTTAGATCTTACACTGTCGCTGCTGATTCAAAAATCAACAGCTAATGTAACAGCCCCAATATTTGTATTCAAAACAGATAGTAAAGACATGATAATTCAATTAAGATAAGGGATTTTTTTTCTGTAATCAATAAAAAATTCAGCAGAGTTTCCTCTATATTATTAGGTACCAAGTTATCGACTCCTCTTCCACAATCCCCAATTAACAAATCTCTTACTTGTCATATCATCCAGGACATCATCCTCTCATTACATCACAACTTCTCAATAATTAAATTCACATGTCTAATCAATTCAATATCCCATATTTACATGGATGCAATCTAAAGAATTATTCTAAAAATGGTAACTGAAGTACATTACATAATTCAAAGATTTATAAATAAGGATCGTTAACGAAATTGTAATCGAAATAAGTTCATAATTAAAGAAGAAATTCATAATATAGATTATACTACACAAAGAGCTTTCGATAAATTGTAGACGCATTATATTACATAACAAAAGGATAAATTCATTCATTACAACATGATATTCAACAAAATATAAGGAACTAATTTACTGTTCAGTCCTATAGGGGGATGTACCTGAAATACATTTAATAGAATAATTTAATTAGACAAATAAAAAGAAAAAGACATTTATAAAATTATTTCTACTTTCTTTCTTTCTTCTTCTTCTTCTTTTTTTTTTTTGTAAATTTAGTCAAAAGATCATTAAATTAACTTGCTCATCTAGTATTATTATATATCAATTAAATTTCAGAATAATCTACCAGTCCATTCAACAAGCACAGTTGTCATCAGTCCAAAAACTAGTTCAACATTTCACCCATTCATCAGGGTACAAATCCCATTAACCAGGGAATTAATTATTCATCTCGGCCATTTGTCAGGGCATTAATTCCATTAAATCAGGAATTAGTTCAACAACTTACCCATTCACAAGGGTATTAATCCCATTAACCAGGGACTCAATTTCTTACAACGCCCATTCACCAGGGCACTAATCCCATTCATTCAGGAATTAATTCATCATATCGCATATCTTATTTTCTCAAGTAAATAACATAATAATTTCTAATATAGCAACCACAATCAATCCGATAAAACAAAATACATATTGTCTAATGTTAAATTCAGGTATCGTGTAATTACCTGACGACTGAGCTCAAGTTGTAGTTCCCTGCTGTGGTGTCGGCCTGGCAGCCTCTCCTGAATTGACATGTATATCACATCATTAATCTACTTTCCATATCGAAACACTCAATAAATAAAATACTTCCAATTATCCTTTCATTTGCAAAAAAAAAATTTAGAGAGAAACATGAAAAATTTCCTTCTTTTTTTTTTTTTTTTGTAAATTTCCTTCCTATTCTTTCAATTTCCGCATTGTAACACATAACATTTCATCATTCAAAACAATATATATATATATATATATATATATATATATATATATATATATATATATATATTGTTTAAATGCATTTATTTAAATTTATTTTACCTAAATTTAAATTAAAGGTAAACATAAAAAAAATAAAATCATGATCCATTCTCTGTTTAACATTAATATCATCTCTTTCCTACACAATCTCATCATCTTATTCAAATTCCTAAATTTTATTCTTCTTATTATTATTTTTCCAAAAATCTCTTCTTCATGAACACCTAAAATTTTGCTTC
Organism: Populus tomentosa; assembly: GCA_018804465.1. Lineage (NCBI taxonomy): Eukaryota > Viridiplantae > Streptophyta > Magnoliopsida > Malpighiales > Salicaceae > Populus > Populus tomentosa. The sequence goes on along the minus strand of CM031989.1, from coordinate 8,979,705 downwards.
AGTTTCCATAATTTCCTACTTACTCTACTCACTTCAACAATCTTAACACAATTTAACAATCAATTATAATTTCCCCCAAAATTTATCATGAACCCTAATTCCTCATTTCACAAAGTTCAATCAATTTAAAGTATTTATTCATCAAGAATCTTATTTAAAAGTGTAAGGGCACTTTACCAAATCATACCTAAAGCTTTAACACTTTTGTATTGAAACTTTTCCTTACTTGAATTATTTTTACTCCTCTCCTGGCCGAATGCTTCTTCTTCCTCTTTGAAAGGTAAGTTTGGTTTTATTTTTCTTTCTCCTTACAGCACGCGCGCACACACACACATAATCAACTTTTTAAAAAATACCTTCCATGTCCCTAATGTTTTCTTCTGCACACACTTGCACTTTTATATATATATATATAGCTTTCCCTTTTTTTTTAATACCATCCATGTCCCTAAATTTTTTCTTTCTTTACTTCCTTGCACATACTTTAGCCCACATTATTTCTTTCACTTTTTTTTTAATGCCTTCTATATCCCTCAATAGTAACTTTTAAGATTTTGGGTAAAATTTCTCGAATCCTGATACCTGTTTATACCAAATCTTGCCCGGGTTATATTGAATTTCACTAAGTTACTCGTTGGTACTTTTAGTTTCATGAAATTCACTTCTAAAAAAAATCTCATTAACATTTTCGTGTATATTTATTTATTGATATATATATTAACACTTGAACAAAACATCTTAATTCAAATTCTCAAATATATCATCATTCTTATAGTTTAATTTATCCATTTTCCTCTTTTTTATAATCCTGACTTTTCTTAATATCAATAATATTATCTGGGGTTTTACAGCTAAAAACTTGTTCGTTGTTGATTCAGAAATCAGCAAAAAAATACGTCGCTGCCGATTCAGAAATTGACAGCCCATTGTGTTGCTATAGATTCAAACATCGACAGCAAAACTATGTTGTTGCTGATTTCTGAATCGGCAGCCACAAACTCTTCTGCTACCAATTCAGAAATTGGCAGCAAAAATGCATCATTATTGATTTATAAATTAGCAGCCGACTGTGCCGCAGTCAATTCAAAAATTAGCAGCAAAAAATTATGTCATTGTCGATTCATAAATTGGTAGCCAAAAATTTTTCGTTGTTGATTCAAAAATCAACAGCAAAACTGCATCACTGCTGATTTAGAAATCAACAGCCGACTATGTCGCTGCTGATTCAAAAATCAGCAGCCTAAAACTATATCGCTGCAGATTCAGAAATCGACTACCAAAACTTTTCCGCTACCGATTCAGAAATCAGCAGCAAAACTACGTCATTGCTAGCTACCTGTGCCACTACCGATTTAGAATTCAACAGCCAAAAATTATATCACTGCCAATTCAGAAATCGACAGCCAGAAAATATGTCGCTGCCTATTCATAAATCGGCAGCAATGGTGGAGTCATTTCAGCTTTACTTTTTTTGGGTGTTTACAAATTTTACCCTGGTTGTTTGGAAAGTGGTCTGCCTGCCCAAGAAAGAAGAGGGTCTCGGTTTGTTTGATATCAAAGCTCGTAATAAAAGTTTCCTTTCTAGGCAGCTATGGAACATCCACCTCAAATCTGATTCTGTCTGGATTCAATGGATTCATCGTTATTATCTTTCCAATGTATCTATTTAGGATGTTGTTTCTCAGTGAATTTCTTCACCACTATGGAAGGCTATTATCTCCCTCAAGGATCAGATAGTTGCAGCCTATGGTAGCCAGCATCACGCAATTGCTTTAATGTCTACTTGGGGCAGTGATAAACTTTTTTTCACTGCTCAATCTTAAGATTTCCTGCATTTAAAATATGATTTGGTTCCTTGGGCTAAGGTGGTCTGGGAATCTTGGTTTATGTCCAGATATAACTTCTTTTTTTTTGATCGAATGTAAGAAGTATATAGATCAAAAATGTTTTGCAAGACAAGCTTGCGATATAGGCTGGAAACCAGCAGAACAGTACAAATATCAGCATAAGGAATAAACCCATAGCGAGTATTGGGGAACATGCTCCCTAGCATCAGCCAATACAAGAACTGTTAGACAGAAACATGGACAGCCCCCATGCGGGCATAAAAGGACAGACTCCCGTGAACAACAATCAGGGAGGAGTAGCAACCTCCCATACGATCAACCAGTTACGTCCATCATATATAGTAAACCGAAGCAGCAATTCCTCAGAGAGCAAACCCTCTACTCAGCGCTGCAGTAGGACCATATCTTTGGGGAGAGAACCGCACCCTCACCCTAATGAATTCCTACCTTGCGGGCAGAGAGCAGCAGAAGGAAATCACCATCAGCTTCCACCCGTATGATGACGAAAACAATCCAGCAGGAGGAGAGACAAGCAATTATCCATCCACCAGCTAACCGCTACCCTTGCAGGTAAAGCATAGTTGCATGAAGCAGCATCCGAACAGCCCCTAGGACCGGAATATCCAACTGCATGAAGCAGTAACAAGAGAGCCTCCATCCACAGTGAAGACCATCAACCATAACCAGGCAGAAACCTCACCCGGTCAGACCAAGCTCAGCCGCATAGTACTCCAAAATTGCAATCCAAACTGCATATAGCAGCAACACAAGTGAACCAAAGCGACAATCCAGCAGAAAGCAGACCCTTTGCTCAGCACTGCTATAGGACCATATCTTTGGGGAGAGAACCTCACCCTCGCCCTAATGAGTTCCTACCAAGCAGGCAAAGGGCAGCAGAAGGAAGCCACCATCAGCTATCACTCATATGAGGACCGCCAGCCCAAACGTTCCAGCAAGAGGTGCTAGAATGGGCCACAACATCAGCAAGCCACACCACCAGGAGGTTAGCTTAGACAAGCATCAGCTACGCCAAGAGGAGCAACCAATTACAGCCAGCACAGGAGATAAACCGAAGCAACAACCAGCACAAAGCAGACCCTTTGCTCAGCACTGCAATAGGACCATATCGTTGGGGAGAGAACCGCACCCTCACCCTAATGAGTTCCTACCAAGCAGGCAAAGGGCAGCAGAAGGAAGCCACCAGCAGCTACAATCCTTATGATGACCGCCAGTCCAAACATTCTAGCAAGGAGTGCTGGATAATGACACCAAAGTCACACCAACCGGGAGGCAAGCTGAAACAAGCATCAGCCACTAAGCTGATAATTAGAGAGCCTCCACCCACAGTGAAGACCATTGTCAACCAAGCTGCGTACAGCAGCAGCACAAATGTCTCCTGAGTGATCACTGCTACAAGCTGATAATTCTCCAGGTCAAGCACGTCATCACCAAGGAGGGCAAACCAACCAGCCAGGATATACAGGCTGGAGCATAATTAAAAAGGCAAAAAGCAAAAGCTTGACAAAGGGATAGTAGCCCAGGGTAGTCAGGCTACCCGACCAACCCATTCAAAAACACAATGACCAACTACCAGAGACCAGGCCATCGGTCAATCAGCAGGGACAGCAGGATGAAGAAACCAAACATAGGCTTACCAACAATCCATACAAAATGCTCACCCTTCAGAAAGAGATAAGCTCCATTTGCTCCAGTAATCAATCATCATGGAAATATCAACACCATTTAGAAAACGCCATGTTAAGAAGACATGGCAACCTAAAGTAATCAACGCCTCTAGCAACCCAAACAACAGCAGGAAACCAGGGGCAGAACAAAATGAAGACAAATTGACAACTGAAAGAAGAGGGCAGAACCCTCTAGCAAACTAGGAAAATTGTTACTTACACCCATTGGCGACAGCAGCTGAAGCACCTAGATGGGAAGACCCCAGCAGCGGTAGCCCAGAAAATCTGTCCGTAAGCACCAAATGGCAGATTTGGATCATTGTAGGGAGCAAATCTTCCTCCAGATCCCTCACCAGGAAGAGGATCGTGATCACAAAGTCAGAACCCATAATCCCGTCCCAGGAGCAGGACCCACCAGCTAGGGTTCCAGGGGGTGGTGATGCTGCAAGATGTGGGAAAACAATCTCTGCCCTAGATCCAGCACAGACATCACGCCAAAAGACCCAACAGCAGTTGGTAAGGACTGGGTATTTGTTATATGGAGGGGATAAGCCAAAAGGAGCTTGAAGAACCAAAACCGGGTGCTGAAGAACCAAAACTTCCCTTGGAGGTTAAGCCGAGGGAAGAGACAAAATTGTAGGTTCAAGATGGCCTCATAGAGACCAACGGAGAAAGATACCCGTGAAGAAGTAGTCTTCAATCGGGTTCTCATGAGCTGCAGCTCACCAGCGGGAGAAGAAATTTCAAAAGTTCAAAATTGAGAGAGAGCGTCTCTCTCTAGTTTCTCTCTCCAGCTGCAGCTATGTCCAGATATAACTTCATTTTATGGATGGCGGTTATGGGCAAGCTACGAACTCGTGACAGGTTTTGCTTCCTGTAACTCGATCCTCGTGATAAAAAACTTCTTACTTCTTTCTCTGTTTTAGGTGTTGTTATATCCTAGATGGCTGTTATGGGAAATCATCTTTTTTACAGTTGTCCATAGACCTCTCTTCTCTAGAGGAAGATAAAATCTTGGCTTCATTTGCGCAAAAGAATGTCGACCATTAATAGTACAATTCGTGGTCTTCCTTATGGTAGAAGCAACACTACTAGCAGAATATGAAGAGTCTCCCTTGGTATTCTTATCTACTTGATTTGGGAAGAGAGAAACAAGATAGTCTTTGATAACTTTTGCAATCCAGTCTCTTTTGTTTTTCGCAGATTCAAGGTTCTGTTCTACATGATTTTGCACTTTCATGAATAGTTTCTTATCATTCAAGATGGCTACTAGTATTGCTTTTCAATTTGTTGATACTTGTCTTGCTTTGGTGTTGTACCTAAGAGCTCTTTTTATGTTCTGGTTGCCGCTTTAATCATTCTTATTTTTTATATTTTTTATGCCACGTGTTATGTTCGGCACCTTATCTTTGATTAGGTTTCTCATCTAACCATTGTTAGCTAATTCTTTTAGCTTGATAGTGCTTCTTTTTGGTTTTGGTGTATTGTTCAAGGAGTATATTTCCTTTTTTGTAAATCTTGTATACGAATTTGTTGGTTTTCCAGCCTTGTATATTTTTTTATCTAATATATTTACTTACCTTTGATATATAAAAAAAAAAAGAAAAAAGAATTGTGTAGTAATTTGAAGTTGAAAAAATAGGGTTCTTGAGTAAAAAAATTTTGAGGAATGCGAAAATGATTGGAATTAAATGGATGGGAGTTGCATAAGTTACCTAAAAGGATGAAATTACATGAAGAAGATAAAAACAAAACCCATAGCCAAATGAGCAAGAGTGGCCGACTACGGTGGGTTAGAGAGGAAGGGGAGAAATTCTGATTTTTTCCTTGTTGTTCTATAAGAACATTGAAACATATTGTCATGGGATAAACAATGATGAAATGTTGTGGTTGAGTGTATAAAAAGAGCAAGGGAACCCTTAGTTTCCTTAAGCCAAATTCAGCCAAGAGCCAAGTGAAGGGAGGGAAGGGAAAAAAAAAAAAAAAAACTATGGTATGTTGTGTGTTAATGATGCATAAACTAGGGACAATGGAAAGCTCAGTTGAAAATCATCGACGAATCTGGTCAGATTTGTCAGCTCCTTTCTAGAGGAGATTCGGGCCCCAGAACAACAAAATTTAGGGATCATATCCCATAAAAGTTGTAGCTGGGAGTGTTAGCTTTCCAACGAATCCTACCCCGTCTAGTTTGGAGTCCTAGAACTTCAAAAATGAATAAAAATCTGAAGAGAAGTTAAGATGTCTCCCCTACTGAAAGTTTCAGCCAAGGCGATGAAACGATGAAATTTAGCCATATTAAGGTTAGAATTAGCTTTCTTTCTCTTTGTGAAACATGTAGCATCATGTCTAGATCTTAAAAAAAAATGGTAAAAGGAAAATGAATATTATCACCATTGCTGCTATTGTATTGTGATATGTGGATTAATATGGAATAACAATGGGTATTTGTGGTTTTAGGAGGAACTGCGGAAGGAGTGCAGCAACAACGAGGGAACGCGAGTCGAGCATCCACAACAGGTAGGTATTTGGTACCTATATCTTCTCTTGTTCATAATTATTTTAATCATTGATTGAGTTGTAAGTTTTGGTGCCTAATGATGAGGGGGAAAAAAAGAGAAGAGAAGGGAAAAGGAAGGGGTAAATGGCAAGAAAATGGAAATGGAAATCTAGATTTAATTATGGGTCCTTATGGAGGAAATGGACAATAACAATGATCTTTATGGATGATTGTTCCTCGAATTTGATTAACCATTCTAAATACAAGAGGCTAGTGATGTTAGCCAAGTTGGCTAACATCGGCATGACCGGTACAGGGGAGGAGGACTATGGAACTTGATTAGCTATTCGGGTTTAGAATAATTAATGATATCAGTGGGCAGCGTCGATATCATTCATGGAACTTGATTAGCTTTCTAAGGGAAAGCTAATGATATCAAGAATTCTTGACATCGGCATACCTAGGGACCTCCCAAGGTAACATGGAACATTGAGCAACTATTTTGGCCTGTAAATAGTTAATGACAGTAACGGTTATGTTAGTGTCGGCATTTCCACAAACTTGATTAGTTGATCCCAGATGGGCAACTAAAGGTGCTAATCAGGGTCATTAGCCTCAACAGTAACCTCCCCATTTTGGGTAAAAGTGGCGGGGTGGATATCCTCGATTAGAACTTGGAATACCTATAAAAAATAAAAATAAAAAAGAGGAGGAAAAGGGGGATACAGTTATGAGAAACAATTTAGCAAATCCTTGAAAGGGCTAGTTGTTGTGTATAGAATTGCGTATGACTTAAGTTGGTGAATGTGTTGTATAAATTTTTCTTCCTTGCAATTTATTGTATTCTACTATTTATTATTATTATTATTATTTAGTTATTTAGTTATTTATATTGAAATCATGATTTGCAAGTCCCTCACATGCATGTCAGGAGTAGAAATTTGGTTGTTAACCCTTTTTGTATAAGCTAGGGACTTAGGATCTATTTATGTATTTTGTTATGCAATAATTATGTAACCTGATCATAATAGTGTTTGGAATATTTTGTGTTTGGAATATTAAAATGCATTAATTTGGGCTTGGAATATTATAATGTACTGGTTATGTTTAGAATGCTAAACTGTGTTGTGTTTGTATAAGAATTTTCAATATTTGAATGTTTGTCTTAATTTCTAATTAATGTGTTGTTATGAGATGGAAATTGAATAAAATGATTATTCATGATCATAATTTTGAATGAATTGAATAGTTGAGTTGGATTACTTGTGGATGCGTTTATGGTTGGGATGTGGATGCAAATGTATGCAGGGTTAATTGTCAATAAATTGGGACCTCCCGGTATAAGGGAGACTCTACTAAAATTTTGTTAGAAATTTCAGAAACTTACTTTGAAATTCAAAAAAATTTTGCTCCATTCATTTATCATTTGGAAGTTATATGGATAAACTGATTTAACCAACGAGGGTGTTACACAAGCACAAAATTGAGGGCCTTTCATGATAAACTCATGGTTGAACCGTATCACATGTCGTCTAAATAAACTAATTTATATTCTTAATTAAACTTTTAATTAAGCCCATGTTAAATCAAATCAGCCTAATAGAAATCTAATTAAGTCCTTAGACTTAATTTTTATATAATTCGTCCAATAGTCATTTAAATTAACTTTGAATTTGTGTTGTCTTTCATATTTAGATATTTAAAGGGTGCAATTGAGTTTCCAATATTGTCAAAGATTCAGTTCGGTCATTTCATCTCTCATTTATGCATGGAGATCCTTCTTCAACTTGTTCTTGTCAACCAAGTTACTTGTTTTCCTGTATTTTATTTTTTATTTTTGTATAAAAGAAAAGATAATTTTAAAGGAATCTAAAACTAGGTTATGACACCCTTATTTTTTTGGGTTTTGGGCTGGAATATGATGTAATTCTAATATGTGGTTAGGATGAAATAATGTGAAGATAGGTTATGAAAAGGAAAAGGTGGATATTTTATTTTCATGTTTTATTTGTTTTTCATTTTTTCACTTCTATTTTTAAAAGTAGTTCTTGATCTTGATTTTTTCATCCTAATTTTTTCACTCTTACTCATTTTCTCTTCCTTTTCCTTTTCACTTCTCTCTCTCTCTCTCTCTCACTCACACACACACATATATTGTGTTTTTTGTTCCTTGTTGCCTCCTTGAAAAGAAAGAAAATATACAATAATGCTAGAAAAATGTGGTTGCCATTAGTTGGTAGAAATAGTCAATGTATTCATGAGTAGTTCTTCCACCTAGCCTTAATGTATAAAGTCACGGAACAAAGTTTGTGTGTACCCAAAAGAAAGAAACTTGGTACGATCCAAGCAAGGTCAAATTCGGATTTTGACGTAAAATGTGCAACTATCCAGTTTTACGGCAATAGTCATAATTCTCAATCCTATCATTGAATCGGGCTGAAATTTTACGTGGAGTCTCCTGACATGTTGTCCTACGTTGGGATAAAATATCATGTCAATCGGAGTTCGGCAAGGCATCCAAACACGAGTCAACAGAGGTTGTATGAGTTTTGTTATTTACTTCCTTTTGATTTGTGGACTTCCTATTTGGCTAGGATTCTTTTCCTAAAAGGATGTGGTAGCTTATTTTGGAAATCTTCTAATTCTACAAAGATCTTGCAACATAGTTTCCAAGTGTGACAAGGATTCATAAATGTTTCAGAATCCTTTTCTTACAAGGATTCCTTATTCATCCTAGCTACAAAAAGGAAAAAAGATTTCAGAATTAATTCCACCTTTAGATTTGATTCTCTTAGCTTATATGGGACTTCTAAAAAGCAACAAATCTGATCCTATCATATTTAGGATATTAAATTCGGATTTATTTCTTTTATTGTTGTTTTCTTCTTAGTTTAGGGTTTATTTATATTATTTGAGTTTAATTGTAAGTGGGCATCATATAAGTCCACATAAGGGGTCCATTAGGATTTACTTAAGTCTAGAGTCAGTATAAATAAAGGCATAACCAGACATGTAAGTTAGACAATTCAGATTAACAAAACTTCTTGTTTGTCGCGCTTTGTGTGTGTGTGTTGGTGAGATAACATGTAAGTTAGACAATTCAGATTAACAAAACTTCTTGTTTGTCGCGCTTTGTGTGTGTGTGTTGGTGAGATAATCTCCCTTCCATGGTTCTCTAAAGAACTGAAAAATGATTTATCGAATAACAACTATCTTCATGGCGTCATCCTTATACTTCTTGTTCGCAAATTAATATTCGTTGGGTGGGGATCTCCGTTTCCAATAGTGCTAGTGCCTGGGTACAAGTTATCTTTGTGTCACACTCCTATCAAACCTGATTTACTTGACTTTTTTGAGAATTGGTGTCTTTGCGTGTGGGTTGCGTGACCACGTGATCATGAGGTTCACATCAAAACTCCTTCTTAATCTTCTTCTTTATCTTATTTTAATTACCAATCTTTTGTTTGCCCTATCTTTCTTAAGACCTCTTCAATTGCTTTTACTAAGTAGAAGTTCTTCACGTTCATCTAATAGCATTAGCTTCACCCTCATTTGCTCTAGGACTTCTTATACTCAATAACCCTATCTATTTTATTCAACCAATTATCAAACTCCTCTGCTTGTACAAGGTTCTTACAAACTTGGAGATATTTATCCATAAACATAAATATTCACGATACTCCTTCTAATTATGAGGTTGCCTCCTATACTCTCGCCTTTGAAATAGGTTTTTAGAGCTAACTATGGATCTATGATCACTCTCCTCATTATTCCTTAAGTTCCTCATGTCCGCCAATTAATGAATTGATTATGGGAATAGACTCTACATGTCTTCTATTACCAGTTTTTGATTTTTTTTTTCTTGAAAGGAAATCTCCATGTCCCCTCTTATATGAGCAAGTCATGTTTTGCGTCATCTTCTAGCCATGGTTATTTAACATCTCACAATAACTAACCACCTTTAACTATTGGATTTTAATACCAACTAACACAATCAGAAACAATACAAGAAAGACAACAAGCACAAACAATATATAATTCTTCCAAATCGAGTTACCATATAAAATTCTTAATTTGAAATTTTATTACCAAATATTTTCTCTTCAAGTAGTCTGTCTTTCTAATATGTTTATAATTATTTAAGGTAATATTTGATTATTGTCTCAGAATATAAGAGATGAAGACAATAAGAAAAGAAGCATATTTAGTTGAAGAGACAAAGACAAACATATATAAAAAATTTATCCATGGTACAATTTTGGAGTGAATTGTTGTATTTCCAAAACATGAGGTACAAAAGGGACATATCTCCAAGATAAAATTTATCATTTTTTATATCTAAAATATCCTTGTAAAAAAGCTCTTAATTTTAAAATTACCCAACTAAAACATACAAAAATAAAAATGATTATTATCATAATTTTAAAATTATTTAGGGTAAGGCCTGGGTCATAGAGTGAAAAAGTCAACTCTAGTCAATCTTTGACCCAAGCTAACTGAAAAAAAATCAAAGTGATATCATTTTAAATTTTTTTTAAAAAATAAATGATTGTTTTACCTATATTTTACCATGGGTTGACTGAATCATAGGTTAATGGCCTGGGTTTTTAACCAAGCAAGTTGAGTTAATTTTTCTTCTATTTTCTCCTTAACCCAAACCAATCCAAGCGCTAGATTGGTTGGGTCTCAGGTCAACTTGACAGACTGATGTGGTTCTTACAACTAAAGTTATTATATTATTATTAATTTCAATACTTAATATATTATCTAATTTTTTTTAATATATATGTTAAAAGTAAAATAAACTTTTCATATTGAATTTTGACTTTTGCCCCTTTTCCCCATCAACCAAAAAAGATACAAAGACACTCACTCTTCATGTACATTACTATCAAATATAATTTTATCCTCATCTCTTCTATCCTCATTATTTTTATTTTTTCTGTTCCAAAACAGTAATATTTTTTCTATTCCAAAACAATAATCAAACACTACCTAAATAAACCTAAACAAAGTAAGAAATTTGAAAAACAATATATAATAAAAATCCTAAATAAATTAAAAAATTCAAAAATTAAAAAGATTGAAAAAATAACCTATATAATACTTTATGTGCCTAAAGGTCTTTTAGATCTTGGTTACAGCAAGCTAACTTGTACAAAAATGTACAAAAATAAACGTACAAAATCTCCTAATCCCCGACAAATTATAATCTTAAAAGTTAATGATTTTTTTTTTCCAAGCCGATCACTCTAAACCTCTTCATGTCCCATCAATTCATAAATATCCCCATAAAACTATCTATGTAACCTAATTGTAGCAAATCCATGACAAAATGATCAGAACAACCTGGAACACGCAAGCTTATTGAAATTTGGCTGGAGATGATCTTTGTGGAAAACTTATCCTGCAGATTTGTGAATGCCATCTGATATCCGAAGGTCAAGTTAACAACTTTGGATGAAGAATCAAAAGATCAACTATTTTCACAATTGAAATGGTGGGCACATCGATATCCTTATCTGACAGCAAAATAGCCACGTAAATAAGACTCGAAAATTCATCCAAGAGCAATGCTATAGAAACTTAACATTTTTAGTCATCATCATGCTCTTGGCTGGCATGCCCACTTGTGCGCTAGTAAAGTAAAAGGAAAAACCTATGGTATCAGTAGCATTACTGTTCCTGGTATTAACTTAAAGTGATGTTGCTTTCAATAAATGATGAACGTTGTTTTAAAAAGACCAATATTTCTGGCACAAAGCTTAAATATCTGATAAAGAGTAGAGAGAGTAGTACAAGAGTGTAAAAGATATCTAGCAGTAAAGTATCTACACTAAATCCTCTAAAAGAACCGCGACAAAGTGAACACAACTAATATGGCATGTTTATGCCTTGGCTTTGCCAGCCTGAATTCTCTGTTGTAACTTGAAGATCTGCAAGACACCAAAATAATCCAAAGCCATAAGTGGTCATTGAGATTTGAAACATATGATCTACAATAGATAATGCTCTAATCTCGAAACAATAAACCATGGTGCAGTATACAATCATGAAGTCTACATGACAGTGCAAAGGAAGTTTATTAACCAGGACCAGATGTTATCTTTCAGTACTCTCCACCTCTATATACTCTTGAACCATGAATCTAAACATCCTATGTAATTATTTAAATTCTTTAAAGAAAATGTATGCAAGCTAATCGACTGACTATTACCACCAAGCAACAATCCCCCAAGCCACAATCAGGGCCACAGAGAATAAAATGCAGGCATGCTGAGATGAATTTGGACCATGGTTTCAATTCGCCAAAAATTAATACATATGGTCGTTAATGGTGGCTGTGAGAACGAAAAGACAAGAAAAAGAGACAAAACATATGAAGAAGAATAACACGCATTTTTAAAAAAGAAAGAGATCGCAGTGGGGGGGAAGAACCCAGAAGAAGTCCTGCAGAAATAGAGGACCCAAAATAGACGAGGGTACGAAACAAAAAGGTGGAAGATGAAGAAAATTAATAGCCCATAAGAAAATGGTTGTCAAGGCACAAAGAACAACAGGCTCACAACTCAGCAAAGATGGCAATAAGAATTATACCAAGACAAATATTAAAGCTAATTACAAATAGAACAAACAGGAGCATCAATCAGCACTCCTGGCAGCTAGATAGTAGTTGTCAGGAGAAACGCAAAAGCAACACTCCAGAACCTCTAGCTAGAAAATCAGAACACACCAAGATGAGATTGAAAAGCATGGCAGCCCTCTATTACAAATACAACAATACCTCAAGATAGTACTATGACTAGAAAGGAAGGGGTTAAAAAGAAACCAGCGAGGAGGTATCCTAACAAAACAGCAAAGAATTCTAGAGAACGAGTTGGAGACAGCACAGAACAGCACAAGTCCTAAAAGAGCCACGCATCAAGCTGGATAATTTGTTGCAGAAAGCAAGAAATCCAACCATTAAATGACAGAAATAAACATCCTGGAAGAGCAACCAAAGGACAAAATTGAAGCAGGCAATCAACAACATAGAGATGAACCACCAAATTAGCCAAAGAAGCTTTTGGAGTACGATTTTTGGCCAGACACTTAACTAGATGCAGAAGGTTTTGCAAACTTGGAAACTGCATTAATTGCTGAGAGAGAAAAATCTTGGTTGAAGGAGATATCTAAACATGAAGTGGAAGAATGTCGTGATGACAGCATCTGCCAGGGAGTTGTAGAGAAGTGCTGAATTAATTTTGAAGTATATTCAAATGTCGTTTTTCCTTATGATTTCCAAGTATATGTATGTAATTATTATTATTATTATTATTATTATATAAAATGTTTTGAATTATTTTATGTTAGTTTAAATATATGTTGGGAGTATTGTAAGTTCAAGTTTATGTTCATTGAGACTTTATCTTTGAGGAGAGTACTATTTATATGAATTAGATTTGTTTTTTTATCATGCTTCATATGTTCTCAATTTTACTTTTCTTCTTCAAATATTTTGTACATGATATCAAAGTTAGTTTGATCTAGTGAACTTTTAGATAAACAAGTGACGTCTAAAAAAAAAATGTGCAAAATGATAGTGTCCAATAAGAGAATTGGGACCTTACATCAAAAAGAGATAAAAAAAAAAAGTCTTAGAAAGAGTCTTAGTACAAGTTAATAACTTCTTGTACAAGAAATGAGATGTTGTACAAGAGAAACCATACATGAAGAGGAGAAGAGAGAACTCTTCCTAGAAGACATGAGAAATGGCCAAGGAATCATGATAAGAATAAAGCAGTAGCCCATAATCTCCATCACATTTCAAATTTCAAGAATTGTGACACTTTCAAAATTAAAAGGGAGTATTGGAATTAATTTTGAAGTCTACATTTAAAGTGTCTTTTAGTTCTTCTAGGTGTTTTCTAGGTATATGCATGTAACTATTAAATATGTGTTTATCTTGTAAGTCTTTTGAATTATCTTAGACTAGTATAGATATATGTTTGAAGTATTGCAAGTCCAAGTCCATTGAGACTTCCTCTCTTAGAAGAGTAATATTTAGATTTGTTTTTCACCATGCTTCCCATGTTTTCATTTTTACTTTTCTCCTTCAAATATTTCTAACAAGAAAACATATAGTAGAAAATGTTGATGAACACTTCAACACTTGCCGATCAGAGGAGAGGGAAAAAAAAAGCTAACTGGGGTAGCCAACAGAATTCACAAAATTCATCCTAGCCAGGAAAAAAGACTCATATTTATAACTTTGCAAAATAAACCAATATCAAATAATAACACAAGAATCAACTAAAATTATTTCCCCAACAAAGGCGTCAAAATTTGTTGCGATATCGCGGTCGCACAAATTAATTACCCTAACTTCAAACACAATACACAAGATAGTATAGAGCAAGCAAGGGGTCGATCTCACGAGGAAGGTTTAAGTCGGATTTTTATGCTAGATGATATGCAATTTAGGAAGGTTTAGACGTTATCTAGGCTAAAGCAAAAGGAAACAGAAAACTATCAAACAAAATTTAATAAAATCAAAAAATTATCAAGAGAATAAACCTTGGTCGCAAGCACACATCGACCTAGAGAAATCAGAACGGATCATGTAAATAAAAAAATCAATTTCTATTCTGAATATTTATCTCTTTTTAATATTAGTTAGTTAACAGATCCGTTGTATAACTAACCCTAACCATCAAACAACCACAGTGTCTACATTAGTAATTTAATTCAATGGCAGTCTTAAGAACTAGATAAGTTGATTAATCAAAAAAACATAACTATTTGCAGTCCATGTTTGATTTGATTGAATGTTCTCCCTAAGATTAATAACGTAGATCCGCCCTTAATTATTAAACTAAGTTGCTTCACAAGTTAATATACCACAACTCTGGTTTTGATATCAAACTTTGTAATAGATTGTCTACAATAATAACTTAGAGTCCGCTCTAGCAATTAAAATAAACAATCATAGAAAAATAAATATAGGAGAACAAACATATTCATCATATAAACTAAAAAGAAAAGGTAAAATAAATCTTATCGTTCATAAAATCTGAAGGTTTCCGTGTCCTTATAACCAAGAAAACTAGTTTAGCCTTGCATGTTTGTTGAACAACTAATCAAAAAGAAAGAGGAATGCATGATTTCAGGTTTCTTAGAAGAGGGGGGCATTTTTCTCCTCTTGGCTGGCTGCCCCCCCTTCTCTTCTCTCATTCTTTTTATATCCTAGAAAACCCTAGTCTTTATTTTACAAAATAGTCCTCCCTTAAGTAGACAATTTACATTTAAGTACTTCAATAACTATTTTCCTAAAAATGAGAAATAGCCTTGCATGAAATCTTCAAGATTTAACTTAGAGAAGCTAAATTGCTGAAATAAGAACTTGGATATCAGTTTAGATGCTTCGAAACGTAATTTGGACTCGTTTCTTTATGAAACCTGTTTGCTGGCAGAATTCAATTGTCATCTTTGAAAAATCATATATCCCTCATATGAAAATTTTTTAGGCTGAAATTTAGAGCATTAATAGGCATTTGAGTCAGGAATCCAAAAACATTGAGTTTGCATCAATTGAACTTCTGTAGTTCCAGATACTCAAGTAGAAATGGACAAAGGTCAACACTGACAGATTGCGAGATTTGACTTTGAAAGCTGTGATTTCTATGCTATTACTTATTTTATTTTTTTTCCTTAGATTTCTAGAAAGATATGGATGTTAGCTTTTTAATGCCACTAGAATCACTTTATTTTGACCTCTAAAGCTCACACTCTGTATAAAACATGACTAAAGGTTAAATATGTCAATCCCCTTCAATTTACTCCTTTTTGTATCTTTTATCTAAAAGTGCCTTCAAAACATAAAATAAAGAATATCAAGGCATTATATATATAAAATATAGGCAAAACACTTGTCAAATGTGGGTGAAACTATCGAATAATATGGTTGCATTACTTAAATTTTCAAAACTTGTTTATTAAAACAAAGACCAATTTGACTTTTATTTTTGTACTAAAACTTTGATTTTTCCCAAAACCTTTGTGAAAACATGAGATCATGAAGAGTTTTTGAAGAAAAGAAAGACACACCAAATAATTTTTTGCCAAACTTTAATTTTTATTCATTGATAGAAAAAGTACATCAGACATTATATTTCTTTACAATATCAGAGTTTACAGGTCTAAACATATCATCCCCATCCATATTGGCTAAAATTAAAGCTTCTAAAAAAAACATCTTAATCACAAGGTATGGTCCTTCGTCGTTCGGTGCTTATTTACTCTGATCTTCTCCTAATACTAACACGATATTTTTCAATATCAGGTATACTTCTTTAAACACTCTTGGCTTGACCTTCTTATTGTATGTCTTAGTCATTTTACTTTAGTATAATTGGTGGTGACAAATAGTTGTCACTCTCTTTTCATTTATCAAAATTAACTACTCAAATCTCAACCTTTTCCATTTTGATTCGTCCAGTTCTGCACCCTTTTAAGACCTTTAATGATGGAATCTTTGCTTTTATCATGTATACCAACGAATAAGGGGTTTCACCTATAAAAGTTCTAACTGTGGTAGTTGATGGCCATCAAAATAAACCTATGCCCATTGCTAGCCTTCAGATTGATTGGTTTTATGACATCCAACCCCCACATATCAAAAGGCCAAGGCGAGGTCATATTTAGTAGCGGTGCTGGAGATGGATTTATCTTATCACTATATATATGACATTTATGGTATTATTTTATATAGTCTACACAATCCATCTTGATGGTCAACCAGAAGTATCCAGATCTTTGTATTTTCCTTGTCAATGTATATGTATTAGCATGAGTGGCACAAATTCCCTCATGGATTTTTTTAATGCTTGCTCAACCTCTTTCTCCTTCAGACACCTTAGTAGAGTCTCGTCAAATGACCTTTTTATATAGGATTTCACCATCCAAGTAAAAATACATGGCCATTCTCCTCAAAGTCTTTTCATCCGTCTTAAAAGCCTCTTGAGGGTATTTCCGATGCTGGATAAACTTCTTACTGTTATTCTACCATAGTTTCCTGTCTTGTGATTCTTCAATTGTGCAACAATGAGCTTGGAGATTTCTAACTTTGATGTTTATTGGTTGGATCTTGCCTCTAATAACGATTTGTGTCATCAAAGTTAGGGTGGTCAAGGTATTAATAACTGATTCTTATCTATACTAATATGTTGAATTTTATTTCTTCAAATTCGTTAGCTAATCTCAAGAGATAATTCTTATATGGCTTCAACTTCTCATCCTTGGTTTGCCACTTTCCTTTTACCTGAAAGATGATTAGCAAGGAATCCAACAAACCTTAAACTTTCTAACTTTAAGTTCTAAAGAAACTTCTAGACTGATGATACAAGCTTCATGCTTGGCCGTGTTATTAGTACATTCAAACTATACCTTACCGAAATAAGGTATTACTTCTTTTATCGGGAAATTATCACTGCTCTAACCCTATTTCCTGATACATTCATGCTTTATCAAAGTACAAGGTCCACCTATCATTCATCTCACTATTATCCATAACTATTAGTACATCCCCGTCAAGAAGGTTAAAATTTAATAGCTCATAATCTTCCACAGCATGATCTGCCAGACGGTCAGTAATTGCACTTTATTTACAACTTTTCTTGTCATAAACACAATGTCATATTTTGCCAACACTTGCTACCTTGCTATCCTACTTGACAAGTAAAACTTTTCACAATATACTTCAATGGATCCAATTTTAGATCAACTAGGTCGTGTAGTATAACATATATTGCTTAAACCTTTTTACGCTCCACACCAAGACACAAGATAGCTTTTCGATCTTTGTATACCAGGATTTATAGTCATTGAACTTTTTACTTTAAGTAATAGATAGCTTGTTCTTTCTTTCTCGACTCATTGCATTAACCCAACATGCATCGCATGGCTGTTTCTATCATTGTAAAATATAGGATCAAGGGTCTTCTTAGTATAAGAGGCACTATCAATGACGGGTTTTGCAAATACCTTTTTATCTTGTAAAAGGCTTTTTAGCCATCATTGTTCCATACCCCAGAATTTTTCTTTTTGAGTTAATAGAAAATTGGCTTATATGTTACCATCAGCTTAGATATGAATCAAGCTATATAGATCAAACGCCTAAGGAAACTTCTCACTTCTTTCTCTATTTTAGGTGTTGTTATATCCTATATAACTTTTGTTTTATCCAGATCAACTTATGTTCTTCGGTTCTTACTACAAAACCTAATAGCTTTCCAACTCTTACCCCAAACAAGCATTATGCATAATTCTATCTTAATTGGTATTTTCACTATCGCTTAAATAATTTCCTTAATACATGCTCGTAATCTTCTTCTTTCTTTGATTTGGTAAGTATATCATCTATGTAGACTTCCACTTCTCGGTGCATTATATAGTGGAACAAAGTGACAATTGCTCTTTGATACATTGCACTAACATTCCTTAAATCGAATGGCATCATTTTATAACAAAAGGTTCCCTACGACATGACAAAGATGGATTTCTCTTTGTCTTTTTATGCCATTCTAATCTAATTATAACCCAAGAACCCATTCATGAACGAATACATGAGGTAAAAGAAAGTCATCCTTCAGGCTTGCTTTGTTCAAGTCTCTATAATCCACACACTCTGATCTTGCCATCCTTTTTGGGAAATACAACCACATTAGCCACCTATTGAGGATAGTGGACAACATTTAGAAATCTTGCATCCCATTATTTTCATATCTCTGCCTTTACTTTAACATATTTAAGCATATTAATCTGGTCTTCTGTTTAACTAGCATATTGTCTTTTACTAAGGGAATCCTATATACCACTATAGGGGAATGATGTGAGGATGAGGGCTAACCCTTTAGGGGGATTAGGCGATAAAAAAAATGTTGTTTACCTTTTTTGTGCTTGTTATGATCATAGACACCCCCGATAATTGTTCAATCTCATATGATTGATGTTTTATATGCTAGAGAGAGGCTCATAGATGGAGAACTTGTCAGTATTTGGGATAAGGAGGTCATTACAGTGGTGAAAAAAGACACTATAAAAAAGAGTGTCCTTATAAAGTCTCTAGACAAATACAGAATGTGATGCAACCAAGTTAGAGTTACTAGTAGTCCATCATAATGAACAGACTAACAAAATCAACACAGTTAAGGGCTAATCTTAATCAAAGACAATTGAGGACATATATGACATAGAAAGACATCATAGCAACATCTGATCGATAGAGTGACATGTATGCTATAAATGAATAATTTAAAGATATATGCTTTATTTGATCCGAGTGCCACTCACTCATTTATAACTAATAGAGTTGTAGCCAATATAAGAAAAGAAATAAAAAGGGTGGAAAAGGGGTTTACAATTGGAACACCTTTAGGTGATGTTGTAGAAACAAATGTTATGTATGTGGGTGTAAAAATTAGCCTTAATGGGTGTGAGCTAAAGGTAGATTTGATACCCTTATAATTAAATGACTTTGATGTAATTCTAGGCATGGATTGACTAAGTAAATACAAAGCCCAGATAGATTGCTTTGCAAAGATTATAAATGTTCAAAGGTTAGAGGATATAAGAATATCCTTTAAAGGAAAAAAGAACCATTATCCCAACATTATGTTTACAGTTATGACTGCTATGAAGTTGTTGAGGAAGGGATGTACAAGATACCTTATTTATGTGTTGAATTTTGACAAAAGTGAAACAGAGCTAGTTGATATTTTGATTATAAAGGAATTTTTGAATATATTACCAGAAGAACTACTTGAGCTATCCTCGAATAGGAGGTCAAAGTTTGCATCAATACCTTTCTAGAAGTTCCCCTGATAGCATATCCACTATACATAATGGATTTGGCAAAATTGAATGAATTGAAAATTTAGCTTTAAAAATTATTGGATAAAAGGTTTATACGACCCAGCGGATCATCTTGGGGAGCATCTATATTATTTGTGGAAAAGAAGGATGGCATCCATAAGCTTTGTATAGATTATCATCAGTTAAATAAAGTAACAATGAAAAAAAATATCTGTTACAATAAATATATGACTTAATTGACTAATTAAAAGGAGCCAAGGTGTTTTTGAAGATCATTTTAAAATCAATGTATTACCATATAAAGATTAAAAGCAAAATGTACCGAAGATTGCTTTTAGAACTCGATACAGACACTATAATTTTTTAGTGTTACCATTTGGGTTGACAAATGCTTCGGTACTTTTCATGGATCTAATGAACCGAGTTTTCCAGCCTTTTCGGATAAATTTGTCATGGTATTTATATATGACATTTTAGTTTATTATAATTCTTTTAAAGAGCATGAATGATAATTGAGATAAGTATTGTAGACTTTGAGGAGTCATCAATTATATGCTAAATTGAAAAAAAATATGATTTTTGGATGGAAAAATTAACCTTTCTAGGACATGTCATTTCTTCTAAAGGCATCTTTGTGGATCCTTAGAAAGTTGAAGTAGTTCTAAAATGGGAAAAGCTAATTACAGTAACTGGAATTTATAGCTTCCTAAGACTTCTTTGATATTATAAAAGATTCATTAAAAGGTTTTTATTGAACCCCTTTGACACGCTTAACTAGGAAGGATATAAAATGAGAATGGTCGAAGGAGTGTGAAGGAAGCTTCCAAGAACTAAAAAAGAGACTTATTATTACTCCCGTGTTGCCACTTCCATCAGGAACCGAAGGCTTTATAGTTTATAGTGATGTCTCAGTGAAAAGGCTAGAGTGTGTTTTGATGCAACATGAAAAGATAATTGCTTATGAATTGAGACAATTAAAGACTCACGAGGTCAATTACCTAGTACATGATTTAGAACTAGCAGCTGTGGTATTTGCCTTGTGAGCATGGAGACACAATCTCTATGGATTCCGAGTCCAAATCTTCACATACCATAAAAGTTTTAATACTTGATGTTGTAAAAAGAATTAAATATGTGATAGAGAATATGGATAGAACTCATCAAAGACTATGATTATACTATAGAATACCATTCTGAAAAGGCGAATATGGTAACCAATATTTTTAGTCCCAAAAACAAAGCAACTTTGAGTAAACCACCAGCATGGGATGAACGAACACTAACAGAGTTGTGAAAATTAGGGGCTCTGTTGAGCATGAGTTTAGAAGGAATGTTAGTAACACAACTAAAAATATAATCGATGTATCAAAAACAAATATTACAAGTACAACAAGGAGATGATGTAGTGTCAAAGATGAGAAATAGAGTAAATACCAAAATTGAAACCCTTTTTCGAAATGCAAATGATGGAGTGTTAATAATGGGATGATGTATGTATGTGCCTACCAATACGATTATTAACCATAAAATCTTGTAAGAGGCACCCAAGTCTATATTCACGATACATCTTGGCAATACTAAAATGTACTAGGATAAAAAAACAATACTATTGGTGGACCAACATAAAAAGGGAAGTAGCTAATTATATGGCGAAGTGTGGTATTTTTCAACAAGTTAAAGTTGAGCACCAGAAGCTAGTAAGGTCATTGCAACCCTTACTTTAATTACAACCCTTACTAGAAAGTGGAAGATGGTCACCATGTATTTCGTGTCAAACCTACCTAGAGGGGAAAAAAAAAAAAGGATTGATGAAATGTGAGTTATTGTAAATCGCTTAACTAAATTTGCTTTATTTCTGGTAGTAAAAATGACATATTTGGTACTAGCCATAATTTATGTGAACGAGGTTATACAAATTCATGAGATTCCAACATCCATTATCTTATATTGGGATCCTAGGTTTACCTTTTGTTTCTAGCCAAGCACACAACATACTCTGAGAATGAATTATTATGTAAAACTAGTGGTTATAGCTTGAAATTTTAAAATATTTAGGGAAGATTAACCAGTAATGAATTGATTCTACTTCCCATTAATTTATATTTGAAAAAGACAAATAAGTCATTAATGAGTTGCTTGAAAAGAAATAAGTGTTACATAATAAATTAGTAAGAGAAGTAACTTAAATCAAAAATTGAGAAAGATAAAATAGTGGGTTAGACTTAATAAGTGTTGCCATATTAAAATATGCTTGGGCCTAAATAAAAGACAAGACTTGCCATATTGAAAAAGTTGTTAATTTTTAATGTTTTTAAATTATTTTGATTTATTAATATAAAAAATATATTATTTTAATATATATATTTTTTAAAAAAGACACTAACCACGTATGAAGTTGCAGTCACATGATGCAGGATTGTTAGTGTGGGTTGATGTATTTGGTGTGATCTGAGGAAGTCGCAAGGAGGAACATTTGCTATTGAATTAGAAATATAAGCATCGTCTTCTATCTCCCCTCGGGTTTTTTTTTTTTTTTTTAATTGTCTTTGGGTTATCATCCTCTGCCAAATGCTAGGGCTCAACAGAAATAATAATAAATAAATAAATAATTTTTAAGAGAGTGGGATATTTTGAGGTAATGGCATTTAATATCTATTTGCAAATAGATTTTTAGGGATGCCCTTCAATAAATTTGCATTTTGCACCAACTTTTTAAAGCAGTGCCCCTAGAATAAGGGAATGCATATGAGTAAGTGCCTCGATCAAATTTAATGATAAGATTGTTGTCATGAGAAAACATCGAATTTCACTTTTAATGAATATTTTTAAATCATTCAATCGATATTAGTTTCTTTATAATAAAGTATCATTTATATTAAATTGTTGCATTCCAAATAATTTAATGAGTTCTCAAAGGCATCGGTTCAAGTCCAATAAATTGTAAAAAAAGATCACACATACTTTACTTATTGGTCGCTAAGAATATATTAATCTGTACAATTTCTTCCTAATATTTTTCCAAAAACAAAAAGCAAATAAAACAATTGCTAATCCTCGAAGAGGGAAGAGGGGGGTCCAATAGGAAACGGGCATCGAATTTCTTTTTATTTTACTTACCAATAAATACAGTCACGAGGCATTAAACACTGTCGAAGTACAGTCTTACGGCGGACCACGGTTCTCAAAACACGGACTGTTGTTAAAATTAACAATTTTCTGAACATATTTTTTTCTTTCTTCCCTCATTCTTCAAGTATGAAAGGACCCTTTTTGTCAAATAATCGATACTCGAGCTAAAGGCAATAAAAATAAAAATAAAAATAAAAATAAAAATAAAAATAGATTAGAGAGAGAGAGAGAGAGAGAGCGCAAAGAGTAAAGACGATAAAGCTGGAATCTTGGATATATATAAAGACACCCTCTCTGCCTCTGTCCTTCTGCAGAACAGAGCAAACGCGCAAACACACTCATATACACTGAAAGTGGGATTGAGAGCGAGAATACTTAGCCAAGAAGATGTTTCGAAGCTCAACAAGAAGCAAATGGTTCACTCTGTTTATGCTCTTCTTTGCTCTTTTTGCTTCTGCAATACTTGGAGAAGATGGTAAGTGTTTTCTTTCTTGTTTCGTTTCCATTTCTTACTCCTCCTTTCCTCTTTCAAACCTAAATAACAAGTGCATGCCTTCTTTCTTACTCCATTACAAGTAGTTTAGTAGATGCTTCTTGTTTGGTAGGTATGTATATATGCTTTATGGGTTATTGCTATTTTTGAGATCTGATTTACATTTTCCCTACATCCTTCTACATTTAGACTTGCCTCCTTACCTGTAATTCATTGGGTGTCTTGTTTCTAAATAACAAGTGCATACCATTTTTTTATGCGAGACGATGGAGTAGATGAGTTACAGTTGCTAAACCAAGTTATTTACAGAAAAGAAACTTTTAAGGGTCTTGTGAGATTTTTTTTTCCAGGGGAAGAAAGAAACTTCTGGCTCAATCATCTTTTAATTTTATTTCTTAGTTAATTCGACTGCTTATTGTAATCTTGACTAATTTCATCATGGTGGTTTTCTAAGGAAATCTTTGTCATTGCGGCGTGCTTTTAAGAATTTTATTTTATTTTTTAAATTTTAGATTTTTTCCATGTGTTAATATTAGAAATAAATCTCAAAAAATAAAAAAAAATATTTTAATATGTTTTCAAAAAAAAACATTTTGAGAAATCTGTTTTCAATTTCAAATAAAATAAAAACTCAAAGTTGAAGCTCGCGGATAATAGCCCCGTCATTTGAAACTATAATAGCCATGGAAACATTTTGAGTCTCCATGACATGATATTTTAAGTTTTGATGTTACAAGGTTGCCGGCCCTTTTTTGTGGCACGCCGGAGACATGCTAGGAAGTTCATGGAGCTAATTATATAAAACATAATTGGAATAGAGATTACCAGAAAATTGACCAATAAACTTATAGATCATATTTTGCAAAGTAATGATTCTGAACTTCAGTTTGAACACACAGAAGAATGTTTAAGGAAATGAATTGCATTTTTTTATATATAAATAAAATAGAGGTTAATAGACCGTTGAAAAGTAGTTAATATACTAAGGTCTTGAATTTGTTTGGTCACTTGGCATTTCCCCCCTATGGATGCACTAACCCTTTGTCTTTCCCTTTCTTTCTCCAACCAATATTGCAATTAACTTGTGAGATGATCGCTATTTCAAATGTTGGCAGAATTGTCCTATCAAAGATCTATGCGGTGATTGTCTTCTCCTAAGTATTTAGACCTAAACTTAATAATGGGGGTAAAATCACCCAATTTCTAGACATTGGAACCTCCCAGATACTAATATTATTGTTGTATGTATACATGTTGCCCGTTCTCTCCTCGTCATTTAGGGCGGGTAAAATTACCAGAGTGGAACATTCTGCCGCCAAAATTTAGTTCATGCTGGCATAAGTTAGGAAAGTGACGAGGGTTCTTTCCGTAGAGCACGCTGGGGCTATAACTATTTTATTTTGTTTACAATCTTTTTGATTTTCCAGCGCCGGTAAAATCACTAACCTTGAAAAAAGTGGGAGGGAGTAAACATGGGAACCTAGGAGGGTCTAGGGGAGCTGGAAGGGTAGAAAAACAAAAACCTAAAGATGGGCCAAAACGGTGTAGTAGGGTCCATGAGCTGCACGCGGCATCTGATTTAATTGGGTGTTATAAGTGTGTTCACATCCCATCATTACTTTGTCGGCGTATTGAGATTCCAAAAAACCAAAGGTCGAAAAACGAAAATAAATTTCTCCTTGTTTTATCCGGCCATGAGTTCTCCGCTTTTCATTTCTGAGGCTCCTCCAGATAAGATAAGATTATCCATCATGGATTTTGCTGCTTCTTCTCCACTTCATTTCTATTAAGAATATTGTTAGCTACAATTTATTTGAGATAGAATGGAGTGTTTTTACTGACTTTAACAAGTTTTTCATTCTGCTATCCTTGAAATTTTATAGCTTATTTCATATAAAACATGCACTGTGTACCCTCAAAATCTCCTGTTATTCTATAAATATTTTTTAAAATGTATTCAAATAATATCATATGGTGTCCATATTCCTAAAATCGTTGTTTCGTCACTGGTTTTACGTACATGAGTTCACAGGCTCTGAATGCTTCAATTCGGAGCATTATTCGGTGCTTCGACATCAGTTCCCAAAAAAAAAAAGAAAAAAAAAAGAGGCATGTGGATGGTTTTTGTTCTCTCAAGAATTTCCGGGCAGAGATTAGGGCATATCTTGACAGGAGTGTTTCCTTATTGCTCAAAGAACTAAAAAATATCCTCCTAACAACTGTGCTTGCTGTTTGGTAAGCCAGTTGGTGCGGCATCTTCACTGTTGGACCCTGTGATTTGTCACGTCCTTGTGTATCGCGGGCCAAGAGTTGACTGTTTCTTGACCATAGAAAAACGCTTTACCAGAAATTGAAATGTATCTGCCCCTTGTCCTACCACTGTTTATTATATTTATATTCAGATATAAATATAATAGACCAATAATTTCGCGGACCAATAATCCCGTGCTTTTACATCAGACTCCCCATGCTTTGTAGCCGTTGCTATGCGTACCTTGTAGTAGAAGTAGAAAGCACAAAATTAATCAATAATTCCGTAGAAAAGTGAAGAAGTTAATTTGATGCCATGTTATTATTTCAGGGTTGGTGACAAACGGTGATTTTGAAACGCCACCGATCACTGGCTTCCCCAAAGACGAGGCCCTGGTTGAAGGGCCCACCGAAATTCCAGGGTGGAAAACAAACGGCACCGTAGAGCTGGTGTCCTCTGGACAAAAACAAGGTGCGATGATCCTCATTGTACCACGAGGTGCACACGCAGTAAGATTGGGGAACGACGCGGATATCAGCCAGGAATTGACGGTCGAGAAGGGATCTATATACTCGGTCACGTTCAGCGCGGCTCGCACGTGCGCACAGCTGGAGTCCCTAAACGTGTCAGTGCCTCCTGCATCACAGACCATAGACCTGCAGACATTGTATAATGTGCAAGGGTGGGACCCATACGCGTTGGCTTTTGAGGCACCGGAGGATAAAGTGAGGTTGGTTTTCTCGAATCCCGGCATGGAAGATGACCCTACTTGTGGGCCCATTATCGATGATATTGCGATCAAAAAGCTTTTCACTCCTGAGCGACCCAAAGGTACAATCTTGCTTTTGCCTGCTCTTTTGAATTTCCATAGACACCCACCCTTTCCTGCACCTACCTCTATATTGTAGTAGTACGTGGGGGCAGCGTTCAGCTGATGCTTTTTGACGTTTTGATTTAGATCATGAGCATCCAATGTGTGGGGTCTTGCCCCTTTTTCTTTCTTGCTTGGGTTCTCCTGCTTTTTGTCAAATTGAATTTACATTCGATTATTACACAAGGATTCAAGGCACGTCAACCTAGGCAATTATAATGTTAGATGCTTTGATTGATAATTAAGGGATTGTTTGCTTTTCTCTCTCCTCAGACAATGCAGTAATTAATGGTGATTATGAGGAAGGCCCCTGGATGTTTAATAACGTTTCACTCGGAGTCCTGCTCCCAACCAAACTGGATGAGGAAACGTCGTCGTTGCCCGGGTGGATTATCGAATCATACAGGGCTGTCCGCTACATAGACTCTTATCATTACTCCGTTCCACAAGGCAAACGTGCCATTGAATTGCTCTCAGGCAAGGAAGGCATAATCTCACAAATGGTTGAAACAACACCCAGCAAGCCTTACACGATGTCGTTCGCCTTGGGCCATGCTGGGGACAAATGCAAGCAGCCACTTGCAGTCATGGCCTTCGCCGGTGATCAGGCCCGAAATATCCATTACACACCCGACTCCAACTCCACCTTCCAGGTTGCTAACCTCAACTTCACAGCCAAGGCCGACAGGACCCGTATTGCATTTTATAGCGTGTACTACAACACCAGGAGTGATGACATGAGCTCGTTGTGTGGGCCAGTGGTGGACGATGTTCGGGTATGGTTTTCAGGGGCAAGGAGGATTGGATTTGGAGGGCTTGGTTTAGGGCTTGGGCTGTGGGTGTCTGTCTTGGTTCTGTTTTATTAAGCCGCGGGGGGGAGGTTTGATTGGGGAGAAAGAGCAGCAATTGCATGTTTATTATGTGTAGAATCTTAAGAGGTATGGCATGGGTGTTTTGGTAAGCGAAAATACCCAGTGTCCATGTGTTTGTCGTTAGTGACCTTTGCTGTTAGAAATGAGAAAAGCTTTTATCAATCTGCCTCCTTTTCTTCTATCATATTGAAATCTACCTTAATTGCCCGGTGTTACCTTAATTGCAAACTTCTTAACTCACTTCCCCTCTTACGTGTAGGCTGTATTTTTATAGCTTTACACGTAATATCTTCCATTTTGATACCTTTCCACTAACAACATATTTAATAAAAACAATCTTTTTCATGTAAAAGTCATACTTTTTAGGTTAGCATACAAATTTTTTTTTCTAAGTACATAGAATATCTGTCATAAATAATCTATATGCTCATTAATACTTTATTGTAAATCAATATATCATCAAAATAAATAATTATGAACCCATCATAGAATGTACAGGTATAAATGATGTGATCCAACCATTAAAGGATCTATTGGAGGTTCTAGTTGGTCCAGTTACTAGGCTTAGAGCTAAAAAGTTCAAAGAAGCTTTCAATGTACTTCTTCAAGAGACATGAGTTAAGGTGGACTATAAAAGGATTTGTAATAATAAAGAGCAAGTCTTGATTAATCTGATTCATGTTCAAGATAGGCTTGTTGGTGGAACTAAAACCATTACAAAAGGATTAAGAGAAGAAAACTAGATTCGGACAGTTTAACCTTTTGTTACTCTTTTGGTCATAACTGGAGCTATAAATTAAATGTTGATACGATTTCAGTTGTTTTGGAAACTAGACTTTCAAACCTTTCCAACGGTATATGTGACACGATAAAAAGATTGATGTCTTATTCCAAGTGCAGGAGTGTTGAAGTAATAAATAATCTGGCAAGACCGAGGTCGAACCATATAAAAGTTAATTATATAAATTATAAATAATAATGATGATGATGATGGCGACGACGACGACGACGATGATGATGATGAAGAGGATGAGGCAAATAGGACTTTAAGATGTAAGATTAATGTGAAGATTAAACAATGATAGAAATAGTTGTCAAGGTTAGAAGATCCACTAATAGTATTAGAAATAAGTATAGTACAAACTCTTTTATTAATCAACTGAAAACCACACACAAAAGGGGTTCTAATTAGATGGTTTATCTTTAATAGTTCATTATAAATTTTTAACATGATCATATTAATTATCTTATTTTAGTAACACCATACTTTTAAATATTGTCAAGAATTCATGATGTTAACTTATGTTAACAATAAATTAAGTTCCTTTCATATTACAGGTGGAGGTTATACCATATGATTGACTATGAAAGTGCCAAGCATTTACTGTACCAAGTGTTATACAACACAAATCTAGATTAACCATTTAACAAGCAAGGTATTAAAAATTAGTAAGATAAAAAGATAAGACATGTTAATAACAAACTTTCTTGGATATAAACATTGAAGTCCATGTTGAGTTTATATTATACCTATTCTAACACCATTAGTGAAACCTTTTCACCTTAACCTAATAAACTTAGCTAAACATAATGAAGAAGATAAACATAAATAAACAACATAAGTATAGTAAAGGAAATGAAAAGTATAAACAAGAGATTAAGGAAAATATAACATGAAATAAAACTTAAACATTACAAAAATATAAAGAAAGAAATAAAGAGCGTGATCTTGATCTGAAAATGAAGATGCCTAAATTCATGGCAAATGCCTCTTTTTATAGGCCAAAATTCAGAACTATTGATTTTATGACTAATTGTTGAGTAGGTGGCCAACTCTTGACTTGGTGCCTTATCTTCTTGTCTGAACAAAACGACATTGCTAACATCAGAATTGGAACCATCTGTACTCATGAAAGTTCTAGGAAATTGTCTCAGCTTTCTATGAAAAACAAATCGGTGCATTTAGACTTCTAGAACTCGAGATATAAGCTAAACACTGAACAATGTCTGGGATGCAGGATAGATTCTGACTTCTCCGTTGTTGCAACAATTTGAACTTGAAAACGACCTTTTTGAATCTTGAACTCCGCATGAAAGTTTTAGGCCTATATCTTAGCTTTTTAGCCATATAAACCAAACTGGAATCCAAGATCTACAGCTTCAGATATGACTTAATGACTGAACAGTGTTCCAGTTTTAACTAAACTAGAATGTCTTTTCTAAACTTAGCCCTCTCTGTCTTTTTAATTTAAGTAGTTAAATTCATTAATCAATCCTTTCATTTATGTTATAGGCATGCATTTAAGATAAATATTTACCATAAATTAAAGGTTTCTTATATTATTAGATATAATATTATAAAACATGCTCTAGTTAAGGAGTTATTGATACTTCACGTGCAAAATGATGATATAAAACCTTGATAAAATGCAATTTTAAATACTAATCACACCTGCCAATTAGCTTATTACTAGTCCTTAGTAATCAAAGAGTTAAATAGAATTTTTTTTTGCAAGTTCTATAAAACAAGACATTCATCATTCAACTTCCATTAATTTAACCAAATAAACAAACTCTCATTATATATATAAAACTTAAAACACAATGCATCTTTAACCCATGTAACGAGCCTTAGGCTAATGACTCCCACACTAGTTGGTATTATGCATTAGGTGTTGAGACACCCCTACGAGCTTAGTAACTCGGATTGCAGATACTGATACGTAGATAGTGCAATGTTTGATTCCTTTAAGCTTTTCTCCTTAACCCATGTAACAAGCACTAGGTCAATAGCTCCCAAGTAAGTTGATTTTAGGGTATTAGGTGTTAAAACACCCCTTAAGGTTTCATTGCTTAGGTTGGGGAGGCTACGAAACCAAACTTATCTATATTTTTATTTAATTAATTAATTACATTTATTATCATTTTTTGCAAATTATATACTATCCATTTCCCTTAGTTGTTACCTTTAACAAAAGAATATAAATAATGTAATAATCCAATATGCAACCCATAATCATATGTTAAAGTGTGTGTGTGAAAATGAAGGTTTATGAATACTTATTAAATGAGTATATGAGCAAAATCAAGTGATAACAATGTGAGAGTTTGTAAACCTGAATATTTCAAGAAGTATGTGATAGACCTTGTTATGAATATTGCAAATAACCATCGAAAAATGTTTACTAAGATGCGTCTCAAAAGTCAATAAAATTCCTCATTACTCTATCATCCTAATAACAGTTTTGTCAAGTGGTTTTAATAATAGCAAAAACAGTTAGTAAGTTAGGTTTTTTTTTTAAAAAATGTCAACTATTACTCTCTCCCCCTCAACCAAAATGAGACATTGTCCTCAATATCCTAAGATAGAAAGAGAGAGTATAGAAGACATCACCTGAAACAACAAACACTGACAAACCTGAAATACTTTTAAACAAATATAAGAAATAACAAAAAAAAAAATATGCTATTAATAAAACCGAAAGCCACAAGGCTTCACAAATAAAGGCTCAAATTCAATCTAAGCTTTTTACAGCTTTTCTTAGTTGACCAATTTATGCGACTCATTGAGGGATTAATTACAGGGATGAAAGATTGTAGTTGGTCAATCAATTTTTCAGCAGTAGCAGCAAAGATTATGTTTGTCGTGCCGAAGATGTTAGAAATTCCTATTCCACAGCTTGATTAAGAAAATATAACAAATTATCATAAAAACTATTAACATTTAACAAACCTATAGGTTTATGGTGAATGTGAAGTTGGGCCCAAGAAGACATATGAAAGATCTCTTCCAACTCTTCCAATATGCCTAAACCACCTGGTTAGGCAATCAAGGCATCAACATGGTTAAACATTGCATTCAATCAATTAGACATTGTGGAGACATGTAATTCTTCTCCAATTATTTTTTCAATGATGTCTCTTTTTGCTAAAGCTTTGGGGACTTGACTACCTCTTAAAAATGAAGGTATTGACACACCCCCCATTAACCCAAGGTTGCCTCCCCCATACACTAAATGAATCTTTCTCTTAGCTAGTATCTGACCAAGATGATTTATTGATTCTAAAAACTTTTTTTCTTTCCCAGGACTGAATCCTCCAAAAACACAAATATTTCTTAAATGATGACTTGAGGAACCTGCCATTTCTACACAACTCTATATCTATTGAATGTGTGGAGTAGAAATGAAGAGAAAGAGAGAAGATTTTATAGATGAGAAATTAAAAATACAATCATACCACCTATATGTAGGCCAACTGGAATCTCTCTCTCTCTGTTTTTTTTTTTGAAAATATATGTATGTATAAATAGTTATGATTGTGACTCACATCTTCCCTCAGTTTTACATCTAAGAACGACTTAAACGCCCTCTATGGGTTGAGTGATTAGTACTTAAAAGTGTATTTTTCTCAAGGTTTTATATCATTTAGCACTTGAAGTATCAATAACTCATTAACTAAAGCATGTTTTATAATAACATATCTAATAATATAAGATACCTTTAATTTATAGTAAATATTCATCTTAAATGCAAGCCTATCACATAAATAAAAGGATTGATTGATGAGTTTAAATACTGAAATTAAAAGGACAAAGAGAAGGCCAAAATTAGAAAATAGATGTTGGTGCAGTCCAAACTGGAACACTGTTTGGTAATTGAGTCATATCTAGAGTTGTAGATCTTGGATTTAGGTATGCTTTATATGGATGGAAAGGTAAGATATAGGCCTACAACTTTCATGTGGAGTCCAAGATTTAAAAAGGTCATTTTCAAGTCTAAATTATAGCAACAACAGAGAAGTCTGAATCTGTCCTGCAGCCAGAAACTGTTAATAATTAATAAGATTAACCATTTAACAAGCAAGGTATTAAGAATTAATAAGATAAAAAGATAAGACATATTAATAACAAACTTTTTTGGATATAAACATTGAAGTCCATGTTAAGTTTATATCATACCTATCCTAACACCATTAGTGAAATCTTTTCACCTTGACATAATAAACTTAGCTAAACATAATGAAGAAGAGAAACATAAATAAACAACATAAGAACATACGTATAGTAATGGAAATGAAAAGCATAAACAAGAGATTAAGAAAAATATAACATGAAATAAAACTTAAACATTACAAAAATATAAAGAAAGAAATAAAGAGCATGATCTTGCTCTGAAAACCAAGATGCCTAAATGCATGGAAAATGCCTTCTTTTATAGGCTAAAATTCAAAACTTTTGATTTGATGACTAATTGTTGAGTGGGTGGCTATCTCTTGACTTGGTAACAATCCTTATCTTCTTGTATGCTAAAAACATCATTGCTAACATCAGAATTTGAACAGATTTATGCATGAAAGTTATAGGAAATTGTCTCATCTTTCCAAAAAAAAAAAAGAATCGGTGCATCTGGACTTCTAAAACTCGAGATATGGGCTGAACACTGAACAATGTCTGGGCTGCATGACAGATTCCGACTTCTCCGTTGTTGCTACAATTTGAACTTTAAAACAGCCTTTTTGAATCTTGGACTCCACATAAAAGTTTTTTGCCTATGTCTTCACTTTCTATCTATATAGAGTAGACCTAAATCCAAGTTCTATAGCTCTAGTTATGATCTAATAATCAAATGGTGTTCTAGTTTGGACTTAACTAACATTTGTTTTTTAAGCTTAGCCCTCTCTTTGTCTTCTCAATTTCAGTAGTTAAACTCATCAATCAATCCCTTGATTTATGTGATAGACCTACATTTAAGATGAACATTTATCATAAAATAAAGGTATCTTATATTATCAGATATGATATTATAAAACATGCTTTAGTTATGGAGTTATTAATACTTTAAGTGCAAAATGATGATATAAAACCTTGATAAAAATGCACTTTTAAATACTAATCAATATGGAATGCCTTCTAATTCATTAAAAAGAGAGAATCATCCATTTTAAGTTGAGCTTTCGCTACTATCGAACAGAATATGGAAACAATGAACTTGTCTTATTTAATTAGTTGAACAATCAAACTTTATTTATTTTGAGAGGAGACATTTTATTTAGGTCTTAGACTTGTTTATTTTTTTTAATTAGTTTGGACTAGTTTTAGCTTAGGTTGATTGTTATTTAAATTGGGCTTATGTGAGGTCTATTAGGAAAACTAAGGTTTTGGCTTGGGGTTTAAATACTCTTTTGGAATAATTTTAGGGCAGACTTTTTATGATAATTTCAGCATTGTAGCCGACTTCTTGGTTGCTCAATCTTGGTTATTAATTGAAGTTTCAACTCTTCAAAGAACTGACCATTATTTGTTGTGAATTTATACTTCCTTTGTTCGTCTATAGATATAGGTGTTGTGATCGAGTTGGTTTATAGTCTTGTTGCCTTAGAGCAAGCTTTCCATTGTGATAAGCTCATTCAAATCTTAACAAACTTGGATTAGATTGATCTGGGGGTTGCGAATTCTATTAAATTCCGCTAGGGTTTGCATCAGTTGGTATCAGAACTGATCTAATCACAGGTTATATCCTTCAATTTAAGTCTTTGTTGTTTCTTGTTTGATTCTTGATAGATTCGACCACCTATATATTAAAAAAAAAAAAGGAATCTTACATCTTATTGCTTTGTTGAACACTTAATCATAAGTTAGTGTTCTTTTCATGCTTCCTTGATCAAAATCGGCATACACACCTAATTCTTGATTTGTTTTGTTCTTTTAGAAATATATACATATATACATAAAAAAAGAGGCAAGCTTAATCTTGAAATCTTGATTACTGTCATACAAAAAAAAAAAGAAAAAAAATCACTTTGTTTGAGTTTTGGCCGAATACATTCTTGAAGAAACCTTGATCATTCGGCAATTTGATAGTCTTGATTCGTGAATATTTCAGTAGTCTTGATTGTGTTTCTTGAAAATTTGGGTAGTTAGTTGATTTCTTGAGTTTCTGGAAATTTCTTTTAGTTCTTGATAATTCGTAATTGTTTAGCTCTTTTCTAATTCTTTTTTTATTTCGTGTCTTCAAATCATCATATCACAAATTTGCAATGCTATTGGTGAATTTGTCATTGAGTTTTGTTTTGTTAGTTTCGTAATTCTTTGGTTCTTGAGTCTATATTGGGTTTATAAATTCACTACATAGTTGGTTGTTTTTATGAAATTGTTGCTAAGTGATCTTAAGAACTAAAGAAAGACAATTTTGAGTGGAAAGAGAGAGAGAGAGAGAGGCGTGGTGAGCATATTAGAGTGAAAAGCTTATATTTTTATGTGAAACACGAGTGTGCGAGGTATTATTATTTTTTTATTGCTAACAATTTCGTGCAGTTACATAAAAAAAAAGATAATATCTTCTAGCAGTGTCACAAAAAAAGAGAGGAGTTCCAGAGGATGGGCTATCTAAAATGCAAAAACAAATGAAGTTCATGTTTTGAGAGATGATGAGTAGGTTTGAAGATAGGTTTGAAAAATTGGAGACTAAGGTTGAAAGTGGTCTTGGGAAAAATGGTAGAGAAGCTAGGAAGAAGGAGAGTGTTGGTGGAAACTCTACAGAAGGAGCCAAAGATAATTTTAACCGTGGTAGTGAGTTCCATACACATAGGAATGAATTGTGTGAGACACAGCCAATGAGGGTAGAATTTGGCCAGTTAGGGATTATAGGCATAGGAGGAGTTTTGATGATTTGGGTGATGTAGATCAAAATTTAGATAGTATTAAGTCGAAAATCCCAGCATTTAAGGGAAAAACTAACCCTGAAGCTTACTTAGAGTAGGAGAGAAAGGTAGAGATGATTTTTGACATTCATAGGTACTCAGAAGAGAAGAAGGTTAAGTTAGCTATAGTGGAGTTTACTAACTATGCCATGGTTTGGTGGGAGAGATTGGTAGTAGAAAGAAGAAGGAATGGAAAAAGACTAGTCAACACATGGAAGGAGTTGAAGACAATAATGAAAAAGAGGTATGTTCCTAAACACTATTATCATGAGTTGTTTAATCATTTACAAATGTTACACAAGGTAATAAAAGTGTGGAGGAGTATCATAAAGAATTAGAGATGGCTATGATTAGTGCTAATGTTAATGAAGATGAGGAAGTGACTATGTCTAGATTTTTGAATGGCTTGAATAGAGACATAACTAATGTTGTGGAGTTGCAATCATATGTTGATCTAGAGGAGTTAGTACACTTAGCTATTAAGGTTGAAGGACAGTTGAAAAGGAAGGGTAATACATGATCTGGAGCTTATATAGGGTCTTCTTCGAGTTGGAGAATGAATTATTGGAGAGAGGGTAGTGCACCAACAAAGCCATTGGTGACTTCCAAAAATGTCGAACCTACCTTCATTAAGAAGCAAGTTACGACAAATGATCAAAAACTTAAGGGAGAAGTCCAACCGAAACGTAATCGTGATATAAAGTATTTCAAGTGTCAAGGATTGGGACCCCATGCATCAGAGTGTGCATATCGGCAAGTTATGATTCTAAGGGATGATGAAGAGATTGTGTCCACTAGTGAGGAGTCTAATTGTGATGACATGCCACCACTGGAGGATGCTAGTGATTTAGAGTGTGTTGTTGGTGATAAAGTTTTGGTGATTAGACGATCGCTTAGTGTTCAGAATAAGGAGGATGATGTGGAGCAACAAAGGGAGAACATCTTCCATACTAAATGCCTAATCAATGATAAGGAATGTAGTATGATCATTTATAGTGGTAGTTGTACTAATGTTGTTAGTGTTACTTTGGTTAAAAAGTTGGGATTTAATACCATAAAGCATGAGAGGCGTTATCAGCTTCAATGGTTGAATGAATGTGGTGTTGTTAGGGTGAATAAACAGGTAATGATTTCTTTTTCAGTAGGGAAATATAAGGATGAAGTGCTATGTGATGTTGTGCTTATGCATTTTACTTATTTGTTACTAGAAGGCCTTGGCAATTTGATAGAAAAGCAAGCACGATAGGTTTAAGAACAAGTATTCATTTGAGAAGGATGAAAGGATATATACACTTACCACACTCTCACCAAAGCAAGTGTATGTAGATTAAATTCAATTGAAGAAGGGTTATGAGGAAGAGCAACATGTTTCAGCCAAAGTGGAGGAACAAAAAGATTCAGCTAAAATGGAAAAACAAGTTGAACAACATGGTGAGGATGTGAGGACTAGAGAAAAGAAAGTGAGCCATGAGTTGAAAACAAAAAGGGACAAAGTTTCGGCCCTTAAAACATTAGGGGAGGGTCACGACCAAGAACTAAAAGATCAAAGGAAGGCCGAGAGTGGAGAGAAGAAAGAAAGAGTGAGAAAAGAAGAGTGTAGAAAATGTGGGGAAACACCTTATTTTTTTTGCAAAATATAATGACCTTAAACATGCATATCTTTCTTACTTGCCTATGATTTTACTTGTGTATAAAGAGGGATTCTTTAACTCAGATAATTTAGATTATTGTGTTCCTAGTGTTGTTAAACTTCTTTTGTAAGAATTTGAGAATGTCTTTCCAGATGACATTTCTAGTGGTTTGCCACCAATTAGAGGTATTGAGCATCAAATTGACTTTGTTTCAAGAGCATCTATACCAAATAGGGCTGGCTTATAGGAGCAATCCTGAAGAGACTAAGGAGCTTTTAACGCAAGTGGGGGAGTTGATGTCGAAATGATACATTCGAGAGAGCATGAGTCCTTGAGCAGTTCCTGTGCTTTTTGTTCCAAACAATGACAAAACTTGGCAAATATGTGTGGATTACCGAGCTATCAATAACATCATTGTAAAGTATCGACATCCCTGTTGTTACCTAATTTTTGACTCACCTTTTTTATAAAATGTTTGAAAAATCCAAGAATAGCGAAAAACAACGAAAATCCAAAAAATACACTTTTAATATATTTGTATTGTTTTTAGCATTTTCAACATCATCTCAAAGGGATTTAAAATTTCAAAGATCTTTTGAACGCGTTCGACTTTTAACGCGTTATTTTTAAAATCATCGATTTTCCTTATTCGAGTCAATGTTGACAAGAAAAATCCAAAAAAAATTTAAAAAAATCAAATTTACAAAAAAAAGAAAAGTTGAGGGACCATGTTTGGGGACGTAGCAACATATTTGCCTATAAATAGGAGTTTCCAACACATACACAAGAGGGAACAATTTTGAAAAAAAAAAAGAAGAAGAGAAAAACATAATACACCCTAAACCTAAACTTATCTCTACCCACACTAGCCGCCCAACCCATCTCCAGGCTGCCTCTCCATCTTCTGTACTTGAGAGTCAAGATAGGGCTGCCATTTTTCCATTTACGTCTTCCCTACAGAACATACCCTATCATAGTCCTCTCCATCACCATTTTAACATCCGGAACCGAAAGACACATGAGTCATTCCCCTCTCTTTTAACAAAGAAACCAGAGAGAACCAGGGATGGTCACAAGCCTCCCTGTCCCTGTTCACAAAGGTCAGCCACCCCCCCTCCCTTTGAAACCAAACCACTCCCTCTACATTGTTCCCCCATCTTCTTCTCCTCTTTCAGCCAACAGCACATAGCCCCTTCTTTTTGATTTTCTTCTCCCTCAGTCGTTAGCAAAAACAGCCCCTCACTCTCCTCTCAATCGATTTTCACCATCCGCCACAACAGTGCCCACAGACATCGTCCCCTTCCTCATCCACCAGCTCTTCTTTGCGCAAATCGGACTCCAGCAGCAGCCCTCATTGTCTTCTTCATCTCCTCCCATCAGCCTTGTAGCGATGTCTCCTTCCCATCACAGCAACGTCGTCTCCTCACTCATAATGTTGGGTACTCCATGGTAGATCTGCCACTTGAATAAGGAAAGAACAAAAAAACCAAGAATCAAACCCAGAAGAACCAGATCTGAGGAGAGAAATAAAATAAAAACAACTATTGTGTTTTCTTGGCTTTTATAGGTGATGTTACCTTTATCACCGGCAGGGAAGGGAAGAGGGGAGGAAACCATTCCCAATCCCACAGTTTCTTGGTTCTTCCTCGCGGCGGTGCGTGAACCCACGCGCTGCTACTGTTCATGTAAATCAAAAAGGCGTTTGACAGTTTCTGGAGTTTTTAGGGTCATTTTTGTAATTTTTGAATTGTATTTGATTTATTTGAATTTTTGTTATGTTGTAACATGTAAGGGGTGAATGTGAAAAATATAATAAAAATGAATGTATGTTTTTTTTTTTTGTTCATTGATGTTTTTTTTAGGAACGCAAAGATAAAGAAGAATTTAATATTTTTATTTGCTCACGGTTAAGAATTATGAACTCACACGTAAGTTGTATTTCTAATATCCGATGAAAAGGAAAAAAAAATTAACTTCTTTAACACATCAAAGCCACGAAGCAGCTTACCTTAGGTAGGGTGCGTTAAGGGTGATAATACATTCCCTAACCACAACCAGTCTCTTACCCGTGAATCTCTGATAAGACCAATACATTAGGGTTTTCTAGTAACCTTCAATTAAATACTAGATGACGACTCCCAAGAAATCAAGTAAACAAATAAAAAATCACCAACGACGCCGCGCGAGTGACGTACGACAGCCCATTCCTAGATTAGATGGTATGTTGGATGAATTACATGGTTCTAAATTTTTGTGAAAATTGATTTAAAAAGTGGTTATCATCAAATTAGTATAAAAGAAGGGGATGAATGGAAAACTTGATTTTAAAACTAAATATGGTTTCTATAAGTGGTTGGTTATGCCTTTTGGACATACTAATGCACTTAATACTTTTATGAGATTGATGAATCATGTGTTGAGTGGTTTTATTGGTAAGTTTGTAGTCGTTTACTTTGATGATATCTTGATTTATAGTAAGGTGATTGATGAGCATATAGGTCATTGGAGACAAGTTCTTGATATGCTTGGAATAGAGTCCTTATATGCTAATTTGAAAAGGTGTGAACTTGCATGGATATAATTATTTTTCTTAGATATATTGTTAGTGTAAAAGGTATAGAGATAGATGAGGCTAAGGTAAAGGATTTACATGCAAAGATTCGACAACAAATAGGGAAAAACAATGAACATTTTGCACACAAGGCTAATAAAGGATGGAAATTTGTGAGGTTTGAACCAAGTGATTAGGTTTGGGTGCATATGAGGAAGGAAAGCTTTCCTAAACAAAGAAGATCAAAGTTGATGCATCGAGGAGATGGTCCTCATCAAATTATAGAAAGGATTAATGATAATGCCTACAAAGTGGATCTACCAGGTAAGTATCGTGTTGGTGCTACATTTAATGTTTCTGATCTTTTTTTTATTTAATGTAGGTGGTGGTGATTCAAGGTCGAAATCTTTTGAGGAGAAAGGGGATGATGTGATCCAACCATCAAAGGATCCATTGGAGGTTCCAATTGGTCTAGTTACTAGGCTTAGGCCTAAGATATTCAAAGAAGATTTCAATGGACTTCTTTAAGAGACATGAGTTAAGGTGGACTTCAAGAGGATTTTTAATAATAAATAGCAAGCCTTGATTAATGTTCAAGAGGGACTAGTTGGTGGAACCAAGACCATTACATAAGGATTGAGAGAAGAATATTAGATTCGAACAGTTTGACCTTTTGTTACTCATTTGGTCATAACTAGAGCTACAAAACGAGTTAGGATATGATTTTAGTTGTTCTGGAAACTAGACTTTCATACCTTTCCAACAATATATGGAACGCCTTCTAATTCGTTAAGAAGAGAGAGAACCATCCATTTTAAGTTGGGCTTTTGTTGTTGTCAGATAGAATATGAAAACAATGAACTTGTCTTATTTAATTAGTTGGGCTATCAAACTTTATTTATTTTGAGAGGAGACATTGTATTTGGGTCTTAGACTTGTTTATTTTGTTTATTTTAATTAGTTTGGGCTAGTTTTAGCTTAGGTTGATTATTATTTAAATTGGGCTTCTATGAGACCCATTAGGAAAACTAGGGTTTTAGCTTGGAGTTTAAATACTTTTTAGGAATAATTTTAGGGAAGACTTTTTATAATAATTTCAGCATTGTAGCTGACTTCTTGGTTGCTCAATCTTGGTTCTTGATTGAACTTTCAACTTTTCAAAGAAATGACCATTCTTTGTTGTGAATTTATACTTTCTTTGCTTGTCTCAATGTGTATGTGTTGTGATCAAGTTGGTTTATAGTCTTGTTGCCATGGAGCAAGTCTTCCATTGTGATAAGCTCATTCAAATCTCAACAAACTTCGATTAGATTGATCTTGGGGTCGCGATTTCTATTAAATTCCACTAGGGTTCGCATCAATAAGGTTCATCACTCTTATAAAAGTACTAGGTGCATTGGTAAGTGATTAGTACTTAAAAGTGCATTTTTATCAAGGTTTTATATCATCATTTTGCACTTGAAATATCAATAACTCCTTAACTAAAGCATGTTTTATAATAACATACCTAATAATATAAGATACCTTTAATTTATGGTAAATGTTCATCTTAAATGTGTGCCTATCACATAAATAAAAGGATTGATTGATGAATTTAAGAAATTGAAAGGACAAAGAGAGGGTCAAATTTAGAAAAGAGATGTTGGTGTAGTCCAAACTAGAACACTATTCGGTAATTGGGTCATATCTCGAGTTCTAGATGACAAATGATCTTAACTTTTTTGACAGATTTGCTAAGACATAGGCCTACAACTTTCATGTGGAGTCCAAGATTTAAAAAGGCCGTTTTCAAGTCCAAATTATAGCAACAACGGAGAAGTCTGAATCTGTCCTATAGCCCAAACACTGTTCAGTGTTCAGCTCATATTTCGAGTTCTAGAAGTCCAAATAACCTCAATTATTTTTTCCTAGAAAGATAAGATAATTTCCTAGAACTTTCATGAGTACAGGTGGTTCCAGTTCTGATGTTAGCAATGGCGTTTTATTCAGAGAAGAAGATAAGGATTTTCACCAAGTCAAGAGTTGGCCACCTACTCAACAATTAATCATCAAATCAATATTTTTAAATTTTAACCAATAAAAGGGGGCATTTGCCATGCATTTAGGCATCTTGGTGTTCAGATCAAGATCATGTACTTGCTCTCTTTCTTTGTATTTTATAATGTTTAAGTTTTATTTTATGTTATATTAAACTCTTGTTTATGCTTTTCATTTCCTTTTATTTATTTGTATAATTATGTTCTTATCTTGTTTATTTATGTTTCTTTCTTTCATTATGTTTAGCTAAATCTATTATGTCAAGGTGAAAAGGTTACACCAATGGTGTAAGAATAAGTATAGTATAAACTCAACATGGACTTTAATGCTTTATACTAACATGTTTTATATTTATTATCTTGATCACTCTTAATACCTTGCTTGTTAAATGGTTAATCTAGATTTGTGTTGAACAACCCTTTTTATAACAAATGCTGGGCACTTTCATAGCCCAATCGTATGGTGTAACCTACATCTGTGCGGTGAAAGGAACTTGATTTGTTGTTAACATAAGTTATTACCATGAATACCTGATAATATTTACAAGTATTGGCATTACTCAAATAAGATAATTAATGTAATCATGTTAACAATTATAATATGATTGGAACCTCTTTTGTGTGTGGTTTCCAATTAAGTAATAAGAGTTTCTACTATACTTGTTTAAAGTACCATTAGTGAATCCTCTAACCTTGACATTTGTTTTTATTATTGTTTAATCCTCACATTAATCTTACATCTCAAAGTCCTCTTTATTATTACTATTACTATTATTGATATCATTACTACTACTACTATTATTATTACTATTACTATTACTATTATTGATATCATTACTACTACTACTATTATTATTACTATTATTGTTATTATTATTATTACTACTACTAATTATTATTAGTATTGTTCTTATTATTATTGTTGTTGTTGTTGTTGTTGTTGTTGTTGTGTTGTTGTTATTTATAATTTATATAGTTAACCTCTTTGTGCTTTGATCCCGGTCTTGCCGAGTTATTTATTACTTCGACACTCCTGCTCTTGGGAGAAGATATTAATCTTTTGGTCGTGTCAGTAAGTCTAAAAAGCATGACTAACCACTCATACAAACCATATTTAGTTTGAAAAATAGTTTTTATTTATCACATTATTTCATTTTAATTTGAGGATATCCAATTTAAAGATTAATTTTGAAAAACATATAAGATCCATGTAATTCATCAAGCATATTATCTAATCAAGTGATAAGATGTCTATAATTTCCTATTATAATATTGATTGCTCTACAATCAATACACATTTTCAAAATTCCATCTTTCTTAGGTACTGAAAGTATAAGAATAACATATGGACTCATGCTCTCTCGAATGTACCCCTTTAACATTAACTCCTCCACTTGCCTTCAAAACTCTTTTGTTTCCTTAGGATTACTACTATAGGTTGGTCCATTAGGAATAGTTGAACCTAGAAGTAGGTCAATCTAATGTTTTATTCCTTTTATTGGTGGCAATCCACTTAGAATTTCATCAAGAAATACATTAAATTTGTTGTAACAAAGGAACATAAACACTAGGAACACAAGAATCAAGTTCTTTAGAGTTAAAGTACGCCTCCTTATACAAGAGTAAAATCATAGGCATATTAGAAGAGAAAGGAGAGGTGAGAGAGAGAGAGAGGAGAGTAGCTTGATCAGATTGTGGCCCAAATGAGCCAAAATAACTTGGTTGGATTGTGGCCTAACCAAGCTTAAGGTGTGGCTTGGTTAGGCGTCTTAACTGAGCTTATACATACCTTTTTATTATCATTTTCCCCGTAAAGTATTGTAAACGTATATGTTTGGAAGACTTTAACTAACTTGAGAGGAAGAGAAAATACTTACAATGTATGTTTACACAAAAATGTCAATGTAATGGAGAAAGATCCATGATCTTCTTAGAGACAGTAGTTGCATGGACCTAGAGAAAGTTGGTCACAAGGACTTAAAGACAGTTGCTCATAGGAACAGAAGACAATTGATCATATAGACCTAATGATAGTTGCTCATATGGATATAGAGATAGTGTTAACTAGGATTTGAAGACAAGTGCTTACGGAGACTTGGAGAAAATTAGTTGTGGGACCTGGTAATATAATGTGGATTGATAAAGACTTTTTCATGGAAATTTCATGGAGACCCTTCATGTTTAGAGACATGAATATGCTCTATTTTTTAATTCAAAAGATATTGGAGACATAATTTCTAAGATTTATCTTATCTAACATGGTATATCACTAAGATTGTTACCTATTTGTTCATATCGTATCTTCTTATTCAAAATTGTTGAAGGTACCATTTGGAAATCAATCTTTCTATCTCTTTTGTGAATGATCATGGTAAAAGAGATAATTTTTTAGGGTTCTTGAGTTAAAACCACTTTTCATTGGAGGTGGGTATTGCATGAATTCTTTTCCCCTTATAAAAACCAGCACATAAGCATGTGTCATTATAAGAGGTGGGTATGGTAAAAGAGATAATTTTTTAGGGTTCTTGAGTTAAAACCACTTTTCATTGGAGGTGGGTTTTGCATGAATTCTTTTCCCCTTATAAAAACCAGCACATAAGCATGTGTCATTATGAGAGGTGTGGTAGGTGGGTATTTCATGAAGTCTTTTTCCTTTATAGAAACCAGCACATAAGCATGTGTCATTATAAGAGGTGTGGTCATGTGCTCAATGAATGTTGGAGATCATGGATTTGTCTCTTGGTGCTTTTATAAATGCTCTTGTTGGAGATTGATGGCATGGTAAAGACTCTTCTTATATGTGGAAGTGTGGCTAACCTTGTCTAGTCATGCTAGCTTCTTCCACCCCAATATAATTCTTCATCACGTGTTTGATGCTAAAAAGATTTTTATCAATTAATGTATATAATCTTTCATATAAGGAATAGTTGTAAACTCCAATTATTAAGGCTTAAATGGTGATGGGTTCAATCAGATCCTCCATTCTAAGTATTTCTTTGTTTAATCTCTAGAGATATACCTATGTGTTTGTATCATCTCGTTGTGTGATGATAAAAAGCTTTGTAGTGATCTTTTTAGAAAGAGAGTTTGTGCTAAAATAAAAGACAAGCTTCATATAAAGTTCATGAAGACCTAGGTTTAAGGCTATGATACCACACCCTAGTAAATCCATGAAAAGTTGTAGGGAAAATCTTGCACATGTCATTACTCTTTGTTGTCACTAGCTCTAGGATGCTTCTAATATTTTGTACGTGCCCCTTGGGATCTATAAGGCCATCATAATTTTCTAAGTTGGCTTTAAAAATGGCACAATTCTTAGTGATGTAAGTGTACAACAATGTCACAAAGTGGAGACTCTTCTACATAATGATAATGACGTGTAGGAGTTGGGGTTGGTTCAGTCTCTTGCACGTCATACCTAGGTTCTTTATGATGGGGAGCATGCAAACAACAAAATTGAGACTTGTTTATGGCTTGGATTTGTTGGGGAGTGTTGGCTTATTTGGAGAGTTAGAGTATGGAGTCTTTTTGACATGTTGTTTTGTGTAGTTTGTTCCTGAAACTAAAGTTGTTTTTG
This sequence comes from Populus tomentosa, assembly GCA_018804465.1. NCBI lineage: Eukaryota > Viridiplantae > Streptophyta > Magnoliopsida > Malpighiales > Salicaceae > Populus > Populus tomentosa. Next base: position 8,934,713 of record CM031989.1, on the reverse strand, counting down.
TACACCTAGAGTTGTGGGTTGCTTTATTATTGGCTATACTAAAAAGAGTGTTGTTCATGTATGGCTAGAACAATATTGTTGAGTACTTACGCTTGTTGGGATAATTTTTGGATACCTAAGGGAATTGAAGTCTTGTAGAAAGATCAGTTAATGTTTTATGTACTAGGCGTCTTATTAGCAATGAAATATTTTTTTAGAGGTTAAAAAAAATGAACAAGTTTTTTGTTCAAGTTCCCACAAATAACGCCACTAATGAAATAGTGGAAAAACTTAACCGAAAAATGAACTTTCCTTGGCATATGAGTTTTGGGCCTGTGTTGATGCTGCAAAACAAGTCCCTCATGGAACAAGGTATTCTCTGATACTTAAGACAATATTTAATTTTTTTGATCAAGTGACAAGCATGCAAAAAATCAAGTGGATGAAATATATGTTTTTTGTGTGTAGAGAAAAGATGTGTGTTCTTTATGTGGTGTTGTTTCAGATGAATCCTCCTTTTCTTTCTTAAAACTTGAGAATTATAGTTTTGAAAAATATCTAAAAAATATCTAAAAAAATATATGAAAAAATATTATTCACGAATAGTAGTCCCATGTATATTGCTATTGATGAATAGTAATCCGAGTTGAGCTAGCGCAATTAGACTAAAACTTGAGCTCGGTTGGGCTCAACGTAACCAAGTTTCGTGGAGCTCAATTGGACCTAACCAAGAAAAAAGAAGTAGAGATAGAAAATAAGTATAAGAGTGTAAAGAGAGTTAAAGAATGATAGCTCAGCCCAACCAAGCCAAAGTAGCTTGGTTGGACCGTGGCCTAACCGAGCTTGAGGTGAGGCTTAGTTGAGTTGCTTATATGAGCTTCAATGATGAGCCACGAAGTGAACCACGAAGATCTGCAAGGGTAGCAGTAAAAAACCCAAAGTATTTCGAATAATTGTTTGCTGTCACGCATGGACCTGTGACCAAGGACATGGTCTAACTTGTTAGTCATGCCCACAAAGCATGCGTGCTTAAGAATAGGTCTATGTGCTTAAGAATAGGTCTATTAGTTATTTAACTTTCAATAATGCCGAAGTGGCTGATTGCCAGTAGAAGGTAGTGTCCTGATTCTGAGGGATACGATCTCAGAATTAGGAATGTTTGTTAGTTTCTTTCCTGTATAAAAAGACCCTTTGGGAAATCAGAAAAGGGGGCAAAAATTATTTCATTCAAATACAATTCTTGAGGTTAATTCTCACCCGAAGTAGAATAAATTCTGCATTACATAGTCATAGCTTGATTGGGACCTATCATTGGTATCAAAGCTATGGGAACAAATAAAGAGCGTATTGAAAATTTAGAAGCTAGCTTGGGTGGGCTGCAAAACAATTTCAGCCGCATGGAAGCAGGTGTACTGACAAGTTGCACCACATTGAAGACGTTCTTAGCAAACTCTCTGAAGTCATGTTATCCAATCCAAATGCATCAGTTATCAACACAGTGGGCACCAATCCTTCTGACCCTGCTACCAATTCTTTCAATGGACGTCCCCGTTCCTTAAGGGAAGAGTCTAGAGATGTCACAGAAGGTGGACGACCATTGTTCTCTTCGAAACTAGCAAGTTTGGAGTTTCCATGATTTTCAGGAGATGACCCGACAGAATGGTTCACTCGAGTGGATCAATTCTTCAAATTCCAAGGAACCATTGAAGCTCAAAAGGTGTCTCTAGCATCGTTCCACTTACAAGGTGAAGCTAATCAATGGTGGCAGTGGCTGAGGCGATCTTATAGAGAAAAAGACAGGGAGGTAACGTGGGGCATTTTTCAGGAAGAGCTGTGGGCAAGATTTGGCCCTACCGAATATGAGGACTTCGATGAGGCCTTATCTAAGGTCAAACAGGAGGGATCTTTGCGCGAGTATCAGAAAGAATTTGAATGTTTGGGTAATCGGGTGCATGGATGGCCACAGAAGGCTTTAGTAGGGACATTCATGGGTGGCCTCAAACCCGAAATAGCTGATGGCATTCGGATGTTTAAACCAAAGTCATTAAAGGAAGCTAGCAGCCTTGCACGAATGCGAGATGAATAGTTGAACCACCAACAACGAAGTGCACACTCCATGCCTCGGGTCAAGCAAGACTACGCTTCACCAAACAAATTCAAAACAAATCCAGGCATGAAACGACTTTCATGGGATGAAATGTAGAAGAAACACGCACAGGGTTTATGTTTTAATTGTGAAGAGAAATTTACCCCTGGTCACAGATGCAAAGGGCCACAGCTACTATTGTTAGAAGGCTGCTGTGAATCTTCAGAAGAAGCTGACTGTTCAGAGGAATTTCAACCTGAAATATCCTTGCATGCGCTGTCTAGATTGTCGACATATAAGACCATGCGAGTGTTGGCCAAAATTGGACCCTATGAGATTGTTGTTCTCATTGATAGCGGATCTACGCACAACTTCATCAGCGAGAAAGTAGCTAGTCTGCTGCAATTGCTGGTGATTCCAACAGACTCCTTCAATGTGCGTGTGGCGAATGGCAGACCACTACAATGTCAAGGCAGGTTTGAAAATGTCCATATTTCACTCCAGGGTATTCCTTTTATCCTCACGCTGTATGCCCTGCCTTTAGTTGGATTAGATGTGGTCTTGGGGGTTCATTGGCTGGAACAATTAGGTACTGTCATATGCAATTGGAAGAAATTGATAATGGAATTTCAGTGGTGCAACCAAAATCATGTACTGCAGGGGATGGGTACCTCAATTTAGCCCACATCTAGAAAAGCTATTGCCAAAGATGTGCGTTAAGGGAGTTCGATGTTTGCCATTTGCATACAGTCTTCAGCTAATCCACAAGAACAAAATGTCAATTCGGAGCTGAAACAAGTATTGGAAGACTTTGCAGATTTATTTCAAGAGCCCACTCAACTTCCACCCACAAGAGAAGTAGATCATCACATCAATTTGCAGGAGGGGACAACGCCCATCAACGTGTGACCCTATAGGTATGCCTACTTTCAAAAAGCCGAAATCGAAAAACAAGTTCATGATATGTTAAAATTGGGGCTAATAAAATCTAAAACTAGTCCTTTTTCATCTCCTGTTTTGTTGGTAAAGAAAAAAGATGGTTCGTGGCGGTTTTGTACTGATTATAAAGCCCTTAATGTCGTAACCATCAAAGATAGGTTTCCTATCCTCACTGTTGATGACATGCTCGATGAACTTTATGCAGCTAATTATTTCACCAAACTTGATTTACGAGCAGGATACCACCAGGTACGAGTACATCCATCCGATATCCCTAAAACTGCCTTTCGAACTCATAATGGTCATTATGAATACTTGGTTATGCCCTTTGGTCTTTGTAACGCTCCATCTACTTTCCAAGCTATTATGAATTCTATTTTCCACCCTTACCTGCGTAAATTTGTACTAGTCTTTTTTTATGACATTTTAATTTATAGCCCCAATTTGAGCATGCATCTTGAACATGTTACGAAGGCATTTGAAATTTTAAGGCAACACCAGTTCTTTGTCAAATTCAGTAAATGTGCTTTCGGTTTGCAAGAATTGGAATATTTAGGGCATATTGTGACTTTCCAAGGAGTCAAGGTGGATCAAAACAAAATTACAGCGATGCTAAATTGGCCTCGCCCTACTAATGTTTCCGAATTACGTGGTTTTTTAGGCCTTACAGGTTATTACCAGAAATTTGTTCGGAACTATGGACTCATTGCTCAGCCTCTTACCAGTCTTCTCAAGAAGGGAAAGTTCGGGTGGTCTGATGCAGCTGAAAAAGCATTTCAAGAACTCAAAACTGCCATGACAACAACACCCATACTTGCGATGCCCAATTTCAATGAACCTTTCACCATTGAGTCAGACGCGTCTGGTACTGGCATCGGGGCTGTTTTGAGTCAATAAGGGCAGCCTATCGCATTCATGAGTCGCGCATTGGGTATTACCAAACAATCATGGTCGGTGTATGCTAAAGAAATGTTGGCCATCATTCATGCCATTCAAACATGGAGACCATTTCTGCTGGGAAGGAAGTTCTTCATTCAAACCGACCAGCGCAGCCTCAAATATTGGTTGGATCAACGTATAGTGACACCTGAGCAACAAAAATGGGTAACAAAACTGCTTGGTTATGATTATGAGATAATTTATAGACCGGGTCGGGATAACAATGTAGCTGATGCTCTCTCACGGGTACTGGGCAGTCCACGCCTGGATAATTTATCTGTCTCTCACACTTCATTATGGGACGCAATCAAAGATGAGGCTCGCGGCAACCCCTACATGTTGACAATCAGCAACAAGGCTACTGTAAATCCCGGGGCTCCCTACAGCTGGCGTAATGGGTTGGTCTGCTACAAGAATCGGGTGGTGGTGCCACCACATTCCCAAATAATTTCCCAGTTGCTCCATGAATTCCATGACTCTCCCAGTGGTGGCCATTCTGGTGTCTTATGTACCTACAAACGGTTGGCACAACAATTCTATTGGCCCTCCATGTTCCAAGCAGTGAAGACGTATGTGGCAGCATGTGAAATCTGCCAACGCACTAAAAATGACACACTGTCACCAGCAGGTCTTTTGCAACCTCTTCCAATTCCGTGTCAAGTTTGGGATGACATTACGATGGATTTTATTGCTGGTCTTCCCCCCTCAGCTGGCAAAACTACAATTCTGGTTGTTGTTGACAGATTGAGTAAATCGGCTCATTTCTTGGCTCTGGCGCACCCATATACCGCTAAAATGGTGGCTGAAATTTTCATTACTGGCATTGTCAAGCTCCATGGCATGCCTCAGTCTATTGTGAGTGATCGGGACCCCGTGTTTATCAGTCATTTTTGGCAAGAATTTTTTAAATTGTCCGGCACCAAATTGAAGATGAGTTCAGCTTACCATCCGCAAACTGACGAACAAACGGAGGTCGTCAATCGCTGCATTGAGCAATATTTACGTTCCTTTACTTACCAACAACCCCGTAAGTGGTATTCATTTCTACCTTGGGCTGAATTTTGGTACAACATCACCTATCATGCCTCAACAGGTATGACCCATTCCAGGCTCTCTATGGAAGACCACCACCAACGATTCCTCAGTACCATGAAGGATTTTGTCCAGTACACGAAGTTGACAAGAACTTAGCTTCGCGAGATGCTCTGCTTTAGCAACTTAAGAGCAATCTTCATGCTGCAAATAATCGTATGAAACAACAGGCTGATGCCAAACACAGAGATGTTGAGTTCCAGGTTGGTGATAGGGTATTTCTCAAACTACATCCCTATCGTCAGCAGTCCATATTTAAGCGAGCTTATAAAAAACTTGCAAGCAGATTTTATGGGCCTTATCTCGTGGAAGAAAAGATTGGAAATGTTGCTTACAAACTCCATCTTCCCCCCAGCTCTCGCATTCACCTCGTTTTTCATGTCTCTCTTTTAAAGAAAACAGTGGGAGATCACATTACTACTCCCACTGACCTGCCTCCAGTAGCAGATGATGGGGAATTGCTCCTGGAACCGAAGTGTGTGTTAGATACTCGTTGGGTAACACGTGGATCCAAATTTATTGAGGAGAGTTTAATCCAATGGAAGCGGCTTCCACGTGATGATGCTACATGGGAAAACACTCAGGAATTACGCGACAAGTTCATGAATTTCAACCTTGAGGACAAGGTTTGTGTCACAGGGGGGAGTATTGATGAGCCACGAAGTGAACCACGAAGATCTGCAAGGGTAGCAGTAAAAAACCCAAAGTATTTCGAATAATTGTTTGCTGTCACGCATGGACCTGTGACCAAGGACATGGTCTAACTTGTTAGTCATGCCCACAAAGCATGCGTGCTTAAGAATAGGTCTATTAGTTATTTAACTTTCAATAATACCGAAGTGGCTGATTGCCAGTAGAAGGTAGTGTCCTGATTCTGAGGGATACGATCTCAGAATTAGAAATGTTTGTTAGTTTTTTTCCTGTATAAAAAGACCCTTTGAGAAATCAGAAAAGGGGGCAAAAATTATTTCATTCAAATACAATTCTTGAGGTTAATTCTCACCCGAAGTAGAATAAATTCTGCATTACATAGTCATAGCTTGATTGGGACCTATCATTCAACATATTCTTTTTTTATTATTATTATTTCAAATTCTCTTTGGAGTGTTTATCCAAGGGCCACTTAGAAATACATGCCCCTGATACCATCCGTTTGTAATCTGGATGCCTCATTTTGCATCCTAAATGAAAAAAAAAAAAAAAAAAATCAATTGTAGTCTTAGTAAGGAACTTTCTATATTAGAGAGTCAAGACTCTTGCCCCGTTTAATTGGGAATTATAAATAACTTCTTGCTAGCATTTGAAAATTAGCAGTGAATTTAGAATTGCATTTTAATTAATCAAATCAAACTTGATAAAGATGCTATCCATCCTCCTCGTTTTTTGTTTTCTTTTATTTTCTCCGATCTGCTTGCATGCTCAAAACTTTGGTGATTTGGTTAGAAGCAGAACATACGAATGCAATCACAAACCGCATAAATATGGTTAACAAACTAGTATTTCTTGCCTAATAAGAAAACATGTTGGACAAAGATAAGTTATTTAAGATCTTCACTTGTAGAAGGTGGCCGATCTTCCCCGGGACGGTGAGGCGGCCATGGCGTTGGTGGTCTATGAGGAAATGGAAATGGAGGGTGAGGAATAGGTGGATCAGGGAGTTTCCGTGGAGGAAATGGAACAGCATATCCAAACATCCCATAAACGCAGCGGACCCTCCACGGGCATCTTTTTCCGCATCTGCCACAATTAAACGGGCTACGATTTGTATCGACACAGAATCCGCGGCAACACTGCCAAGTAAAAAGGCATCTAATTCCGCAGAAACCACAGTTATTAACATCCGAAGAGACATCAACACAATGGTTTCTACAACACCGCATTCGAGGTGGAGGTGGATATAGTCCCTCTCTACATGTCCACGGCATGCTCCAGCACCCTGGGGGCCATGGTCGAGGATCATGGTTCATTGCTTTCTTCAGCCATGGTGATATTGATGTTGATGAGGCAGTTGTGAGATTGTTCTGAACTCCTTCAAGTATTGAATTTTCTTTTGTTAACTTAGATATTATGGATATGAGCAAGATAGCAATTACAGGATTACCTAGCTGCATTATTTAGCTGCACAAGTAGTGCCTAAACGGAACGCTGAGATATATATAGGATCAAAAAGTAGTATTTCTAATAGTTCAATTCAGCTTTGATCTTTTCCGTCAAGAGAAGCATGATGGGGCGTTCATGTTTTCCTTGCATCGCTAAACAAATGAATTCTCGTGTTATGAGAGGTGGAAATTACTAAACTACGTGGTTTGGAGAGGGTTTTTTCCTTTGCTTTGTGCCTTGAGGCTGGTCTTTTGCTTTTACAAATCCCTGACTAAAGTAGGTTGTGTGACCAAACCCCTTGCTTTTTTCAGTATTAATTAAATATTAGTATTTCAAGATATAGAAGGGCCATTGTTTGTTAGATGAGGTAGAAAGGGCCTTTTTCCTTGGTGTCTCCTTCCATATGATAAACATGAGGTTCATCACATTCCATGCAACGCCATTCCCCCTAATATTAGCAACCCGGCATGGGCTTCAATTGAATGATTAACAAGTCGAGAACCTTTAAACACCAATGGATCCCATGCTTACGCAGCTTCCAGTTTGCCACAATCTTCTACTGCCCATTATGGATCACTAACTGTATCAGCCTATATATATTACAAGAAATAATGGATTAGATGGACTTCCACAGTGAGGCTATTTGAGCACATAAATGCTCAAAAATATTGCAAACCATAATGGCTCCGGGTGGAACGAAACATCCATCCGTAATGGAATGGGATAGTTTCTAGTACCTCGACTTTTTTTTTCATGTCATGAAATATGACAATTCAGTTTCTTGGAATAGCACCTCATATGAGTAGCTCCTTGGATAAAGGCTCATCAGGTTAACTAGTTGTTTGCTGCACAGACAATTAACAAAATGCCTAAAGAGGATCATGGCCAGCTTCAAGGTCATGGCTGGCATAAATATTCTGATCATTTTCACAAGAAATAGATAGAGGACATCATCTATCAAGTAAGAGTTAACCTCCAACAAATGTAATCATGAACAATACAAGTCACTTCAAGTGTTCTATAGGAAAGGTACGACTGCGCTAAAATGCTACTATTATTAGGGGGCAAATGGCTAATCTTACCCAGATATGATTCCAAAAATTCTCTCCTCAAAAGATTTCAACCCTTAAATTTATGAGATTCAGATCCACTTAATGCTTTTAGTGAATTCTGCGAGGATATTTGGTAAACTAATCATATGTAGATAAACTGAATAACACCATAACTTCAATTGGCTGTTATATTCTTATTGAAATTGAATTGTCCTCGCAGTTCAAGCACCCATACACCAGCAAACCACTTGTAGTTCAGAGAACTCAGCACACATTATAAGACTGAAACAAGATTTTAGATCATATAAATTTGGAGATTAACAAATCCACATTAACAGAAGTAAAAATGTTGAGAAGATAACTTTAGAATCGGGAGATTTGTATCAGGGATTTTAATCTGCCCTCTTAACTTAGGTTACTTTAAGTTGCCATAAACACGTAGTTAGTTACTGAAAAATAAGTATTTACTATATAGCATTTAAACTTGCAACCATACTATTTGATAGTTTTATCCACATTTATCTAATATATTGTTTATGTTTTATATATAAAATGCCTTGATAATATTTGTTTTACATTTTGAAGGTACTTTCAAGTGTAAGATTCTAAAAACAATAAATTGAAGATAAAATTCAAACCATATTCCAACCCCTATCAAATATTGATAGAATTGATCTCTGATCGATATTTTATGCAGAACTTGAGTTGCAGATGTTAAAATGAAGTGCTTCCAGTGGCATTAGAAAGCTAACATTCATAAATTTCTATGCATATATGGCAAGAAAACTCAAAAAAAAAGAGGATTGAAATTGTAGCCTTCAAAAGACAAATTTCACATTCATCCAGTTTTGACCTTCGTCCATTCTAACTCAAATATCTTGAGTTAGAGAAGTTTATTTAGTGCAAACTTAATTTTTTTGAATTCTTGACTCAAAGACCTATTAACCTATCAAATTTCAGCAAACAAAAAGCTCATATGATATAAATATGTTTTTTCTAAGACAACTTATAAATTCTGCCAGCAGACAGGTTTTGTGAAGAAACAAGTCCAATTTACTTAAATGTAGATTGTTTACTTTGGAAAGGACTATTTTTATATTTTTTTGGAGAATACAAAAAGATTGGATAGATGTGGGAATTAGGGTTTCCAATCCAATAAAAAGAATAGGAGACAGAAAATGGGGAGGTAGCCAGAAAGAAAAAGAAAACTCCACCATTTTCTCCTATACCCGAAATTATACTCTTGTTTGTTCTATTCATTAGTTTTTCAATAGACATGTAAGGCTAAGTTTTTTTATTTATTTATTGAAAGGATATAGAAATCTTTGGATTTCAAAAACTATGAAATCTATTCTATCTTTTCTTTTTAGTTTATATGATAAGTATAACTATTTTCTTATGTTTATTTCCTATTATCATTTAGTTTGATTATTAAAATGGACTCTAATTTATTATTCTAAACCAATCTACTGCTAAGTTTGCTATCAAAACTGAAGTTGTAATATTTAAACTTGTGAAGTGACTAATTTTAATAATTATGGCAAATCCATGTTGCTAATTTTAGGAAAAACATTAAACTAAATCAACAATATATTGCAAACAATTATGTTGTCTAATATTTATCAACCTATCTAGTTCTTAAAGCTGCCATTGAATTAAATTACTAGTGCAGACACTTTGTTTATTTAATGGTTAGGGTTAGTTAAAATACAGATCGGTTAACTGACTAATGTTAAAGAAAGATAGATATTCAAAATATAAACTGATATATCATTTCAGTGATCAGTTTTGATTTATGTAGGTAGATGTTTACTTGAGACCAAGGTTTTTCTCTTGATAAGTTTTGGATTTATTTAATTTAGCTTTACTGTTTTATTATATTTACCATAGTATAGCCTAGATAACCTCAAAACCCTCAACTTTGAATCATCTAGCATAAAGACCTTAACTAGGTCTTCATCGCGAGATCTACTATTTGCTTGCTCTATACTATCTTGTTTGTTTAAGTTAGGGTAATTAACTTGTATGACAACAACATCACAATAAATTTTGGCACCGTTATTGGTGAAGTGATTCTAGTTGAATCTTGTGTTATGATTGTTATGTATTTTGTTCAAAAGAAAATAAAAAAAAATAGAAATAGAAACAGAAATAAAAATAGTGTTGCGGTGCTACGGTACTATTCAAATTGAAATTTTTGGTGGAATTAGGCTACAAAATTTAGTTTCTTGAATGAAAACAACATTCTGAGCAAGCCTTGTGGCTTTAGACTAGCCCCACCCTCTCGAGGCCAAATTCCATTGTTTTCTAGGGTTTTTATGAAGTTTTTATGTTTTAGCATTGGATTTTCATTTACTTGCGCTACTTTAATCTCTCTCGTGGTTGATTTCTTTTAGTTTATTTGAGTTTTCTAGATAATTTATACCTGTAACTCTATCTACTGACCAAAAACAAGTGTAGGTACATCTCAAAATAGAAAACACTTTACGTAGGTTACGAAAGGAAGCTCACATCAACACCATGGTTGTTGTCTAACAACAGACACTCAAAGAGCTTGCAGCTCCCAACATTAATAATCAACCATTATGTATAAACATCAACAACAACGCCAACTTCAAGCTCAATGAGATCCAACCATCACAAGATCCATTGGAGGTTCCAATTAGTCCGGTTAGGCTAAAAAGTTCAAATAAGCTTTCAATAGACTTCTTCAAGATACATTAGCTAAGGTGGACGTCAAAAGGATTTGTAATAATAAAAAGCAAGCCTTGATTAATCTGATTCATGTTCAAGATGGGCTTGCTGGTGGAACCTGGACCATTACATAAGGATTGGGAGGAGAAGACTAGATTCGGACAGTTTGATCTTTCACTACTCTTTTGGTCATAATTAGAGCTACAGATCGCATTTTGATGTGATTCAAGCTAGGCTTGAAACTAGACTTCCATACCTTCTAACAGTATATGCAATGTCTTCTAATTCATTGAGACAAAAGAGAACCATTAGTTTTAAGTTGGGCTTTGTTACTGCCAAACATAATGCGGAAACAACGAACTTGTTTTATTTAATTAATTGGGCTATCAAACTTTATTTATTTTGAGAGGAGACATTTTGTTTGGGTTTTAGACTTGTTTCTTTTTTTATTTTAATTAGTTTGGGCTAGTTTTAGCATGGGATGATTATTATTTAAATTGGGTTTATATGAGACCCATTAGGGAAACCAGGGTTTTTGCTTGGAGTTTAAATACTCTTTAGGAATAATTTTAGATTAGACTTTTGATGATAATTTCAGCATTGTAGCCAACTTTTTGGTTGCTCCATCTTGGTTCTTAATTGAACTTTCAACTCTTCAAAAATTGACCATTCTTTGTTGTGAATTTATACTTTCTTTACTCATCTTCAGGTGTAGGTGTTGTGATCGAGTTGGTTTTGTAGTCTTGTTACCTTGGAGCAAGTCTTCCATTGTGATAAGCTCATTCAAATTTCAACAAACTTGAATTAGATTGATTTTGCGGTCGCGAATTCCATTAAATTTTGCTAGGGTTCACATCAGTTGGTATCAGAGCTAGTCTAATCACAAGTTATATCCTTCAATTTGAGTCTTTATTCTTCCATTGTGATAAGCTCATTCAAATTTCAACAAACTTGGATTAGATTGATTTTGGGGTCGTGAATTCCATTAAATTTTGCTAGGGTTCACAACAGTTGGTATCAGAGCTGATCTAATCACAAGTTATATCCTTCAATTTGAGTCTTTAGTGTTTCTTATTTGATTCATGATAGATTCGAACACCTATATAAAAAAATTAGGGATCTTACTTCTTACTGTTTTGTTGAACACTTAATCATGAGTTAGTATTCTTTTGATACTTTCTTGACCAAAATCGGCATACATACCTAAGTTCTTGATTTGTTTTTTTCTTGCCGATATATATATATATATATATATATATATATATATATATATATATATATATATATATAAGAAGGCTTGATCTTGAAATCTTGATTGCTGCTGCACAAAGAAAAAAAATCATTTTTTTTTAGTTTTGGCTGAATACATGCTTAAAGAAACCTTGATCATTAGGCAATTGGTTAGTCTTGATTCGTGAATCTTTTAGTAGTCTTGATTGTGTTTATTGAAAATTCGGGTAGTTTAGTTCATTTCTTGATTCGTGAATCATTGGACAACGAAATGATGCTTTAAAGAATGCAAGGGTTTATAAAGAAAAAAACCAGGAGTCTTTATGACCGAATGATTATAAGAAAAAAGTGTCATGTTGGAGATAAAGTCTTTTTTTATCATTCACATTTGAATCTTTTTCCTAGAAAATTGCACTCTCGTTGGATTAGACCCTTTATTGTTTCTAATATTATTCCTTATGATGTAGTTGAGATTACAAGTTTAGAAACAAATAAAATGCTCAAGGTCAACGAACATCGATTGAAAACTTTCTATGAAGGTTGGACTATAGAACTCACTGTTTCCGTGGAGTTAGCTGAACCAATCAATGACGTATGAGCATGCAATGAGTCAAGCTAATAACATAAAATAAAAGCGCTTCTTGGGAGGCAACCCAACAAAAAAAATTCAGATTTGTTTTTTTTTTTCTTATCTTTTATTTTTTACATTTTACTTTGTATTTGTCATTCTCTTATATTCCTTTTTCTTTTATTTCAACATTATGGACAATGTTGCGTTTAAAGTGTGGGGAATTTGGAGAATTTTGGTTTCCTTCGTTATTTCTATGTCCAAAAAAATATTTATGTTTTTTTCACCTTATGTATTAAGTTTTATCTATTGAACTCCCATTGAATTATGAGTATTATGTACGAGAATTAGTTAAGATAAATGAAAATAAAAATCAAATGAATGAGTATGCATGCAAGTTTTAAAGTTTAATTAGTGTAGGGATTGACTTTGAAAATATATCATGTTAACTTAATAATGTTGTACCAATATAAGTTTTTTAGCCTTCAGCACTTACATTCTTTGATTGTGTATTCCTTTAATTATATATATTTCTAGAACTTGCTTCATATCTCGTTGAGATTACATTCATAGTACATGTGTACATTAAAATGATAAAGGCACTAAGAATTTTAACTACTTGAGCCAAAAAGTCAATTCAAAGTATATTACCTTTAGTAAGCCCTTTTGATCTTGTTCATCTTTTCTTTGCTTTACCCATGTTGTAAGCCTTAACTTTTTATATGTTTTTCTTTTCCCCTAGCTAAGGACTAGTAGAGCATATACTTGTTGATATCTCATGAGATTATGGTTGGAAATTATGTGAAAAAATAATAATTAATGAAAAGAATGGGCAAAGTTGTCAAAGGTAGACCACTCAAAATAAAAAGTTGTTGCATTGTGTTCTAAAAGCTCTATGTTGATAGAGCTTGAAATCAAAAGAAGTTAAGTATTGATGCTTAAAGATGGTGAATTTGTGTGCTGTGATAAGATATCATGTTTGAAAATTTAATTTTGATCTACTTCCTTTGGTTTTAACCTTTTATTTTCCTTTCTTTTACCTCGCCTTAACCTAAGCCCTATTATAACCAAAAAGAAAAACCTTTTAATTCATGCATTGCTTATAATATTTTAGTAATAAAGATGAGATTAAAGAGATTTAAATACATAAGCCCTAAACATGTGAATGTTTGAGTGTATATCAATTAGAGGACCTATCACTTTGACATGACATAGATTTCATTTAACTCCCAACAATTAATTGAGTTTTGAAGATTGCATGTAAATAAATTCATGAAAATTAGCGTTTGTATACTTCTTGATTGTATTCTTGTTTATAATACATGTACTCTTGAACATTAATAGGAGATTAAGATATTAGTCATAGTTATTTTATTTATTACTTACTTACGCTTTGGACTTCCTTAAGTTTGATTTTATCTCCCTTTTCTTGAGAACGAGCAGGAGCTAAATGTGGGGATATTTGATGCAACCATATTATTCGACAGTTTTACCCATATTTACCTAGTATATTGTTCATGTTTATATATAAAATGCCTTGATAATATTTATTTTATGTTTTGTAGGCACTTTCGAATATGAGATTTGAAAAGAAGTAAATTGAAAAAAAAAAATTCAAACCATATTCCAACCCCTGTCGAAAATTGGCAAATTTGACCTTTGATCAATATTTTGTATAGAACTTGAGTTGCAGAGGTTGAAATGAAGTGATTCTAGTGACATTAGAAAGTTAACAACCATACCTTTCTATACATATATGGAAAGAAAAATAAAAAAAATAAAAAAATAAAAATGATGGAAATCACAGCCTTCAAAAGCAAGTCTTGCATTCTGCCAATTTTGACCTTTGTCCATTCTGACTCGAATAACTTGAGTTAGAGAAGTCTATCTGATGCAAACTGAATTGTTTGGGATTCCTAACTCAAATACATATCAACCTACCAAATTTCATTAGAAAATGGAGCTCATATGAGAGATATGTGATTTTTCTAAGACAATCTATAAATTTTACCAGCAGACAAGTTTTGTGAAAAACAAGTCCAACATACTTAAATGTAGATTGTTTACTTTAAAAATGACTATTTTTATATATATATATATATATTTTTAGGAGAATACAAACGGATTGGATGGATGTGAGAATTAAGGTTCCCTATCAAATAAAAAGAAAGAGAGAAAGACAAGGAGGAGGAGGACGGATAGAAGAAGAAAATTCCACCATTTTCTCTTATACATGAAATTATGCTCTCATCTATTATAATCGTTAGTTTTTCAATAAACATGAAAGGCTAAGTTATTGTTTTTTGGTTGAAATAATACAAAAACCTTTGGATTTAAAAAACTATGAGATCTATTATATCTTTTCTTTTCAGTTTATATGATGAGTATGAATATTTTTCTATGTTTATTTCCTATGATTGTTTAGTTTGATTGTTATAGCGGACTCTAATTTATTATTCTAAACCAATCTACTGCTAAATTTGCTATCAAAACCGAAGTTGTGATATTTGAACTTGTGAAGCGACTAAGTTTAATATTTATAGTAAATCCATGTTGTTAATTTTAGGGAAAACATTAAACTAAATGAACAATATATTGTAGACAGTTATGTTGTCTAAGATGTATCAACCTATCTAGTTTTTAAGGCTGTCATTGAATTAAATTACTAATGTGGACACTGTTTTTGTTTAATGGTCAGGGTTAATTAAACTGCAAATTGGTTAACTAACTAATGTTAAGGAAAGATAAATATTCAAAATATAAATTGATGTGTCATTTTAGTGATCAGTTTTGATTTTTGTAGGTGAACGTTTACTTGAGACCAAGATTTTTCTCTTGATAAGTTTTGGATTTATTTAATTTAGCTTTATTGTTTTATTTTGTTTACCATATCATAGTCTAGATAACCTTAAAACCCCCCAACTTTAAATCATCTAGTATAAAGACCTGAATTAGATCTTCCTGTGAGATCGATTTCTTGAATGTTCTATACTATCTTGTTTGTTTAAATTAGGATAATTAATTTATGTGACCACGACATCGCAACAATTAGGCTTGTGATAACAGATGATTCTGAGTAGTCAAGTGTAGATCTGCCACAACAAGATGAGAATCTATCCTAAAGAGGTTACATGGATGGCCTTACAAATATATTTATTGACTAGTCGGACAAGTCTAAACCCAAGAGGAGGTCTGGTCGCGCCAGACCATAATAATAGATCAAAAAGACTATAACTTTTGATCCAATTGTAGGATCGTGCTTAAATTTTTATAGTAGTTTTTGGATGCCTTTTTTCTTAGACAGTCAGATTTTTAGATTTTGAAAATCTTGCCTTAGAGCCCTGGTTTTGGAAATTTTTGTGATTTTTCTTATTATTGTTGGATTTCATGCTTCTTCTTCTTCTTCTTCTTTGTAATTTTAGATTTTTATTTTGTTTCTTAGTTAAGGTAGGGTTTCTAGCTTATTTAAGGCTTTGTAAACTCCTAAAAAGGAGGACTTGGAATTGTTATTCTTGAGAAAATAAAACTTGTGAACTTAGTTCGTTTTTAGTTTATGACGGCAACAAAAACATAGCATATATAATTATTTTAATTCATGAATCAAATATTATGAAAATAAAAATCAACTTTATAAGCAACATATCATCCAAATCCTAATGACATGATGGATGATTAGGAGTGCGAAGTCTCCTCAAGTGAAATGAAAAGGGTTTATGTAATGTAATGTAATTATTGTCGTAGAGGTAGGGATAGAGGGTTTTCTATGATTCATCATCCTTTTATTTTGGATGGAAAATAATTTTTGGAAGTTGTGGAAAATTTTGAAATGTCATATTATTTGCTGATTATATCAAATTTAGTCCTCAAACTTTTGATTGCTATATATATTTTGTTTTGAATATTTTTTTTCTATTTCATCCCTTAAAATTTAATTTTTATACTAACTTTAGTCTTTATTTTTATAATTGTTATTTGTTTTTCCCTTATCATTTTATAATTGAAATTATTTATCTATTAAATTTGATCCTCATTTTTTATTGTTACTTAATTTATTTGAAATAATTTATGAAATGGTAATTATTATTATTTTAATTTCTTCATCTTTCAATTTCTTTATTTTTTTTAGATTTGATCTCTATTATTTTGATTATTATTTATTTTATTTTACATAATTTATGAAATTATATTTTTTTTCAATCTCATTCTCATTCAACTTTTTAATTTGTAAGATTTGTTCCTCATTATTTTAATAAACTTGAAAAAAAAAATTAAAAAGTTATTTTCCAGCTCATTTTTCATGACATAATTAAACACTGGAAAATGATTTCCAACTTATTTTTCATTACACTACCAAACATCAAAAAATAATTCACTTTCCCATAATACACTTTCCAAAAAGAAATTACTTTCCAGCAAACAAAACGAGGGCTAAACTTGGTTTAAGCTTTTAAAATGATTAGGTCTTTCCAGATACAAACTAGATCTTAGGTCTATATTTAGTCTAAAACAAGAAAACTTGTTAACGACCATTTAAAAAGTTTAAATGAAACTTAATGAAATCTCATTATTGCTTTTTTTAAGCTTATTTTAAGTTTAAAAACAAAGTGTTAGGTGCATGTCAATCTCTAAAACTAGAAGACTTGTTGACTTAACCATTTATAAAGCTTAAACAAAATCTAATGAACACTTGAAGAAATCTTGATAAAATCTTGTCGATGTATTTTTGGACTCATTTTAAATTTAAAAACCAGTTATTAGATCTATATTGATCCCTAAAAATAAAAGACACTGATTGCTTAAAAACATGTTTAATCAAAATGTTGCCAAACATTATAAAATCTCGTTGTTTTATCTTTGATATATTTAAGGAAGAAAATACTGAATTGACCAAGCATTCAAGTTCATTAAACATATTATTAGCATAATTTAGAAATTTAAAAAAAAAATAGAACCACAGACTACTTGCTTATGTATCTGGGGCATGTATTATTAGCATAATTTAAGTCATGACTTGTGTACATGAGTTAAAAGAGAAGTGGCACTCTTGCCATACATGACCGAATTAACCAGGTGGTATAAGTTGTGACGTCAGAACTTATTGCTCTTCTCAATAAACAAGATCAATACCCGAAATACATCTAAACCATGTTATGAAAAGAAAAGAAGAAGAAAAAAGCCATAGGATTTTCTTACATTCAAGTGTTGGACTTTATCAAAAAAACATGAAAAGAAATATTTACCAACATGTTTAGACCGCAAGTTTCACACCATTTACTCCAAAAAAAGAAGAAGCTAAATTCATACTTTACATTTCTTAACTTCTTATCTTTAAAACTGAGTTGCATTGAACATGTAGCAAGCAAGAGATACATAAAACAAGACATTTAACTCAAAAAAGGATGTGAACTTACCCAGATGAAATTAATGTTGGTGTTTCTTTCATGGGGATGAAAACTATTGCTCTAAACCTGTTGAGGTTCTATCAATGAAGTGTTGGTCTAGCGGTTAAGGCACTGTTATATCTCTGTAAAGGTGAGAATACAAGTTCGATCTCCAGGAAGCGTACTTATTAAGAGGGGCAGTCACAAATCCCGAACGGGACTAGTCTTATTTTTTAAAAGGATATGAGGATACCCGGGTAAAAACCAAAAAAAAAAACTTGTTGAGGTTGTTGCTACTACAATGTATATTTATTTTTCTTTCCTTTTTTCTTCTGCAGGTCCTCTTGATTGCCCCAAGCAAGCTTTCTTCTGCTAAATCTCCACAACTATTAGTGACACTACTACTGCAACATTTGCTCATTTCTTCTTAATTTCCCTTTTCTATTTTGGTTTCTCTTTTCTTCTTCTTTTTTTAATCCCTCTCTTTCAGTTGATATTCGTGTCCCCTCTCTTCTTTTATCCCCTCTTTCTCCTTTTCTTTGTTTCTTTTTTTACTTTTTACTTTCTTTGCGTTTCTATCTCAGCCTTTCCTTTTTCTTTCTTTTACTGTTTCAGCTTCCTTAAGATACAAGAAACGGAGTGATATAACACACCTTTTAGCAAGGCTTATCTTATCCATCACCATCTATTTCCTCTGGTTTGAAAGAATCAATCGTATATTCAGCTCCAGCTACCACCCACCTCAGGAAGTATGTGCAGACATTATCCAACTCATTCGTCTCCCTTGATAAATATAGACAACAAGTGCCCAGTTCAAGACACCATCCGAGAGATATGGAACCTGCTAGAGAACTAAGAGCTGGTCTTCAAAGTCTTCTCTGCAAGCTCTTTTAGCTTTGCTTCTTATTTAGGTTGCCTTATTATCTGGATAAGGCTTGTTGCTCATTCCAGACACGGTGCCCCTTTTAGTTTCATACTCTTCTTATAGTTTATTTTTCTGTTTTCTTCCCCTGCTTTGTTTCCCCCTTGGGTAAGCCCTAGTCTATTGTATATTCTTTCTTTTTAATACATCTTATCTTTTCCAGAAACAAAAGGCTTGCTTTTCTTTTCTTTTGATCCTGCCCTTTTTTCTTACTCTTTAAGCTCTTTTTATAGGCCTTAAGGAAGGATATAAAGGCTCCTTAAATAATCAATCTTAGCCTTTGATTCCTCTTCAAGAATCTTGTTTGCCATCTCTTATTGTAAATGTCAGCCAAGCTTTTTTGTCCCATCTCTGCAGCTTGGTCATGGTTTGAAGGGTGATTTCTATAGTTTTTGTTGCAGATGGTTTTGATGGAAATAGAAGGCTTTTTTGGCCTGATTTGACAGCTATAAAAGAGGATAAAGGGGTTTTTTTTATTGCGATTACAAAATGGTTGTGGTTGGGTTTCTTGGCATAATGTGCAACATCCTTTTTGTTGTTGTTTTGTCTTAAATCCAAGGTGTGAGGAGTATGTTTTTAAAGTTGTAAACAGATTCTAAAGGTAGTACATTTGGTGTGGAAAAATGTACGAGATTTAGCAAAATGAAAGGGGTTTGAAAGGGTGTTATGGTGGCTATTTTTATTTCTTCTTGAATGAAGGAGAACTTGGTGTGATTTTGGTTTGATCTTGCAGCTACAAAATATGATGAAGGGGCTATGATTTTATGAATTTTGTTTACAACAAAACAAAGGGTGTAAGGCTTCATTTCTTGGCAGGATATGTAGTAAAAAGAAGAGGAAGTAAGGATGCTTTTTTGCATGTTTGTACCAAGTTTGCAGGCGTAAAAATTAGTAGCCAGTACAAGGGTTTAGCTAGTATTGGCATTTCATGCAATGTTGGTAGCAAGAATGAGGTTGAAATGATGTCCTTTTTTGCTCCTTTTGCAGGCAAAAACTTGGAGGTCGATGTGTGTTTGAAGGCTTGTTTGGTCGAGAGAAAGAATGTGAGGGAACAATAGAAGGGTGTATCGTTTTTGTCATAGACGTGAGAGAGAAAAATGTTGTTTGTTTCTTCTAAAATAATCTTCTTCTTCTTTTTTTATATATCTCAACCTTTGTAAACTCGTTAACATGAAAATGATAAACGAAAGGATTAAAAATTGCATCAAGAACACATAGTTTTCTTAGAAATTTTTATATTTTTACCCTTTTAATGTTTTTGAAGATTAATAATAAGGAAAGATCAAAATGGGGTCAAAATCGAGTTACGATTAAAACTCTTGTTAAAATGATAGACAAAAAGGTTAAAATTATCAAAAGGCCTCAAAGTGGTGGAATTGTGTCGAGAACACCTTTTTCTTAGAAATTTTTATATTTTTATTTTTATTTTTAAATTTTAAGAAAATAATAAATCAAAACGGGGCCCAAATCAAGTTGCCATAACAACCCATTAAAATGATAAACAAAAAGATTCGCAAAATGGCTGTGAATTGACCGAACCGCATCAAGAACGCATTTATATTTATGTATTTTTTTATATTTTAAAACAAACTAATCAAAATAAGTAATCAAAACGGGGTCAAAAGGACGAAGAAACGAAGGAAGAATGTATATCTGAAAGTTTAGTTGATTCCCAAAACACGTGGAAGTCACAATTATTTAAGATTACTATGAGTTCTGTGTGAATAACAATGATAAATAATTAGCTTAAAATATACTAAAAATGAGAGATGATGATCATAAAAAAAAAAAATACAACGGAATGATTAAAAATTAAAATTTGTTATTAATTGTCAAAACCTAACTTTTGGGTTTCTTCCAATATTATCTTTTCTTTAAAAAATATAAAAAAGAAGAGATAAAAATACTGGTAACTTGGATCGTAAAATATATGACAAACTTGGATTGTAAAATTAAAAGAAAATTTTTTAATAAGCTAATTTGATTTAAATTATAGGCCCAATCAAGAAGAAGAGATAACAGTTAGATTTTTAATAGGTTAATTTGATTTAAATCATAGATCTAATTAAGGTTGTCAAAAACGTATTTTTGATATAACAAGAAAAATACATTACAAACTCGGATCATAAAATTATAGAGAATTTTTTTGAAAATACTTGCACTAAACATTTTTTGAATTCTTATCAATATCTATATCATATTGTTATCTCATATCAAGCCTATTACTAAAGAAATTTTTTCTACATGCTATGGGTTCAATAATTCAAGTATCTATTTAAATCAGCTTTGTAATCAATTTAAACATAATTATTAGAACTAAATTGTGATCAATACAAACACAACTTTGATAATTTATAAACATATTTTATTTTGAAAACATCATCAATAAATAGTGAATAAAATTATGATTATATCAAATTGTATATCTGCACATTGTAAATATTATATCACTGGCTATTTTACAAGTTAGCATAAATGAATATCAAAATGTTTGATTACTAAGAAAAATCTCCATTTTATTCATTCTAGTTCTAAATTTTTTACCACGGCATAACTGAAAAAATCAATAATATCTAATTGATCCATGGACAGATATGCATGAGACCATGTCATTTTCTTCACCTGGATGATTGCAGGGTCATTGTGCACAGGTATTGCAGTCTGAACAGGTGGAGAAGACTTGACCTGCAAATCCTGTGACCAAATGCACCAAAGAAGAGAAAATAAATGTTAAGCTATTGTAACTCCTTAAATATTCAATATAATCCTACGAAACTCAATGAATGAAGGATGCCTTTATGTTTATGCATGCTGGTATACGGAAAAGCTTTAATATTAACTAGCTGAAACTGACAAAGCATGACATGTCCACAGCAACATTGTCAAGAATTGTAGTGGCAATTAATTTATAATATCATACACCAAACGTTTTTGCCAGAAGAGAGGCAGGCGCTTCACATGCATATAATTCTCTGTACAGGTCAGGCATGGTTGGTGAATTCATTATATAATTCAATCCTAGCACATACTGAACAGATTTAACCCAGAATTTAATGAGGGGTGTAAATTAAAGAGAAAACACAAAAACAAAAAAATTACAAAACCTTACGACTACCAACAGCTAGCAAGGTTTTGCTTGCCCAATAGGTAGCAGAGTGTCAAAAAACTCATCCATGACAAATAAACCTTGTCAGTCTGTGGCTAAAAAGCTCTAACTTGTACTTCTCATGGCAGACCATCAATACAATACTAAAGTGTGTACTTGATTAATGGTCAATCTTATGAACATGGTGCAGGAATGACTATAAACAACAACTTTGAACTTACATACCATACAACAAGATGCAAGAAATATGAGATATTTATTATCTAAGAATATCTTACTCGAATGAAAATTATAGACTCCATTGCTCCTCACTCACAATTACCAATACAATCACGACAGAGTTAAGATTCGGACAACAACACCTTTCAAGTAAAATGAGCTTTTTCTAGTTGTCCAGTTTGATATATTTATTGTCTTCTACAAATTTAAGTTTTGCTTGATGATTTGAAATAGAAAAAATTACATTGCTTTTCTATTTTTACACTCTATATTCTCTCACAATTTACATATCCACAGTCTATAAATTGAGTAATACCTTCTCCTACAAAAATCAATCTCAAGTTTCTAAATAGCCTAAACTAAGAACAGCTTCACAGATCTACAGCAACTATATCAACTTTTAAAATTTTAATTAATTTAAATAAGTTTATTTTTTTACTGGAACAAAGTAGAATTATAAAACGATTAACAAAGGAAAAGATTTGAAAACAAGTAGAATTACTAGAACGAACTCAACAAAGGATCAAACTCAAGCAATTAAAAGTAATTGTCTATGATGATTGGTGACCATCTCTGTGTCACACACTCAAGTAAAGAGAGAAAAGAAGGAGAAAGCAAGGAATGAGACAAACAACAACCAAGGCTAAAAATCCATTTTTAATAAGAAAAATTCAATATAAGCAATTAAGTATTACCTGTTGATAAATAGTGATTCAGTAAAGACTGAAAAGGATGCTGTCAAAGATAAGGAAAAAAAGAAAGTGTTGTTGATAAAGAGTGAAGATTGAAGAGAAAGATGTTGAAGTGTTGATGACGGGAAAAAAAGGAAAGTGTTGCTGATGAAGAGAAAGTCGCCGATCTCATAGTGGCTGGTTAATTGTTGAATCATTTGAGAGCTCGAGACTGAGAGAAAGAGATTATGGTAAATATTGTATGTGGTGTGTACTATAGGTAATGTTGATGTGGAGTGCTGGAAGCCTAAAATATGTATATGATTTTTTTGTTAAAATCATAAAAACAATTTCAAACATGTGATTTCATCCAATTTTACCGATTTTATTTGATTTTATCCATTTTCGAGTTTTTAAAGAGATTTTGCATATTAAGCATGTATTGACTCGTAAAATTGTATGATTTTATTAGTCAACTCCGGAGTTTAATAACCTTAGGCCCAATTATAGGAATAACTAAGATTAAGAATTAATTTTGGACAAAATTAAAAGAATTAATTAAGTGTAAGAACTTAATTGACCTTTTAAGGGGTTAAATTAATTTTATATGGACTTAATTTGTGAAAAAACTAAGTTTGAAAATCTAATTTGAGCTTCTTTGAGAATATTAAAATATTAAAGGATCAAATTTAATAGATAAATAATTTCAAATTTAGAGTTTAAATTCAGTTCAAAATAGAAATATAATCGAAAAAATTTATATGTTAATTAATGATAATATTGAAGAATTTTAAAATCAATATTCAAGTTAAAAGAGGTGCTCGCATTCGGGGGCCAACATTGACGTAACCGGTGACTTAATTAAAAGAAATCAGGAGAAATCCATCAAAATTAAAAGCAAATGGACCATTTCGAAGAAAACACAAAACGGTGCTGTTTTGGCACAACTGTTCACTTTCTTCTTCATCCTTCCAGCAAAGGCTAGTTATGGCTTTACCTTGTAGAGTTATTTAAGACATGTTCTCTCTACCAAATGGGACAAAAAAAAAAAACACCCCCTTCACCACCTGACATTGTATCTCAAGACCAACCTAATAATCGTCGGTTTGGCGCTCCTAAAACCGCAGTCATACTGGTCCAAAGTAATTGACCTGACCAGCTGTCAACAGCAGGGTCTGAATTAGGTACACTTTTGTGCTCTTTCAACAATGGCTAGGATTAATCCCAGAGGTTTTAATGGTTGAGATTTGGCTCCAAATAGAAGCCAGTACATCTCCCTCATCCCCGATGCACGAGGGACGACCCATGCATAAAAAAGAAGAAAAAAAGGAAAAGAGGAAACCAAAAAAGGCCCCTTTTTGCACCAGTTTTTCTCTCGGCCAAGAAAGCTTTGGCCTTCTCCACCGTGCAACATATCATTTACGGCGAACCTCTATTGCTGCATCATATATTTATATTATTCTAGACTTGAAAATATATTTCAAATATATAATTATGATTCAGATCATATATTGTAATTTAAAAAAAAATTGAATTGAAATCTTTCAACCTAGGCAAATATTTCCATGACTTCGTCAGTATTATTCTCCTTAACTTTATATTTCTGAAATGGTTATTCAATCCGGATTTCTAAGTGGTGAGCATTTTAATTCTATATTTTTTAGTTCAAAATCTTGGAGAGGTAAGCGAATTATTTTCTTTATGGTTCAGCAAATGAATGTCTATCACATGACAGACAAACTAACGATGTTGGACATGATGACAAAATCATTCAAGGAACGAAAAATTAAAGTACAAAAGCCATAAAAATATGCATAGTGGTATGATTCATAAATCATTTACCTAATTTCTCTACATGTCCATATTAACGTCTCATTTGGATTCCGTGCCCAGAAGATAATTGTCATGAAAAGATGCGAGTTCCAAAGAGCAAGCATTCCATAAAATTTTACACAAATCCCATGCAGTACATACAAATACCACATTACATGGTCAAAAGGCTGAATACAAAACCAGAAATGCTGAAGACAACAATCCACACCAAGTTTAGAAATGCAAACCCAGTTTGCTTATTTAGACTAATGCCATAATCCACAAACACACTAGTGAAGACCACTTGCATGCCAAAACTGCCATAAGCTTATTTGAGAGCCAGATATGTCACTGGTCTGCTCACCAAAGCCCAATACTCACTGCAGAACTAGACATCCTTGACTCCCAGTAACCATGGCTGAATGGGAGTTTTCATTTATGGCATTCACTTCTTCAAGAGACTGATGTTCAACAATTGCATCCTCAAGCACGTTCTCAGAATCAGTCCCACTGCAATTACCACTGTAGGAAATAGCTTCAAAGATGAGAGCATTCACTTCTTGGAATCTCTCTTCGGAGAGAGACACCTCAGCAAGAAGCCTCCAAGCATTCTCTTCCGATGCCTCCTCATAGTCTTTCTTCCTCTTCAACACCATATGGCCGCTGATTTCCCACACAGCAGGGTTCACTTGGGTATCAAGAAGCTCAGAACTCACTTCCCCTAGAGCTTGCTTCTCAGCATAACACTGTTCATCCATTAGACAATATTAAAGAATTGAAGACAAGTGTAATCTATGCAGTTAATATACCAACAAGCAAAAAGTCAACTCTATGTTGCTCCCATGTTCATTACCTGTGGAAGGACAAAGATGTGGTTTCCGCAATCAGCAATGAGCACATTGTAAGGTATGTTGTTTTCTTGAAGGCAAATGCAGGCATCTGAGACTGTGTTAGATAAATCTTTCAGTGCATTTCCACCCTCAAAGAAGAGACCTCTGACAGGATAATTCACAAGCTCAGAGATTTTCACACCACCATCCAACGTAGTTATCTTCTTGGTGGATGCCTTCTCAATCGGAAATGGCACAGTCAAGTAGTAAGCCTGTTCCATGTAAATTATCAAATTGCCAGCTCATTATGGAATGAACTACCGACCACTTCTAAGGGGTATGATTATTCAAGTCGAAAAGGATATAGCTATTTGGATAGTTACCTGGAAGTGAAGGTGGTTAATGGTTGCAAAAGCACCCAAGCTATTGTAACCCAGTCGGAAGTATGGATCCCCAGCTTCAGATGCCATGTGAAGTGCAAGCAAGAAGCTATCACGATCAATCCTCTGAGGCAAGCAATCCAGGACACGTGGGATTAACAGCACATGCCCATATTCAATAGGGCTCACCTGTTAAATTGACACAGCAAAAGCAATCAACCATCATCTTACTGCTCTACTCAGATACCACTGTCAATCAAAGAAAAACAAAGATGTAAGACAAGAACCAAGGATGTACGTTGATGGCAACCACGCTTGGAGAATTCTCAGCATCAATAGTGGCATCCGGGAAGAACTTGACTTCCCCATCTTCACTCTCTCCAAACTGGAAGAGGATCTCTTCTTGGCCAACTTTAGTGAAGTTAAATTTGTTTCCATCGAAGGGCTGGAGGACCTTATCGACACGGAATTCAGTTGGCCTCTTCTTCAAGTGACGGCCCTCATTCAGCTGAGCGATAAAGCCATTGCGACCCGGTATCACCTAAAGGAACATCACCAAAGATTAGGCAGAAATCTCATATCCAATTATGTAAATACTACCATATTATTATAACAGACTCAGCTTCAAATTGCAACCAAATAATGATAATAAGAGAGAATTAAGACCTTGGTTTCGCAGGTGGTGACATCATAGCGAAAGAGCCCTCTCTGCATACGGTCCTCCCACTACAAATTCAAACAGGTACATAAAGTAAACTTAAAATTGACTACTCAACTGCGAAAAGATATGTAAATAAATAAACATCAATGCAATGGAATATGCTTGAGTTAAGAGTAGGTTAAGTAATAATACCTCCCCGAAAAGGAGCGAATTGAGGAAGGCAACTGGAGGCTCACTCTTGTCATGTTCAAACACATCCTTCTGCTCTGTGTTAATCCTGTCCACTTTCTTGAAAGTATATAAAGGTAGGCGTGCGCCTATCCATGCAGCAAATGTTTAAGAAACATAAATCAAAAACCAAACGAGGTTTCAATTAAAGATCTTCAAATAAAATGAAAATACCTTGAAGGCAACAATTTTGAAGGCAATTGCGGCCGCAACCCCCTCCGCGGCGAGAACCCTCCTCACCTTCCTCTTTCTGGTAGTTGGAAAGAACAGTAGGAACCCTTTTGATCCTTAGCATCATCTTGTTCGTTTGTTCGAGATCTAATGCTTTACTTATTGATTTTACAAAATTCGAATGATTTTATTTTCTATTTTAGATGTGATAGGTAGTATAATAACAGTAATAATACTAAGCTACAACTAACTTAAAAGAAGAAACCGCCACCAGCAAGAAAGAGGAGATCAGAAGGGCTGCCGCCTTCGGAGGGCAGAGCGCCTCGTCCACCGTGCGGCGAAGGGTTGCTGCTCTCGATTAAACAACCCTTACGTCGTACAGCCCGGACATGAATTAGAGGCCGAGTTACTCCGTGTATAGCCGTGATGTCTACAACTCGTCTACCCTGGGTTTTTAACCCCTATTCTTGAACTCTAGAGAATTTTTATAGATACCCGGGGGGTAAAAAAAACCCACTTTGGTGCTGCTGAAATGAAAAATGAAATTTTATTACTATTAGAGGAGAGGAGAGGAGAGGAGAGGAGAGGAGGATATGCGAATTTGGTTTTCGGATGTGAGAGAAGTGGAGGAGATGGGATGTTATATAGATAAGAGGGAAAGTAGGAGCTAGTGGCTCTGGCGAGGTGAGGTGAGGTGAGGTTCGGGAACCTAGGCTGGTTTGTTTGGGTTGGTGCTACTGCGAGACTTGTTGGAAAGAGGTGGTGTTTTGTTTCGTGGTACGCCCAATTGGGTTGGTCGGAGTGGGGACCACGCAGTCGTACGAAAAACCAATAAAAATAGCAAGACAGCAGCGGGCCACGCAATTTCTCGCCCCCCTTCCCCCGTCTCTTTCTTCTTATTGATTTCTTGACGCATCTTGCTAATGCTAACTAACCCTCTCAATCCCAATTAGTTTGGAAAGCAAAAGCAGAAGGAAGGAGAAGTACAATTATTCGAAGGTAATGTTAAAAAATAAATTAATCAATGTAGATTATAACAATAATTCTCTTGTTTTATCCTTCAAATTTTTTTATATAATTTATTATTTTTTTATTTTATTTTATCCTTCTATATTGCATTAATTAATATAAATAAATTTAAATATCTATTTTGTATTACTTTTTATTACATTATCACAATCTAAATAAATAAAAACTTATCCATATTAAGTTGCTCTTTATTTTATAGAAAAGAATTTGACTTAATTAATTGCAAAAAAAATTTTAAAAATAAAAAGATCAAAATTAAAAGTAAGGTGAAAAATCAACCCTTTATTTAAAAATTATATTTTTTTTTGTCTTTTTTTGGATATTAAATTTTTTTTTTTTCAATTTTATCCTTTTACAATACGTTGATTGATGATTCAGGTTAGTGATTTGCTTCATTTTTTTTTGTTAAGTTATTGCAGTCTAAAAAAAAACCTCAACATGAGGTTGTTTCTCAATTTTACATAAAAAAATTAAGTTTTTTTTGTTTGTGAAAAAATAAAAAGTGTAGAGAAACCATCATGGACCATGTCTTGAGTCATTATAGATTGCGACAACAATTCTTTTTTCTTTATCCTTCAATTTTTTTTATCTAGTTAAAAAATATTTTTCAAGTTTATACTTCTACATTGCGTTGATCAATGATTGGGTTTGATTATTTATTTTTTGTTTTGTTTTTAGCTATCATGGTCTCAATTAAAAAAAAAACCATCTTAGCATTGAGTTAGCAAAAAAATAATTTGATTTAATTTTCTATGATTGAATAAAAATGAAGGGCAAAATTGAAAGTAAGGTGAAATGTCAGCATTGTATTTTTAAAAAAAGTTCTTTCTTGGCCCTTTTTTTTTCTCTAGCCATCAAACATTTTTTTTTTATTTTATCCTTTCATATTACGTTGATTGGTGATTAAGCTTGATGATTTGCTTCATATTACTTTTTATCGAGTTATTACAATCTAAAAAAAACAATTAACATTGGGTTGGTTCTTGATTTTGCAAAAATATATTCAATTTTGTTGTTGGCAAATAATTAAAGAGTGTGGAGGAACCATGTGGACTATGTCTTATATCATTATGGATTTCAACAACGATTCTTTTTTTCTATCCTTCAATTTTATTATTTAGTTATCAATTTCTTTTTCAATTTTATCCTTTCGTATTGCATTGATATATGATTAGGTTTGATTATTTGTTTTGTGGTTTTTTTTTGGGTTATCCCAGTCTTTGAAAAAAATTATCTCAGCATTAAGTAGTTCTTGCTTTTGCAAAAAAAGATTTTGATTTAATTGTTTGTGAAAAATTAAAAAAGAAGGGATCATAATTGAAAGTAAGGTGAAATGCCAACAATTAGTTTTTTTTAAGAAAAATCTTTTTTGGTCCTTTTTTTTCTCAAGCCATCAATTTTTTTTTCAATTTCATCATTTCACATTGCGTTGATTGGTTATTAAGTTTGATCATATGCTTTATATTTCTTTTTGTTGGGTTATTGTAATATAAAGAAAAATATCATGACATTGGATTCGTTTGTTGTTTGTGAAAAATTAAATAGTGTGGAGAAATCATTGTGGATTGTGTCTTAAATAACTATGGATTGCAACAACAATCCTCTTTTATTTATCCTTTAATTTTTTTATATGGTTATCAATTTTATTTTATTTTTTTTATCTTTTCACATTGCATTGATTAGTGATTGGGTTTGATTATTTGTTTGTGTTGCTTTCTTTTGGATAATCATGATTTCAAAAAAAAAATTCTCAGCAATGAGTTGTACTTAATTTTGCAAAAAGGATTTTGATTTAATTGTTTGTGAAAAAATAAAAATGAAGGGACCAAAATTGAAAGTAAGGTGAAATGTCAACACTTTATTTTTAAAACATATGTTTGTTGGTCCATTTTTTTTCCTAGCCATCGAGCATTTTGTTTTTCATTTTCATCCTTTTGTATTGCATTAATTGGTGATACAACATGATGATTTGTTGCATATTGTTTTTTGTAGGATTATCTTGGTCTCGAAACAAGCCCCTATAATGGTTTGATTCTCAATTTTACAAAAACAAATATCAATTTTGTTATTTGTGAAAAATTAAAAATAAGAAAACTAAAATTAAAAGTCTGATAAAATAGCAATATTTTTATAAAAAGAAAAATTGTTGTCAACCTTTTTTTTGGAAATTTAGCCTTAATATTTCATCAAATTTCTTTTTTGACCTCTTTAGTTTGAAAATTATACAATTTAATCCAAAACTTTATTTTATTCTCATTCTAGTACTTGATTTTGAAAGAAAAGAGATAAAGTCATGAAAAAATGGTGAATGGGAGAAAAATATAGGTTATTCAAATTTCATTGATGAAAACAACCAAATTTAATGTCAAAGCGTTACTCTTGCTGAAATTAGTGTTACTAGGGTATTTTGAGCTTTTGTGTTGTGGAAAAAAGTAGATCGAGGTTAAGGGAGATTTTTTTTCATTTTAATTTTATGACGATTAGGGGGGGTTAAGTTAAGGAATTGATTATTTGGGTTATAAGGGGTTTTTTTAATGTGTTTTTAGGTAAAACTATATTGAAATTTGGGTTTTTAGGTCAAAAATTCCCCAGTCCAATTTTTTAGCCACCTCTCTAATGTGCAAAAACTAAGGATATAAATGGCACGTCATCTATTACTTTTTTAAAATAATTCGTTGAACAATGCACGATGCACAATATGGATAAAAAATTAATAAGGTCCAGACACTCAGGCATTAGCTTTTTTATGGCCCGTATGTGTTGGGATGTGTTTGCTAGTTTTTTTTATATTTAATTCCTTAAAAATCAAATAATTTAAAATATATTGTGTATTTTTTAAAAAAAAATCTTAGATTAATTAAGAATGTATTTTAGATATTATTCATTAAATTTTATTTAATTTTTACTTGGCTCTGAATAACATTATACAAATATTTTTATAATATTAGCAAGCATTCGTTTTATATAATCTATCATAATAATTTTTTTAATTTAATTTGGTTGATTTACTAGTATCACTTATTTTTGTTGTCATAACCTAATTTTGGATTCCCCTAAAATTATCCTTTTCATATACAAAAAAAGTTGAAAAAAGAAGAAGAAGAAAGACAAGCGATTTGGTTGGCAAGAACAAGTTGATTAGGGATCTAAATACATAAATGAGGGATGAAAAGATCAAATTGGATCTTTGACAATATTGAAAACTCAATTGCACCCATAAAGGACTTAAATGTAAAAGGCAATGCAAATGCAAGGTTAACTTAAATGAATATTGAAAGGATTTGCATAAAAATTAAGGTCGAGGACTTAATTAGTTTTTTAAGAGGCTGATTTAATTTAATCATGGGTCTAATTAAAGGTTTAATTAAGTTTATAAATTACTTTAGGCCAAAATTAAAATAATTAATTAAGTGCAATGATTTAATTACATTTTTAATGGGTCAACTTAATTTAATTAAGGATTTAATTGATGAAAAATTAAGTTTAAAAGCTTAAGAAGATTGGAATTTTAGATGACCGAATTTAATTTTTAAAACCTTAATTGGTTGAAATTGCAAGAAAAATAAAATTTAGAAGTCAATTAAGGGTTAATTTAAAGAATTTCAAAACCAAGAAGCAAAGAGTAAAGGGCGTGTATGTTCAGGAATTGAAATGAATAAAAATCGAGGGTCAATTTGAAAGAAATTAAAAGTTTGATGGTTGATAGGGGTTAAATTAAACAAATTAAAAACCAATAATCAATTAAAAAACAAGTGACATGTGAATGAACATGGCATCTCTGATCACCTCATGGGCTCCAACCATCACTATTTAATAGAAAAGATTCTCCTTTACAAGTTTATGTTGCCATTTTCTGATGTTTATGCCCCTATATGTCACGTGGAAACCTTTAATTTCTTGTCCAAAGACAACATTATCTGATTTAATAAAATTTGACAATGTTACACCTAACTTTGGATCAATGATCCAGCCACATGCCACCAAATCAAGTATGGTTTGATTCTAGTTTAAGAATAACACCTGTTTTACAAGATCTATGACTTTGTTGGTTTCAATGACCTCTCATTTTCTATTAAAAAGTCTTTTGATAGAAAGACAATGAAATCTTGAGTTCAAGATTGGAAATAGAAATACTAAAAGATCTGAAGCTTGTGGTGCATCATTTGAAGTCATTTGTTAGTTTAAAATCCATGATTTTCATTTTGAAAATTTTAAGCATGTTTTGAATATAGCTTGCATATGCCCCATATTGTTTAACTGCCTTAATTTTACTTGTTAGAATATGATAATGGAATGATATATGATCATGCATAATGTTGTTTTACATGTTTAAATGTTTAGTTAATCATTTTTTAAATCATGACAAGATATGTTAAGTATTGAAGTTTATGCGGTTTAGGTTGTTTTAAGGTAGCTTGTTGGGTTTGTTGAAGATGTAAGCATGTTATTTGAGCTTCAGGACAATGAAATTAATCAATGTTTATACACAAGAAGATGTATTTTTGGCTTGTTGTCAGTATATGGTTTTACTTGCTATTTTACCATTGATTTTTTATTTCTTGTTATTTTGATGGTTCAAGCAAGTTGTGTTGAGCATGCTTAAGCTTTAAATGCTAGGTTAAGGTTGTTTTTTGGACTTTTGTGTTTTTTTTTTCTAGGTTTAAGGTATTTCTGAGTTTTCTAGGTTTCCAAGTTGATATTTATCTGTTGAACATTGCTTTAGGTTCTTGTGTTCCATGTCTTTTTGGTCAATTGATGGTTCTTATACATGTGTATAGTCTTGTTGATCATCAATCTAGGGTCTTAAAGGTTTAAAAACACTATAATTATAGCTTTTAATCTTCGATTCTATCATTTTATTTTTTGCATAAAATCAATTAATCGTGATGATCAGGTGTTTTTTGTGATAATCCAACCCCAAAGTTTTGATTAAATGATGTTTCACATGTTTCTATACCTTTAATTTGATGTAATCTAGTCTAAAATCAAATCTACACTTCCAAGTTTCATCATTGTGTTTTTCATGTTCTTAGTAAGACCCAAGCAAAAAGCCTGATTTGATTTTCACCTCTTCATTTCTGGTGTTAGGTCATGTTTTTGGGCTTGGGTCTTAGGTCAGGAAGCCTCGCCACGTGGGTGGGCTAAGTCTATTTTTAATAAGGTAGTGTTTGGGTGGTTTAAAGTATTAAAAAGAAAAGGTGCAATATTTTATCCTTAGAGGATGTTTGGCAAACATGATCTTAAAACATTTTTTAAGTTGTTGATTTTTAGGTTAGAGCTTGTTTAGAAAACACATCCTGTTGATTTTCCAATAACGTGTTTTTTTTTTTTTGTGTGCTTTTTCCAAACAAACTCTAAATAATCTCTGAAAAATTTTAAGGACCATTTAAAAATTATATGTGGATCCCTTGTATTTTTTTCCGACTATTTCGTTTAATATTTAGTTTGTAGACTTACACTATAAGATACTGACTCGGTAAATATACTTGTTTTTCTTCAAGTTTTGGGAAAACTACAAAAGAATTAAAAAAAAAATCCCTTATTTAAAAGAATATAAAAATATGTTTTTATTTGCGCGCATATTACCAAGTTCTAAAAATCTTCATACATATTTATATATATAAAAAATTGTATTTTTATCATACTTTGAAAAATAAAATAAAAATCAAGTTTTGGATTAACAAGTTTGTAACATAACATGGTTGTAAAAAATCTGTTAGGATTTGGCCAAAATCTCAAAAACACCATAAAAACTATTTTGTTTAAGTTTAGGATATGTATTTTACATAATTTTTGGGCTACATAAAGGTTAGGTTTTAGCCTAATAAGATAAGAACCTTCATATTGATGAGGACCTTTTTTAAAACTTATAAAGACCAACAAATAGAAACATAATTTAGAAAAAACAATAAATCAATAATACAGTTTACCATAGGTAAGGTGTACTAGGGGTAAAGCATCTTCCTTGTGCACTATTAGTTCCCTTACTCGGACTCTCACAAACCATTAGGTTTTCTAGTAATCATAATACTAGGTGATGATTTTTGAACCCTTCAAATCATATTTTTATGATTTATCCCGACACATCCAAAATCCTTTTTCAATCTAGGGGCTAGATCTGACATTCAATGTCATGTATGCCATGACATTTGTTATCATATTATTAAATAAAAAATAGTTTTGGAAAAACATACTTATTAAACTCGGTCAGGTCTATGACCCGAGTCATAGGTTTGACAGGTTGACCAAGATCGATTAATCCAAATATCCATGTCTCAATATTTATAAAACAAATGTTGTTTGAAATTTATTTTTAGTCAAACAATGTTTTTTTTTTCAATTTTTTGCATTGCCTTTTAACCTTGCAAGTCAATCGAGTCACATCAAGTTAACCTCTACATAGTTTAATTTGAAAACCAGGCCAGGTAAAGATTTAAGTTGGAAGGTTTCAATTTAATCGGCTGAGTTGAGTTTAATGGCACTTCAAAAGAGTTTTACATGCAGACGCACAAGCATTGTATTGTTAGTCTTATATTTTTTCAATACACTCTTATAAAATTTATTAGGATTTTATTTTTTAGAATTAAAACCTTTTTTTAGAATAATGATAGAATGTTGTCTAATATTCTAGTGAAAAATGAGACAAAGGGGTTTTAGTTTGAGATGTATCTTTTATATTCTTATTTTAATTCATCCTGGTCTTTTTTATGCTTTTTAAATATTTTTGGTTTTTATTAAATAAATCACACAAGAAAAATGTTATATTTTTTGTTTTTATTAAAGATATTAATAAGAAAATAAAAATATTTACTAGCAAGTTATTTTGTTTAAATGGAATTTAAATTATTATTTTTCTTTTAAAAAATATTAGAGTCATATAATTAAGTTAGAAAAATTAAAGGGCCCTCTATAGCACATAATTAAATATGTTTATTTATGCTTGTTTCTCAACTTCACAACTTATTTTTTAGTTAATGCTAAGATATTTTTTAGCATTTATTCTCGCATATGAATCTCATTCTATTTTATTAAATGCACAGCTTGGATTTTAAATTAATGATTAAGAATTTTTTTATTGCTAGAAAACATTAGCAACGCCTAAAAAAATTTTTATATTAAAAAAAATTGGTCTGGCCACTCGGATATAGCATGGACTAGTATTTAGTTATATATTTAATAATCTTAAATATTTTTTACCCAAAACCCGACATAGATGAATTTTCCCAAGATTTTTATGAAGGAATTGAAGAACATCAACCTTATCTCCTGGGTCCATTGTCATAGTTCCAGCAGCTTTAAAGGAGGACTTTTCTTATTATCAAAATGCTCTTATTAATTGCTTGTGAATCATTTTCTGTAATTTATTGTATTGTCAATACACTCATAAAATCTTTCTAAACTTCGATTTATCTTAAACTTAAAATTAAGATTGAAAAATATATTAGGAGATTCATTGTAAAATTCCAGTGCAATCTAAGGATTGAATTGAGAATTATACTTAATATTATAAAACTGGATACTAAAAAAAATTTATGCTAAAATCCAAATTTATGTATTGTTTCATATACTTAAATCAAGATTTTCAAACTAGTTAATTGGAGATATTCATCCATTTTCATAATAAAAATGTTTCCCTCATATTTTCTTTATTTTTTGGTTAAAAATTGTGCAAATTATACGCAATGTTTATATTGGTGGTTATCATTATTTACATGTAAAACATACATTAAACTTTTTTAGAATTCCCTTATATTTTCATAAATATTCTCACCCAAAATTTAAAAAACAAATCTTCTTTTAAAATAATTATTTTATTTGATTGGGAAGTTTACATGATTTATCACTAGTTAACATTTCACATACAAATTTTATTACTTTATCTTATTCAAAATTTAAGTTAATTTACTAAGGATTTTTATCCCAAATTATAACAATTTTCCCTTTTAATCTACCATTTTTCAATTCAAGATAATTGTATTTATCATTGATTTATTAATTTTTAGGTGAGGTTTACAAAGAGTATTAATGACAATGCCTACATAGTGGATCTACCAAGTGAATATAGTGTTAATGGTATATATTCAATATTTTTTATCTCTCTTTATTTGATGTGGATGATGATTTGAGGGTAAATCTTTTTTGAAGAGAGAGGAAATGATGTGATGCAAGCAACACTAAGAGTTCCATTAGAGGTCCCAGTTGATCCAATGACAAGATTTAGAGTTAAAAGGTTTAAAAAAGTTTCCAATGGACTTCTTCAAAACATAGGGTTAAGATGGACTTCAAGAATATATTAAATAATGAAGACCAAACCTTGATTAATTTAATTCATGTTCAAGAAGGACTTATTAGTAGGCATTTAGACATTACAAAAATATTAGAATAAAAATATTCAAATTTGTAATTTTGACATTTCTTTGTTATCTTGGTCATAACTAGATCTACAAAAGGAGATATAATTTGATTCTAGATGCTTTGGAAATTAAATATGCGTATCTTTCCAGTGATATTTAGTATGCTTTCTAATTCATTAATACGAGAAAGAACCATGCATTTGAAATTGAGTTTTGATTCTACTAGCATATTACAAAATGACTTTAGTCTTATTTAAATTAATTGAATAATTTTTTTATTATTTATCTTTTAATTATTACTAGGTATTTTAAAAATATTAAGGCCTTTATTTAAACTTTGGTTCATTGAATTATTATTATTTATTAAGCTTATTCATATCCACTAAGTATATCCTATTAGACTTAGTATTTTTTCTAGTATAAATATTTTTTTGTAGAAACTTTTTGAGGTTAGAATATTTTTAATTAAGAAATTGATATTATTGATATTTTTTGTGATTTTATTGTGATTTTATACTACCCATTCGAATCTCTTTATAGATATAGGACGAGTGTGATCATTATATATAACTTTGATATTTTAAAATAGATTTTTATTAAGTTAAATTGTAAATAATTAAAATTTAATTTTAACGTATCTCAAAAAGTATCTACATCATTTAATGATTGTTTTCTATTCTTTTCTACAATTTACACTAGCAAGCAACATCAAAAAAATCCATTATGGTATATACTCCTTATTCTCCTGATACACTTTGTTAGCATATTGTTCACAGCATTATGGTATATACTCTTTATTCTCCTGATACACTTTGTTAGCATATTGTTCACAGCACATCTGCAATATATATTGATCACCGAATTCACACGAGATAATCCTTCCTCATTTTTAAATTCTCCTTCGTTTCTCTGACTGTTTGAATCTGAGAAGGTAAAGTATTATTTATGAAAACTTGATCCAAGTACCCTCACAAGCACAGATCTGAGAGTTCTCATAATTATAAGAAACAAAGTGAAGGCAAGTAATCCAGAAAAAGAAAGAGTCATTGGCACATAAAGTCGACTGGGATAAATTCAAATTTAACACAGAAGATGATTGATGTCATTGGCTGCATAGGGTTATTCTTCACCCTCAATTTACCTCTTCTTCTCCCCCCCTCTCAGGAATAGTAAATAAAAGAAGAAGCTTCCCATGGCCGCTTCACACAGCTTGTTGCCCAGGAGCAGTTTCATGGGGCACTGATAAGCACGCAAAAGTCCACTATGGGAAATTTCGTCAGTAAATGACAATTGCAATGTGGTCAAGTCGAAGAAATATATCTCTGGATGGAGAGGCTTCGGCCAAGTCCAAACGGTCCCAGCCAATGGCAACCAATGGCCCTGCAAAGTTCGAGCGTCTCTATCTTGTCAACAGTTCGTTCAGCACTCTCTCGTGATATGTGAACCACAAGGGTCCGGGTCCCAGCCCCAGCTCATCAACATCACGACAACTTTTTCAAGCAAAATGAAAATCCAGTCTGCGTTCCCATTGAGTTACAGTAAGCGTCGCTTCTTTCTCCAACCATTCCATACCTTGCAGGCTCCAGCATATTTATCGTTAGCATTTGGGTTGATGTGCTTTTAACGCTCTAAAGGAGGTACAATGATGCGCAAGGAATGACATGAGACAAAATTAAATTTTATTTTTTTAAAAAAAAAAACCTCCTTATTAAAATAATTTTGAAAAAAAAAAAAAACTTAACTTACAGACACAAATTTAAGACTTACATTGTTTTAATCTTTCTCGATTATGAAAAACTAACAAGCACTATCGGTATTTAAGAAAAAAATTAGTGGTAAAAAACCAAACAAATTACACTTTCATATGTAACTTCTGTACCTGTATCCCAAGTTCTATTTATATATGAAAAAACGTAGCTGATTTCCTTGTCCAATTTGATTTATAAGTATTATTTGTTTGGGATTCCAGTCAAATCAAAAGTTGATCAAAATGTTTTTTTAAAACTTATTTAAAATTATTTTTTATATATTTTTTTGATATTTTAATGTGTTGGTGTTAAAAATAATTTTTTTAAAAAAATAAAAAATATTATTTTAATATATTTTTAAAAAATAAACTTTAAAAAATAATTATCATCCTATTATTAAATATGAGGTGCTATTTATTGGCTATGTGTGGTGTAGTGAAGCCACACAAGCTCACAATACATACATACCATGGGACGTGTCTCATGGTAGAAAGGCTCATTCTAAAATAATTATTTTTTATTAAAAATATATTTTTTAAAAAACATATTTTTAATATTAAAACATTTAAACAATTTAAATACATAAAAATATATTAATTTTAAAAAATTAAAAAATAATTTTAAAATATAAAAACAAACCGATAAATTCTGTGCACAGCTATAAAACGTGGGGTTGTTAGTCGGCTCTTGGATAAATGGAGGCAAATATAATATATTATTAGTCTTTATTTAATATGAATGAAATTTAGAAAGACACATACTGGAGAAGCAGACAAAACACAAAAGACTTGAAAAGCTATATAGATTCCGAATCTGGAGAGATCATTCTCATTCTCCATGCAACTGATAAACGTGGTTTATTCTCTTCCAAGTTACCATTATCCTGTTTCTTTTTGCATTTGTTTTTATTTTAAAAGTATTTTTTAAATATTAACATAACAATAATTTTTTAATAAGAATAAAAATATATTATTTTAATATATTTCTAATTTTTTTTAAAAAAAAATCACTACTACAATCTTAAATATCTATTAATTTATTTAATTTTTCAAACACCACTGCTTTACTTAAGCCCCATTTGTTTGGTGAAAAATGATTTTTTAGAAATTATTTTTCAAACTTTCATGTGTTTATCATTAAAAAAATTGATCAACAGAAAACACTTTTCAATTAAAGAAAAATTTGGCTTAGTTTTTAGAAAAATATTTTCCTTTTATTTTGAGCGGAAAACACTTTCTGAAAATGGCTAAAAATTTAGAAATATCATTTTATTTAGTAATTATATCCAATTTAATCCTCAAACTTTTGATTGCTATATATATTTTGTTTTGAATATTTGTTTTTCAATTTCATCTCTTGAAACTTAATTTTTATAATTGTTATTTGTTTTTCCCTTATCATTTTTTAATTGAAATTTTTTATCTATTAAATTTGATACTTATTCTTTTGATTGTTACTTA
The DNA here is from genome assembly GCA_018804465.1 of Populus tomentosa. NCBI lineage: Eukaryota > Viridiplantae > Streptophyta > Magnoliopsida > Malpighiales > Salicaceae > Populus > Populus tomentosa. The sequence goes on along the minus strand of CM031989.1, from coordinate 8,895,062 downwards.
TTTTATTTAATATAATTAATGAAATGATAATTATTATTATTTTAATTTCTTTATCTTTTAATTTTTTTTATTTGTTAGATTTAATCTTTATTATTTTGATTATTAATTATTTTATTTGAGATAATTTATGAAATTATATTTTTCTAATTTCAATCTCATTCAACTTTTAATTTGTAAGATTTGTTTCTTATTATTTTAATAAACTTGAAAAAAAATAAAACATTAATAAGTTATTTTTCAGCTCATCTATGACATAACTAAATGCCGGAAAGTGTTTTCCAACTTATTTTTTATTACACTATCAAATATTGAAAAATAATTCACTTTCTTGAAATTTATTTTCTTAAAATTCACTCTAAAAAAACTATTTTCCAGTAAATAAATAAGGTTTTATATACAATCGCTTGTCCACCCCATTGGATGAGAATCTTTCCATCTCATCCATTCAATAAAATAACGTTTTAGATCTGACCAGCTGTGTTGCTTGCTTTTTTTTCTCCCTTAACATAGTGTTTGGTAAATTATATGGGGATAAAAAAGGACAGATAATAAATATACTTTGTTATATAGATACAACACACCAGCTTCTTTTTCAATCGTGCACTAGATACATAACACATGTCATAACATCACATCATTTAATAAAGAAATTATAAGCTTGATCATATAAATACATCCAATCAATAGACCACGATGACGAGGAGGATTAGCTTTTTTCCGGGATACCAAGTACACGATTCTTCAACACCAGATATATTTCCTTGTACCTTTCATATATCTTTTTATCTATTATTTTATATATATATATATATATATATATATATATATATATATACACACATACAAGTATTAACTTAAATATCAAAGCATTTTATATCCCAATAAAAAATCATTTTTATGAGAACCACTCGTTAGCTTGTTACACTTCAATTTGAAGCAATAATTAGAATTGAACAATTAATACAAATTAATTATTGTCCTATAATTGGGATAATTAGGAGTACATTTTAACTCAATATATGAATTTAGTCACAACTTTTTTAGATTTCATTACCTAATGCTTTTGATTTTTTATTTCCTTACATTGATTACTATTTTCATATATAAAATTCAAAATTATTAAAAATATTCTATTGATTTAGCAATTTATTGATTGTTTTTACGTAATATATTAGTTTTATCATCTAATTTATTCACTTTATTGTGCAAAGTTCTTATTGAATTACTTAAATTCTAATTTATTCACTTTATTGTGCAAAGTTCTTATTGAATTACTTAAATTCTAATTTATTCACTTTATTGTGCAAAGCTCTTATTGAATTACTTAATGGTGGGGACACCAGGCCCACGCCACAGATTACACGAGTATATGGACGGAGACGACGTAGGATGGCCCAGCCTGTCACGCTTTGGTTGGGAGACTAAGCCCATTGGGCCTATCTCATTGTTGTTTTTTATTTATTTAGCCCATTTGGGCCGGCTCATTGTAATTTTATTTATTTAGCCCATTTGGGCTTGCTCATTGTTATTTTTATTATTTATGTTAAACAGTTTGGTTTGATGGGCCGAGCCCAATAGCAGGATGTTCTAGGTTGAGACTATTTATATGCTCTTTTGTCATTTGGGAAGGGACTTTTGAATGAATGAAAAAATGCAGATTTGCACATCTCCAACCCCTCTCCTCCTCTTCTTTAGCTTCTTTCTTCTTTAAAGCTTCTTTCTTTTCTTACTTTAATTCTTTTACTTATTGTTCCGCGTCAAATTTGGTATCAGAGCACGGCTTTTAATTGTTCTTACAATTAATCGATCTATGTGTTTGTTACAACAAATCTGAAAAAAAAAAAAAAAAAAAAAATTACTGTTCATCGAAAAAAAAAAATTTACTGTTCATCCGCGACTGTAATCAGGTTTCCAGCAGCGGTGCCCCTGCCATCTGCGACGTCTCAGCCAGTCACAGAGGCACCCCTGCCATCAGCGGCGCCTCCACCCGTCACAGCGTCAGACCCACCACCGAGAAGACCTGCAAATCAGTCCACCGATCCACGCCAAGTTGCTACCTCCGACACAGACCAGCGGCAACCACCAGACTGACACCGCAGGAGACATCAGTGGATCTCCGGCCTCGGCAACACAAAACCACCCACAACAACCCACAGCGCCGCCCTTGTCTTCGGGTCCAAACCATCAGTCACAACCATCGGTATACCTGCACATCAATCCCACAGAGCGATCGGCCATTCAACATCAGCGCCGGTTACAGCCAACGATCAAAAGGACACGCCGATTCACTGCCTTCAACAACCCGCAGCGGCGCGGCCACAACAGTTCCTTGTCTTCGGTTCCAAACCAACAGCCGCAACCACCACAGACACCACCGCCTCTTCCCTTGCAACGCCAGACCCATCAGAACCGGCAGGCTTCGTGCGCCGCCGCCGACAGCAGCAACAATAAGTCACAGAAGCCAGCGGCAACAGGTCGCAGAAGCTAAGGAAGAAAGGAACAAACACTGGATTTTAATTAACCTAGACACGTCACCTGCCACGTCACAAGCCTCATCAGTGTTGACTGCCACGTCACCGGCCACGTCAGCGTTGACTGCCACGTCACCTGCCTCGTCAGCGTTGACTGCCACGTAACCCTTCACTGCCACATCATACGGTCAGAACTTTTTACCTGTTGAAAATCATCATTCTGGTATGTTTTACACTTGTTAATCAGTTAGCATTAATATTATTCCTTGTGCTTACCCATAACTAGATTACATAGCCCACTTTTAAATTAAATTACTTTAATTTTGAGTCATTGAATATCTGATCCTCTTAGTTAATTGTGGAGCTTGGTTAAATTAGTGGGAAAACTGAAACATTGTGTTTGGATTACTTATGTGCATTTAGAGGACTTACGCTGCTTGGTTGCACTTTTCCTGGTTTAATCTATCATTACTTAGTTTCAAAAAAAAAAAAAAAAATATTTTTCTTTATTTATTTTATTATTATTAGCTATAATTTTATTTTGCGTTTTACTTGCAAGTGTTATTTTGTGATCACAATCTCAGGATTAGTTTTGCATGCATTTACGTAGTGGTCGTCTAGTAAACAATCCAGAAGTCATCGCTACAATGGACCCGAACTCCAGTAATGTTCTTAGAGATATTCAAGAACAATTACAACTTATGCGAACGGAAATGAGCAACATGTCTAATCAAATGAACAATCTTTCTGGGAGAATGGAGTCCATAGAAACTTTGCAAGTAAGACAATCTAGTGAGAGTGAACATTCAACTGACAACCCTAGAAATCCTCAAAGACCAGTTCCTCGTAGGAACCGACATCATAACCAACGCCAGGGTCACAATGACTTTGATGACCCTAATGATAGTGAGCATTCCAATGACTACCATCAAAGACCAGTTCACCCTAGGAACCGTCAGTACAACCGCAATCAGGGCCATCACGAATATGATGACGCTGACGAGCGAGTCATGAGGCATGTTAAGGTAGAAGCCCCAACTTTTGAGGGTCAACTTGACCCATGGGTTTTTGATAGATGGATCCGTGACATGGATCAATTCTTTGGCTGGTATAATCTATCTGAGAATAGAAGGGTAAGATTTGCAAAGATGAAACTTGGTGGTACCGCTCGACTCTATTGGGAAAGTGTAGAAGAGTCTTTGATTAGGAGGGGTCAACCCCCTATCACTGATTGGGTTGAAATGAAGACTAAGTTAGAAGAGAAGTACTTGCCTCGTTCTTATAGAGGAAATCTTTTGGACCAGTGGAATAACCTGAGACAAGGAGGCAAGTCTGCCAATGAATATGTGGCACAATTTGATGAGTATAGGATGAGGTGTGCAGTTAGGGAGGATGAAATGATGACCCTAAGTAGATTTCGAAAAGGCTTAAACGATGACCTTAGAAGAGAGGTTGTGCTTAGGGGTGTTTATACCCTTGATGAAGCTTATACCCTAGTACAAAATTACGACTTGGTCACAAAAAGCCAATGGACAAGACGTCAGGACACTCGTAATACCCCTTCTAGGCCTCAACCTGGTAGTAATAACTCCATATTAGGTGCCCCACCTCGTAAACCCAATCCTTTGATTTCCCAGATACCTAGAGAAGACAAGGGTAAGGGTATTTTTCATGAAGCACCTAGAACTTCAAGAATTCAGTGTTTTAAGTGTCAGGGTTTTGGTCATATTTCCTCTAGCTGCCCTAATAAGGCTTTGTTCATCAAGGGGCAAGAGGATGTGGGTGATGAAGATAATTGTGATGATAAGATATATGAACCCAATCCCGATGATTTTCAAGATCTCAATGATGAGGATGATGAGTCTCACTTGCTAGGATGTGTTAGGTCTATACCCGCTCAAATCAAGACAATCAAGTTAGGTGTGGTTAGATGTGCTTTAACACAACCTAAAGGAACTGAGGATTGGAGAAGGACTGCTATCTTTTACACTTACATTAAATGTGGAGATAAAGGGTGTAAGATCATCATAGACAGTGGTAGCTGTATCAATGCAGTTTCATCGGGTAGTGTATCCCGCTTAGGCCTAAAGTCTATCCCACACCCTAAGCCGTATAGTGTGTCGTGGGTTAATGATACATCTATAGCAGTCAAAGAGAGATGTCTTTTTCCCATTAAGATTTTTGACTATCATGATGAAATTTGGTGTGATGTCATTCCCATGGATGTGGGGCATGTCATTTTGGGTAGGCCTTGGTTATATGATCTGGACGTTACAATCTTTGGACGATCAAATTCTTGTTCATTTACTTTTCAAGGTAAAAAAATCCAACTTATTGGATTACCTCCAAGGCCTAATGATAATAGTCAAAAGAAGAATAAAGTGAAAGAAGGAGGACTTAACATAATAAGTCCTAAGGAGTTTGATAAGGAGATTTGTGAGGAGTCTGTTGTGTTTGCTGTAGTGGCTAAGGAGATTGTAGATGACTTTTTAGAAGAGCCACCTGAAGAGGTAAGAGAAGTGTTGAAAGAATTTCTAGATGTTTTTCCTTCTGAACTACCTGATGCTTTGCCTCCTATGCGTGATGTTCAGCACGCCATAGATTTTGTCCCTGGGGCCACGTTACCAAACTTGCCTCACTATAGGATGAACCCGAGTGAACATGCTGAGTTGCAAAGGCAAGTATGTGAGTTGTTACAAAAGGGATTTATACGAGAGAGTTTGAGCCCTTGTGCAGTACCTGCACTGTTAACACCCAAGAAAGATGGATCATGGAGAATGTGTGTTGACAGTCGAGCCATAAATAGAATTACAATCAAGTATCGTTTTCCAATTCCTCGATTGGATGACATGCTAGATATGATGGCAGGAGCCCAAATCTTTTCTAAGATTGACTTAAAAAGCGGGTATCATCAGATTAGGATCCGTCCTGGAGATGAGTGGAAAACAGCTTTTAAGACTAAGGATGGTTTATATGAATGGCTAGTCATGCCTTTTGGCCTGTCCAATGCACCAAGCACTTTTATGAGAGTAATGACACAAGTGCTTCGGCCATTTATGGGAAAGTTCTTGGTGGTATACTTTGATGATATTCTTATTTACAGCAAAACCAAGGAAGAACATTTCGATCATCTTATTCAGGTTTGTACCACCCTAAGAAAGACAAGTTTGTTTGCAAATGTCAAAAAGTGTTCATTCTTTACTGATCAAGTGGTCTTTTTAGGGTTTATAGTATCATGGAAAGGAGTCTCTGCTGATCCCCAAAAAGTTCAAGCGATAGTAGATTGGCCGGAACCTAAGACTATTCATGAGGTTCGTAGTTTTCATGGGCTTGCCACTTTCTATCGTCGTTTTATTAAGGGATTTAGCACCATCATGTCACCTATTACAGATTGTTTGAAACAAGGTGAGTTTAAGTGGAGTAAAGGAGCTAATAGGGCATTTGAAGAGGTTAAGAAGAAAATGACGGAGGCCCCAGTAATGCGGCTACCTGATTTTACTAAAGTGTTTGAAGTAGAATGTGATGCTTCGGGAGTTGGCATAGGTGGAGTACTTAGTCAGGAACGTCACCCTATAACTTACTTTAGTGAGAAACTTAATGAGGCAAAACAAAAGTACTCAACTTATGATAAGGAGTTTTATGCGGTGGTTCAGGCCTTGCGCTATTGGCGCCATTACTTGTTACCACAGGAGTTTGTTCTTTACTCCGATCATGAGGCCCTTCGCTATCTTAACTCCCAAAAGAAGCTTAATCATAGGCATGGTCATTGGGTTGAATATTTGCAAGCATACTCATTTGTTTTGAAACATAAATATGGAAAAGAGAATAAGGCTGCAGATGCTTTGAGTCGTCGGGTGACGCTGTTATCTGTAATGAGTGTTGGAGTCACAGGATTTGAGAGACTTAAGGAGGAGTATGAATCTTGCCCAGAATTTGGAGAAATATACTTGACATTGAAGGATGAGCATCACCGTGTTATAAATGGTTATCACCTCCAAGATGGATACCTATTTCGAGATAATAAGCTTTGTATCCCGAAAACATCTGTGCGTGATTTTTTGATATGGGAAATTCATGCTGGAGGTCTCTCAGGACATTTTGGAAGGAATAAAACCATCGAAGAAGTGGAACGTCAGTTTTTTTGGTCTAGTTTGAAAAGAGATGTCGCCAAATTAGTAGGTCAGTGTCGAACTTGCCAACTCGCTAAGCATAGAAAACAAAATACTGGTCTTTACACTCCATTACCCGTGCCTACTTGCCCTTGGCAAGATGTAAGCATGGATTTTGTTCTTGGGCTTCCACGTACTGCAAAGAAACATGATTCTATTTTTGTGGTTGTCGACCGCTTCTCTAAGATGGCCCATTTTATTCCTTGTACTAAGACCACAGATGCTTCCAGAGTCGCAAAACTCTATTTTGACGAGATTGTCAAGTTGTACGGCCTTCCCCAAACCATAGTTTCAGATAGGGATGTTAGATTTACAAGTTATTTCTGGAAAACCCTTTGGCATATGGTGGGAACCAAATTGAAGTTTTCTACTGCTTACCACCCCCAAACTGATGGTCAAACTGAGGTGGTTAACAGGAGTTTGGGTAACCTTTTAAGGTGTCTAGTGAGTGATCATAATCGGAATTGGGATCTGATTCTTCCTACGGCCCAGTTTGCCTATAATAGCTCCATCAATAGGTCAATAGGCATGAGTCCCTTTGAAGTTGTACATGGTTACAAGCCTAGGAAACCTTTAGATCTTCTTCCTATGTCCCTTCATGCTAGAGTGTCTGAGTCAGCCGAGTCTTTTGCACGTAGAATTCAGGATTTGCATATTGAGATCACTAAACAAATTCAAGCAAGTAATGCACAATATAAACTTCAAGCTGATGCACATAGACGACATAATGAGTTTAATGTTGGAGACTATGTTATGATACGGATTAGACCCGAACGGTTTCCTTCGGGAGCTAATCGAAAATTGCATGCACGTAGTGCCGGGCCTTTCAAAGTGCTACAACGGGTTGGTCCAAATGCTTATGTTCTTGATTTACCACATGATTTTGGCATTAGCTCTACATTTAACATTGAGGATCTAGTTGCATACCACAAACCACTTCCTATTCCAAATGACCCATTCGAAACACCACTTAACCCCCCTCCTGATGATCCTAATGAAACCTCTATCCCTTTTACCTTGACATCAGCACAAAAGGATAATATTGATGCTATTCTGGATGAACAAGTTGTTTTTAACAGGAATGGTGAGATTCAGCGGTTTCTAGTTCGCTGGGTGGGTCGACCCGACTCAGACTGCACTTGGATTACTAGAGATACTTTGCAGCAACTTGACCCAGATCTTTGGGAGTACTATCAGAGTCGGCCACTGCTACACTCGACGGGGTCGAGTTTCTCTAACCCCGGGAGAGTTGGTGGGGACACCAGGCCCACGCCACAGATTACACGAGTATATGGACGGAGACGACGTAGGATGGCCCAGCCTGTCACGCTTTGGTTGGGAGACTAAGCCCATTGGGCCTATCTCATTGTTGTTTTTTATTTATTTAGCCCATTTGGGCCGGCTCATTGTAATTTTATTTATTTAGCCCATTTGGGCTTGCTTATTGTTATTTTTATTATTTATGTTAAACAGTTTGGTTTGATGGGCCGAGCCCAATAGCAGGATGTTCTAGGTTGAGACTATTTATATGCTCTTTTGTCATTTGGGAAGGGACTTTTGAATGAATGAAAAAATGCAGATTTGCACATCTCCAACCCCTCTCCTCCTCTTCTTTAGCTTCTTTCTTCTTTAAAGCTTCTTTCTTTTCTTACTTTAATTCTTTTACTTATTGTTCCGCGTCACTTAAATTCTAAATTTTATCACATAAATTATTTTTGTATAATTATTTATTTTTATATGTAATTTATCAATTTTACATAAAAATAGTTTTCTTACGTTAATGGATCTTGTTCAATATGCAGATTAAGTGATGAATTTCTTTTACCTTTTTAACCAACTGTCAATCTAAATGTTATTATATTAATTAGGAAATAAAATGTTATTAGTTTTAAAGAATTTTGTTGGGCGTAGGGTTTATCAACTTTAAGTTTAATGGGTCAATAAACTAATTTAATGTAATTCGGATTGAAATTGTAATGTAGTGTTCAACACATGTTTAAGTTAGGTGGAAGAAATATTGAACTAATTATGGGCATTTCAAGTATAGAAGCACAATATTTACAAGCATGAAACGAGACTTTATGATTCTCAAGCCAAGAAAGCATGAGTTTTGAAGATTGTTTCCTAAGTACAAAGATTAGAGCTTCGAGTTATCCATTTTCTTTAGTTTAATTTTTACACTATATTGTAAAATGGTGTGTGTGTGTGTGTGTGTGTGTGTGTGTGTGAGGACAATCATGATGCTCTTTATTCATATTAAAAAGGACTTCAGAAGAATCATGCATGATGGTTGCACGCACTCACGAGGGTCACATAAACCTAGTTAACTAGGAGAATTTTGAGAAGAATTAAACCTTGGCAAAATTAAGAAAGGGTGAAAAGAGTTTAATTTTATGTTATTGGCCTAACATAAATTAAACTCTTTTCAATAAATAGAAAAGAGTTTTAGATTTAATTTATGTTATTAGGCCTAAGATAAGATGTTGTAAGGCTCAAACTCATCTTTTAATCATAGTTATCAAACCTGGTCGGTCCCGGGTTTCGTGGGTTAACTCGAATCGACTCGAAAAAATTAAAAAAATATATTTAAAGTTTTAATATTTCATATGAAAAAATTAAAAAAAAATCCATGTAAATATAGGCTATACATGCTGTAAATAATAAAGTTTAAAAGAATATTTTTAAAAATAACTTTATCCCACGTTGAAAAAAATAACTTTTTTCTTAGAAAAATAGAGCATATATACTAAAAAATTTCAAATTCCTCGTTAAAAAAATAAAGTATTTTTATAATATTTATATAGTGAGTTTTAAAAAATAATAATAACCAACTAAAAAATATGAAAAAAGAGCGGTATAAAAGAAAAACCACATTTAAAAAAAAAACACCATGTCTCGTTCGGGTTGGCCTAAGTCACCCGGGTTATAGATTGACTTGTTGAGTTAACCGGGTTTTATCGGGTTGTTGCACCGCCGATCTTTTAACAAACTTAAAACGGTCCAGCCACCGGGTCGACCCGTCGGCTGGTCCGGATTTAATAACAATGCTTTTAATGGGCTAGATGAAAATTCAAGTGATAACTATAAGAAATCAGATGTCATGTTAGCTATTTGCTCATCAAGGTATTTAAACCACATGAAATTATTTTATTGATTTAGTGATGTGGTTTAATAAGAAGATTGAGTTTTGAAAATAGATAAACATGACTATTGGTTTAAATCAACTTGGATTTGGACTTACTGGAGATAACATGAAAACCACAATAAATAGAGGAGCCGGAAAAGAAGAAGAAAAAATACACTTACAAAATAAAAAAAAAGGTGAAAGCAAAAATAGAGAAGATTCAGTCACTATAGCCAAGTTTCATCTAATTCTTTTATCTTTTGTTTTTTCATTAGTTTTCTCTATGAATTTGATGTTTAATATCTTAAGCATGTATAGCTAGATATTTCTTTTGTTAAGGATGATTTTAAAACACTAGACATGTTTATTTTCAATCAATAAATTTCATGATTTGCTTGTATCTCTCTATTGAATTTGTTTATATTCTCTTGATTTCATTATTAAAATTTAACATCTTGTTGATTTAGGTTAACAATAAGGTAAATATGATAAGGATTTGGTTGCTATTTTAGGATTTTGGTTGGTTTTGTTAATAATTCTAAGCTAAGTTGCAAATTGTGTTAGTATTCAATTAATTATTTGTAGAATATAACCCAAGACTAATAAACCAAGTTTGTGTTTTCTTCTTGATTCAACCTATATCTTTCTTGATTTATTACTTTCTTTAAATTGAATTTAGAGAGCTTTTTCTAGGTTGTTTAATGAGAAAAGGTCAAGTATAAAGTTTATTTTACTTGACAACAAAATAAGGAATGATCAAGATAATTCAAATTGTGATTGTTTTAGAGTTGCTAAATACAAATTAAAGTGAATGAATAATTTTGATTTTTGGCTATATTTCATTTTTAGAAATGGAGAATGATGCCTTAACCATATTTCTTGTCAAGTTTTAAACTTTATTAAAAACTTGCTTCTAAAATTTTTAGGTTTCTGGATGTTTGTTTTTTTTCCTACTAAATTGCCCCTGATTTTATATGTGAGTAAAGATAGAAGTGTTTTTTAGTTTGTTTGCAAAGTTTTAGTCAATTTTATTAAGTCTAGATAGGTTTTTTAGTTTTATTTTTTTTAGTAATCATATTAGATTTGCAATTGATTAAAATTACCACCAAGAAAGAGGTAGGTGTGGATTCTAATATTTAGCTAAATACTCTTAATAATTAAGGATGTGTGAAGTTTACTCTACTATAAGTCATCCAACTTACATATATCCATATTAGCAAAATGATAATTTAGAGAAAGCCAATGTTTTAGAAGGGTTTCAAGGGCATCAAACGTTACGAAGACAAAATCATTATCCTTTCTATAATACCTATAATTTGGGATGGAGGGTCATCTTCATTTTAGTTATACAAGAAATCATCAACAAGTTACACCTAATACTAACTTCAATTATCTATCATGTTTTAATAAATTACATCCAAATATCCATCCCTCAAACCCAAGGTATGTCTATAGAATATATAGTTAAATCTTTGGTTACTAATTATTTACAATTTCAATAGGAAGCAAGGACAGTAATGAAGGATTTTGAGAATTAGTAAGCCAATTAGATAGTACAATGGATAGATTGGAAGTATAAGGGTTTGAAAAGCTTCCTAAGTTATGATCAATCCAAGATAAATGTCAGTATCGTGGATTTAAAAAGTGAGAAACAACTTGAGAACCTACCCAAAGCACCATTAGAGCAAGGGAAATCGAGAAAAAGACAAAATAACTAGAAGGCTTAACTCTTGAGGAGGATGAAAGTTTAACCATCATAAGAGATACTCTATCCACTAGGGGTTTTTTAACCTACCACTGGTTGATCAATCAAAATCTAAAAATATGATGGAATTTCAAGCTCTTCTTAGCCATAAAGTTGGCCTCTCTCCTTGGCTTGTATTGAATTTTTATCCAATGCAACATGGATGAGTTTACTTGTATTTTTCTTTGAATCCATGTTTTTTATGGGTTTTAGAACAAATGTTTAAGCTTGGTTTTACTAGGCATACCAATCTATATGTTTTCAATTAGATTTTTTAAGCTTTAACCAATGATGAGAAGACATCTACTTTCAATCAAATAAAGTGAGGACTTTAAGTCTCAAACTCTTACTAAGGGTAACCTGTTTTAAAAGCACTATCGCGGAAATAAAACATAGAAGTTCTGAGAGATGATAGGTTTATAGGAAATCAAAGTGCAAAAAAACTAAAGAGGAAAAAAAATTAAAATAAAACATCAAAAAAAGTTGTAAATAGATACTTTTGGGAAGAAAAACAAAAGTTAAATGGTTTAATTGAATATGTGGGGTTGACCATCGTTTACAGTAGTATATGGCCCTATTTATATTGTTGCAAAGTTTAAGTCCTAATTACATAAGTAATCTTAATCATATATAAATTGTAGTAATGATGATAATAATTGTAGTAATACCAAATTAACAATGATTGTTATTTTAACGGTGATGATATAATAGAGGCAATAGTGATTAAAAAAAAATCTTACATATGTTTTTAAAGTCTATAGAGCTCATATTAGCTGTGGATTTAAAGATGATAATGATATTATTAAACTAGAGGTGGTGCTTAAGATATAATAATAAAATTGGTGATTATGATGACAATGATTATGATAATATTACAATAATAGTTGTGATCATAATTAAGAAGTTAAGATGTTATTAATAGAGAAGTGGAGGTATGTATTGTTATCCATTTTCGACCCCACAAACAAAAAAAGAGAGAGAGAGAAATCCAAAAACACAAGATATACATGAAAAAAGCCTAGAAGATTGCTCAAGTTGATGATGAAAGACCAAAATGACAAGTGAAAAAATCGGAGGACCAAAATATATAAAATTAGAAAAAAAAAAAAAAAAAAAGAGGCAACCCATTTCTAATTCACAAAGGACTCATTTGGTGAAAATAGTTTTATTTGGGGTAAAGAAATACAAATTTGAATAGGTAAGGATTCAATGAGCATTTTGAAAGGTTTAATTAATTTTATTAAGGACCTAATTGCAAGAAAAATTAATATTTGAAGTCAATTTAGGCTTTACCTAAAAGAAATTAAAGTTTGGAGGTCAATTTGCAATTTTCAAGAGTTAATTAAGTTAGATCAATGTTTAATTGCATAAATATTAAAGTTTAATAGTCAATTAGAGACTTGATTGAAGAAATCCAAAACTAAGAACCAAACTAAAAAAGATGCGTGATTGTAAGAGCTGAAACTAACCAAATCAAAGGTCAAATTGAAGAAAATTAAAAGTTTAATGGTCAATTAAGGGTCTAAGTGCCAAATCAAAAACCAAGGACCAAGATGAAAATAACACTAAACTTTGAAACTGATGATTAAGTTTGACATGGGTGAAATTGTATAAAATTAAGAGTTTGAGAGGCAATTATAGGTGTAATTAAAAACAATTGGAAGATTTTTTATAAAACAATGTTGTAGTGATCAATGATGTTATCTTGGATTTGCTAGGTCTATTCATGACCAAAATAAAGCATTGAAAAATCAATTTTGAATCCATATTGCAGCATGAACATGTAGGCTGTTTTAAGTTTATAGTTTTTGAATTTGGAACATCCTATATGATCTGCATAATTTGATGTTGTCTGTTGTTTCTTTTGATTCCAATATACTTGGTTATGGTAATCTGATTTGTTAAAACTAAGTAAACATGTTTTAGAGGCCTAAATTATCAATTCTGGATTTGACAATGGTTGGTTCTGTATCTGGGCATTTTTTGGATTCTTCAGTAGTGTTCTTAGAAAAAATATTACCTTAGCCCAATGACTTGAATTAATTTTGGTCCAATTCTTTTCACAGAATCCTTCGAGCGACTTTATTAGCCAATAATTTAGAGTTTATTTGCATCAATAACATATTTTCAATAGGTTTTAAAACCGAAACCTATTTTGACAAAATCATGGTTTTTAAGTGATAATAAAAGTGCATAAATACTAGATTGTTGATCCTTACATGATTTTCAACATATTTGTAAAATTTATTTGTTTAGATCTGGTCTAATTTGAAATCCATGCATGAGAATAACCATCATTTGATTTGTTAATATCAAAACTCCTCAATGGATTTCTCTTCGAACAAATGAAGGTTTTCATATCTTTTTCTTTTCTTTACAAACTTACTGTTTAAAGTACTGTAAGGAATAGACAACTATCATAACCCAATTTTAGGTCTCTAAAATTTTTTTATTATGTAAAAAATATTTTTCTTTTTATGAAATATTCAAAAATTAAAAAAAAATCATAAATTCAAAATCCAATAATATTTTTAGGACTTAAACAGATGAGCTTTTGTGCTACAACAAGTCAAAACACTAAAAGGATGGTCAGATTGGAATATTATTGACAAAATATGTTGCAAAAAGATAATTGAAGCAAAGTGAAGTTTGGAAGTCAATTTGACCAAATCTGGAAAAACTAATTAAGTTTAATGACATAATTAAATTTTGAATGGGTTTAATTAATTTAATTGAAGCAAAATTAAGTTTGAAAATTAATTTGGAGAAAAATAGAAGAATTAATTAAGTTTTGAGGCTTAATTAAATTTTTAAAGGGGTTTAACTAATTTAATTAAGGATTTGATTGAAGAAAAATTAACTCTAAAGGCCTAATTCAAGTCAACTTGTGATAATTGAAAGATCAAGGACTCGAATGAAACTTTGGATAACCTAATTGATGCAATCAAGAGCTTAATTGAAAGAAATTTAAAGTTTGAAGGCTAATTAAGAACTGAATTGAAAAATCCTAAAACCATGGATCATTGTGAATAAGACGCAAAAAGCAGGGATCCAATTGAAAATAGTTGGGGGTAGAATTGACGAAACTTTCAAAAAAAAAAAAGGTTGAGTTGAAGGGAGGGGGCATAAAAATTTGTTCTCATCTTGCCGAATCCCCTTTAAAACATACCAAACACATACACACTGGATTTGGATCCTTCAAGAGGTGAACAAAATCAGAGCAACTAGAAAAAGACATAAGAGGGATTTGCATTTTCAGAGAGAAAACAAAGTTCACCCACCAGCTTATACTAGCCAAAGCACCATCCCCCTTTTCGGGTCTTTTTCTCTCTAGTTGATATTCAAGATACATGGAGGAACTAAAATCTAATTCTCAGAACACCAGCTGGAATAATCAAAGTCAAGTCTTTTCCGTCATTTTGAAGGTTCTATACTCATGTTCATGCTAGTTCTAGGTACTCCATGATGGAAAATTCTCTTGTTCTAAATTCGATACAATCAGGATGTTATAATCTTCTCAGAATGGTTGCACCGATTTGTTTTGATTTCCTTGCTTTCATTTGGAAATGATTTGAAACATGCCATACTTGATCAAGGATAGGTTCATAGGAATGTTTGTTTAGGTCAGTTGAACATAAAATCTTTTTTTCCTTATAGATTTGTTATAAATCAAGTTTCAAGGTCCAATTGTTTTTCTATGTATTCAACATGGCAGTCCCTCTTTTGTTCTTCATTTTGTGAAAGTCCATCAGTGTCTGGTTTATAACTTTTTTTTAGGGAGTAAACTCATATGATTCATGAGATGATAGAGTGCACGATGAACTTACTTCCATGATGAGTGTTTGGCATGGAATGTGTTCGGTGTCTTTAAAAAAAATGGATTCTGGGATTATGCAATGTGTTTTGAAGAACATGGAGCATGTCCTTTGATGTTGTGGTTCTGATCTTCCAAAAACAAAAGGGGCACTCAAGTTTAGAAATTTATGTAACCAAAATTTCAGCAGCTTTAATGATTATTATTTTTGGATTTTTTAGTTTTAACTCTGTTTATGGAACGGGCCTTATTGGCTATAAAATGGACATCTAGTTTGTGTTTTCTTTTTCTTGGAAGTCCATTTATTTTTCAACCAAATTCGTGTGGGCTGATACTAATGCTTGGGTCTTTAAATGGGTTTTGGGTTGAAAGATATTAGGGGGCTCATGAATACTTTATAAGAGCTTGGGTTTTAGCAGCCTTGGCCCAGGTTGGAAAGCTCAATCCACATGACTCTTTTAAGATTAATGTTATTTTTGACAAAAACAAAAATTTATTAAAAAAAAACTATATTTTTTTGCTCTTAAAGTGTGTTTGGCATTTTTTTAGCTAAAAGTATATTTGGCAAACATATTTTAATGTTTTGTTTAGCTTTATATTCTTTTCTAATTTTACCAAACATAGCCTCAGCTAAATTTTAATTAAATTTCATATTTTTAAAGACAATTTTGTAATTAATTTTAGGTCTCTTAAATTATTTTATCTTTTTGTATTTTATATTTGGGATTGTACACAAGGTACTTTTTTAATATTAAATAAATTATTTTTTTTGTTTTTTAAAAAAATATATTAGCAAAAACAAATCCTTGTTTTAAAAAATACATTTATGTTTAAAATTGTATAGGGTCAATTTTCTCAAAAAAAAAAAAATCATGTCGGCATTTTTAAAGAAAGAAAAAATACAAAAGAATTTTGCATGATTTACACCAAAAAAATAAAAATAAATAAATATATTTTTATATTTTGCATGCATCATAAATTTAATAACAAATTTATTAAAACCATGTGGACTTGGTCTAAATTTTAAAAAAACAAAAAAAAATGTTTATTTTTAATATCAATAATTATCAACTTATATATAAAACGTACTTCTAATATTAAAAACAATAAGTGCAAAATACATATTTTGACTTCGGCTTAACTCGTAAAGCCATAATTCATTTTATTGATGTGGACCTGTTTTTTCAATAGACAAATCAATGGTTAGAAAAATACAATAAAATCTTATTAATAATTAGACAAATGATCAATACAACTTACCTTAGATAAAGTATACTCAGTATAATATTATTCTCTCTATATACAATTAGTCCTTTTATTTAAATTTAAAAAACCAGTTAAATTTTCTAGTGATCAAAATAGCAGGTAATGACTAAAGCTTTTGAACCATAAGAGAACAAGAAATTTTTATTCTTTCCACTCCACCAAAAATCATGATCCAACACCACATACATGCTATAAAGCTGCTCATTTATTTTTATTTCTTTTAATTTCTTTCTTGTGGTCTAATTTTATAAAATAAAATTTTAAATAGTAGTGAAAAAACAATTAAAAAAATAGAGAACAACATTGTAAAACATTGAGAAAATCAGAGCATGGCTACTCTTAAACTTTTTAGAATTTTTATTTTTGACCAAAAGTTTATTTTATTGATTTTCAATTCCTAAATTTAAAAGAGGAGAAACTTGCTAGCAAGTAACAAATAACAGAGATAATAGCCCATTTCAACCACACACAAACACAAGATCTGTGTTAATGAATTCCTATTATCAAGAGTTTATTGAAAGTGGTTTTTCTCTCTAAACATGATCAAGAAAAGCATATCAGGTTTTATTTAATTTATTTTGATTCAGATGGTTTTCAGTTTTTTTAAAATGATTTTGAGGTTGTTTGTGAGCTTTTTAAGGTTTATATGGAAATTTCAAGTTAAAATAAGTTAAAATTGGATTTTTTAGGGTAAAAAACATGAACTCCAATTTTTCATTAACCATATGGAATTGAAAGACCAATCGTCTGCCAATGCAAGCGATTTATAGCCCACATTTAAAAAAAAATATAGGAGCAAAAAAAACCTAAGACATGGGTCTGAGCTTTCAAGCCTAGACGTGTTAGGCCCGTGAACATTGCCTCTTTATATATATAGGGGTTCATCGTATCGTAGATTAGTTAGTAAATATTAGTTTTATCAGCCATGGATATAGTTTTCAGTTAATTTTGAATATAAAAAAATATGTTAATATTACGAATGTATTTTAAAATATGTTGTTTAAGCTAACATGTTTACGGGTTGGGTGAGATTCAAGTAAATTTTTAACATGCAATAACAAATTTATTTTTAATTGCGAAATGAAATTTATTTTTATAAGGATTATAGATGGTGAATACTGGACCTTTGAACATATCAACGAATCAATGTTTTAAGTAGTTTATCGACACGAATTGCAAACAAAATTTACATGAAGGTGAATTAAGCCAGGTAAAACAATGCAAAAGAACTTAGAATTCTTGAACAGAAGTGCATAGGCAACTGCGAAAGGAAGGGGAAAAAATCACCTTGTCTAAGGAGCAATGATGGCAGGCCTTACAAAGACATGAAGCTAGCTGCAAAAAAGGAGTGAAAATGCAGAATTGTTCTGATTAGTTCCATTGTAAAAGGATGAATCAGCTAGAGTTGACTCATTTGCTAAAGGCTTCACTAAAGGTAAATCCTGACCTTGTCTATCCTCAGCAGAGGACAAATCTCTAGCACAGATGGAACCACTTCTCCTCGTTGATTCTTCAATGTCAAGACTCTGCCTGACACCAGTTTTGCTTGCATATCTGCGTTCAAGGCTTGATGAAGGAGATCTGTCAGCCAAGCCTCGAGATGAAGCTCTAGAACTTGAAAACTTCTTAATCAACAACTCACCCGAATGGCCATCATCCATCTTAATAGGTTTATCAGTAGACCTATAATTGGATGCTCTCTCTGATGTTGCTGGAAAATCAGAGCCTCTCTTGAAGATATTGCTTTTGACCTTTGTTCGGTCACAACATCCTTGTACTTTGATTATTCTGCTTTTAAATGCATACAGCATAAAAAATAAATAAAAACCATCATCTTCTAGTTTGACTCAAGGAATTACCTAAGAGCATTTAATATCTATAAAATTTTGTTTTGATCGTTGAAGTGGGTTCCATGTAGAAATGATTTAATGAGGACATCAATTTTAGCAATAGGTAAATAATCAAAGAGAATGGTTCTTTATTACACATGAATGGGATCAACCTCCTACTAAAAGTGAGAACAAATGATAGAAAATGGAAATGAAATATTATCCTATATAGTGTGAACCCAAACACTCTACAAAAAGATCAAAATTTACTTGTTGAAATAAAAATAGACTAATTTCATACATGCTTGCTAGTGACATGAATATGACTAAAATAAAAGTACTGCAATCTATTACATCAATAAATGGCTCTTCAAATTTGTCATAAATGAAGCACAGCAACAATTCTAATAAGCATAAGAAATCTTTGAATCACATCAACTTTTGCAAGCGGGGACAAAAAAAAAAAAAAGCACATGTCTGCAACTTTACAATTTCCAAAAGATATATCATTTTGGAAATATCATTTTATCTCTTCACTAATTTAGAAATTATGCACGTTGCTGCTAACATTATTGTCTAGATGGGCTTGACATGATCGAAACCTTCCCCCGTCATTCGACTCGACTCCAAGATAAAAGAAAGTATAACATTGATTTTGCAAATATGCCTTGACAGACGCATCATTTCCCCCCAACCCCTCTCCCTCTCATATCCTCTCCATTGCATCCCAGTCATGCAACCTCTTGCTCTTTAAAGTCAGCAACAACCAAAGGATTTGTTGCAGGGGTTCATTGAGCCCCATGGATTCAGTCAAAGATAATTAACAAATACAGAGGTAACCTGCATTAACTAATAGACTATGCAGTGCAATGAAATTGTGGGTTGACATAGAAGCATAGACAAAAAATGGCTCAAAGCTTCACAAAACTCTAATTTCAAATGTCATAGAATCATGGAAAAACACAAAAGGACAGGTATATATCAATCTAAATGGGTATGGCAACAGAACCGGCTGAACTAATAAAGCAGTTAGCAATCAAATTACATATTCAATATGAATCAACAGAGAAAAGCTTTTCAAAAACACCAAAGAACCAAGACAACACCCCTTTTATTCTATCTAAAAGTGTAATCAATATACTCCAACGCACCAGCACACCTGAATTGTGACCCCATAATCTCCTTAATTGCGCACATTGACATAAATTGTATCTCCTTTTTCGAGCTCGTATTGTTGGCCATGGAAAACTTCCATTTATAGTGAGCATAGTCTTTGTGGTGGACAATCTTGTGAACCCTGCCTCTTGTAGCAGCAACTAAAGAAAAGATAGATGGAAAGAAAATTATTACTACCATCCTTATTTGATTGCTATGGACAAATATACAGAATATATTAACTCTCCCATCTCCACCGAGGTAGATAACCTACTGTTTTCTAGCAAGTACAAATGATAATCAAAACATATAAAGAATGCATATTTCCTCATTAATCCAATCAAAATCCTTTGCTTTCCCACTCTAAATAGACATACCATCTCATTCATCCTTTTATCATTTTTAAGAAATGAAAATTAAGAGAGCAGATGCTCCACATAGTCTGAAAGTTGAAAACAAAAACTTAAAGCAGTAGCATTGTCATACTTAGAAAAGAAAAACAGCATAGTTCATCCAAAATCCAATAAATATTTCTTAATGGACAGTATTCTTCACTCTTTCTCTTTGTATCTATAGAATCTCTTCTGATCACAACTTCTTTGATAAAATATCTAACTCACGAACTCTTTTAATTTTTCTGTATGTAAGCATTGCCTCTAGTGGAAAGAGGTAAATCTCCAACCTGTCCAGATTGGTAACCCCAAACTCTAACGGTCTCATCTGAATTCCTTGTACAAATCTTATCAGACCAACTAATCACCTGCTCACATAAAAACCCATAAAAATCAATCACCTGTCCAAACTGGATTCTTACTAAAAGGTAGAAGCATAGTGACTTGGATGGATCTTTTATTTTTGTCATGGATCTCTTGTCTTCCTTGTTTCTGCCTGTTTCATGCCTTATTCTCTCCCCTTTCTCACATCGGTTTGTGTTGTAAAAGAATGAGAAGAGCTGACGATCGCCAGCAGCACCATCTTCAACCTATTTTCTCTTCTACCTGCCTCGTGCTTCTCCTCTCGCTCACCATCACCAGCATCATCTTCACCTAATTTTTTCGTTTTACGTGCTCCGTGCTTCTCCTCTCGCTTCAACCACTACAATTCTTTTAAAAGAAGTAGGGTGGAAAGAGTGGTAGACATCATGCCACGTCAACAGCAATAGAAGATAAGAGAAAAAAAAAAGGAGAAACCCAAAACAGCCTCCCAAAAATACCAAAGCTTTCCAGCATAACAAAGAACAAAACTGACACCGCATTATTGAAATCCCTGAAAATTACGGTACATTACTGAGTTTTTTTTTTTTTAAAAAAATATTAAATAATTGTCTCGCGAGTCAAATATACTTTTTTTTTAATATTAAATTTTTTTAAAAAAATAATAATTCAAGATAATTCAAATTAAATTAACTAAAATTACAACTCGGAATATAATATCAAAAGAACCCGTAAAAAAATATAAAGTTCAAGGCCTGATAATTTAATATTAAAAATAAAAAATATATAATACTGAATAAAAAACCCCAATGAACTTGGGGTATCTTGACGAACCAATAACCGTAATATGGGACTAAGATAAAAAAAAAAATATATATCAAAAGAATCATCTGGTAAAAAAATCAAAGTTAAAAAAAATCAAAGTTAAAAAAAATCCTGAACAAGTTAACTTTATCGACCTATTTTTAGAACAACCAAACAAAAAAAAAGTAAAAAAAATAACAAAGTTCAAGGGCTAATAATTTATTGCAAAATGATGAAATTGAAAAGGATAAAGATCATTGAAAAATGAAAAGAAAGAAAATATGAGTCAACTCGAGTTAACTTGAATAACTCGTCACCCATGACATGAGATTGAGATAAAAAAATGGATTTAAAAAAAAAAGAACAACAAAAAAAAAATCCAAGCTAAATAAGAAAATATTGTGAACAAAAACACAAGCTGACTCAAATTAGCTTGACCAACCTATTTTTAAAATAAAAAATAGAAAGAGAAGCAAAAAAAAATAACAAAGCTTAAGGACAAATAAATTTTTGCAAAATGATGAAATTCAAAAAAAAAATTAAAGTTGTAAGAAAATTGAGGGAAAAAAAACTAAGTCAATTTAGGTTAACTCGACTAACTCGCTACTCACAACATGAGATCAAGATAAAATAAGATTATACTTCTAAAAGAAGGACCTAGCAAAAAAGATTGAAGTTAAATAAAAAAAATATATTGAGTGAGAAAATGTAAGCTAACTCAAATTAACTTGATTAATACGCACCCGAGATAAACCCAAAAGAAAGAAAAGTGAAAAAAATCGCATAGCCTAAAAGCCAATAATTTAATGCCAAAGTATGAAATTTTAAAAAACAAAACAAATTTCATAAAAACAATAAGGAAAAAAAATTTAAGGCAAACATGGTTAACTTGACTTATCTATTAGCCGAAACATAAGATCATGATAACTCGACAAAACAAAAAACGCAACAAACGATGAGGCCAAGGACTTAATAACCAAATGAAAAATGATGAATTTTTTATTAAAAAATAATTTTTAATTTTTAATAAAAGATTGTCCTATTGAAAGGCAACTACAAAAAAAAAAAAAAACATAACAAAGTAAAATATTGAACCGTAAAACAATTTAAAATCCAAACAATATAGACCAAATATGGTACAAAAAATAAAAGAAGATAATTAGGGACTAATTGTAAAACAAAAAAACTAAGAAAAGAATAATAATAAAAAAAACTATTGAAAGAATGAGAACCAAAACTAGATAAAAAACCAAATGAAATTAAATATTAAGGAACAAAATTGAAAAGAAAAAATCAAGAAGAGGATAAGAATATAGGAATCAAAAGAATGGGGATACAAATGAATTAAAAAACAAATGCAATAAAATAAAAAGGGATGAAATTACAAGAAAAAAATAATCAAGAAAAGCATAAAGCACATAAATAGAGCAATTAAAAGTAGAGTGACTAAATCATATAAAAAAAAAACAATTTGAATAAAATGTCCAAAAATAAAATTAAAAAAAATCCAAACTTTAAAAAGGTTTAAAAGCCAAATAAACAATAATTAAAAGAAAAAAGATCAAAATTGATAAGAATACAAACCAAAAAACATAATGATTTTTTTTGAAGTTCAAGTGTTATTTTCTAGGGAATGAGAGAGGAAAAAAAAAAAAAAAAAACCTTTAGTACAGCCTAACCAGACCTTCTTTATAAGCACGCATTACATTGCTTTTTAAAAATTCAAGAATAACAAAAAAAAATTCAATCTAAAAATATCAAAATACCCCATAATTAGCCTTTGGTTTTTTGAATACCAAGAATAATTATGCCATTTAACTATTTTAATAAAATGTAAAGACGAACGAACCCTCTACGCATGTATATTTTTTTTCTTTCCAAAGAGTATGACCGTATCTTATTGTTCCCCTCACTTAAGGATATTTTTTTTGTGCTCCTAAGAGCAAAATAATATTTATACTGTAGCAAAAAGAAATTGACGTATCATTTTGCCTTCAGTCAAATATTCAATGCTGAATATATTTCATGAAAAAGATATTTTTACCTCTAATTACATATTTAATCAGTATTTTTGCCAAGGAAAAAATTATCTTTACACTACTTTAATTCAGTAATCTCTATTGGTGAACAGTAAATACCTTTTAATTTTATTTTTTCTCAGCTGGGCCTAAACCCCTTTATATTTTTCATTCATTTTCCCTTACCCTAGGTCTGTACTAGACTCGTAAGCTGGGTCTATCATTTTGTCATTCCGAGCGAGGCTTGTTTTGTGAGAGACCAATTACCCAAATTGATACTCTGATAGATTAATGCATTATTAAATTAAGATTTAATTTGGGATTTTAATAGAATGATGGTTTAAAGTGTTTTTTATTTAAAAATATATTAAAATAATAATTTTTTAAAAAATATTTTTGATATCAATAGATTAAAACGATCTAAAAATATATATATTTTTTTATTTTAAATCAATTTCTTTTTAAAATACGGTTACAAGCATGCTCAAAATAGTTATATATATAGCCTATAGGTACTATTAACCCTAACCTGGTTATTAAACCCGGCGCGACATATTGAGTCGACTCAGGACCTAATCAACCTGGTAGCTAGACCGGTCTGAGTTTAATAAAAAATCAGCGGGGCAACAACCCGACAAAATATAGTTGACCTGGCGGGTCAACCTATAACCCGGGCGAACCTGTATGAGACTTTTTTTTTTTTAAATGTGAAATTTGAAACCCTTTAGTATATATACTTTATGTTTTCAAGAAAAAAAGTTATATTTTTTCAATGTGGAATAAAAAACTTCTTGGTTTAAATACTTTAACTTAAATGGATAATATAATATCTTTTCAATGTGGGATTTGAAGCCCTTTCGTTTATATATTCTATGTTCCTATAAAAAAAAAGTTATGTTTTTTCAATGTGGGATTTGAAACCCATTAGTATATATACTTTATGTTCTCTATGTTCTCAAGAAAAAAATTATATTTTTTTAATGTGGGATTTGAAACCCATTAATATATATATTATATGTTCCCAAGAAAAAAATTATGTTTTTTTAATGTGTGATAAAAAATTTTTTTGGTTTTAAATACTTTAACTTAAAAGCTTAACATAATATATTTTTAACGCGGGATAAATTGTTTTTTAAAATATTCTTTTAAACTTTATTATTTACAATATATATAGTCTATATTTACATAGATTTTTTTATATTAAATATTAAAACTTTAAATATATATTTTTAAATTTTTTCAAGTTGATATTTATATTAATTTTTTCATATAAAATATTAGAGTTTTAAATATATATTTTTTAATTTTTTCAGATTATTCCATGTGATCTAGCCCTTCAACCGGGGCAACCCCGGGTTGGCTTCAACAAGTGTGAACCCTAGGGCTGCTGTTTTTTTTTTTTTTGTTTTTATTTCTTTTCCGCGGGGGGGTTGTTTTCTATTCGGGATGGTTACTTGCTGAGGACGGAGAGAGCACAAATACAGAGAAGACGATCAGAATCAAAATCCAAATCTCACCCACCAGACCCACTTGCCTAACAGCAACGCAATCTTTATAGTTTATTCCAAAATTTCTAATTTCTGTATCACTGTCGGCTCGGTTCATATATTTTGATTTTAGAGTTTCAATGGACGAAGTGATGACAGCTGCTGATGCATCGTCCAGATATCGATCAGCAACATCTCCACCCGCTAGTCTCCCCTCCAACATTCCTCTCCTTTCCGCCTTCCTTGCCTTTTCACTTGCCCAGTTCCTCAAGCTTTTCACCACGTGGTAATCTCTCCCACTCTCTCTTCATTGCATAAATATATATCCTTTTATTTTATACACATAGTTTACGTTTCTTGTTTGTTTTTTCGGTGGTAGGGCTTAATGGGTTCTTAGTTATATGTGGTGTCGAGTCCATATATTGCTTTCGGTTAAGTGGTAAGAACGAAAGTGTTGCAAAGAATATGGAATAGAGGGAAATAATTCATTCCAGCAGTATTTTTTTTTCCTGTTATTTCTGAAACTGGTCTAATTTGTCTCTCACAAAACAGGCCTTGCTCGGAATTATTTCACTATAATAAATTGTGTTAATTATTTCCTTAGTTAATGAACTGAAGAAGAGACAATTGAATGAAAACTACAAATCTTTGTTTAATGCAAGTGAAACTGAAAATACCAAAATTCATACCTGAAAAAGTTATCATTCACAAAAATTAATAATTTTATAATGTCTTTTCTGTAATCAAGTAATTGACAAATTGCGAGCACTGTTGTGCGACTTATGTGCACAGAACTTATTTTTGTTTTTCCATGAATATATTTGTCATGATTGACTCCATTTCTATGTGTCCTCGAAACAATCTTTTGCAAAATTGTAGACAAGCTTGCTCATTTCTGTACCATTTATCCCCCCCAATATATCATCATTGTTGTGCAGGTTCAAGGAGAAGAGATGGGATGCTAGAAGGATGCTTGGGTCAGGTGGAATGCCCTCATCCCATTCAGCAACCGTGACTGCTCTAGCAACCGCTATTGGTCTGCAAGAAGGAACTGGAGCACCAGCATTTGCTGTTGCATTGGTTTTGGCATGCGTTGTATGTATTTTGTAAACAGGTCTTGTACATTCTTTTTGGTTGACATGCGATCTTGCTTAAGGTCATGATTACTGTTGAAAACTTCATGCATGAGAAATGTTTGTAAAGATGAATTAGGCATATCTGTTAGGTTTTAAGGTTAATTATGCCTTTGGAAGTTATCAAGCCAGACTGAATTTTTGCCTTCATTTTACTTTCATCCACTTTTTATCTATGTACATTCTTACTTTGAAGAGAATTCTCTGCTTCATTCATGCCACTGGGCAGTATCCATAAATTAATTTAGAGTCAACATTATCGGATTACTTAATCTTTTTTCTCAGGTTATGTATGATGCAACTGGTGTTAGACTTCATGCTGGTCGCCAAGCTGAGGTAAAGCTGTTTGTTGCTGTCAATATATTTTGTTGTGTACATGTGAGTTCTACTGCATTAATCAAAATCACTGGGGAATCTGGCAAACTTTATGGAGCATATTAAGAATCCTCTATAGCACTCTAGAAACAATAATAAACTTATATTTCCAGCTTAATAGAACTTATCTTACATGCCTGCTATCTGTGGGCCCTAAATGTCATTCTAACTCGTTGTGCTTCTGGTTTTGAAACTTGTACTAAGTGTATGATGTGGGGTTCCACAAGAACACAAACCAAGAGAACCATTTCTTTGAGAAAAAGCCATTATCTGATTATAATTATTCACAAGGTCAACTGAATGCCTAGGTAGGGTGCATGTATAAGGCACCAAACCAAATAAAAATAGGAAAAGGAAACATAATAAATAAGAAATAAACTAGATTCATAATTTAACTACTAAGCAATAATATTAATAATCATACATGATACTAGGAATCTAGAATGATCATATAGCATTAAAATTCCTAATAAGCATTATTTATTCCCACTGTTCATCTTTCTTCTTTTGCCTTCAACATGCTTTTCCTTGCTAGAATTCACATAACACTTGTTCAGTATGGCCAGTCGAGGTTTGGATCATGCTCAATCAGGTCTAGAAGTTGTTGTTTAGGAATTTACTTTATTTTTCTTTTTATTTTTATAGTATTCCCTAGTTAGGTTTCAAAATTTTATTCGATTTGGTTTTGATTAGTCAGGTCCGTTTAGCTAATACTTAACAATTCTGTATGTTATTTTTCATAGTTGTAATTTTTTTTTTTTTAAATCAAAGCGATGCGATCTTGAGTGCCTTTTTTCCATAAGTTACTGCTCAAGAAGTCTTTTTTGTCACTTGCTTTTCGCTATCAAATTGGACGATCTGCTCACATAAAACAACGAAACCCGAAACCAGAACACGCATTTGTTATAAGCAAGCTGGATATCTCTTTTATTTTGATAAAGGAATGGTTGAACCTGACGCAACAATAAGAA
Source organism: Populus tomentosa (assembly GCA_018804465.1). NCBI lineage: Eukaryota > Viridiplantae > Streptophyta > Magnoliopsida > Malpighiales > Salicaceae > Populus > Populus tomentosa. The sequence goes on along the minus strand of CM031989.1, from coordinate 8,867,989 downwards.
AGAAATTAGGATTTCTCAAGTTTTAAAATTAGAGTAAATTGTAGATAATTTGATAATTTTAAATGTCCAGAATTTACATAAAAGTTGATGCAATATCACATAAATAATTACATTATTAGCCTTTTGATTTTAGAAAATGTTTGTATCATGCACAAATGCAATAACAAATAAAAGATGGTTTGGCTTGTTTTATTGTTGTGATCTTTATCTCTATGATTTTGGTTTGCGCTTGTGCTATGCAATAACAACCATTATGTTTTCTATTCTAATTTGTATGGTTCATTTATTGCAGTTACTAAATCAAATTGTCTGTGAGCTACCTCCTGAACACCCTGTCTCCAATGTTAGACCCCTACGGGATTCACTTGGTCACACTCCACTCCAGGTCTGTTGTTGATCTGCATGCATGCATATGAAGTGATGGTTGCCATTGATTTTTCATTGTGCGCAGGATGACTAAATGGTTTTGTTTTAGCGGTCAAAATCTTTCCTTCAATAACTGAATTGAGACTTATACTGTAAAGGATTGTTTTTGTGTGAGCAAGCAATGATGGACTTCTAATGGGCATGCTGCATTTAATGGTCTCGATGCCATCCCTTCCAGTATCTATGTAGTCATCAAATGCACCTAACCATTTTAGCAATCATGTCCTACATAGAGAAGCAAATGACTTGGTTTTGCTTGTAGAATGATCTTCATTGTCCCTTCTTGCATGTTTATTCTATTGGAACCAGTCCATCTTGACTTGTTCTTCTTTTCTGTTGCAGGTTGTTGCGGGTGCAGTGTTGGGGTGTATTATAGCATTCCTCATGAGAAGTTCTAACTAGGTGATGATATAGCCAAAGGTGATTCTTTAACCTAGTCAGTGGAGATTTATAGGCTTTCAAATCATTGGAAGCATTTGTGCTCTGGAAAAAGGAATTGAGCTTGAAGAGACCTTTCAAGTGAGTTCTAGTTGTTGTAATTGTTGTTTAGGCTTTGCGGACGTGACAGAATGATGTATAGATAAATGACAGTGATAACCTTCACACAATGTAGCTACAGTGATTAGTTCCCTTTGATGTTCCTTTTGTTTTTTCCCCTCGAAAATTTCAAAAAACCTAGTATAAGCTGTAACCTAATGCTCAAGAAAGTTCGTAAAGTTGTCAGTGCATACTTGATGCTTGTCAGCTGAGTGTGGAGTTTTTCAGGTTCAGCGTGCCATGCGTTTGTCTGATCTAATAGTAGAAATTGCTGCATTGCCTCTGGTTAAATTTGAGCAGTGATTGAGTGTTACATTCGTGGGATGAGGATTTGTAAATTAGTAGTGAGGTCCGAAGGATGACATTTGTGCTTCACTGTTTCAGTGTTTTGTAGACGTCGAAGTCTTGGTGCTTTACTCGGTGGCCGAGTAGTTGCGATCATTGAACCATCAAACGGTTCTGTTCTATATTTCCCCAAGAAATAATTTTGGTTTATTGGCGTTTGTTTTACATAAAGTATTTTATTAATTCTTTTTCTTATTTTTTTTAATGTTTATTTAGTGTAAACTATGTTTTTTTTTTTAATTAATTAACTTGTAATATTTCCTGTCAATTTATATAAATTTAGTTTATTTATTGAAAATGTTTTCTAACCTGCCAAGTCTTGTTAATTTTTTCATGGATGGTTGTTAACTTATCCTGTCATGCAATATTTTAATCATTGTTGCACCACCAGCAACTAATTCAATCTTTATATTAAAATAAACTTTTAAACAACCCAAAAGACCTTAAAAGTGTTTTGGACAAATGGATTGTCTATCCATTTATGTAAAGTAAAAAGAGAGAAATTAAAGATTTTTTGTTTCAAAAAAAAGTTGAATGAAATTTGCACATATATTTATTTTGATCGAATGGAATGAAAGTGTACTATAAGCTTTCATTTAAAATATATATGCTTTTTTGTTGAGCATAAAACAATAAAAATCTCTTTGATTACGGATCAAAACATTTTAAGGTCTTTTGGGTTGTATAAAAGTTTATTTTAATATAAAGATTGAGTTAGCATTAGTTTACACTTATTATTTTTCATTTGATTCATGTCTATATATAAAATCTAAAAGTTTATGTGTCCTAATTAAGAAAAAGAACCTAGCCTTGTATGTTTATTGAGAAACTAATAATAATAAAAAATTGAATACATGATTTCGGGTATAGGAGGAAAGGATGAGTTTTTCTTCTCTTTCTGGCTGCCCCTCCATTCCTTTCTCTCTTCTTTTTATTTGTCAGGAAACCCTAATCCCTTTTTCCTATAAAATAAGAAACCCTAATCCCTCTTTCCTATAAAATAGTCCTTTCTTAAGTAGACAATTTATATTTAAGTAGTGATGCAAATTAGGAGAAGGATTCCCCATAGTTCCATGATCAATGACTCCGTAAACATTGGAGCTGTTATGATATGTAGAGGATTTTTAGGAAGCTTATGTATTTGCTGCAATTCTATTTCTTTTCCGTTTATTGCTTTCCTAGTTGGAGTTGGAGATTGTATGATTGGATTGATATTTAAGGTAGGATGAAAATAACAAAGGCGGTCTATTTTTTTAGTCATTTTACGAATTTGAATTCAAGTTTCCTTGGAGTGATTCCAACGTCACAGAGGGATTCTGTGTTTGCTCTGCTCTTAGATTCAGCATGAGGTTGATTTGAGAGGCTTGGCACTAATTTTGGTATCAGAGCCTGGTTCATGTGTCCTTTGTTACGGTTGTTGCGATGTCGCGGTCGCACAAATTATTTACCCTAGCTTCAAACACAACACACAAGATAGTATAGATCAAGCAAGGGGTCGATCCCACGAGGAAGATTTAGTTCAGATTTTTATGCTATACGTTATGCAATTTGGGGGGGTTGGATGTTATATAGGCTAAAGAAAAATAAAACAGAAAACTATCAAACAAAATTTAATAAAATCAGAAAATTATCAAGAGAACAAACCTTGGTCGCAATCACACATCCACCTATAGAATTCAGAACTGATCCTTGAAACGAAATTCCAATTTATATTTTGAATTTTTATCTTTTCTTAACGTTGGTTAATTAAAGGATCCGCCGTATAACTAACCCTAACCAACAAATAATCACAATGTCCGCACTAATGATTTAATCCAATGGCAGCCTTAAGATCTAGATAAATTCATAATCTTAACAACTAAGTTGTCTGCTTATGTTGCTTTGATCGAATGTTCTCCCTAAGATTAATAACGTAGATCCGCTACAATTATTAAACTCAGTTGCTTCACAAGTTCATATACCACAACTCCGGTTTTGATATCAAACTTAGCAATAAATTGTCTATAATAATAACTTAGAGTCCGCTCTAGCAATTAAAATAAACAATCATAGAAAAAATAAGCATAGGAGAACAAACATATTCATCATATAAACTGAAAAGAAAAGGTAAAATAGATCTCACAGTTCTTGAAATCTGAAGGTTTCCGTGTCCTTGCAACCAAGAAAATGAGTTTAGCCTTGCATGTTTATTGAACAACTAATCAAAAAGATGGAAGAATGCATGATTTAGGGTTTCTTAGAGTAGGGGGGCGTTTTTCTCCTCTTGGGTGGCTGCCCCCTTCTCTTCTCTTATTCATTTTATTTGTTAGGAAACCCTAATCTCTATTTTACAAAATAGTCCTCCCTTAAGTAGACAATTTACATTTAAGTAGTTCAATAACTATTTTCCTAAAAAAGGAGAAATAGCTTTGCATGAAATCTTCAAGCTTTGACTTAGAGGAGCTACATTGCTGAAATAAAAACTTGGATGTCGGTTTAGATGCTTCGGAACGTAATCTGGACTCGTTTCTTCACGAAACCTGTTTGCTGGCAGAATTCAGTTGTCATCTTTGAAAAATCATATCTCCCTCATATGACATCGTTTTTGGCTGAAATTTGGAGCGTTTATAGGCCTTTGAGACAGGAATCCAAAACAATTGAGTTTTCATCAATTGGACTTTTGTAGCTTTAGATATTCAAGTCGGACTGACCGAAGGTCAACACTGGCAGATTGCGAGATTTGACTTTGAAAGCTGCGATTTCCATGTTCTTCCTTATTTTATTGTCTTGCCTTAGATGTATAGAAAGGTATGGATGTTAGCTTTTTAATGCCACTGGAATCACTTCATTTTGACCTTTAGAGCTCACGTTCTGCACAAAACATCGACTGAACATCAAATTTGCCAATTACCTTCAATTTACTCATTTTTGCATCTTTCATCCAAAAGTGCCTTCAAAACATAAAACAAAGAATATCAAGGCATTTTATATATAAAATATAGGCAAAACACTAGTTAAATGTGGGTGAAACTATCGAATAATATGGTTGCATCAACGGTGCTTCACGTTCCATGCCTGTAATCCATAGCGGTACTTCGTACGCCATGGCAACCAACCAAAATCCAAACAACCCAATTCCAAACAACCAAAACACAAATACCCAAGACACAGACCAACCCTAGTTACAGCACCAAACTGATCAAATCGCCATAGTATTGGAGCAACTTACTCATCAATTGGATGTCATGGATGAGCATTATGTTTGAGAGGAGTATGAACCCTTCAATTGAAGAGGGCGCATAGCAGTTTATGGAGAGGGACTAGACAAAAGTGATGGAGATGCTTATGAAGAAGAAGAAGAAGAAAACCAGGAGTTTGAGGATCATGAGCCTCGAGTCCGACATCATAGGCGAAACTTTCACCGAGGTCATGCGAGTCATGGCGCACATTATCAACCTCTTGATGAACTGACCAAAAGAATGAAGGTTAATGTGCCAGATTTTTTAGCAAATTAGAGCCCAACACTTCAGAGGTTTGGTTAATGACTATCGAGGATTATTTTGATTGGTTTACTATTTTGGAGGATAAGAAGGTTTGTTATGTTTGGATGAAATTGAAGGGGCATGCATGAGCATGGTGGGGAAGTTTGGAAGAAAAATTGTGTCGTACATGAAGACCAACAATTTCTAATTGGGAAGAGAAGAAAGAGCGACTAAAGGAAAAATATTTGCCCATTGATTATGAGCAAATGATGTTCGAGGAGATGTTGCAACTCAGGCAAGGGTCATTAAGTGTTGATCAATTTACATATCGCTTCCACGAGTTGACTATCCATAGCAAGATTGTGGAGATTGAGAAACAAACTTTAGCTCGATACCGCACCGAACTATGCAGCGAGCTACGTAAAGAAATATGGACTGCATATTTAATCAACATGGAGTAGGCATATCAATTGGCACTCTGTATTGAGAAATAAATAGGGCTTTCGGTTTGGAGGAAAATGACGTCGTGGGATTCAAGGTCGGAATGTGTCCCAACATCTTCAGTCCAAAGGCCTCCATTGCTAAAAGATCAACCTAGAGGTAGGGTATGTGGAGACCAGAAAGGAAAAGCCAAAGTTTCCAGCAAAGGGCTACAATGTTATAAGTGTAAAGGCTTCAGACACTATGTTGTAGTGTGTCCTACAAGAGATAAAAAACTAGCATTTATATGTGAAAAGGAATTGTTAGTAGTGGATGCTATTGAAGACACGGACGAGGAAGAGACTGATGGGAGCAGTCACAGTGAAGAAGAGCACTTAGGTGCATCAGACTTATCTAGCCGCGTGATCCATCGAGTGTTGACAAGAACTAAGAAAGAACTTCTAGGCTAATCCCGAGTGGTTGCATACCAATATTTTTCACACTTGCATGGACCATAATGGTTGGGCTTTGAATGTCATTATTGATAATGGCAGCTGACACGACTAAAAGATTGATATCTTCTCCTAAGCGTAAGAGTGTCGGAGTAACAAATAACCCGGCAAGACCGGGTCGAACCACATGGAGGTTAATTGTATAAATTATAGACAACAATAATACAACAACAACAACAACAACAACAACAACAATAATAATAGTAATAGTAGTAGTAGTAGTAGTAGTAGTAGTAGTAATAATAATAACAATGAACACATCATCTTTAGGCTTTTCTTTGCAATGTTCAGATTCAACCTCTTCCTTACACTCACAGATTAACTCATCATTTTTCTCACAAAGTTCAAGAGTGGGTTTTTCAATAACCTTACCACTGCAAAGAGTGATGACTGATTTGACTTGATCCATGTGTTGGCTTTCGAAACTACTTGCATTTGCATTGTATTGCCCTTTTGGATTTTGTTATGGTTGAGATGGAAACTTACCTATTTCTTGAAAACTGAGAGCAGATGTTAACTTTTCAAGAGTATCTTTAAAATCTGTCATGCCTTGAACAAGTTGAGTGTTGATTGCCTTTTGCTTTTCAATGAATGCATGCAATGTTTCCTCAAGATTTCTTCTAAGAGGTGGAGCATAAAGAGGTGCATACCCATGAGAATTTTGAAAATTATGGTGTGCTTGAAACAGTGGCTGTGAAGTTTGTGCATTATTATTAACACTCTTCCAACTTAAATTTGGATGTTAACTTACTTATCTCTTGGAAACTGAGAGCAGATGTTAACTTTTCAAGAGTATCTTTAAAATCTGTCATGCCTTGAACAAGTTGAGTGTTGATTGTCTTTTGCTTTTCAATGAATGCATGCAATGTTTCCTCAGGATTTCTTCTAGGAGGTGGAGCATAAGGAGGTGCATACCCATGAGAATTTTAAAAATTATGGTGTGCTTGAAACAGTGGCTATGAAGTTTGTGCATTATTATTAACACTCTTCCAACTTAAATTTGGATGGTTTCTCCAACCAGGGTTGTATGTTTGCGAGTATGGATTATGATTGGGCCTTTGGAAACTGTTTAACGCATGAGCTTGTTCATGGAGGCATTCCTTGAAAGACAACAAAGTTGGACAGTCATTGGTTGCATGTTCATTTGTTTCACAGATTTGACACACAATGTCTTGAACAGATTTTAATTGACCACTCTTTTTCAATTCTAGTAACTCGACTTTTCTAGCTAAAGATGCAAACTTGGCTTGGAGGTCATGATCTTCCCTAAGGTTATACATACCTCCACTAGATGTATGAGGTTGGGTTTTACTTGGTGCCTTATAAGTGCTTGTAGTGTTCTAATTTTGTGTATTTTCAGCTAGTAAGTCTAGGTACTCCATTGCTTCATTAGGGTCTTTATCTTCAAAAGTTTCATTGCACATCAATTCAACCATTTGCCTATCTTTAGGTGTTAACCCTTCATAAAATTGTGAAACAAATCTCTATGTTTCAAAACCATGATGAGGGCAAGTATTAAGCAAGTCTCGACGACCTATCCCAATATTAGTAAAATGTTTCACCTAGTTTTTGAGTGAAAGTGGTGATTTTTCTTTTGAAAGAGTTGGTTCTGTGAGATGGAAAAAAATTCTTTAAAAATTATTGTTGCATTTCAACCCAAGCACAAATGGATCCTAATCAAGGATTTTGTAGCCATGTTTTAGCTTTATCTTTTAATGAAAAAGGAAAAGCTTTAATCTAATGGTATTCATGTTACAATTTAAGTCATTATAGGTGTTACAAACTTCTTCAAATTCTCTCAAATGCAAGTATGGATTTTCTAGATCTAATCCATGAAAAGAAGGTAAAAGTTGAATAATGTCTGGCTTAAAATTAAAATGAGATGCATCAGGAGGGAAAACTATGCATGAGGGTGCACTTGTTCTTGTGGGATTCATGTGGTCTCTAAGTGTTCCAACACGATTATTCTCATTATGAAGTGACTGGTTATCTTCTTTGGCTATATTTTCTGAAAATGATGAGGATACCCTACAAAGTCTACCATTTAATGTACGTGACCAAACACTCATGCACGTGTAGAAGGAGAATAAAAGGAAGAAGAAAACAAAAGAAACAAAGTTAGATACAAGAAAAGTGAAAAGAGAAAATAAAATAAATACTATAATTTGTACAAGAATTTACCTCCCCGGCAATGACGCCAAAAACTTGACACGACTAAAAGATTGATATCTTCTCCCAAGCGTAAGAGTGTCGGAGTAATAAATAACTCGGCAAGACCGGGGTCGAACCACAGGGAGGTTAACTCTATAAATTATAGACAACAATAATACAACAACAACAACAACAACAACAACAATAAAAATAATAATAGTAATAATAATAATAATAATAAAGAAGAAGAAGAAGAAGAAGAAGAAGAAGTTGAAGTTGATAAGAACTTTGAGATAGAAGATTAATATAAGGATTAAACAATGATAAAAACAAATGTCAAGGTTAGAGGATTCACTAATGGTATTTCAAACAAGTATAGTATAAACTCTTATTATTCAAATTGAAACCACACATAAAAGATGTTCAAATCGGATGATTTGTCATTAATAGCTTATTATAAATTGTTAACATAATCATATTAATTATCTTATTTAAATAACACCAAACTTTTAAATATTGTCAGAAATTCATGATGCTAACTTATGTTAACAACAAATCAAGTACCTTTCATAGTACAGGTGTAGGTTATACCATGCGGTTGGGCTATGAGAGTGTCAAGCATTTGTTGTACCAAGTGTTATACAACACAAATCTAGATTAACCATTTAACAAGCAAGGTATTAAGAATTGGTAAGATAAAAAGATAAGACATGTTAATATTAAATATTAAGGTCCATGTTGAGTTTACACTATACTTATTCTTACACCATTAGTGTAACCTTTTCACCTTGACATAATAAACTTAACTAAACATAATAAAAAAGAGAAACATAAATAAACAAAATAAGAACATAAATAAGATACAAGTTAACTAAGTAAAGGAAAGGAAATGAAAAGCATAAACAAGATATTAATGAAAGCAAAACTTACGAATTACAAAAAATATAAAACATAAATTTATGTGATAGGCCCGCATTTAAGATGAATATTTATCATAAATTAAAGGTATCTTATATTATTAGATATGTTATTATAAAAAATGCTTTAGTTAAGGAGTTATTGATACTTCAAGTGCAAAATGATGATATAAAACCTTAATAAAAATGCACTTTTAAGTACTAATCACCGACATTTAAGATGAACATTTACCATAAATTAAAGGTATCTTATATTATTAGATATGTTATTATAAAACATGCTTTAGTTAAGGAGTTATTGATACTTCAAGTGCAAATTAATGATATAAAACCTTGATAAAAAATACACTTTTAAGTACTAATCAGCAAGTTCTTATTTATAAGGAAAAATGCCAAGTTTCTGGGTTTCATAATTTCTAATCAAGGTGTTGAGTCTGATCTCGCAAAGGTGTAGGCTATCCAGCAATGGCCAATGCCCTAGAATTTTTTTGAAGTTAAAAACTTTCACGATTTGACCACGTTTTATCAGTGATTTATTCACAGTTTCAACACAATAATGGCCTCAATCACTAAGTGCTTGAAAGAAAGAAAAAATTCTCATGGAATGCTGCAGCTACCAAGGCATCCACAAAAATTAAAGAAAAGATGGGGCAAGCACCAGTGCTCAAGTAGCCAGATTTCTCTACAAATTTTGAAGTGGTTTGTGATGCTTCACATGAGGGAATCGGTGGTGTGCTAAGTTAGGAGGGTCATCCCATTGCTTTTTATAGTGAGAAGATTAATGACATTCATTGACGATACTTAGTATATGATATGAAATTCTATTCTTTAATTCAAACTCTCAAGCATTGATGACCTTACTTGATCCATAAAGAGTTTATCCTTTTTACAGACCATGATTCTCTGAAGCATTTAAATTCCTAAAGTAAACTGAATGCACACCATGCTCGTTGGATGGACTATCTACATCAATTCGGATTTGTTATTAGATATAAGTCAGGGACTAGAAATAAGGTGGTTGATGCTTTAAACAGGAGACCACACTTGTTATATATGTTTTCAGCTAATGTTGCAGGTTTTGATAGTATAAAAACTCAATATGCCAACAATGAGGACTTTGGCAATGTATGGAATGATATCTCCACTCATGGGCACACATCTGGTAATGAGGATTTATTGTGTGATGGATTTCTATTCTACAAATTATGTCTATGTGTTCCACGCAGTTCTTTTCAGGAGTTTCTAATTATGGAATCCATGGTGGGGGCTTAGCTGGGCACTTCAGTCATGATAAGACCTTTGCTATTGTTGCTGATCAATTCTATTGGCCTCGAACGCGGAGGACGTGCATACAATGGTTTATCGGTGTCGGATTTTCCAATTAAATAAAGGAACCAAGCAATAAGCGGGGCTCTATACGCCACTTTCCATTCCAGACAAACCATGGAAGCATATTAGCATGGACTTTATTCTTAGGTTGCCAAAATTTTTTTGGCAACATGATTCAATTATGGTAGTGGTTGATCGTTTTTTCAAGATGTCCCATTTTATTCCATGCTACAAAACTTACGATGCGTCAAAAGTTGCTGCATTATTTCTACAGGAGGTCATTCGCTTGCATGGTATTCCAATTTTGATTGTGTCTGATAGGGACGTCAAATTTATGAGTTATTTTTAGAAGACCTTGTGGACAAAAATGGGAAAAAGATGATATTTTCTAGTGCCTTCCATTCCTTAACGGACAACCAAACTAAGGTAACCAACATAAATTTGGCAAATTTATTACATTGCCTCTTCATGGATCATGTGACCAGCTGGGATATGGTGCATCTGCACAATGATTTTGCCTTCAATAACTCTGTTAACCATTTGACAGGTTGCACTCCATTCAAAGTGGTTTATGGGTTTCAACCAAACACTCCATTTGACATTAATTCATTACAATTGTCGCCTAGGCTAAGCGAGGTTGCACTAGACTTTTCCAACTATATGCGAGATGTTCATGATGAATGCAAAAGATGCTTGACCTTTCATACAAACTCTTATACAGCTTAAAAAAATGCAAAATACAAGTATCGACAATTTAATGAAGGTGATATGGTTTTAGTTCGTTTGAGACCAGAGCATTTTCCTCCAAGGAGTTTTAATAAGCTTCATGCATGAAGAGCATGCCCTTTTCAAGTAACCAAGAAATTGGGTTCTCGTGCCTATGTCATTGATTTACCCTCTGATTTTGGTATTAGTCTTGTTTTTAACATTGAAGATCTTACAGAGTTCAAGGGTGATGTTGAGGAAATAGCTGCAATACCAGTTTTGGAAGTAACACTAGTGCTGCGAGTTCCAAAAATTATAACACCACGAGATGAGATTGCTGCCATTCTTGACCATCAATTTGTTACCACTCGGTAAGGAGGTTATTACAAGTTCTTAGTGTAGTGGAAAAATCATCCATATTCGAACTCTTTCTAGTTGTAAGCTTCAGAAATCAAGCGTTTACACCCAGATCTACTTGCTCCTTACACTTGTCAAAACTTGTCAGAGTTAAGTTCTTTAGAAGAGTCGACAATTGATGCAAATCAGGAGAAGGATTCCTCATAGTTCTGTGATTGATGACTCCATAAATATTGGAGCTTTTATGTTATGTAGAGGATTTTTAGGAAGCTTACGTATTTGCTGCAATTCTGTTTCTTTTTTTTTTTTATTGCTTTCCTAGTTTATTGCTTTCTTAGTTGGAGTTAGAGATTGTATGATTGGATTGATATTTAAGGTAGGATGAAAATAATGAAGGTGGTCTAATTTTTTGGCCATTTTATGAATTTGAATTCGAGTTTTCCTTAGAGTGATTCCAATGCCATAGAGGGATTTTGTGTTTGCCCTACTCTTGGCTTCAGCTTGAGGTTCATCTGAAAGGCTTGACACTAAGTAGTGCAATAACTATTTTCCTAAAAAAGGAGAAATAGCGTTGCATAAAATCTTCAAGCTTTGACTTTGGACTTAGAGGAGTTAAATTTCTGAAATATAGACTTGGATGTCGATTTGGATGCTTTGGGAAGTAAATTGGACTTGCTTCTTCACAAAACTTGTTTGCTGGTAGAATTCATGTGTCATCTTAGAAAAATTATCTCTCTCATATGAGTTTGTTTTATGCTAAAATTTGGTAGGCTGACAGGTTTCGAGTAAGGAATCCAACAAGATTGAGTTTGCATCAAATGGACTTCTCTAGCTCAAGATATTCAAGTCGGAATGGTTGAAGGTCAACATTGATAAAATGCGAGATTTGTGTTTAGAGGTTGCAAATCTATGTTCTTTCTCTTTTTATTTTTCTTGCCATATATGTATAGAAAGGTATGGATGTTAGCTTTCTAATTCCATTGGAATCACTTCATTTTGACCTTTAGAACTCAAGCTCTACACAAAATATCAATCGGAGGTCAAATCTACCAATTATCTCCAATTTACTTTTTTTTGATTCTTACATCCAAAAGTGCCTTCAAAATATAAAACAAAGAATATCAATGCATTATATATATAAAACATAGGCAAAATACTAGGTAAATATAAGTAAAATTATCGAATACTATGATTGCATCACATGTGGCTAATGCATGTAATCGTCAGCGCTTACTCAGAAATCATTTATGAAAATTGAGTCGTTGTCGACCTAGAAATGGTCAACGCAACCCAGTTCTATTGGCTACTGCTGATTCAGAAATCATAGACAAAAATTGAGTTGCTGCCGACCTATAAATCATCAACGCAATTAGTTCTATAGATGACACATAGAATCATCAGCACACATATCCTACTATTAACACAGTAATCGTTGACGAAGCGCTTAAATTGAAGAGGAAACTTGGGAGTTGGAGTCTGAAATGAAGAAAAAGCACCCTAAATTATTTAAACTACCAGGTATGGAATACGAAACCTCTTAAATTTTGAGGAAGAAATTCATATTAAGGAGGGAAGAATGGAAAACCCGATAAAAAATTAGTCTTTGGCCAACCAATATTAGAAAGAATTGAGGGATATAAATCGGCTAGCTTTAGGGAAAAATGGTGGGGGAGGAACCGACCTATCCTAAGAGGGGGTTATAGAGAATAAAACCAACATTAAAATAACCTAATAAGAGGATAAGAGCCAAAGACAACCAACACTCAAACACCCCCTCTCATTTAAAAGGGGTATAAATGCAGGAGAAGAGAGAAGGTGACCCTTCCTCTCCCCCAAAAACCAGCCACAATAGCAACTTGCATGTGTCCAACTGCATATCCCTTCTTCTCTTCCTCTTTTCCAAAGAACACCTAACAAAACCAGCTGTATGTGCCCTCTTTGAATGTAATTATGTGCAGATTCTTACAAAAAAATGAATGAGTGTGTTCAATTTTGAATGTGTAAACCTAAGTAAAGGGCCAACCAAATGAAAGGGATAAATAACATGAGGAATGAAATGAAGAGATATATGAACTATAACCTTATTGAACTCCTAAGGGCATACTAAAGCTAAAACAAAATTTAAATTGATGTTTATATCTTAATTCTCATAAATGATTGATTAATTTGTATGGAATATGAAATGAAAGGATGAAATGCATGGAATGTGATCTTGTGGATTCCTAGAAATATGTGTATGTTGGAACAAAATTTGTAGTGATGACAATGCTTTGATTTTGTTATGAGATTGATGGAATTACATGAATATGAATCAAGTGATTGAAGACATGGTTTGTGGCATGTTATTGTGATTATACTTATGAAAATGAGATATAATGAGTGTATATGCAGAATTGTATTGTTGTTAAACCTTTAAGAGTATGTTAAAGCTGAAATAGAAAGCATCCCATGATAATGTGTTGAATTTGTTTGTTTAATGGATGAATTTGTATAATTAGAAATAGCAGTCAGGAGAACCTAGTACAAATATGCAGGTTGGGATTTGGTTATGCATTGTTGATGCCTCGTGATATAAATTTGAATATGATTGCTATCAGTATGTGTCCAAGTCTCAGCTAGGAAGTGTTGCAAAGAAGAAAAATGCATAGCGTAAACCTTACGTGTAGCCTAGGGAAAAGGCAGAACCAGAAATGACTCACCTTGTCATTGACGATTTCTGAATTGAAAACAATTTAGTTAGCATTGATGATTTCTAAATCGGCAGCAACTCAGTTTTCGCTAATGATTTTTGCGTCAGCAATAACCTAAGTGCGTTGATGATTTCAAAGTCAACCATAAAATTGGGTTGCGTTGATGATTTCTAAGTCAATAGCGACTCAGTTTTCATCAACGATTTCTGCGTTAGCAGTAACCTATGTGCAATGATGATTTCAGCATCAATCATAGAATTGAGTTGTATTGATGATTTCTAGGTCAGTTGTGACTCCGTCTTTGTCAATGATTTCTGAATAAGTAGTATACTAAGCACGCTGACAATTTCATGCACCATCCTCAAGACTGGATTGCATTACCAGCGAATCAGTTTTCGCTGTCGAATCTTGTGTCACCAGCGAATCAGCTTTCGCTAATGATTTTCTACGACAGGCTACCATGTCAGAAATGACTTAAATGCTTATAAGGATTTCATTGTATGATTGTGTAATATTTGGAACACTTGAATATGAACCTTAGAATATGTATGGTGACGAGTTATGTGATTGCCAAATATAAATGTGTGGTAATTTGTGATTAATATTTTTGATCAAAATATAAGTATGTATTAAAGATCAAAAGAAAACAAAGTTGAAAAGATAACAAGTCCCTGTACAAGATGATACCTTTCTACAAAAGAAACAATTTGGGAACATGCTCCAAATAAAAGCAGAAACAAGCATCCAAAAAAACACCTATAGAGAAGCAGCAAAGTTTATCTAAGAAACCTAATCAAACAAGTGTCTAAGACTCCGTTTGTTTGTATGGTTGCCTCTGCGTTTGAAGCAACCACAACCAAACAATTGTTTGGTAAACACAAAAACACAATTTATTTCTGATTGCGCCAACTGATTTTTGCGTTTAAAATGAAGGTAAAAGCAAAGTAGCTCTCAATTGCTTTTCTTCTCTGCACTGTTCATTAAAGTGAACAATGCGTTTTTTTTTTGAAAAACCAGTGCAATGAATTGATTTCAATCGCACTATTCACGTGAATGTGACAATAATTTTTTTTAAAAAAAACTAGTTTAGAGTGAATTAAATTTATTTGCACTGTAATCTCAATTTTATTCCTGATAATATTCACATGAACAATGCGTTTGTTTTTTGAAAAACCAGTGCAGTGAATTGATTTCACTCGCACTGTTCACGTGAACGTGAACAATATATATATTTTTTGAAAAACTAGTTTAGAAAGAATTAAATTTACTCGCACTGTAATCTCAATTCTATTCCTGATAATGTTCACGTGAACAGTGCGTTTGTTTTTTTTGAAAAACCAGTGCAGTGAATTGATTTCACTCACAATGTTCACATGAACGTGAACAATAATTTTTTTTTTTGAAAAACTAGTTTAGAGTGAATAAATTTACTCGCACTGTAATCTCAATTTTATTCCTGATAATGTTCACGTGAACAATGCGTTTGTTTTTTGAAAAACCAGTGCAGTGAATTGATTTCACTTACACTGTTCACGTGAACGTGAACAATAATTTTTTTTTGAAAAATAAGTTTAGAGTGAATTAAATTTACTCGCACTATAATCTTAATTTTATTCCTGATAATGTTCACGTGAATAATGTGTTTTTTTTTTTTGAAAAACCAGTGCAATGAATTGATTTCACTCGCACTGTTCACATGAACATGAAAAATAATTTTTTTTTAAACTAGTTTGGAGTGAATTAAATTTTCTCGCACTATAATTTCAATTTTATTCCTAATAATATTTTACCTAATTTTATTGTAAGCTAAAAAAATCATGAAAATTGTAGTTCTTGTTGGATGAATTTTGTACGTAATGGAATTATAGATAGTTTAATGGAACAATAAAAAATATTTTATATAAAGTATTATTTATTCCATGATGTAATAGTAGTAGTTAAATCTACAATATTTAATTTAAAACCTCTATATATATATATATATATAACCTCAATTTAAAAAAGCATTTTTAACCAAACACATTAAACTATTTTTTATTCAACTTTAATTTTAACCAAACATATATAAATATCAAACTAACTTCAACTAAAAATACTTTTTATAAAATAATTTTTTTCAAACTACAACCATAAAAGTTACCACAATGCCAAACACAGTATGTCCTTAACCCAAACGGGAATAAGGCACCATATGCACCAGCTAAAAAATCACCATAGTTACATTTATCAGAATAGTATCAACAGCTAACATAAGCTTCCCAAGCAGCAGTTAGAGAACTAGCAAAATAGAGCCGTGAGACTTTCCATAGAACTGCTAACAGCAAATGAAACAGGAAAAGAATCAGGCACCAACCAGGCAATGATCAGAATAGAAGAAACAACATCAAAAAGCAGCAAGTGAGGCTGAAGCAAAACAACAACCTTCTACGTCAAAATCCATGAGGTGCAACAAAGCATCCACACGGCAAGAAGGAACCACCATTCATCCAGCAGAGCTCAGTAGCAAAAACAAACCAAATAGTAGCCAGCAACAACAAACATGCACAGCAGATCATAGAGCCACCATCAGCAACAAGAAGCAATTCAATCACTTCAGAGAATCAGTAGAGAAGCAAGCACACATCCACAGGAGCCCCGGCAACACAGCCATCAATAGAAACAGGATGATAAGCTGCAGCAGCAACCATAAAAGCAACAGAAGTACAAACAACCTTCCAAACAACCACAAGGATCCAACATCCTAATGGAAAAGTAACAAACAAAAAAGCAATGCAACAGATCTTCTCTACAGCAAGAAAGGACCACCGAAGAAACCACAACAGTTATTGCAGGAAACCACAGCAGTTCTCGCAGCACAGTCAGCAGCAAACAGAAAGAGAGGACCTGAACTAAAGGAGCCAGCTGAAGGGAAGGGCTCTTACAAAAACAACCAACGAAGCTAGAAGATCCCAAGAATATCAAGCAGCAAAACCGTGCAGAAGCTTCCATAGAAACACAAGCAGCACAAACAGCCTTGTAACAACAGCAACCAAGCGCAAGGCCCAGGACCATCCAAGTCTACAGCAGATCCAGCGGACTTAAAAACCAATAAATCACAATTAAAAAACATCCTGTATATAGCTATTCCCATGCACCCTAACAAAGGTGAAAACAGCAACAACCAAGGTAGAACAAGGTTGGGCGCAACAAAAACCCCATGGCCAGCACATTCCAGTAACCTGACAACAGCTACTAGAACAGAAACCAGCAGAGCATGATCCCATCCTTGAGCAACAACTTTGAGAAACCCGAATAAATCTACACGGAATGGGAAATAACTATTTTTTCAAGTGAGTAAATTGAATATTTACCTTAACGGGAGTGAAATTGGATTTCTGGTATTATTCGGGGAAATTGTTTTTATGTACACACCGGTGTAAATAGTAGGATATAAATGTAAACCTACAAGGTTAGTGAATTAAATATTACACTGAGTATATCAAATTTATCTTTACCTTAGGGAAATGATATTGGGTCGAGAAATTTGGACGAAAAAGTTTCTATATTGATTTTAAAAAATAAAAACTTGAAAAATACCAGAAAAATAAAGAAGGTTCCAATCAGATTATAAATTATTAACATGATTACATTAGTTATCTCATTTGAATAATGCTAATACTTGTAAATGTTGTCAGGCTTTCATGATTATAACTTATGTTAACAACAAATCAAGTTCCTTTTATAGCTCAGGTGTCGGTTATACCATACAGTATGGGCTATGAAAGTGCCAAGTATTTGTTGTAACAAGTGTTATACAATATAAATCTAGATTAACCATTTAACAAGCAAAGTATTAAAAGTGCACAAGATAACAAATATAAAAATGTTAGTATCCAACATTAAGGTCCATGTTAAGTTTATATTATACTTATTTTTACACCATTAGTATACCCTTTTCACCTTGACATAATTAACTTAGCTAAATATAATGAAAGAAAGAAACATAAATGAATAGGATAAGAGCATAAATGAGAAAGAAGTTAACTAAGTAAAGGAAAGGAAATGAAATGCATAAACTTGATATTAATGAAAGCAAAACATAAGCAATACAAAGAGAGAAAGCAAGAGCATGATCTTGATATGGAAAACCAAGATGCCTCAATACATGGTAAATGCCTCCTTTTATAGGCCAAAATTTGAAACTATTGATTTGTTGACTAATTAATGAGTGGGTGGCCATATCTTGACTTGGTGACAATCCTTATCTTCTTATCTGAACAAGACATCATTGCTAACATCATAATTTGCATATAATCCTTAGGAAAATTCTAGAAAATTATCTCAGCTTTCCAATAAAAAAAAGATGAGGTCATTTGGACTTTTAGAACTCGAGATATGGGCTGAACACTGAACAGTATATGGGCTGCAGGACAGATTCAGACTTCTTCGTTGTTCTTACTATTTGGACTTCAAAATGGCCTTTTTAAATCTTGGGCTCCTCATGAAAGTTGTAGGCCCATGTCTTACCTTTCCATCCATATAAAGTGGACCTAAATCCGAGATCTAAAGTTCCAGATATGATCCAATTACCTAGCAATGTTCCAGTTTGGACTGCACCAGCATCTCTTTTCTAAGTTTGGCAATCTATTTGTCCTTTCACTTTCAATACTTAAACTCATCAATCAATCTTTTCATTTATGTGATAGGCCTGCATTTAAGATGAGCATTTACTATAAATTAAGGTATCTTATAGTATCAAACTTGTCATTATAAAACATGCTTTAGTTAAGGAGTTATTGATACTTCAAGTGCAAAATGATGATATAAAACCTTGATAAACATACACTTTTAAGTACTAATCACACCCCCCAACCAGTTTATTACTAGTCCCTAGTAATCAAAGCGTTAAAATAGAGAAACAATTTGCAAGTTCCACAAAGCAAGGCATTCATCATTTAACTTCCATTAATCTATCCAGATAAACAAACTCTCATTAAATTTATATTCCTGCTCATATTTTTAAAACAAGACATTAATAAATCTTCTTTTTAGGTGCTCAATATATGAAAACATAGATGATGAGGCTGTTGTTGGAAGAAAACAATATTATGTTCAAATATTTAAGGTTAACTTCCTTGGGTTGGGATTATTATTATTTTTTATTTTTTATTTTTATTTATTTATATGCACATACAACTTAAAACACAATGTATCTTTAACCCATGTAACGAGTTTTCGGCTAATAACTTTCAGACCAGTTGGTCTTAGGGAATTAGGTGTTGAGACACCCTTACAAGCCTAACTCGGGTTGCAGATACTAATACATAGATAGTGCAATGTTTGATTTCCTTAAGCTTTTCTCCTTAACCCATGTAGCAAGCTTTGGGCCAATAACTCCAAAGTCAGTTGACTTTAGGGTATTAGGTGTTAAAACACCCCTTCGGGCTTAATTTCTTAGGTTAGGGAGGCTACGAAACCAAACTTATCTATGTTTTTATTATCATCAATATTATTAATTTTTTTTTAATTTCTTTAATAATTTTTTTGCAAATTATATACTATCCCTTTCCCTTAATTATTACCTTTAACAAAAGAACATAAATAATTTAATAATCCAACGTGTAACCCATAATCATATGTTAATGTGTGTATGTGAAAATGAAGGTTTAAGAATACTTGTTAAATGAGTATATGAGCAGGATCAAGTGATAAAAATATGATAGTTTGCAAATCTAAATATTTCAAGAAGTATTCTGATAGACCTTGGTAATGATACTTACTAAGATGCGTCTCAAGAGTCAATAAAATTTTCTCCTTACTTTGCCATCCTAATAACAATTTTGTCAAATGATTTTAATAATAGCAAAAACAGTTAGTAAGTTAGTTTTTTTTATATCAACTACTACCCTCTCCCCCCAACCAAAAGGAGACATTGTCCTCAATGTCCCAAGGTAGAAAGATCGAGTATAGAAGACATCACCTGAAACAGCAAACAATGACAAACCTGAAACACACTTAAACAAATATAAGAAGTAACAAAACAAAATAATATGCTATTAATAAAACCAAAAGACACAAGGTTTCATAAATGAAGGCTCAAATCTAATCTAAGCTTTTTACGGCTTTTCTTAGTTGACCAATTTAGGCGACTCATGTAGGGATTAATGACATGGATGAAAGATTGTAGTTGGTCAATTAATTGCTCAGCAGTAGCAACAAAGATTATGATTTGTCATGCCGAAGATGTTAGAAATTCCTGTTCCACAGCTTGATCAAGAAAAGACAATAATTTATCATAGAAACCATTAGCATTTAACAAACCTATAGGTTTATGGTGAATGTGCAGTTGGGCCCAAGAAGAAATATGAAAGATCTCTTCTAATGTGCCCAAACCACCTGGTAAGGCAATGAAGGTATCAGCATGGTTAAACATGGCATTCAATCGATTAGATATTGTGGGGACTTGTAGTTCCTCTCCAATTGTTTTTCCAATGATGTTCCTATTTCCTAAAGCTTTGGGGACAACTCCCAAAACTTGATTGCCTCCTAAAAATACAGCCATTGACACACCTCCCATTAACCCAAGGCTGCCTCCCCCATACACTAAATGAATATTTCTCTCAGCTAGTACTTAACCAAGATGATTTGCTGATTCTAAAAACTCTTTTTCTTTCCCAGGACTGGATCCACCGAAAACACAAATCAATACTACTTAAAAGTGCATGTTTATCAAGACATTTACCATGTATTAAGTCTCCACAATGTCTGATCCACTAAAGACCATGTTTAACCATGCTGACGCCTTCATTGCCTTACCAGGTGGTCTGGGCACATTGGAAGAGATCTTTTATATTTCATCTTGGGCCCAACTGCACATTCACCATAAACCTATAGGTTTGTTAAATGTTAATGGTTTCTATGATAACTTGTTGTCTTTTCTTGATCAAGTTGTGGAACAAGAATTTCTAACATCTTTAGCACGACAAATCATAATCTCTGCTGCTACTGTTGAACAATTGATTGACCAACTACAATCTTTCATCCCTGTCATTGATCCCTGCATGAGTCGCCTAAATTGGTCAACTAAGAAAAGCCGTAAAAAGCTTAGATTAGTTTTGAGCCTTCATCTGTGAAACCTTGTGTCTTTTGGTTTTATTAATAACATATTATTTTGTTTTGTTACTTCTTATATTTGTTTAAGTGTGTTTCAGGTTTGTCATTGTTCGTTGTTTCAGGTGATGTCTTCTATACTCGATCTTTCTACCTTAGAACATTGAGGACAATGTCTCCTTTTGGTTGGGGGGAGAGGGTAGTAGTTTTTTTTTTTTAAAAAAAAAAACTAATTTGCTAACTATTTGACAAAATTGTTATTATGATGGCAGAGTATGGAGTCAGTTTTATTAACTCTTGAGACGCATCTTAGTAAGTATTCTTATTAGGATGGTAGAGTAAGGAGGAAATTTTATTGACTCTAGAGACGCATCTTAGTAAGTATCATTACCAAGGTCTATCATAATACTTCTTGAAATATTCAGGTTTACAAACTCTCGCATTGTTATCACTTGATTATGCTCATATACTCATTTAACAAGTATTCTTAAACCTTCATTTTCACACACACACTTCAACATATGATTGTGGGTTGCACATTGGATTATTACATTAATTATGTTTCTTTTGTTGAAGATAACAACTAAGGGAAATGGATAGTATATAATTTGTAAAAAAATAATAATAATATATATATATATATATGATAATATTGATGATAATAAAAATATAGATAAGTTTGGTTTCGTAGCCTCCCTAACCTAAGCAATTAAGCCCAAAGGGGTGTTTTAACACCTAATACCCTAAAGTCAACTGAATTGGGAGCTATTGGCCCAAAGCTTGTTACATGAGTTGAGGAGAAAAGCTTAAGGAAATCAAACATTGCACTATCTATGTATTAGTATCTGCAACCCAAGTTACTAAGCTCATAGGGGTGTCTCAACACCTAATGCCCTAAGACCAACTGGTCTGGGAGTCATTAGCCAAAAACTCGTTACATGGGTTAAAGATACATTGTGTTTTAAGTTGTATGTGCATATAAATAAATAAATAAAAAAAGAGAAAAAGAAAAAGAAAAATAATAAAATATAATAATCCCAACCCAAGGAAGTTCACCTTAAACATTTGAACATAATATTGTTTTCTTCCAACAAAAGCCCCATCATCTATGTTTTCATATATTGAGCACATAAAAAGAAGGTTTATTAAATATCTTGTTTAAGAAATATGAAGTAGGAATATAAATTTAATGAGAGTTTGTTTATCTAGATAGATTAATGAAAGTTGAATGATGAATGCCTTGCTTTGTGGAACTTGCAAATTGTTTCTCTATTTTAACGCTTTTGATTACTATGGACTAGTAATAAGCTAGTTGGGGGGGGTGGGTGTGATTAGTACTTAAAAGTGCATGTTTATCAAGGTTTTATATCATCATTTTGCACTTGACGTATCAATAACTCCTTAACTAAAGCATGTTTTTATAATAACAAGTTTGATACTATAAGATACCTTAATTTATGGTAAATGCTCATCTTAAATGCAGGTCTATCACATAAATGAAAGGATTGATTGACGAGTTTAAGTATTGAAAGTGAAAGGACAAAGAGATGGCCAAACTTAGAAAAGAGATGCTGGTGCAGTCCCAACCAGAACATTGCTCGGTAATTGGATCATATTTGGAGTTCTAGATCTCGGATTTAGGTCCATTTTATATGGATGGAAAGGTAAGACATAGGACTACAACTTTCATGGGAGCCCAAGATTTAAAAAGGCCATTTTAAAGTCCAAATTGTAGGAACAACGAAGAAGTCCGAAGCTGTCCTGCAACCCTAACACTATTCAGTGTTCAGCCCATATCTTGAGTTCTAGAAGTCCAAATGACCTCATCTTTTTTTTGTTGAAAAGCTGAGACAATTTCCTAGAACATTCCTGAGGATTCTATGCAAATTATGATGTTAGCAATAACATCTTGTTCAGACAAGAAGATAAGGATTGTCACCAAGTCAAGATGTGGCCACCCACTCATTAATTAGTCAACAAATCAATAGTTCCAAATTTTGGCCTATAAAAGGAGGCATTTACCATGTATTGAGGCATCTTGGTTTCTAGATCAAGATCATGCTCTTGCTTTCTCTCTTTGTATTGCTTATGTTTTGCTTTCATTAATATTAAGTTTATTCACTTCATTTCCTTTCCTTTACTTGGTTAACTTCTTTCTCATTTATGTTCTTATCTTGGTCATTTATGTTTCTTTCTTTCATTATGTTTACCTAAGTTAATTATGTCAAGGTGAAAAGGGTACCTAATGGTGTAAGAATAAGTATAATATAAACTTAACATGGACCTTAATGTTGGATACTAACATGTTTTATATTTGTTATCTTGTTCACTTTTAATACTTTGCTTATTAAATGGTTAATCTAGATTTATGTTGCATAACACTTGGTACAACAAATACTTGGTACTTTCATAGCCCATACTGTATGGTATAATCGACACTTGAGCTATAAAAGGAACTTGATTTGTTGTTAACATAAGTTGTAATCATGAATGCCTGACAACATTTACAAGTATTAGCATTAGTCGAATAAGATAACTAATGTAATCATGTTAACAATTTATAATCTGATTGGAACCTCCTATATGTGTGGTTTCTAATTGAGTAATAAGAGTTTATACTATACTTGTTTGAAGTACCATTAGTGGATCCTTTAACCTTGACATTTGTTTTTATTATTGTTTAATCCTTACATCAACCTTACCTCTCAAAGTTCTCTTTATTAGTACTACTACTATTATTATTATTTACATTCTTGTTAAATTATATGTACGTTAAGTATGCTCTATGTTTGATCAAGGATCCTGACATTGTTGGTTTTGCCTTTTTCATTCACATCAGAAATCTGTTTATATTATATAATATATCTCTTTGATCTTTTCATAAACTCAGTATATAGGCTGTAAACCTGTGACCCGTTCTTTTAGATCATTCTCAGGTATAACAACGCCACGTACTGAGTCTTATTATTATTACTCTTAATATTACTATTACTATTATCGTTATTATTGTTGTTATTATTGTTGTTATTGTCGTATTGTTATTTATAATTTATACAATTAACCTCTCTATGGTTCGACCCCGGTCTTGCTAAGTTATTTATTACTTCGATACTCCTGCACTTGGGAGAAGACATCAAGCTTTTAGTCATGTCATAGGCCAGCTGTAGTCTCTCTCTCTCTCTCTCTCACACTCACACACACACACACACACTCTCTCTCTATTTATTATTTATTTTGAAAAAGCATGTGTATGTACAAGTAGTTGTGATTGTGGCTCACATCTTCCCTTGGTTTTATATCCAAGAATGGCTTAAACGCCCTCTATGGGTTGAGGATAGGCTTCCCATCCAGTTTTCTTAAAAACTGGCAAATAGGGTCTTTTTTAGTTAGATTCCCAAGACTAAGTCGAGCATGTTCTTTATAGAATTGTAGCCATAAATCATGAATGCACATCTCCACTAGGATGCGTCTCAAGGGTCAACAGAAGATTATCTAAAGACCCTTTACTCATGCCATCCTTAATGAATTGTATTTTATCTTCACGGTTTACAGATACCATTCCTAAAGAATGACATGTTGCATTACAAGTCCATCTGACACATCTGTGACAGACTTTTAGTCGTTTTGCATGATGTTTCTTTGTAAAAATGCTTTTACTTGTTCTAGGCATGTGTGAAATGAAAGAATTGGAGGACTCACCTGATAAGCGAACCTTTGCTTCAATTAGCCAGTGAATATCTTCAAGAATTCCATGATTCATTAACAGCCTCAATCTTGCACACCTAGCACGGTAAATTTTTGTAATCACATTTGGAGGCAAAGCGGGAAAATACCTTTTCAACTTTTAAAGAGTGGTTTCCATTTTCAAATGAGAATTGGGGGAAAGATTCAAAGAAGGGAGAAAGAGCAGAGAATTGTACAAATATATACAGATATCAGTTAGTTGGGAAACTAAAAGAATCGACTTAAGTCATGGAGTACCATTATCCGCCATTTGACCGGGGTGAAAAAGAGACTAGCAAAACAAAAGTTACACCAAAACAAAACACAAAACAATGTGAGAAAAAGAATCAATCTTTTTATACAGAATTACTCAATTCAATAGAGTCATTTTCAACTCGAAAAATTATCAAAATAAACTTTCAAACGATGCCCATTTACCTTGAAAACATTGCCATTCTTTGGATTCTCGATATCACAGGCCCCATATGGATACACATGTTTCACAATAAAAGGACCACTCCATCTTGATCTTAGTTTTCCAGGAAATAAATGGAGTCGAGAATTATAAAGCAAGACTTTTTGACCAACATTGAATGTTTTTCTTAATATTTTCTTGTCATGAAACTCTTTGATTCTTGCTTTATGAATTCTCGAATTGTCATATGCATCATTTCTTATTTCCTTAAGCTCATTTATTTGCAATTTTCGCAGCTGACTAGCATCATGAAGGTTTGAATTGAAAGCTTTAATAGCCCAATAAGCTTTATGTTCAATTTCCACAAGCAAATGACAAGGTTTTCCATAGACTAGTCTATAAGGTGACATACCTAATGATATTTTATAAGCAGTTCGATAAGCCCAAAGTGCATCATTAAGTCTTAAAGATCAGTCTTTCCTATTAGGGTTCACTATTTTCTTCAAGATTTATTTGATCTCCCTATTAGCAAGCTCTACTTGTCCACTTGTTTGAGGGTGATAAGGGGTGGCAACTTTGGGTGTGATTCCATATTTCTTCATTAAAGAATCAAATGGCTTGTTGCAGAAAAGTATTTCACCATCACTTATCATGGCTCGAGGGATTCCAAAGCGACTCAAAATATTGTCTTTCAAAAACTTTATCATTGTTTTGTGATCATTATTTCGACTTGGAATTGCCTCTATCCATTTTGGAACATAATCTACTGCGACTAATATGTACACGAAACCAAATGATGGAGGAAATGGTCCCATGAAATCTATACCCCAATAGTCAAAGACCTCAATGACAAGAATAGGATTTAAAGGCATCATATGATGTTTTGAAATAGATCCCAACTTTTAACAATTTTCACAAGTCTTGTAGAATGCATGTGAGTCCTTGAACATGGTGGGCCAGTAAAATCCACTTTGTAAGATTTTTGCAGTTGTGTTTTTTGACAAGAAATGACCCCCACTTGCCTCAGAATTACAAAATTTAATGACACTACTTACCTCATTATCAGGAATGCATCTTCAGAATATTTGATCAGGACAATATTTAAATAAATACGGGTCATCCCAATAAAAGTTCTTCACTTCGTTCAAGAAATTTCTTTTGTCTTGGGTACTCTAATGATGACAATTCTCCTGAAACAAGAAAATTAACAATATTAGCAAACCAAGGCATTGTAGAAACGAAAAGTAAAGATTTATAGGGAAAGTAGTCATCGATTGGTGTGATGTCAAATTTTGAATTTGTTGTCAATCTTGACAAATGATCTGCAACAATATTTTTGGTGCCTTTCTTGTCTTTGATTGTGATATCAAATTCTTGAAGTAACAAAATTCACCGCACTAATCTAGCCTTAGAATCTTTCTTATAAAGAAGATATTTCAATGTTGTATGATCACTAAAAACAACACAGGTGAGCCAACAAGATAAGACCTGAATTTATCACATGCAAATACTACTGCAAGTAATTCTTTTTCATTGGTGGTGTAATTCATTTAAGCACTATTTAAAGTTTTACTTGCATAGTAAATCACATAAGGTTTCTTATCTTTTCTTTGTCCCAAGACAACACCCACGACATAATCACTAGCGTCACACATTATTTCAAAAGGTAATGACCAATCAGGAGGTTGAATAACAAGAGCAAAAGTAAGCAAGTTTTTAAGTTTAACAAAGGCTTTTTCACAATGTTCATTCCATTCAAAAATATTATCCTTTGTTAGAAGGTTACTCAAGGGCTTAGATATTACACTAAAATCTTTGATGAAGCTTCTGTAAAAACCAGGATGTCCTACGAATGATCTAACATCTTTAACAGATTTTGGTGTTGGTAAGTTGGCAATTAACTCGATTTTAGATTTGTCAACCTTAATTCCTTTCGATGAAACAATGTGACCAAGTACAATGCCATTTGTTATCATAAAGTGATATTTTTCCCAATTCAGTACAAGATTCTTCTCTTCACACCTGTTCAAAACCTTTTCTAAGTTAGTTAAACAATCGTCAAATGAATCACTAAAAACAAAAAAATCATCCATAAAAATCTCAAGAAAACGGTCAACCATATCACTGAATATGCTAAGCATGAATCTTTGAAACGTGGCTAGTGCATTACATAATCCAAAAGGCATCCTTCGATATGCAAAAGTACCAAATGAACATGTGAAAGTAGTCTTCTCTTGATCTTCCAATGCAATTTCAATTTGATTGTAACCTGAATAGCCATCTAGGAAACAATAAAATTCATGACCTGCAACTCTTTCTAGGATTTGATCCATGAAAGGTAAAGGGAAATGATCTTTTCTAGTCATTGAATTAAGTTTTCTATAGTCAATGCACATGCGCCAACTAGTAACAGTCCTAGTTGGAATTAACTCATTTTTCTCATTTGTTATCACAGTGACTCTAGACTTTTTGGGTACAACTTGGGTAGGACTTACCCATTTGCTGTCAGAAATAGGATAAATGATTCCATTATTTAGAAGCTCAATGACTTTATTTTTCACTACTTCTTTCATATTAGGATTAAGCCTTCGTTGCATTTCTCTAGAGGGTTTAGCATTTTCCTCCAAATAAATCTTGTGTGTGCAAATCAAAGGGTTAATTCCTTTTATGTCAGCTATGGTCCATCCTAATGCATTTTTGTGCATTTTCAGAGTTGATGTGCATTAAATTTGGAAGAGATTATTACTGGAAAAGTTTCATTTTCTCCCAAAAATGAGTATTTAAGATTAAATGGTAACAACTTCAATTCAGGTTTTGGTGGTTGAACACTTGAAGGTATGGGCTCAATTGATCGTGGTGGAAATTCTTCAATTTGTGGTCTCCAATTACATACCTTTGATTCTTCCTGAAAATAGACCTTTTGCAAATCATCAGATTCTTCAATCTCAGTTTCACTAGAAGTGGTTTGAAATTGATCATGAACTAATTTTTCAATAAAGTCCACTTCCTGTAAATCATTATCATCTCCAGGTTGCTTGTAAATGTTGAAAATATTCATCTCCAATGTCATGTTTCCAAATGATAGCTTCATCAGTCCATTCCTACAATTAATCAATGCATTAGAAGTGGCAAGAAATGGATGTCCTAAAATGACAGGAATTTAATTACATGCTTCAACACGTTGTGTATCCAAGACAACAAAATCTACACGGTAAATGAATTTATCAACTTGTACTAACACATCCTTAACTATTCCTCTTGGCACTTTTACAGATCTATCACCAATTAAAAGAGTTACAGAGGTTGGTTTTAACTCACCTAGATTGAGACTTTGAAAGACTGAATATGGAAGTAAATTCACACTAGCTCCAAGATCAAGTAAGGCTCTTTCAATTTTATGTTCTCCAATAAAGCAAGAAATTATAAGACAACCAGGGTCTTTATATTTCAAAGCATTATTGTTATGAAGAATGACACTTACTTGTTCGGCTAAAAAGGCTTTCTTTTTCACATTCAGTTTTCTCTTCACAGTGCACAGATTTTTCAAAAATTTAGCATTGTAAGGAACTTGTTTAATAGCATCCAACAAAGGTATATTGATCCTTATCTGTTTGAAAGTTTCAAAGATTTCAGAGTTGTGATTGACTTTCCTTTGTTTGGTCATGGCATGAGGAAATGGAAGTGCTGACGGGGAATCAGCCTTTTCTTTGCAATGTTCAGGTTTAACCCCTTCCTTACCCTCAGAGATAGACTCATCATCTTTCTCACAAGGTTCAAGAATGAGTTTTTCAATAACCTTACCACTACGAAGAGTGATGACTGATTTGACTTGATCCATGTGTTGGCTTCCAGAACCACTTGCATTTGCATTGTATTGCCCCTTTGGATTTTGCTGTGGTTGAGATGGAAACTTACCTTTCTCTTGAAAACTAAGAGTAGATGTTAACTTTGCAAGAGAATCTTTAAAATCTGTCATGCCTTGAGCAAGTTAAGTGTTGATTGCCTCTTGCTTTTTAATGAATGCATGTAATATTTCCTTAAGATTTCTTCTAGGAGGTGGAGCATAAGGAGGTGCATATCCATGAGAATTTTGAAAATTATGGTGTGCTTGAAACGGTGGCTGTGAAGTTTGTGCATTGTTGCTATCACTCTTCCAACTGAAATTTGGGTGATTTCTCCAACCAGGATTATACGTTTGTGAGTATGGGTTATGGTTGGGCCTTTGGAAACTGTTTAAAGCATGAGCTTGTTCATGGAGGCATTCCCTAAAAGAAGGCAAAGTTGGACAATCATTTGTTGAGTGTTCATTGGTTTCATAAATTTGACACAGAATGTCTTGAATAAATTTTAATTGACCACTCTTTTTCAATTCAAGTGCTTTGACTTTTCTAGCTAAAGATGCAAACTTGGCTTGGAGGTCATGATCTTCCCTAAGGTTGTGCATACCTCCACTAGATGTATAAGGTTGAGTTTTACTTGGTGCCTCATAAGTACCTATGGTGTCCTAATTTTGAGCATTTTCGGCTAGCAAGTCTAGGTACTCCATTGCTTTATTAGGGTCTTTATCTTCAAAAGTTACATTGCACATCAATTCAACCATTTGCCTATCTCTAGGTGTTAACCCTTTATAAAAATGTGAAACCAATCTCCATGTTTCAAAACCATGATGAGGGCAACTATTAAGCAACTTTTGATACCTATCCCAACATTGGTAAAATGTTTCTCCTGGTTTTTGAGTGAAAGTGATGATTTGTCTTTTGAAAGAGTTTATTCTGTGAGACGGAAAAAACTTCTTTAAAAATTGTTGTTGCATTTCATCCCAATCACGAATAGATCCCGTTCTCAAATTTTATAGTCATGTTTTAGCTTTATCTTTTAATGAAAAAGGAAAAAGCTTTAATCTAATGGTGCTCATGCTACAATTTGAGTCATTATAGGTATTACAAACCTCCTCAAATTCTCTTAAATGCAAGTATGGATTTTCTATGTCTAAGCCATGAAAAGAAGGTAAAAGTTGAACAATGCCTGGCTTAAAATTAAAATGAGATGCATCAGGAGGGAAAACTATGCATGAGGTGCACTTGTTCTTGTGGGATTCATGTGGTCTCTAAGTGTTCTCATACGGTTATTCTCATTATGAAGCGATTGATTATCTTCTTCAGCCATATTTTCTGAAAATGATGAGCATACCCTACAAAGTCTACCACTTAATGTACGTGACCAAACTCTCATGCACGTGTAAGAGGAGAATAAATGAAGAAAAGAAAAGAGAAGAATAAATGAAGAAAAGAAAAGAGAAGAAAACAAAACCAAAGAAAACAAAACAAAAGAAACAAGAGTTAGAAAAAATAAAAAGTGAAAAGAGAAAATAAAATAAATATTATAATTTATACAAGAATTTACCTCCCCGGCAACGGCGCCAAAAACTTGACACGACTAAAAGCTTGATGTCTTCTCCCAAGTGCAGGAGTGTCGAAGTAATAAATAACTCGGCAAGACCAGGGTCGAACCATATGGAGGTTAACTATATAAATTATAAACAACAATAACAACAACAGTAACAACAATAACAATAACAACAACAATAACAACAACAACAACAATACTAATACTAATACTAATACTAATACTAATAATAACAATAATAGTAATAGTAGTAGTAGTAGTAGTAGTAGTAGTAGTAATGATATTAATAATAGTAATAGTAATAATAAAGAGAGCTTTGAGATGTAAGATTGATGTATTGATTAAACAATAATAAAAACAAATGTCAAGGTTAGAGGATCCATTAATGGTACTTCAAACAAGTATAGTATAAACTCTTATTACTCAAATGGAAACCACACATAAAGAAGGTTCCAATCAGATTATAAATTATTAACATGATTACATTAGTTATCTTATTTGAATAATGCTAATATTTGTAAATGTTGTCAGGCTTTCATGATTATAACCTATGTTAACAACAAATCAAGTTCCTTTCATAGCTCAGGTGTCGGTTATACCATATAGTATGGGCTATGAAAGTGCCAAGTATTTGTTGTACCAAGTGTTATACAACATAAATCTAGATTAACCATTTAACAAGCAAAGTATTAAAAGTGAACAAGATAACAAATATAAAACATGTTAGTATCCAACATTAAGGTCCATGTTAAGTTTATATTATACTTATTCTTACACCATTAGTGTACCCTTTTCACCTTGACATAATTAATTTAGCTAAACATAATGAAAGAAAGAAACATAAATGAACAAGATAAGAACATAAATAAGAAAGAAGTTTACTAGGTAAAGGAAAGGAAATGAAATGCATAAACTTGATATTAATGAAAGCAAAACATAAGCAATACAAAGAGAGAAAGCAAGAGCATGATCTTGATCTGGAAAATCAAGATGCCTCAATACATGGTAAATGCCTCCTTTTATAGGCCAAAATTTAGAACTATTGATTTGTTGACTAATTGATGAGTGGGTGGCCACATCTTGACTTGGTGACAATCCTTATCTTCTTGTCTAAACAAGACGTCATTGCTAACATCATAATTTGCACATAATCCTTAGGAAACTTCTAGGAAATTATCTCAGCTTTCCAACAAAAAAAGGATGAGGTCATTTGGATTTCTAGAACTCGAGATATGGGCTGAACACTAAACAGTGTCTGGGCTGTAGGACAGATTCGGACTTCTTCGTTGTTCTTATAATTTGGACTTCAAAATGGCCTTTTTAAATCTTGGGCTCCTCATAAAAGTTGTAGGCCTATGTCTTACCTTTCCATCCATATAAAGTGGACCTAAATCCGAGATCTAGAGTTCCAGATATGATCTAATTACCAAGCAATGTTCCGGTTTGGACTGCACCAACATCTCTTTTCTAAGTTTGGCAATCTCTTTGTCCTTTCACTTTTAATACTTAAACTCATCAATCAATCCTTTCATTTATGTGATAGGCCTGGATTTAAGATGAGCATTTACTATAAATTAAGGTGTCTTATAGTATCAAACTTGTCATTATAAAACATGCTTTAGTTAAGGAGTTATTGATACTTCAAGTGCAAAATGATGATATAAAACCTTGATAAACATGCACTTTTAAGTACTAATCAATTTGTTGGAATTATTTCATTAGGGTTTATGTGTGAATTTGGAGTTTTTGTTAATTGATTGTTAGAAATGTTGAAATGAGTAGAAATTGGTGATGGGTAAGATATTCTAAACTTAATTGAGTTGATTAATATGGATTTAATTGAATTGTGATTAAGTTTGTTAGGACTATGTCATTATGATTTATATGTGAATTTGGGGTTTTTGTCCATTGATTGTGAGAAGTGAAAAATGTCAAAATGAGTAGAAATGAGTTTTATGGATGTAAATGAATTAAAAAAAATAAACTTTACATGGCTGACCAACCTAAGAGAAATGAAAGAATAAATCCTTTGATGTATAAGGTCATTAGTGTAGAAAATATGATATATGAGTAAATTTTTTAATGGAAGTATACAAAATATTAAGGTTAATTAATTTATTGAAAATATGTTAAAGAGTGTGTTTCGGTTATGTCATATATATATATATATATATAATTTGTAGTTTACACTATGTTAGAAGTAAAGAAAAGAATTGGAAAAGAAAAGAAATGAAAAAGAGCATTAGGGTCGAAAATGAAAAATTTGTGTAGGAAAAGATGTTAGTGATGTGTTGGTGTGCAATTTTATTCTTGAGAGTATTTATATTGAACATGGAATGAAAGGGAAAACTAGAATAGAACGAAATTACTATATAAATATATTCAGGAATAAGGAAAGGAAAATATGACTTTGAAACTATAAGTTGATTTTATAAGACTTTTGGGTATATCATGAGATGAAATGAAGAAAATGTTAATCTTGATATTTTCCTTGAATTAGGAGGAGTTTCTGGAGCGGCATCCTCGACAGCTAGAGGAGCACGCTTAATTGGAAATTTCAAGTAGGTGCTATTTCACCTTATTTTTTTTTTAATTCAGTATCTAAATTCTTACAATGTTATGTATATGTTTTAATGTTTATTAAGTGATTGTAAAGAATTTATATCAAAGAAAGGTTTGGTAAGAGATGATAATGATTGAGTTAAAAAGGATTAAATATATATATGGAAATATTAAGTTTGGTTATATGTTTTTTTTTTTGATCAAATGTAAGTATTGTATAGATCAAAAAGTAGCAAGCGAAGCTTGCGAAACAAGCTGGAAACCAGCAGAACAAATGAACATACATAACCCGTCAAAGGAAACAAACTCTCTTAAACAGTGAAGAGAAAAAAACTCTAAAGCACAACCTAAATGCAAAAAGCAACAAGGAAAACGACAATGCTAGAATCAGCATACACAAAAACAAGCTCCCAGGGCAAAAGTGGGTTCCTTGATGAAGTGCGGTCGTGCGCATCGATACCAACAAACAGCCACTAGCAAAGTAAAACTGTAGCCAAACAAAGCCATGCAGATGGCTAGCTTAATCACGCCAAGAGAGAACTCTCGGCCAGCTATCCCAGCATCATCAAAATGGATTGCCACCTCGATGCCAGCAAAAGCAAACAACCAGCACACCGCAAGCCGACATGGAGATGAAGCTGGAACAGCAACAACCACGCAAGCCAACAACAACAGCTGACAGCGACTCATCCAAGCAGGAACCATGCAGCAAGGGAAGAGCAACTACCAGCCATCCAAACAGAGACGAAACAAGATGAGGAACCGCAAGCCGACAAGGAGAAACAACAGGATCAGCATGCTTAGACATGAAAACTGAGCAGAAGAAACTACAAATCCAGTTGTAGCAATCAACGAGACTAGCTTCTTTGTCAAGCAACAACATGGTAAAGAGAGTGGTCTTTTCCATGGAAAAGCAAAACTGTGTAAAACAGAATTTGGAATCTTCGTAGTGTGGCATCTACAGAGGATGACTTCTGTGCAAAGATGCGGTTGTTTCTTTCATCCCAAATCAAATACACAAGTAGGGCAAGGGATACACGTCTCATTCTTAGTTTCAGCTCTTTACTCCTCCCATTCAGACCTCTGATGGCACTGGAAAGTGTAGACATAGGCTGATAGATTCTAAGCCAGCTCTTAGCTCGATTCCAGAGTAAAGAAGTCCAGCTGCAATTGAAAAATAGGTGGGCGTGTGACTCGTCTTCTCTGCTGCACAAGGAACAAACAGTTTTAATGGGAAGGTAGCTGAGTCGGTCCCTTGTGCGGAGTCTACCTAGGGTAGCGAGCCATAGAATAAATCTGGTTCGAGGCAGGGACCATTCCTCCCAAACCACCCTAGCCCACTGGACACTCTCACCTTTAATCCTAAAGAAATCATGAGCATGAACCAGAAATCTCCCCGAACCACTATGCCAATTTTCAAGAGTAGTGATAGCAGCAGGTATGCCTCCACATTGTTCCACCAGCTGGTTTTTGAGAGTGCAAATGGACTTCCATAGAGGCGATGAAACACTCCTTACACCCACAGCCCAGATTGTTGTATGAGGAAGGTAATAATGTGCCACCTAACGAATCCACAAAGAGTCAGATTTAAGATGAAAATTCCATAGCTGTTTTGCTAAAAAGCTTTTGTTTCTTGCCCTGATATCTAGGAGAGCCAGGCCTCCTTCCTGCTTGGGAAGACATACCTTTTCCCAGGAGACAAGAGCAGAGTGAGGTGAACAAGAGTTACCCGACCAGAGGAAACTTCGACAGATGCTATTGATCTTGGTAATAACTATACCTGGCATCGGAAAGATACTGAGCCAGAATTGGACCATGCCATGCAGAACTGATCTGATGAGCTCAAGGCGACCCGCATAGGAGAGGTGTTTCCGCATCCAACTCTGAATAGAAGATTCCAATTTCTGCAGGAGAGGGGAGAATTGACTAGCCAATAATCTGTGAGGGCTTAGAGGGACCCCTAAATAACGGAAAGGAAAACTCCCTTCTATAAAGCCAGTAAGGTGCAAGATGGCAAGCTTAACACTTTCCCCCACACCACCAAAATAAATAGAAGACTTCGCAGCATTAATATCAAGGCCTGATATTCGACCAAAAGCAAGAGGCTGCTGGTTTAATATGCTAACTGACCGCGTATCGCACCGGCAGAGTAATAGGACATCATCAGCAAAAGCTAAGTGGGTAACCCCTAGAGCACAACACTTGGGGTGAAAATTGAAATCAATGTGCTGCGTACTCTGCATAATCATCCTAGAAAAGTATTCCATACAAGCAATAAAGAGGTATGGAGAAAGAGGATCTCCTTGACGAACACCACACTGCCCCTTGAAGAAACCATATAGATTCCCATTAACAAAAACAGAGAAAGATGCAGTCTCAACACATTGCATAAGGAGCCGGACAAACCGAGGAGGGAAGCCCAAAGACAGCAATACATGACGCAGAAAAGACCACTGAACAGAGTCAAAAGCTTTCCTGAAGTCAATTTTAATAATACATCTAGGGGATGCCCTCTTCCTCCCATAATGACGCAAAAGCTCCTGCATAAGGTGAATATTGTCAGCCATATTTCTTCCTCCTAGAAAAGCATTCTGGACAGGGTTGATGATATCCTGAAGAGCATGCGCCATTCTCCCCACTAGAATCTTGGAAATAACCTTGTAGATGACGTTGCAACAAGATATCGGCCGAAAGTCAGCAGCCAAGTTAACATTGGATGATTTTGGGACAAGGGCAATGACAAAATGGTTTACTTGTTTGAGCAAAAGTCCCGATGTGAAGAAATCCTTGACTGCAGCACAAAAATCACCGCCCACTATACTCCATGCTTTCTTGAAGAACAGGGAAGAGAAGCCGTCTGGCCCAGGGGCCTTCTCATTTCCAATGCTGAAGAGAGTTTGCTAGATAAGGTCATCTGTTACTGGTCCCAGAAGCTGATCATGGGAGGCTGTATCAATACAGGGGCCACACTGGATGACATCATCATTAAAGGGATCGGTTTGTTTTGTAGAGCCAAGGAGATTTGTAAAGTAACGGACAAACTCATCCCCCACCTCATCAATCAAAGAAGAATACGTGCCAGAGGGGACCTGGATTACTGGAATATGATTTCTCCTATGCTTTTGGCTCAGCAGAGCATGGAAGAAACGGGTGCCTTTGTTCGCTTCCTTTAAGAAAGTGAATTTGAGTTTCTGCCCATAGTAACTCTGCTCCGCCGACTTGAGGTACACAAGCTGTGATCTAAGATGCTTGACCTGGGACTGAAGATGAATATTATCACAGTCTTGATGCAAAAGAGATTGAAGGCTATCCAGTTCTTCCTCAGCCCTGGTAACACGTTGAGAGATGTGACTATAATGAAGCTTATTGAGCTCCTTCAGTGGCCTTTTCAGTAGTTTCAGCTTCCGGCACAAAGTGAACATATAGGAACCATAAACAGGCGTATTCCAGCATTGCTCAATCAGCTCAAGGAATTGTGGGTGATCAGCCCACATGTTAAAAAATTTGAAGTTCATGTTCCTGCAAGGCTGCCGAGAACCTATTTGAATAGAGGATGGGGAATGGTCCGAGAAAGCCCCAGGATTGTCAAAATGCACTTGAGCCTGCTGCTGCAAAGTGGACCAATGAGTGTTGACCATAACTCTATCAATTTTGCTCCAGGCATGTCCATTTGACCAGGTGTAAAGGCAGCCAGTTGAGTTAAGGTCAGCAAGACCCAAATCTGAGCAACATTCCCTGAAGTCTGTAACTTCATAGCTGGTCACAGGAGCTCCACTGTGTTTATCCTCCTGAGAAAGCACCGAATTAAAATCACCAAGAACTAGCCAAGGAGTATTAGGACTCCACCTCCGCAGGTTATCCCATAGGGATCTTCGAAGAGAAATAGTGTTGAAACCATAGACAAAAGAAGTTGTGAAACTGTAATGACTCTCCAAACAAGTAATGAGAACATGCACTACTTGGGCAGAAAAATTAAACAAAACAACATTAACAGTGCTGGGGTTCCAAAAGAGAACAATTCTGGCAGTGGAGGCTACCTCACTATTACTGATATACTTCCAGGACTTCAGCCTAAAATTGTGCATGAGACCGACTCTGGAAGAAGATAACTTAGTCTCTACAAAGCAACAAACATCAATCTTCTTTCTTTTCATGAGGCTAACAGCCTCATGCTGCTTCAGAGGGCTATTAAGCCATCTGATATTCCAGCATTGGATTAACATCATTTGGCAGGAGTGGTAGGCGGAGCCCTACCACGTCCTTGGCCTTTGTTTGCATGCTTACGACCTACACTTCTAGTAGAGTCTCCGACAGATAAACCTGCATGTAACTCCTCAGCTTGTACGTTGTTGCCTTTATGGCTTAGAAGTTTCTTTGTGTGCTTTCCTCTCACAGTCTCCCATTCATCAGCTTCCATATGCATGGGATCCAAACAAGTGTCCCCAACAACTGTCTTTCCTTTATCATTCCCCATATTGTTGCGTATAACCTCTGGTCGCCCCTTGTCATTCCCTTTCTTGGTGTGTGCAGCCTCTGCATGTTCTTTGTCATGCTCCTTATTAGTTTGCAAAACCTTCCCCAAACGCTGAAGAGCGCTAACTCTCCTCTCCTGAGAAGGACCCGTAGGAAGGCCTGCCTTATCTAAGAGGCCCTCTTTATCAGCATCAACAGGAATAGAGAATTTAGTGCATGCTCCAGTAGAGTGTCCAAGGACCCGGCAGTGCTTGCAAACTTTCGGCAACGTTTCATAGACAACAGATTGATTTAGAGTAGTGCCGTTAGGGAGACAAATAGGGATAGAGCTAGGCAAATCATCCAGTAAATCAAGCTCAATCAAAACTCTTGCAAAAGATAACCGCTCCATGGTGGCTGTAAATTTATCACTTTGCAATGGCTTTCCAAGGACACTAGCTATCTTGGAGAGGCCCTGAATGGACCAGCATTTCAGTAGGAGATTTGGAAATCTCACCCATACAGGCACTGTGGTCATATTTTCAGCTGAAAAATCAAAATATTCTGACATGGGTTGCAGGAGAAGAGGACGTCCATAAACCGAATAAGGGCCTTCAGCAAGAACAACTAGTTTGTCATCAACATTTTAAAACTGATACACTAGACAGCCCGATTCATGGATAGTTAACTTGGCTTCACAGTGCCAAGAATCTGAGATAATGCTACTCAAAGCTTTATAACCCGGGAATTTACCAGCAACAAAACCCACAATGCATAAATTCCAATAATCAGAGTGACTAGTCAAATCATCATTAAGAAGAGTACACGTTTTGATAGTGCTAATCTCAGAATAATGCAACAGTTTAGGGCAAACATCTGGATTTTGTTTAGAGGAGAACAGGTCACGCCATTTGCTTGGGGCAGGCACAGGGGACTTACCTGGAGAAGAGGCGTGTTGAGCTGGGGGGGCAGCTTTTGAGGCTGATTTCCCAGAATCACCTAGAGGCTGTGGAGGAGGGGCCACTAGCTCTTCGCCAGAGGGCAAGTCCAGCTTCCCTATAGCAGGGATTGGAGTAGGGGAGCGAAAAAATTTAGAACTTCCTCCAGATGCATACTCAGAGATAGAGTAGTCAACCTCATCTTCTTCAAAGGCATCACAGTCGGAGCAGTCCTCAACCAGAACATGGTCAGCAGTGGAAGGAGAGATGGCCTTCTCCGCAACAATGACCTCATTCTTCTCAGGACAGATAAGATACTTGTCAGGACTAGACCCACCTGCAAGTGTTTTTAGAGGAGAAGAACGGGTTGGGGAGCTAGGATGTAAAGGTACATCTGCTAGCGCAAGAACAGACTTGTCAGGAATATCTGCTTTAATATGCTGCCGAGTACGCACAGGAGATCGGCGCGAAGATGTAGTTTTCTTCTTGTTTTTAGCCATAAGAAAAAAAGGGGGTTGAAGAAATCAAGATTCAAATTGCTACAGTAACCGAGAGCAAGTTGCAGTCAGCGCCATACGCAAGGAGAAACTGATCCCGTGAGGGGAGAGAGCTTCTCTCTCTAGCTTCTCTAGTTTGGTTATATGTTAATTGAGAAAGAAATTATCGGGTTAAAAAGTAGTGAGTATATGAGAGGTCAACTTAGAAGTGAAGGGTATGATAATGGTGAGATTGTATGAAGATAGAAAAGGAATGTCTGCTTGTTGCTTCCAAATATGAAGGTGAGCAACTAATTTTGTTGTTTTCATGATTAGATGAAAACCAATGTTTGTTGTTTTCATTTTTGAAAGGAAGCCATTGATTGTTGTTTCTAGCTTTGAATGGAAACAATTGTTATATTGCTTTATTCCAATGTTTGCTGCTTCTATTAGTGAATGGAAGCCATTGTTTATTTTTGATATGTTGCTCTCTTCGTGGAAAGGAAGCCAATGTTAATTGATTAGTACTTGAAAGTGCATTTTTATCAAGGTTTTATATCATCATTTTGCACTTGAAGTATCAATAACTCCTTAAGTAAAACATGTTTTATAATTACATATCTAATAATATAAGATACCTTTAATTTATAGTAAATATTCATCTTAAATGCAGGCCTATCACATAAATAAAAAGATTGATTGATGAGTTTAAGTACTGAAATTGAAAGGACAAAGAGAGGGCCAAACTTAGAAAAGAGATGTTGGTGCAGTCTGAACTGAAATACTATTTGGTAATTGGGTCATATCTGGAGCTGTAGATCTCGGATTTAGGTCTTTTTTATATGGATGGAAAGGTAAGACATAGGCCTACAACTTTCATGTGGAGTCCAAGATTTAAAAAAATCATTTTCAAGTCCAAATTATAGCAACAATGAAGAAGTGCGGATCTGTCTTGCAGCCTAGACATTGTTCAGTGTTCATCCCATATCTCGAGTTCTATAAGTCCAAATGACCTTAATTTTTTTTTCTGGAAAGATAAGACAATTTCCTAGAACTTTCTTGAGTACAGAAGGTTCTAATTCTGATGTTAGCAATGATGTTTTGTTCAGACAAGAAGATAAGGATTTTCACTAAGTCAAAAGTTGGCCACCCACTCAACAATTAGTCATCAAATCAATAGTTCCAAATTTTAGCCTATAAAAGGAGGCATTTGCCATGCATTTAGGAGCTGGGTTGTTCAGATCAAGAACTTGCTCTTGCTCCCTCTCTTTATATTTTTTATAATTCTTAAGTTTTGCTTTCATTACTATCTTGTTTATGCTTTTCATTTCCTTTCCTTTACTTCGTTAACTTGTATCTTATTTATGTTCTTATTTTGTTTATTTATGTTTCTCTCTTTCATTATATTTAGCTAAGTTTATTATGTCAAGGTGAAAACGTTACACTAATGGTGTAAGAATAAGTATAGTGTAAACTCAACATGGACTTTAATGTTTGATACTAACATGTGCAATGAAACTTTTGAAGATAAAGACCCTGATGAAACAATGGAGTACCTAAACTTGCTAGCTGAAAATGCATAAGATACAATAGTAGATACAACCATTTATCACAATTACATTCAATAAGATACAATAGTAGATTCTTCGTAATATTAATACAACCATTCATTACAATTACATTCAATAAGACATGATAATATATCCTTCGTAATACTCATACAATCATTCGTCATAATTGCATTTAATATAATACAATAGTAAATTCTTCATAATACTCATACAATCATTCGTCACAATTACAATGAATAAAATACAACAATAGATCCTTCATAATACTCGTACTACCATTAATCAGTAGCCCAAATTCATAATAGCCCAATCAACATCTCATAGTCGGTTTAATATTCATCGCAACACAATAATATATCCACCTCTAGCAGGTCATTTCAGAACATTAACTTTTTTGTCATTGTTTCAACATTCAACAAGAACCCGATTGACTTTTCATAGTCGTTTCAACAATCATCAAGAATTCAATCAAACACTTCATCGTCGTTTCATCATTCAACAAGGATTTAATAAAATATCATCATAACTAAATTATTTCAAAACATAAATATCATACCAGAAAAAGGTGGAAACCACCTACCTACTCCACTTGCGGGTTGTCCTTGTCCTGGTGATGGTTCGATCTCGACCACACCACCTAAGACATCAATGGCAAAAAATCAGTACATTTGCATCCTTAAATCACATTCATCACCATACTTATTTCAAGAGTTCATATGTTCACATTCAAGTGTTCCACATTTTACACCATCATACAATGAAATTGTTACAAGCATTTAAGTCATTTCTGCTAGGGGACTATTGTAGAAAATCGGCAGCGAAAACTGATTCGCTGCAGGCCACACAATTCAGCAGCGAAAACTGATTCACTACAGGCCATATAGTTTGGCAACAAAAACTGGTTCGTTGCAGGCCGCACACTTTAGAAACGAAAACTAGTTCGCTGCAGGCACCTTATTTCGGCAACAAATGCTACTTTGCTGGAGACGACATGCTTTCAGCAGTGAATGCTAATTTCGCTACAGGCAACTCAATTTCTGGAACGAATCATACTTCTACTGCAAACAACACAACTTCGGTAGCAAAAGCTGATTCGCTGCGAACAACACAATTTGGCAGCGAACACCTGATTCATTACAAAAAACATAAATTTGGTAGCGAAAACCTGATTTGTTGTGGACAACACAACTCGGCGGCGAACACCTGATTCACTGCGGACAACACAATTCGGTAGCAAACACTTGATTCACTACGGACAACACAATTCGGCAGCGAGAACCTATTTCACTGTGAACAACACAATTCGGCAGCAAACACCTGATTCGCTGCAGACAACACGAATTCGGCAACGAACACTTGATCGCTGGGAC
Source organism: Populus tomentosa (assembly GCA_018804465.1). Taxonomy (NCBI): domain Eukaryota; kingdom Viridiplantae; phylum Streptophyta; class Magnoliopsida; order Malpighiales; family Salicaceae; genus Populus; species Populus tomentosa. The sequence continues at coordinate 8,826,137 of CM031989.1, read as the reverse complement.
CACAAATTCAGCAGCAAAAACCTGAATCGCTGCGGACAACATAATTCAACAGAGAAAACCTGATTTGCTATGGACAACGCAATTAAGCAGCAAACACTTGATTCGCTGCGGACAACACAAATTTGGCAGTGAGAACCTGTTTCCCTGCTCATAACACAAATTCGGCAGCGAACACCTAATTCACTGCGTACCACATAAATTCGGTAGCAAAAACTTGAATCGCCGCATACAACATAATTTGGCACCAAAAACCTGAATTGCTGCGGACAACACAATTCAGCATGGAACACCTGATTCGCTATAGACAACACAATTTCAACAGCGAACACCTAAATTGCTGCAGACAACATAATTCGAAAATAAAAACCTAATTCGCTGAGGAATCCAAAATTCAGCAACGAACACCTAATTCACTGCGGACAACACAATTCGGCAGCAAATGTTGATTTGCTGCGAATAACACAATTTGACAACAAACACCTGATTCACTGTAGACAACATAAATTCAGCAGAGAAAACCTGATTTGTTGCAGACAACACAACTTGGCAGCTAACACCTAATTCACCGCGGACAACACAATTCGGTAGCGAACACCTGATTCGCTGCGGATAGCACAATTTGGTAGTGAGAACCCGTTTTGTTGTGAACAACACAATTCGGCAGCGAACACCTGATTCAATGCAGACAACATAAATTCGGTAACAAACACCTGATTTACTGCAGACCACACAAATTCAGCAGCGAAAACCTGATTCGTTGTGGACAACATAATTCGACAGTGAAAACCTGATTTGCTACGTACAACACAATTCAGCAACAAACACTTGATTCACTGCGGACAACACAAATTTGGCAGCGAGAACCTGTTTCCCTGCAGATAACACAAATTCGGCAGCGAACACCTAATTCACTGCGTACCACATAAATTCAGTAGTGAAAACCTGAATTGCGACGAACAATATAATTCGGCAACAAAAACCTGAATTGCTGCGGACAACACAATTCGACATGGAACACCTGATTCACTGCGGACAACACAATTTCAGTAGCGAACACCTGATCGGCTGCCGACCACATAATTTTGGCATCGAACACCTGAATCGCTGCGGACAACACATTTCGATAGAAAAACCTGATTTGCTAGGGAATCCATAATTCAGCAACGAACACCTAATTCGTTGCCGACAACACAATTCGGCAGTGAACACCTGATTCGCTATGGAATACACAATTCAACAGCGAACACCTGATTCGTTGTGAAATACACTATTTGACAGCGAACTCCTTATTTTTTATGGATTCCCAAATTCGAAAACGAACACTTGATTCATTACAAACACTTGATTCGTTACGAACAACACAAATTCAGCAGCGGACACTTGATTCACTGCTGACAACACACTTTGTTTTTTGGATCCAGCAAAATCATATAATTTTTAGCATGGAAACACATGCAAATTCAATTCCAGCACATACTTTGTCATTAGATTCCTATTTTGGTTGTTGCATGTTTTCAAGGCTACAAACACACACATTCTTTTGCACTTAATCAACACATTTTCATACAAGTTCTTCAAACACATATGCAAAATTCATGACATTAACACGTTTATAATTCTATTTTAGTTTCATAAAATTAAGCAACTCTAACAAGATCATCAAAAACTTTGTCTTTTTCGATTAAGAAATCGGTAGCTAAAAGTGCGTCGCTGCCAATTCAGAAATTAGCACCCAAAACTGTGTCTTTGCTGATTCAGAAATCGACAGCTAAACTATGCCGCTGTCGATTTAGAAATCAGCAGCAAAACTTCGGTGCTGCCAATTAAGAAATTGGCAGCCAAAAACTGTATCGCTGTCGATTCAGAAATCAATAGCGATGGTGAAGTCATTTTGACTTTGCTTATCTGTTTTTTAGGTGTTTACAAAGTGCTTTTGTTTTATGTCATTGACTCGACACATCACATGCTCATGCTTTATAGATCGGTTTAGCTAACTCTATAGAAGCGATGATTTCTACTGTCCGACCTTCATAGAAAGGTTTTAAGCGATGTCCATTGATCTTGAGCACTTTGTTTGTTTCTAAACTTGTAATTTCAACGGCACCATAAGGAAAAACATTAGAAGCAACAAAGGGTACAATTCAATGAGAGCACAACTTTCCAGAAAAAAGTTTTAAATGGTCTTTTCTTTGTAAATCCTTACATTCTCATAAGCATCATTTCGTATCTCTTACACTTGCAACTTTCTTGCAATCCCAGCAACATTATAATCCATGTTACATTGTTTAATGGCTCAAAAAGTTGTGTTCAATCTCCATTGGTAGATAACATGCTTTTCCATAAATCATCCTATAAGGTGACATTCATATAAGTGATTTGTAAGCAGTCCGATAAGCCTAAAGTGCATCACCAAGTCGTTAGGTTAGGTTGCACTGTTTTCTCCAAAATGGACTTGATTTCTCGATTTGAAATTTCATCTTGGCCATTGGTTTGAGGGTGGTAAGCTGTGAAAATCCGATGAGTCACATGGTATTTACAGAGTAATGTTTTCATTGAACGATTACAAAAATGAGTGTCATGATCACTAATTATAGCTTTAGGAATTCCAAACCTGTCAAATATATGAGTCTTGACAAAATCTAAAACAACCTTAGCATTATTAGTTCTTATGGCTTTCGCCTTGACCATTTGGACACATAATCAAGATATAAAATTACCAAAAGAAGAAGGAAATGGACCCATAAAATCAATACCCCAAACATACAAAATTTCACTTACAAGAATATTCGTTAAAGGCATTTGATTCTTATGAGTGATATTACTTATTCTTTGGTATTTTTCACATGATTTGCAAAAATGATATGCATCCTTAAAAATAGAAGGCCAATAAAGACCACTTTTGTTAGATCCCACATCGGCTGGTGAGGGGTGTGTTGCTGGCCTTATAAGTGGTGCTGGTTGCCAACTTGTTATACGTGTTTTAGGGCATCAGGCTCAAAAGTGGGCTCGCGTCACCAGGAACAAAACCATGAGGGCGGTAAGGCTCAAAGCGGACAATATATGGCAAGTTGGACTGGGCCGTTACATTTAAAGAACTTCATGTGTTGTGTGTAAATGGAAAGGCTGACGAATCTGGACAGTTTTGTCTCTTGATTTTCAGAGAGATTTTGGGTAGGAGGATGAAAGAATTAGGATCAGATTCCTTATAGAAATTATAGTTTTGAATGTTGGCTAACTAATGAAATTGGTCTTGCTCAATTTGGATTATAGAACTCCAGCTATGGGTCATTAAACGAGACAGTAACAGTTCAAAAATGAGACAGTGATCGTTCAATGTCTAGACAGTAACCATTGGATAGTGACAGTTCCAGTTCAATGTCTAGACAGTAACCGTTGGATAGTGACAGTTCAATGTCTAGACAGTAACAGTTGGACAGTGACGGTTCAAAAAACGAGACAGTGACGGTTCAATGTCCAGACAGTAATAGTTGGACAGTGACAGTTCAAAAACGAGATAGTGACAGTTCAAAAACAAGACAGTAACAGTTTGGATTTTAAGTAGAAATAGTTCAAATATATGTATAAAGGGATGATGACTACGGTTGCACAAAGCGAACAATATATGGCAAGTAGGGCTGGGCTGTTACATTTGGTATTAGAGGCCAGGTTACTATTCTGGGGACAAGAATAAGTAGATGATTTTGAAATGTGTTTCAGGATGGTGAGAACAAGGCAAGGAGCCAGGACTGATCCATCCCCTATTCAGGGAAGTGATCAGAGTTTTCATAATGAAAGTGATCCAGATTGGGATCCCTTGGCAAACACCTCCTCTCATATACCTGCAGCACTAGTGTACTTAGAAAGGGGTGAGTCAGTGAGACTCTAAGATGATTTGTTGTCCCGTCAAGTAGATGTATCCATGCCTAAGGTATCAGACAGACAGGGGGGAGATAATATACCCCCACCAGTGGCACCAGTAGCTGGATCAAACCCATTTTTAGATCCTACTTTTATGGAATACATAGTGAGAGCTGTAGCAGCTGGAATGGTAGCGGAAGCCTCCAATACAGCTCCTAGATCAGGGGGAGTAGTCACCATAGTGCAATGGGTGAAAGGTATGAGAGAGATGGGTTGTATGACTTACCATGACGAAGAGGATGCTGAGGTTGCTGGGCATTAGCTGAGGAAAGTGGAAAGAGTTATAAACCAGATGCAGGTGCCAGAGGAACTACGAGTGGATTGTGTGACTCAGCTATTGGTTGAAAGTGCCCACTTTTGGTGGGAGACCATTAAAGAGAGGAGATCACGGGAGGTATTAAGATGGAGGGATTTTCATGAAGAGTTTGAGGAGAGGTACTATTCTTGGGAGCATAGGAGGGAGAAAGAACAAGAGTTTTTGGATTTGAGGTAGGGAGATTTGACAGTTCTGGAGTATGAAAGGAGATTTCAGGATTTAGTAATTTTTGCCTCCACCTACCTCCCACAGAGCGCCACAGGGTGGGGAGGTTTCGTGATGGATTGAGGCGGGAATTAAGGATGATATTGATAGCCATGCAGTTTCAGTCTGTGCAGGAATTGGTACAGGCTGCTCAGGGTATGGAGAGGGTAATAAAGGATACCCCGAAGTCAGTGGGCGAGCAGAGTCAGGCAATGGGAGCTAAAAGGAGAGATTTTGGGTTTTTGACTGGGAGACCTCCTCTTTCAAAGAAGGGGAAGAGCGGGCAATCATCAGGATAGTTCCACAGAAGAGGTGAGAGTTTCACCCTAGGAGGGAGCTTAGGAGGATCTAGACCGGTCAGTGGAAGAGAAGCTTGGGGAGGACAGTCTAGACAAGGAGTCAGAACTGCTGGAGGGTCTACAGAGCAGAAAGGACCAGGATATCCATTTTGTCAGAGGTGTGAGCAGCGACACCTCGAAAATTGCTCTGTAATGCCGAGAAGATGTTATATTTGTAGAGGTGAAGGGCATCGATGGAGAGAGTGCCCGCATGTAGGCAGGGGCTGTTACTATTATGGGGACATGAGTCACAGGAAGAAGGATTCTCCTTGTAGAACCATAGAGGGAGTCCATAGTCAGAGGACTGAGGTTCAGAGCCAACAATAATTAGTGACAGTTGATCGTCCTTTCAGGCCTACCCAGTCAGGGACAAGTGCCACTCGTGGGAGGCCCAGAAATTAGGAGGGGAGGACTAAGGGTCGGGTATATCACATGACCCACGAGGATGTGGGAGCTGTACTTGATGTGGTGGCAGGTACTTTACAGTTAGATACAATACAAGTTTATGCTTTAATTGATCCTGGAGATAGTCATTCCTTTATATCTTATAGAATTGTGAATAACTTGCGTATGTTATCTAGTAACTTGGGTATAGGGGTGACGGTTAGTACACCTCTGGGAGAGAATATACATATTGATGATATTTATAGAGGGGTAAAACTATATATTGGAGGATTAGAGTTGAGGGTAGATCTTATGCCATTAGAGTTGTATGATTTTGATGTGATTATGGGCATGGATTGGCTAAGTAAACATAAGGCACATGTGGATTGTTTCACCAAGACGGTGACAATCCAAGGAATAGGTGATAAAAGAGTAGTGTTTAAAGGGGAAAGAAAAGTAATTCCAAGTTGTGTAATCTCAGTCTTGGTGACTAGAAAATTACTAAGAAAAGGTTGTTCTGCTTGGTTAGCCCATGTAAGAGAATTGGGAAGGGTAGCATAGATTTGGCTAGTATTCCTGTTGTGAGGGAGTTTCAAGATGTATTCCCATAAGAGCTGCCTGGATTACCTCCAATTAGAGAAATTAAAGTTTCTATAGAAACTATTCTAGGAGTTTCTCCTATAGCCTAGTCTCCTTATAGGATGGCACCTATGGAATTGGCAGAACTAAAGGTCCAACTTCAGGAATTGTTAGATAAAGGCTTCATTCGGCCTAGTAACTCGCCATGGGGAGATCCGATATTGTTTGTAAAGAAGAAGGATGGCACCCTTCGTTTGTGCATTGATTATCGTCAATTGAATAAAGTGACGGTGAAGAACAGATACCCACTCCCATGAATAGATGACTTGTTTGATCAGTTGAAGGGTGATAGTGTGAAACCCTGGAAATTTATAATTTAAATATGTAGATGTGTAAATCCTCATGTAAACGTAAGGCTGAAAGTGGTAATATTTCAATGAGTGATGAAAAACCAAGATTTGAAATAATAGATAAATAATGATATATAATGAAAGAGATGACCTCTACAAAATGAATTTTGGTTTAGAATTCATAAGGACAGAGAAACTAGTAACGTGTTTTGATGGATAAAATAATGAGAAAAATAACAAAATATTTTTAGGAAATAAGTGAGGTAATAAAGAATGCATTATAATAAATGATAGTGCAATGAAAAAGGATAGGACTGAAGGTGCAAGCACCGATTAAAAATCAGTGACGTTATTTTGAAATGGTAATAAGCCCGATAAATAAATAAAGGTGGAAATCCTAAAATGAATACATTTCAAAATAATAAAATGACCGTAAAAGTTTAGAAGGATAATTGATATGATTTTTGTTTGTGAAGATTGAACAAGAAAAATCTAGATTGTTTATGAAAAGTCATGAACTGAACAAGTTTATATTAGGAAGCAGAATTCTCAATCTAATGATAGGATCGGGATGAAATTTTGCATAAAGTCTATTAATATATTTTCCTACCTTGGTTAAATATCTCATCCCAATCGGAGTTTGGTAAAGACTAACGATTTAAGCAGAAATAAACCAGATAGTTTACATGAAAAATAAAATAAAATACATAAAGTCATGAACGAGGGATAAAATTGTAATTATGAAAAAAGGTGCCTATAAAACGGCAAAGGCCACCAGTAAAAAAACAAAAGAAAAAGAGAAAAGAAAAAAAAAAAGAAGAGAAAAACGGATAGAGAGAGAGCTGCAGATTTTGGAGTAAAATCAATAATACTCCGGTGACCATATCTCATGATTCCATCGTTGGATCAAGCTCAGTTTTGGATATGTTGTTCTTATGACACGTATCTACGAACTGACCGGAGGGATTGAAAGGAAAACACCCCATTTGACAGAAATCATCATCGGAACTTTCCTGAAAAATAAAAAGGAAATGCACCACCTGCAGGGCAGTTTGGTCGCCGGCCGATTTCTCTCTCTTCCACCGTTGGATCAAGCTACGTTTTGGATATGTTGTTCTCATTACACATATCTACGAACTGACCGGCGGGATTGAAAGGAACACACTCCATTGGACAGAAATCATCATCGGAAAGTTCCTGAAAAACAAAAAGGAAATACACCTGCAGGGCAGTTTTGTCGCCGACCGATTTCTCTTTCTTCCACCGTTGGATCAAGCTACGTTTTGGATATGTTGTTCTCATTACACATATCTACGAACTGACCGGCGGGATTGAAAGGAACACACTCCATTGGACAGAAATCATCATCGAAAAGTTCCTGAAAAACAAAAAGGAAATGCACCTGCAGGGAAGTTTTGTCGCCGGCCGATTTCTCTCTCTTCCACCGTTGGATCAAGCTAAGGTTTGGATATGTTGTTGTTATTACACTTATCGACTAACGGACCGGAGGGATTGGAAGGAACACACTCCATTTGACAGCAATCCTCATCGGAACTTTCCTTAAAAACAAAAAGGAAATGCACCAGCAGGGCAGTTTGGTCGCCGACCGATTGCTCTCTCTTTAACCGTTGGATCATGCTCAGTTTTGGATATGTGGTGCGCCTAGATGTGTCATGCATTCTGAACGGTGGAGATCGAAAACTACTCCTCCGGCAAGGTTTCGTGCATGTTGAACTGTAGCTCGTCCAGTTTTAGGTAAGCTCGTTTTTATGCAGATCTAGGGAGATTTAACCGTTGGATCATTATGATGTTGAGATATAGTATGCACAACTCTATGATATGTGGTCTGACCGTTGGGTTTAGAGCAATAATCAGAATTTGATGACTTATTGCCTTTTGAATCTATTACTAGTTTTGGCAAAATGTAGCAAGCTTGATTAAATACATGTTTTGATGAAATTAGAATTGTGTGGGTGTAGGTTTTATGGAAGATGTAATGGTAAAATATGTTCTTGTTATTAGTATTATTACAGATTAATTGTGTATTCTTTATATGAGGTGAAGTATGATTATTATGTAGGAATAGTAAGGAACATCGCTATATGAACATGTTGATTGAATACAAAGCTAACTTGTTGGTTGTGTGGATATAAATGGGGTGGAACCATGAAGAAATTAAAACGAAAGAAATATGGAAAATAAAACATATTTAAAGCTAGCCATAAGTATTTTTGGCAAATTGATTAGTTAATGAAGATTGTCATGTATTCCAACTAGTAGGGTGAAATTGTTGTTGTGATAATGATCTAAGAATATTAATTGTTAAGGTTTGCCGCATATGTTTAATCGCACGAGGAGACAGTGAAAGAAAATGAATAGTTCATCATTTTGTTGTATTAATAATAATATTAGGAGAAATCCCAAAAGGAATGAGTTTCCTTATTTTTGGTCTAATCTTTGCTATATTGTAAAGGTAGGGAAATTGTTTGAATGTTTTGCTTTAGAATTGGTTTGAATTTGTGATTTAATGATGCCAAATGACCTTGGATGATGTTGTTTTTGCAATAAAAATAAGTTGGAAGTTGAAAAGGATTCCCAAGAAATGAAAATCCTCGCTGCCCAAAATCTTAGCTATAAAGGAGGGGCTATTATGATTGTTGATTTTGAGCCTTAAAACAAAATAATTTGGAGTTGGTTTCTTCATAAAAGTTGTATCTCCATGTTTTAGCCTTTCATAGAGATACATCACACCCAAAACTGAGTTTTTACAGCTTTAGTTAGGATTAAGACACTAGATAGTTCTGGGTTGGTTAAGCTAAATTGATTGGAATTAGACAATTTTTAATCTTTGCTTGGAATTTGCTGTTGAGTGATGGTTTTGATAACAAAATAATAAGAATGAATATAAACATGAAAATGAGTAAGAGTATGAGATCTTAAAGAAAATTCCTTGTGATTGGTTTGAGAATACTAGTTGAATGAGAATTAAATGAAGATGTGATGTTGGTTGTATTGTTGATAAAAATTGAATCCCTGGTGGTACAGGAAAAGCTGTGGGGATTGGACAATTGCATGGAGTGGCAGCACGTGCACCTCTTCTAGGTAGGTGACTTGCACCTTTCTTTTTTTTTTTCATACGTTGAATATTGAAATACTTTAATATGATTATTACCGTATTGTTAGAATCGATATTAGATTGTCGAACGCTTAAATGTTGACTAAAGGTTGATTAGCTTCGGCTAATGGCATCCAAATGGATGGCCGGGATGAAGGATTGATTAGCTTCGGCTAATGGCATCCAGATGGATGACCAGGACAAATGAATGATTAGCTTCGGCTAACCGGGACGAACGATTGATTAACTTCGGCTAACCGGGACGAACGATTGATTAGCTTCGGCTAATGGCATCCAAAAGGATGGCCGGGACGAACGATTGATTAGCTTCGGCTAATGGCATCCGAAAGGATGGCCGGGACGAACGATTGATTAGCTTGGCTAATGGCATCCGAAAGGATGGCCGGGACGAACGATTAACCTCAGCAAATAATGCCTTAAGAGGATAGCCGGGTTTAAGATTATGGTTGATTGCAAAATAAATAAAATAAAATTGGTGCATCTATATGTACTACTAGCTGTTTATACCAAGTACATGACGATATTATAAATGTTAATGCTTCATTTAACTGCCAGACCGTTAGTTACCATTATTAGTATTCTTAAGTATTTGCATTCTCTTAAATGTTTTGTACTGCTGCAGGGACATCACACCAACGAGATGTCTAGGAAACCCGATACACGAGAACCTACTTTTGCAAGGAATCATGTAGATGCATTCTAAATCATAATGTATTTTGTATGAATCAATGTACTGAATGTATAACTGGAGGCTGGGTAATTCGTATGGAATTACTAGATGTACTGGTAACCAAGGAAGGTTAACCAAATATGTAGGTAATTATATGAAATTACCAGAATTATTGGCAATTGAGATGAGTTAGCCAGATAGTTAAGTTTTGAAAAGATTATGTGAATTAATTGATTGAAGTTAGAAGTAGTAAATTCTAAATGTTATGAGTAAAATAATTAATATATGACTAAGATTTTGAGTAAATTAATTAATGTGGTTATTGGGTAGACACAATGATTTGGAGATTGGAGGGGAATTGATAGATAATTAATTGCCATAGTGTTGGTGGCTAAGGATACATTACAGTGATACTTAACATCATAATGATGGTGGCTAAGGGCATAAATTGATACTTGGCACTGTAATGAGGGTGACCAAATTTATGTGAAGGATGTTTAGTGACCGTGGTGTCGATAACTAAGATTGTGTGTAAATGATACTTGGCAACCGTGGTTACAATGCAAATGAGGTTAATAAGAAAATGAAAGGGATTCGATACGAATGGAAGAATCAAATGGCATGGATTAGCTACCAGGTTTGGATTGCTAATGGTATCGAAGAGGTTTCATCGGTGCTGGTATATTTTAAATTGATTAGTCTAGCCCAATATTAGAAGACTAATGATATTAATGAGATTTATTAGTTTCAGCGATTACCTTCTAGCAACAGATTTAGAAAAGGAAAAAAAAAATATTGATTAATTATTCCAAAAGAATGAGATAAGCTAATGATATCAAGAGAGGAATATCTTGGTATCAAGTGAAAATTGATTTATAAGGAGATGGTGTTCGCAAACCATTGAGTTGTGTTGAGATTTCCAAGATGGAATTATTCTTGGCAAATGAGATAGGATATTAGATGGATATTGGTAATAGATGGAAAATATATGTTGTAAAAGAGGTTTATGCCTAATTTTATATATAAAAAGAAATTCCGTAGAGATTATTGTCTGCCATTGTTATTGCTTGTTACTATATTTTATATTTATGTGTACATGTTAATTTCTATTATCAGGTCCACCAGGGTTGCGTCAAGGGTAATACTAGTTTAGTTATCTTTTGCTTTTGACCATGTAAATTAATTGTAAATTAAAAGACTTATCTTTTAAAACTTGAGATGTAATATAAATCCGTAAATTTGAATGTATGTCTTTAATCTAATGGTTGAAACTCTTAGTACCTTTTTGACCATGCATGTTTACAGTTGAAATTGAATCTTTTATTTGAATTGCATTATATGATGTTATTGAATAAGATGTGTTGTGTTTATGAGAATGAGTTGGGTTGAGGCCCAGGATGATTGGGTCGTGATTTTGAGTTATTATAAGTGTAAAAAGGGTATATGTCGATAACTTGGGACCTACCGGTACAGGGGAGACTCTGCCAAAATTTTGGTGGAAATTTTGGTGGAACCTGTATATATATATAAAAAAAAAATTACCTGAAATTTTTCCAATATATTGTGAAAAAGAATGTAGAAAAATCTGGGCCGTTACAGATAGAGTGTTCTCTAAGATAGATCTAAGATCTGGATACCACTAGTTGAGAATCAAGGAACAAGATATACAAAAGACTGCCTTTCGAACCCATTATCGGCATTACGAGTTTTTGGTAATGCCTTTCGGGTTAACCAATGCTCCAGCCATGTTTATGGACTTGATGAATCTGGTGCTTCGGCCTTACCTGGACCAATATGTGGTTGTATTTATGATGATATTCTGGTATATTCCAACTCTCACTTGGAGCATGAACAACATTATTTTTATGGGACACAAGTTCAAATCTTTACAGACTATAAAAGTCTGAAGTATTTGATGTCACAGAAGGAGTTGAACATGTGGCAGAGAAGATGGGTAGAGTTAATAAAAGATTACAATTGTGTTATTGACTACCATCCTGGTAAGGCTAATGTAGTAGTCGATGCCTTAAGTAGGAAGGGAAAAACAATGATGAATGATATGGAGCTTAAGGAATAGGAAAGTATAGTGGAGTTAAAGAAAATGGGCTTACGGCTAAGTGTTGGGCCCAAGGGATCACTGTTAGCTTAGTTAAAGATCCGATCTATGTTTCGAGACAAGGTCTTAGTGGCTCAACAGGGAGATGGGAAAGTAAAAGAGATCAAGGAGAGGGTAAACAAGGGTATTGAGACATCATTTTAAATGTTATCCGATGGGCTAATAGCTATGGGTAGACAAATTTATTTGCCTGAGGATAAGATTTTGAAAGATGAAATATTAAGAGAAGCTCATGAATCTCAATTTGCTACACATCCGGGGAGCACAAAGATGTATAGGGATTTAAAGGAATACTACTGGTGGCCAAGTATGAAGAGGGAAATAGCATAATTTGTGTCGAACTGTGGGGTCTGTCAACAAGTAAAGATAGAACACCAGAAACCTGCAGGGGAATTACAGTCATTATCAATCTCAAAATGGAAATGGGACGATATTTCTATGGATTTTATGACGGGATTACCTAAGGGAAAGAAAGGGAATGATGCCATATGGGTGGTCGTGGATCGACTAACAAAATCTGCTTTGTTTTTGTCTATGAAGATGACTGATTCGGTGGATAAACTGGCAAAATTATATGTAAATGAAGTAATCAGACTTCACGGAGTGCCAGTTTCAATTATATCGGATCAGGATCCAAGGTTCACATCGAGATTATGGCCTAGCTTACAACGGCAATGGGGACAAAGTTGAATCTAAGCACGATATTTCATCCTCAGACAGATGGTCAATCCGAAAAGACCATTCAAACTCTCGAGGATCTCTTAAGATCCTGTGTGTTGGAGTTTGGAGGGAAGTGGGAGGATCTCCTGTCATTGGTAGAGTTTACTTATAATAATAGTCATTAAACTACCATTGGTATGGCTCCTTATGAAGCATTGTATGGGAGGAAATGTCGTACCCCAATTTGTTGGGAGGAAGTAGGAGAAAAGAAGCTTTTAGGACCTGAAATGGTGCAACTGACAACCGACAAGATGAGGGTGATCAAAAAGCAGATGAAGGAAGCCCAGGATAGATAAAAAAGTTACGCAGATAGCCGAAGAAGGCCCTTGGAATTCCAAGTAGGGGATAAAGTATTTCTAAAGGTGGCTCCTTGGAAAGGCATCATTCGATTTGGAGTAAAAGGGAAATTAGCCTGAGATATATTGGCCCTTTTGAGATTAAGGAAAGAATCGGGCTAGTTGCATATCGATTAGAATTGCCTGTATATTTGGATAAGATTCATAATATGTTCCATATGTCATTGCTGTGAAAGGCCAAAATAGACCCCTCACGGGTATTGCCACAAGTTCCTATGAAGATTGAGAGGGATCTAACCATGAAAACTAAGCCAGTCAAGATCTTAGATCGAGATGAGAAGCTGTTGAGGAATAAGAGAGTTCCCTTAGTGAGAGTGTCGTGGAGAAGCTTTCGAATAGAAGAATAAACATGGGAAAGAGAATTCGAGATGAAGGAGAAGTTTCCGTACTTATTCTCTGACATAGGTACGTAACTTGAATTTCGAGGATGAAATTTTATTAGGAGGGGAGAATGTAAATCCCAAGAAAAAAATAAAAATAAAAATCAAGGCTGGATTAAATTAAAGGAAATAAACTAAACTAGAAAGAAGTGGGGGCAAAACAAATACACTTAAAGAAGATGGGGCCTAAATGCAAATAAGACTAATTATAGAGCATAAGTACTCCTCTTGTCACCAAAAACAGATCTACAGATAACGTAAAGAAAGAAAAGAGGGAGTTTTATGTTCATTTTTACAAATCAAGATAGAAACACCAAAATTTCAAAAAAATCCCATCCAAGATTAAGGGTTGTAGGTAAAATAAACATTGGTGGGAAAGGGATTAACAAGAAGAGAAAAGGGGAGGGCTGGCTGCCATTAGAAAGAAAAAGAGGGATAGAAACTTTGATGTGTATCGGGTAAGGTATTCTAAACTTGCTTTTATGAGTCATTTCAAGTTGATTATGAATTGATGCCTAGATGTTAAATTATAGATTTTAGTTCTTAGAATTAAATTGAGGAAAAAGTATGAGTTGTTAAATTAAAGAACTTCATGTGTTGTGTGTAAATGGAAAGGCTGATGAATCTGGACAGTTTCGTCTCTGATTTTCAGAGAGATTTCGGGTAGGAGGATGAAAGAATTAGGATCAAATTCCTTATCGAAATTGTAGTTTTGAATGTTGGCTAACTAATGAAATTGGTCTTGCTCAATTTGGAGTTATAGAACTCCAGCTATGGTTCACTAAACGAGACAGTAACAGTTCAAAAATGAGACAGTGACCGTTCAATGTTTAGACAGTGACCGTTCAATGTCTAGACAATGACCGTTGGACAATGACAGTTCTAGTTCAATGTCTAGACAATAACCGTTGGACAGTGACAGTTCAATGTCTAGACAATGACAGTTGGACAGTGACAGTTCAAAATGAGACAGTAACAGTTCAAAAAATGAGACAGTGACAGTTCAAAAACAAGACAGTGACAGTTCAATGTCTAGACAGTAACAGTTGGACAGTGATAGTTCAATGTCTAGATAGTGACAGTTCAAAAACGAGACAGTAACAGTTCGGATTTTAAGTAGAAATAGTTCAAATATATGTATAAAGGGATGATGACTACGGTTGCACAAAGCAGACAATATATGGCAAATTGGGTCGAGCCGTTATAACTTTCAAGTACCTTGTGGGCTGTTCTTTTTTCTCCAAAATGCCTACCATAAGAATAAGAATGACAAAAAGTGAGATTGGAATGAAATTAATCTTGTGATACACATCTCCTAACTACTTGATCCACACAAAATTTCCACAGATAGGGAGTGTCCCAAAAATAATATTTAGCATTAGCTTGGAACTTGTCTTTTTGGAATGTAGATAAACTTGGGGGGGATTCTTTAGTGCCTAAATAGTTCACCAAATTAGCATACCATGGTCTTGGAGAGGAATGTAACACATACAACTACTCATCGGGGAATGTCTCTCTTAATGCTTCAGTTTGTATATCCTCAGTCCTCAGTCGGCTTAAGTGACCAGCCATATGGTTTTTAGCACCTTTTTTTTTATCTTTAATCTCAAGATCAAATTCTTGTAAAAGCATGATCCACCTAATCAATCTTGGTTTGGACTCCTTTTTCTTCAAAAGATAGCTTAAAACTGCATGGTCAGTAAAAACAATAACTTTTGTACCAAGTAGATATGACCTGAATTTTTCAAGAGCAAAGACCACAACAAAAACTTCATTTTTAGTTGTTTGGTAATTGCATTGCACTTCATCCAACATGCGGGAAACATAGGCAATAACATGCAAATTCTTCCTTATTCTTTGCACAAGTACAACCCCTACCGTATAGTTACTTGTGTAACATCCCCCATTCCGGGATAAAACGACAATCTCATGTCAATCAAAAAAAAAAACAAAGTAATTTTTTTTTTGTGTGTGTATATATATATATATATATATATATATATATATTCATGGTCTTCGTATTAAAATCTACCAGAATTTTGACGGAGTCTCCCCTATACCGGAAGGTCCCAAGTTATTGACATAGAATCTATTTACACTTCTAATAGCTCGCATCTCATAACTTAATTCCCGACACAATCATCCTAGGTTTCAATTTCCACACTTATACTCACACCTATCAACCACAATATTTATGGTATGCATTATATAACAAAATATCATTATGGATGGGTAAAAATAATAAATATAAATACATAGGCATGGAGTATGGTTATATGAACTACATGGTTAAATTCATTCAATCAAGTTTAAACATTAATTATACAAATTAAGTTATACAAACATTTTCATGTGTACAAGATACAAGGGTATACTCCCTAGAACCTAGATTACAAGAAGGGAACATAAGCTAGGATCTACTCCTGTCGTGCATGCGATGATCCGAAATAAAATACATATTATTGAAAGGTGAATATTACAACAAATATAACAACACGAATATCTAACAATTTCAACAGGGTAAAATGCTTTCATAGCTCATTCACTTCTCCCTTCTAGTATTTATTAAAATCTCTTCCTTATTCAACTATTAATAATTGTTCTCTCTGCCACTTTCAACCTTCATTCTAGACTTTATGAGATTGAACATGATTATTTTTTCTTATCACATTAACGACACCAATTTCACTGGTATCATCATCATCACCCCATATGAGTGGATGCAAGGTGATCCCCTTACCCGGGATCCTAACATACACTAAATGTATGCTAGCCAATACATAGTGATCCCCTTACCCGGGATCCTAACATACACCAAATGTATGCTATTCCAATTGTGGCGATCTCTTTTCCTGGGATCCTAACATACACTAAATGTATATTGGCCAATACATGGTGATACCCTTACCCGGGATCCTAACATACCTTTGTGTTAGTACTTACCTTTGGAGTGTTGGTCATTTTCTAAATTTATGGAGGAAGAGGATGTTTCTTCTTTACACTCAATTTGGTTTCGATCTCCTCTTCTTCCTCCATCTTAATTTGTTTAGACCTTTGCTCTTCAAGTTCTTTTCCATTTCGCCGCGTGATCACACTAACATTCTCTTTTGGATTCAATGTTTGGAAGGGCAATTTTCCATTCATTTGTGCCTCTAATGTCCCTACATTTGAAGCTACTTGTGTAAACCCCCGTAAATAAAAATAACAATAATAATAAAAAGAAAGAATAAAAAAACAACACATAGGATTGAAGTAATGACGTTTCGATGAGTAATGGATATTCGGTATGAAAGAAATGAATAAATAGTAGGAATGACAATAAATGTGTCATGTGAGAGAGAGAATGATCTCCATAAACAAATTTAAAGATATTGTTGAAGTTGAAAAGAGAGTCATGATTTTTAGTTTAAAACTTGTAACATTGGCGAAACCAGTGATGAGTTTCAATGGATAAAAGAATAAGAAAAAAAAATAGAAGATATGTAAACCCCGGTCAAAACACGTATTCTAACAAATTAATGATAAATGTGGTAATATTGAATTTATTGAGTATAAATTAAGGGGAAATGTCATGAGGATCTAAGTAAATAAATTAATGCATGAAATTCAAATTTTAGTGTAAAAGACACTAATTGTCTAGTTTTACAATATCGATGATATATCTCAATCCGACCGTTGGATCGGGTTGCAATTTTGTAAGGAATCTCTAGACATATTGTTTTATATTAGGTTCAAATTTCATGTCAATCAGAGTTTGGAAAAGATTTACTGAAAATCAGGTAAATGAAAGAAGATGACACAAGGGGCATTTTTGTAATTTTATCAAAACAAATACTCTCCTCTCCTCTCTTTAAAAACAGAGCACGTCCTCTGCAAATGATAAAAAAACAGGAGGGAGACCATTTGTTTTGTCCCATTTTCTTCATTTTCTCTTCATTTCTTCAAGCTAAATCAAAAGGGAGTGTTCTTAGGAGGATTCTATCCAAGAAAACAAATTAAATAACAACTTAGAGAGTTATAGAGCTTGAGAGAAACAAAGAGAAGAAGCTGGAAATTGGAAGAGGAGGACATGATTTTTGTAAATTTTTGCAAGAATTCATTGAAATAAGTTAAAGTAGCAAAGGTAAGCAACATACCCTTTAGTAATTTCGTTTTTCTCTCTTGTTCTTGCATGAGGAGAAGAAAACCTCCAAGTTTAAAATTCCAGGGTTCATATAAATATTTTAGGGGGGTAATTGTTCATGGGAATTTCGAGATTAATTGCATGATAATGGCTTGATTTGCTGAAAAATAGAAAGAATAAATTGATTTGAAACTATGGGTTTTGGGATTGCAACAGGGCAGGCACTTCGATAGCCATAGTTTGACTTTCCACCGTTGGATTAAATTGATTTTTGGATATGTTATTATGCTCAATGTGACCTACATTCTGACTGGAGGGATTGTAAATATCAGACTTCGTTTGAGGGCTGTCACTGGAGGAACATTTCTGGAAAATCACCCTTCAAGACAGCCTTGTTCGTCAGACATTATATCATCATTTCACCGTTGGATTGGTCTGGATTTTGGATATGTTGTTCATCCAGATGTTATATAAATTCTGAACGGTTTAGATCAGAAAAGAACACTCCTACCAGAAATTGTACTTCCTGAACAGCAGGTCTTCAAATTTCAGGTCAGTCCGGTATTGTTCTGATATCGGGAGTTTTAACCGTTGGATGTATGTTAATTTTGGATATGTTATTCTAATGACGATAATGTATAATTCCACCGTTTGGATGTATTGAATTCTAAATTTAAATAATGATGTTTTAAGTTTGGTTTGAGAAATATTGAATGAGAATATGAGGTTTAGCATAAAAAGTATGTTTTGGGACTAAGGATAATGGTAATGGGTTTAATGATGATGGTTGTGTTTGTGTTATGTTTGAGTCATGTTTGATGTGTTGATAAGTGATGGTATAGTTAAATTCTATAAAGAATAGTGATTGACTAATATTTTGGTTGTGTTAGAATGGGAAATCATGTTGTAAGTTGAATTATGATATAAGGAATCATTTTGAGTGTGCTTTTGGAAAAATTTGGCATGTGTAGTCATTGATGAAATTTAAGTTAAATTACATTGTTTGGTGATAGATTAAATGTCTTGGGATAAATAAAATCGGTGACGAAAAGTCATGCCCTTTGGACATTGAAGATCATTGATGAAGAATTGAATTAAATGGGTGTTTAATTTAAATGACAAGTACGAAAATAAAATACATTCATGGAAATTTTTTATGGAAGTATTTGATTTTGTGAATTTATGAATATTATGAATAAATCGGGAAGATTCAATAATGATTCAGGATGTTATATTAAAAATGTAGGAGAAGCATTCACTCGACTTCTCAGGAGCTTGTATAGTAGGAGCTTTGCAGGAGGGGCACAACAACAACAAGGAAGAGCGAGTTGAGCTTCTACAGCTGGTAGGTGTTCTATACCTACTGTAACAACCCGGCTTTCCAAGCCCAAAACACAATAATTTTTTTTTTTTTTTTATGCATTCAATCCACATGGTGCCGGCAATCAATGAATCTAAATCCTCACATCATCGAAATACAATCCATACAATCAAGATTTCATTTCAAAGTGAATCTTACACAAACACGTAATATTAAGGTTGCTTGATTTGAAGTTCGTATTAAAAATATATACATAGACATGAGTTTACAGTCTTCTCCTACTAATAGTCATCACAATTTTAAACAAAAAGGATCTAATAAAAGTTATACATTCAGTACATTGATCCATACAAAATACATTGTGATTTAAGATACATCTACATAATTCCTTGCAAAATAGGTTCCCGTGTATCGGGTTTCCTAGACATCTCGTTGGTGTGAAGTCCCTGCAGCAGTACAAACATTTAAGAGAATGCAAATATTTAATAATAATAAGAATGGTAACTCACGGTTTGGCAATTAAATAAAACATTAACAATTATAATTTCTTCATGTATTTGCTACAACAACTAGTAGTACATATAGATACACAAGTTTTCGGATGCCATTCGCCAAAACTAGTCATTCATTTGTGTCGGCCTTCCATGGCGAAAGCTGCGTCGCTGCCGATCCAAAATCGGCAGCAGAAACTGCATTGCTGCCGATCAAGGAATCGGCAGCGAAAACTGTGTTGCTGCCGATCCAGAATCGGCAGCGGAATCTGCGTCGCTGCCGATTTCTGTATCGGCAGCGGAAATCTGCGTCGCTGCCGATCCAGAATCGGCAGCGGAATCTGCGTCGCTGCCGATTTCTGTATCGGCAGCAGAATCTGCGTTGCTGCCGATTCAGAATCGGCAGCGGAAATCTGCGTCGCTGCCGATCCAGAATCGGCAGCGAAATCTGCGTCGCTGCCGATTTCTGCTTCGGCAGCGAAGTCACTCTTTTATCCCAGCCATCCATCCGTTTGGATGCCATTAGCCGAAGCTAATCATTCTTTGTCCCGGCCATCCATTCGGACGCCATTAGCCGAAGCTAATCACTCTTTTGTCCCGACCATCCGTTCGGATGCCATTAGCCGAAGCTAATCACTCTTTGTCCCGGCCATCCCTTCGGACGCCATTAGCCGAAGCTAATCATTCTTTGTCCCGGCCATCCCTTCGGACGCCATTAGCCGAAGCTAATCATTCTTTGTCCCGGCCATCAGTTTGGATGCCATTAGCCGAAGCTAATCACTCTTTTTGTCCCGGCCATCCTTTCGGATGCCATTAGCCGAAGCTAATCATTCTTTAATCAACATTCAAGCGTTCAACAATCTAATATCGGTTCTAACAATATGATAGTACTCAAGTTAAAATATTTCAAGATTCAACGTAAGAAAAAGGAAGGTGCAAGTCACCTACCTGCTCCACCTGTGGGTCGTTCCTGTCTTGATGATGGTCCACTCCCGACCGCACCACCTAAGACATCAATGGTCACAAATTAGCACATTTGTATTTATTTTATTTTTGAATCATATTCATCATCACACTTATTTCAATAGTTCATATGTTCACATTCAAGTGTTCCCTATTTTACATCATCATAACATGCAATTGTTACTAGCATTTAAGTCATTCCCGCCTAGGAGGCTTATTGTAGGAATTCGGCAGCGAGAACTGGTTCGCTGCGGGCTGCCAGTTCGGCAGCGACAACTGTTTCGCTGCCGGCAGCCAGTTCGGCAACCAAAACTGCATCGCTGTTGGCGCCACAGTTTCGCTGTGCAACGCACAAATCGGCAGCGAATATCAATTCGCTGCAGGAGGTTCAGTTGCGGCAGCGAAACAGAATTTTGCTGCGCAATACACAAATCGGCAGCGAATATCAATTCGCTGCAGGAGGTTCAGTTGCGGCAGCGAAACAGAATTTCGCTGCGCAACACACAAATCGGCAGCGAATATCAATTCGCTGCAGCAGGTTCCGTTGCGGCAGCGAAACAGAATTTCGCTGCGCAACACACAAATCGGCAGCGAATATCAATTCGCTGCAGCAGGTTCCGTTGCGGCAGCGAAACAGAATTTCGCTGCGCAACACACAAATCGGCAGCGAATATCAATTCGCTGCAGCAGGTTCCGTTGCGGCAGCGAAACAGAATTTCGCTGCGCAATACACAACTCGGAACCATCAATTTCAGCACATAGTTCTTCAACAAAATTCCAGCAATAACATCACAGCAGAACGCATTAAATTCCAGCACTAACATCACAGCAGAACACATTAAATTCCAGCACTAACATCACAGCAGAACACATTAAATTCCAGCAAGAACATCACAGCAGAACGCATTAATTGCAGCAACAATCATCACAACAGAACACATTAATTCCAGCAGCAACATCACAACAGAAACACATTTAATTTCAGCAGAACACACACACATGCATGCTGGCCTACCCCATAGTTAAAGCCAGCTTCTACCATAATTGTTAGATGTTTTGAAATTGACTTTATTTCACTTCTGTTTGCTAGTTCTCCTAGTTAATTTCAGTTTCCCCCATAGTTGGCTTAGGTCTTAGATCAATTTTTCTTAGGGTTTTTCTTCTTCATTTTCGTTTTTGATTTTAAGGGGGAGAGGAAAGGGAGTTCCATGACTCATACCTTCTGAATTTAACTAAGTTTGAGGAAGGTTTGACACTATTCTTTTCTCTTCAGCTGCTGGTTCTCTTCCTTCTTCTTCCTCTCACGTTTTCCAGCTCTCTTTTTCCTCTCCTCTATGCAGCTGCCCACTCCTCTCTCAAGGTCTCATCTCTCCCTCACAAGCTCACAAGACACTCTACTAGTTTGATTCACGTTTTTGATGTGAAAGGGGAAGGGAAGAATGACATGCAGCTGCTGGTTTGGGAAGAAGATGAGTCATTCTCTCTCCCCTCTTTGTATTTATACTACCCATCAAATGAATTGGGTTGTTTGGGGGTTGGTTTAGGTGTGTCCTTATCCTTGTTTGGTTTATCTAAAACCAGTTTTTACCCCTCCCTCCCAGTTGTGCGTCACTGTTGATTGAGAAATCGGCAGCCGAAAACTGCGTCGCTGCCGATTTCTGCATCGGCAGCGAAATCTGCGTCGCTGCCGATTGCTGCATCGGCAGCGAAAACTGCGTCGCTGCCAAATCCAGAATCGGCAGCGAAAACTGCGTCGCTGCCGATTTCTGCATCGGCAGCGAAATCTGCGTCGCTGCCGATTTCTGCATCGGCAGCGAAAACTGCGTCGCTGCCGATTTCTGCATCGGCAGCGAAATCTGCGTCGCTGCCCAATCCAGAATCGGCAGCGAAATCTGCGTCGCTGCCGATTTCTGCATCGGCAGCGAAATCTGCGTCGCTGCCCAATCCAGAATCGGCAGCGAAAACTGCGTCGCTGCCGATTTCTGCATCGGCAGCGAAATCTGCATTCACCACCATCTTTCTCTCTCTCTTTCTCTTTAAATATATATATATATATATATAGACATAGATATATATTTTCATTTGGGTGTTTACATTCTCCCCTCCTAAATATGAATTTCGTCCTCGAAATTTAAAAAGTTTCACACTCCATACCTGGTAGTTCAAATAAATTGGGGTACTTTTTCCTCATCTCAGCCTCCCTCTCCCAAGTTTCCTCTTCTACTTGAGCATTTCGCCATAAGATTCTGACGATGGGGATCTTTTTGCTCCGTAACTCCTTCACTTCTTGATCTAGTATCCTTATGGGTCTCAATTCCAGTGTTAAGTCTTCCTTGACTTCTACTGGAACCTGGGGTAGAACTCGGGCGGGGTCTACGTTAGCCTTCCTTAACAAGGAGACATGGAACACATCATGGACCCTGGCTAACTGTGGGGGCAAATCCACCTTGTAGGCTACTGGTCCAACTCGTTGTAAGATTTTGAAGGGTTCGATGAAACGGGGAGTTAGCTTCCCTTTCAACCCAAACCGTAACATGTTCTTCCATGGGGCTACCTTCAGGAACACCTGGTCCCCCATACTGAACTCGAGAGGTCTTCTCCTCACATCGGCATACTTCTTCTGTCTATCCTGCGCGGCTTTGATGCGATCCCTGATAGTTCTCACTTTCTCCGTGGTGACTTGGACCAATTCTGCGCCATATAACTTCCGGTCCCCAATTTCCTCCCAACACAAAGGAGTTCTGCACCTCCTACCATACAAGGCTTCATACGGGGCCATCCCTATTGTGGCTTGATGACTATTGTTATACGTGAACTCCACCAATGCCATGTGTTCCTCCCAGTTTCCTCCAAATTCTAGCACACAGGCCCGTAATAGGTCTTCCAAGACTTGGATGACTCTTTCCGATTGGCCATCCGTTTGAGGGTGAAACGCAGTGCTCATGTCCAACCTTGTCCCCAAGGCATGTTGTATGCTCGGCCAAAGTCGAGAGGTGAACCTGGGATCTCGATCCGATATAATAGACACCGGAATCCCATGAAGTCGTACCACCTCGTTTATGTAGATCTTGGCAAGCTTGTCCACCGAGTCGGTCATCTTTACGGGCAAGAATAGTGCGGATTTCGTCAACCGATCTACAATGACCCATATCGCATCATTTCCTTTTCTCCCTTTGGGAAATCCTGACACGAAATCCATGGTGATCATCTCCCACTTCCATTCTGGAATTTGTAATGGTTGTAATGGTCCCGCAGGCCTTTGGTGTTCAACCTTGACTTGTTGACATATCCCACACTTTGACACATACTCAGCTATGTCCCTTTTCATATTAGGCCACCAATAGAGGTGTTTCAGGTCTCGATACATCTTAGTGCTGCCAGGATGTATGGAGAATTTGGACTCATGAGCTTCTTGTAGAATCATCCGTTTGACTGTTTCGTCATCAGGCACGTACAACCGTTGTCCCATCATCAAGGATCCATCATCCGCTACTCGGAATTTCATTTCTACCCCGGCCTCCACATTCTTCCTAATCTTGGACCCCACCTTGTCATGGAATTGGGCATGTAGTATATGTTCTCGATACGTTGGTCGCACCAATAATTGGGCTACTAACCCACCTCTTGTATCAATTCCCAAATCTGCACCCAACTCTTTTAATTCTGCCAATTGCCGCTCCTTTCCCACTGTTAAGCTTCCCAAGGAGGCTTTATTTTTTCGACTGAGGGCATCTGCCACCACATTTGCTTTCCCCGGATGGTATTCTATGGTGCAATCATAATCCTTAATGAGCTCTATCCACCTTCTTTGCCGCATGTTCAACTCCTTTTGCGACATCAGATACTTCAGGCTCTTATGATCAGTAAAAATTTGGGTTCGAGACCCATACAAATAGTGTCTCCATATCCTCAAGGCAAATACTACAGCTGCCAACTCCAGGTCGTGCACCGGGTAGTTCACCTCATGAGTCTTTAATTGTCTTGATGCATAGGCGATCACCTTCCCATGTTGCATCAAAACACACCCCAATCCCTTCCCCGAGGCATCACTATATACCACAAAACCCTCGGTCCCTGAGGGGAGAGTTAAGACTGGAGCAGTGGTGAGCCTCCTCTTCAATTCTTGGAAGCTTGCCTCACATTCTTCCGACCACACCCATTTCTTATCCTTCCTAGTTAGCTGGGTCAAAGGGGTTGCAATCAAGGAAAAACCTTCGATAAATCTCCGATAGTATCCTGTAAGTCCCAGGAAACTACGTATTTCAGTGACCGAAGTCGGTCTTTCCCATTTCACGACTGCTTCGACTTTTTGAGGGTCGACAAAAACACCTTCGGCTGAAATGACATGTCCCAAAAACATCACTCTTTTAAGCCAAAATTCACATTTACTCAGTTTTGCATATAGCCGGTGATCTCTCAAGGTTTGTAAGGTTTGTCTCAAGTGTTCTTCGTGCTCCTTGAAAGAATTTGAGTACACCAGTATATCATCAATGAATACCACCACAAACTTATCCAGGTATGGTTGGAAAACCCGATTCATCAAATCCATGAAGAGGGCTGGGGCGTTCGTCAACCCGAACGGTAATACCAAAAATTCATAGTGTCCGTAACGAGTTCTAAATGCGGTCTTTGCTACATCCGCTTCTTTAATCTTCATCTGATAGTACCCTGATCTCAGATCTATCTTCGAGAATGCCCTTGCTCCTTTTAATTGGTCGAACAAATCATCTATCCGAGGCAACGAATACTTGTTTTTCATTGTTATTTTGTTCAACTGTCGATAGTCAATACAAAGCCTATGGGTTCCATCTTTCTTTCTTACAAATAGGACCGGTGCTCCCCAAGGAGAATTACTGGGCCGTATGAACCCTTTGTCTAATAATTCCTGTAATTGAGTCTTTAACTCGTTCAGTTCTGCTGGAGCCATCCGATACGGTTGTTGGGCAATAGGTGGAACTCCAGGAAAAGTGTCTATAGACACCTCTACTTCTCGCTCCGGGGGTAGTCCTGGTAGTTCTTCTGGAAACACATCTGGGAAATCCTTCACCACAGGAATATCCTTCAATCGTGGACCTTCATCATTAGAGTTTAAGATGTATGCGAGGTAACCCATACATCCCTTTCTTAAAAGTTTTTGGGCTGTTACCACCGATATTAAAGCATTCAGTTTGGGAAGTCTCTCTCCTTTAAAAGTTATTTTCTCGCCCTTAGGTGTTTGGAAAGTGACAGTTTTCGCATAACAATCTATTAGTGCTTTGTATTTACTCAACCAATCCATGCCTAGTATTATGTCAAAATCATGCAGCTCTAAGGGAATCAAATCTACTTCTGTTCCATACCCGGATAAACTAACCCCCACATCCACATATACAATATTTGTTTCAACCATGTTTCCCATTGGAGTTCCAATTACAAACCCCTTCTCTACCATTTTTACTTCCTTTCTCAATTTAGTGACAATTCTCTTAGCAATGAATGAGTGGGTGGCACCCGGATCAAACAACACATGCACATTAAAACCATTCAATAGAAGTGTACCTGCCACCACATCTGATGCAGCCCTGGCCTCCTCCTGTGTCAGGTGGAAGACCCTCCCCGAGGTCCGATCATTTTGTGCCCTCGGCTTCCCTCGACTGGAGTTTGCCCCTGATTGAGAAGATCTCACTGGCCTATTAACGGTGATTGACTGCTGGTGGCTCTGACTTGGCTGTCTGTAGCTCTGTACTTGTCCGGTGTTCCTCTTGGGGCAGTCCCTCTTGTAATGACCTCTTCCACCACAGTAATGACACCCCTGATTAAGATACTGACAATTCCTCCACCTATGGCCCTCTCCTCTGCACACAAAACATCGCCCGGGGGAAACTGAGCAATCCCCAGGGTGTTTTTGTCCACACTTTACACAAAAAGGATAGTCAACACCCTTGCGGTCACCGGTCCCAGTAGAAGAGTTTGCCCTCGAGTGCGACTGTCCAACCATTACTCTCCCACTTGATTGCTGGTGAGGCGGTAATATCCAACTCCCCTTTTTTCCGTGCTGCTCAAACACTCCACTTTTTCCTTTCTTCGGGTGCGGTGGTCTGCCGCTGAAATAGTCCCCATCTCTCTTTTTGCTTATACTCTGATACCCCCCTTGGCTTTCTCCAATACATGCCTCCAGAGCTTGTGCAGCCTCAATCAACTCCCTCACCGATTTAAATCGCAAGGCGATCAATCCTTGTCTCAAATCCTGTCGTAACCCATCTCTCAACTTTTCAATCATATGTTCCTCTGTCGGCACATAATGTGGGGCGAACAATGAAAGGTCATGGAATCTCCTTTCGTACTCCAATACTGACATATCACCCTGTCTCAATGCCAAGAACTCTTGTTCTTTCACCTTGCGATGATACTTGGAATAAAACTGATTCTCAAACTCTGTCTTGAAATCACTCCAAGTTAGTGTCTCAGTCGCACGCCTCAGCTGAACTGTTTCCCACCATGTCATGGCCCTATCAGACAGTAACTGGGATGCACAATTTACCCTCAAACCCTCGGGTATGCTTATTTGAATCATTGTCTTTTCTACCTTCCTGATCCATCTTCCAGCTATCTCTGCATCTTGTTCCCCCATGTACGGTTCACAGCCCATTTCCCTCATACTCTTAACTAGTCGCACCAGTGGTACCACATTATCCATGGTCATGCTAGTCGTAGGGGCTGCTGGTGGAATCTGCGTGGTGGGAGTTGTTTGTGCCGCTGAACTAGCCATGCCTTCCATCACTGCTTTAACTATTTGTACAAGGAGTCCTGCATCTACATATTGTGGGGGCACACCAGTTGGAACAGTAGATGGTTGTGCTTCTGATCTTTCTCGCTGCTCCGTTGCGACTGGGGGTGTTCCCTCTGTCTGATGAGGCCTCGGGCCTTCCCCTGCCACCGTATCTTCCCCCTGCAAGGTTTCGGGTGGTATTATCGGAGCATGAGATGCCGTATCATCTAAGGGATCTTCATCTTGCCAACCTTGGGCACCTCGGTTCATGCCCCTCCTTTCTAAGGAGGGCGGCTCAGTTCGTGTCCCTTGTCGGGTGCGTACCATCCTGAAATTCATCACAACAACACATTTATTAATGATCCTCAGGATCCATACCAAGTGCTCTGATACCAACTGTAACAACCCGGCTTTCCAAGCCCAAAACACAATAATTTTTTTTTTTTTTTTTATGCATTCAATCCACATGGTGCCGGCAATCAATGAATCTAAATCCTCACATCATCGAAATACAATCCATACAATCAAGATTTCATTTCAAAGTGAATCTTACACAAACACGTAATATTAAGGTTGCTTGATTTGAAGTTCGTATTAAAAATATATACATAGACATGAGTTTACAGTCTTCTCCTACTAATAGTCATCACAATTTTAAACAAAAAGGATCTAATAAAAGTTATACATTCAGTACATTGATCCATACAAAATACATTGTGATTTAAGATACATCTACATAATTCCTTGCAAAATAGGTTCCCGTGTATCGGGTTTCCTAGACATCTCGTTGGTGTGAAGTCCCTGCAGCAGTACAAACATTTAAGAGAATGCAAATATTTAATAATAATAAGAATGGTAACTCACGGTTTGGCAATTAAATAAAACATTAACAATTATAATTTCTTCATGTATTTGCTACAACAACTAGTAGTACATATAGATACACAAGTTTTCGGATGCCATTCGCCAAAACTAGTCATTCATTTGTGTCGGCCTTCCATGGCGAAAGCTGCGTCGCTGCCGATCCAAAATCGGCAGCAGAAACTGCATTGCTGCCGATCAAGGAATCGGCAGCGAAAACTGTGTTGCTGCCGATCCAGAATCGGCAGCGGAATCTGCGTAGCTGCCGATTTCTGTATCGGCAGCGGGAATCTGCGTCGCTGCCGATTCAGAATCGGCAGCGGAAATCTGCGTCGCTGCCGATCCAGAATCGGCAGCGGAATCTGCGTCGCTGCCGATTTCTGTATCGGCAGCAGAATCTGCGTTGCTGCCGATTCAGAATCGGCAGCGGAAATCTGCGTCGCTGCCGATCCAGAATCGGCAGTGAAATCTGCGTCGCTGCCGATCCAGAATCGGCAGCGAAATCTGCGTCGCTGCCGATTTCTGCTTCGGCAGCGAAGTCACTCTTTTATCCCAGCCATCCATCCGTTTGGATGCCATTAGCCGAAGCTAATCATTCTTTGTCCCGGCCATCCATTCGGACGCCATTAGCCGAAGCTAATCACTCTTTTGTCCCGGCCATCCTTTCGGATGCCATTAGCCGAAGCTAATCACTCTTTGTCCCGGCCATCCCTTCGGACGCCATTAGCCGAAGCTAATCATTCTTTGTCCCGGCCATCCCTTCGGACGCCATTAGCCGAAGCTAATCATTCTTTGTCCCGGCCATCCGTTTGGATGCCATTAGCCGAAGCTAATCACTCTTTTTGTCCCGGCCATCCTTTCGGATGCCATTAGCCGAAGCTAATCATTCTTTAATCAACATTCAAGCGTTCAACAATCTAATATCGGTTCTAACAATATGATAGTACTCAAGTTAAAATATTTCAAGATTCAACGTAAGAAAAAGGAAGGTGCAAGTCACCTACCTGCTCCACCTGTGGGTCGTTCCTGTCTTGATGATGGTCCACTCCCGACCGCACCACCTAAGACATCAATGGTCACAAATTAGCACATTTGTATTTATTTTATTTTTGAATCATATTCATCATCACACTTATTTCAAGAGTTCATATGTTCACATTCAAGTGTTCCCTATTTTACATCATCATAACATGCAATTGTTACTAGCATTTAAGTCATTCCCGCCTAGGAGGCTTATTGTAGGAATTCGGCAGCGAGAACTGGTTCGCTGCGGGCTGCCAGTTCGGCAGCGACAACTGTTTCGCTGCCGGCAGCCAGTTCGGCAACGAAAACTGCATCGCTGTTGGCGCCACAGTTTCGCTGTGCAACGCACAAATCGGCAGCGAATATCAATTCGCTGCAGGAGGTTCAGTTGCGGCAGCGAAACAGAATTTTGTTGCGCAATACACAAATCGGCAGCGAATATCAATTCGCTGCAGGAGGTTCAGTTGCGGCAGCGAAACAGAATTTGGCTGCGCAACACACAAATCGGCAGCGAATATCAATTCGCTGCAGCAGGTTCCGTTGCGGCAGCGAAACAGAATTTCGCTGCGCAACACACAAATCGGCAGCGAATATCAATTCGCTGCAGCAGGTTCCGTTGCGGCAGCGAAACAGAATTTCGCTGCGCAACACACAAATCGGCAGCGAATATCAATTCGCTGCAGGAGATTCAGTTGCGGCAGCGAAACAGAATTTCGCTGCGCAACACACAAATCGGCAGCGAATATCAATTCACTGCAGGAGATTCAGTTGCGGCAGCGAAACAGAATTTCGCTGCGCAACACACAAATCGACAGCGAATATCAATTCGCTGCAGAAGGTTCCGTTGCGGCAGCGAAACAGAATTTCGCTGCGCAATACACAACTCGGAACCATCAATTTCAGCACATAGTTCTTCAACAAAATTCCAGCAATAACATCACAGCAGAACGCATTAAATTCCAGCACTAACATCACAGCAGAACACATTAAATTCCAGCAAGAACATCACAGCAGAACGCATTAATTGCAGCAACAATCATCACAACAGAACACATTAATTCCAGCAGCAACATCACAACAGAAACACATTTAATTTCAGCAGAACACACACACACATGCATGCTGGCCTACCCCATAGTTAAAGCCAGCTTCTACCATAATTGTTAGATGTTTTGAAATTGACTTTATTTCACTTCTGTTTGCTAGTTCTCCTAGTTAATTTCAGTTTCCCCCATAGTTGGCTTAGGTCTTAGATCAATTTTTCTTAGGGTTTTTCTTCTTCATTTTCGTTTTTGATTTTAAGGGGGAGAGGAAAGGGAGTTCCATGACTCATACCTTCTGAATTTAACTAAGTTTGAGGAAGGTTTGACACTATTCTTTTCTCTTCAGCTGCTGGTTCTCTTCCTTCTTCTTCCTCTCACGTTTTCCAGCTCTCTTTTTCCTCTCCTCTATGCAGCTGCCCACTCCTCTCTCAAGGTCTCATCTCTCCCTCACAAGCTCACAAGACACTCTACTAGTTTGATTCACGTTTTTGATGTGAAAGGGGAAGGGAAGAATGACATGCAGCTGCTGGTTTGGGAAGAAGATGAGTCATTCTCTCTCCCCTCTTTGTATTTATACTACCCATCAAATGAATTGGGTTGTTTGGGGGTTGGTTTAGGTGTGTCCTTATCCTTGTTTGGTTTATCTAAAACCAGTTTTTACCCCTCCCTCCCAGTTGTGCGTCACTGTTGATTGAGAAATCGGCAGCCGAAAACTGCGTCGCTGCCGATTTCTGCATCGGCAGCGAAATCTGCGTCGCTGCTGATTGCTGCATCGGCAGCGAAAACTGCGTCGCTGCCAAATCCAGAATCGGCAGCGAAAACTGCGTCGCTGCCGATTTCTGCATCGGCAGCGAAATCTGCGTCGCTGCCGATTTCTGCATCGGCAGCGAAATCTGCGTCGCTGCCCAATCCAGAATCGGCAGCGAAATCTGCGTCGCTGCCGATTTCTGCATCGGCAGCGAAATCTGCGTCGCTGCTGATTTCTGCATCGGCAGCGAAATCTGCGTCGCTGCCCAATCCAGAATCGGCAGCGAAAACTGCGTCGCTGCCGATTTCTGCATCGGCAGCGAAATCTGCATTCACCACCATCTTTCTCTCTCTCTTTCTCTTTAAATATATATATATATATATATATATATATATATAGACATAGATATATATTTTCATTTGGGTGTTTACACCTACACTTTTTTACGTGGCGTTAATTTACGAACTTATTAAATTCTTCGTCTTTGCGTCTATGGATGAAACCACAAAGAGAGAGGATAAAGTGAAATAAACGAGAAATTAAAAATGGATTTGAGTAATTGACTGGGTTAAGAATATGAATTACACTAATAGACTTCGTTGATGATCATTCCTCGAACTTGATTAACCGGTCCTGAATGCGGAGGCTAATGATGTTAGTAAGGTTTACTAACATCGGGCTTAAATGTTGACAAATGGTTGATTAGCTTCGGCCAATGGCTTCCAGATGGATGGCCAGGACAAATGAATGATTATCTTCGGCTAATGGCATCCGAATGGATGACCGGGATGAAGGACTGATTAGTTTTGGCTAATGGCATCCGAATGGATGGCGGGGACAAAGGACTGATTAGCTTCGGCTAATGGCATCCGGATGGATGGCCGAGACAAATGAATTATTAGGTTCAGCTAATGGCATCCGAAAGAATGACCGGGACGAACGATTGATTAGCTTTGGCTAATGGCATCCGAAGTGGATGACCGGGGTGAGTGAAAGGTTAATGATATTGACAGGTGCTGTCAATATCGGCAATCACACGAAACTTGATTAGCCGGTCCCGAATGCGAATCATCCCTGAAAACGAGGGATACTGAACTTGATTAACTATTCGGGTGAGAATTGTTAATGATATTGACCGGTGCTGTCAATATCAGCAATCACACGAAACTTGATTAGCCGGTCCCGAATGCGAAGGCTAATAATGCTAGTAAGGTTTACTAACATCGGCATAATCATCCTTGAAAACGAGGGATACTGAACTTGATTAACTATTCGGGTGAGAATAGTTAATGATATTGACCGGTGCTGTCAATATCGGCAATCACATGAAACTTGACTAGTTATTCCTGAAGTGAAAGCTAATGATGTCAAGAATCTTGACATCAACATTTCCGGAAATATTCCAAGATTATGGAAAGAAAAATCTGATTGGCTATTTCATGTTAGAAATAGTCGATAACATCAATCAATGGTATTAATTTTGACGTTTATAATGAATTTGATTAGCCGATCCTGATATGAGAGACTAATAACACTAATGAAAATTTATTAGTATTAGCATTCCCTTCCAAGTTTTAGGGAGAGGTAACAATTAAAAATATTAATGAAATGGGGATTGACATCTTGATAGGATTATTCATTCGGCCTTGAAGAGGCGGATATTGATTGGAAATTATGGAATAAGATGGGTGGAGGAACTAGTTACCCGATGATGGGCTAGTGGCATTAGTTTTGTTTTCTAATGATCGGAATATACAACTTGAGTTAAACTTACTTGTGTGGTTAATATTGTCAGGATGACTGACTTGTCAGATTATAAATGGAATGTTGGATGATACCTAATTGTTAAACAAAAATGGTAATTTGTGTTTATGTTATGGATTATTGAAGAAAAAAGAAAAGGAGAAACTGGTGAAGATCTAATTCTTGTGAAGGATGGAGACAAATATCATATCGCTTGGGACGTGAGAGTAGAAGTTCATTAACCATGGTAGGTGTTATACACTTAAGGAATGCAATGCTATATATATATATATGATGTATTTTGAATTAATTAAGGAATTGTAATTGATATAATTTGAGAATCATGTCTTGCGCATATGGAGGATGTCAAAGAAATTATGACCAATAATGTAAATATGTTGTATTAATGTTTCGTGTTGTTGCTGGCATGATAAGAATTTGTTGATAATTATAATAGTGTAATAAAATGCCAATAATAGTCATATTATTTGAAGATGGATCGGATGTGAATATTGCGAAAATGATAGCAGGTTCCATGATAATGAGAGATTTTACTGAAAATCTAAAGAAACATTGGAATGTGTTGAAATGGGCACAAGAAATATGTAAGTTGAATATATTTATAAACTAAAATTGGACCGAAATCATGATGAGTTTGACAACTTATATGGAAAAGCCATAATGGGTATAATAGATGTTGGGATTGAAATTGATATAAAGAGATAGAGTAAGAGAGAGATAAATCACATGGTAGATATTATAATGAATTAAATGCACTCATGAGGTGAAACAAGACACAAAATGAAAATGTTGAATGATTCTAGGAAGGATGGATAGAGACGTAATAATGGAAGGATAAATAAGAATTTCAAGGAACTATGATTGCATGTCATTGAATATATGTTTAATTTCGTGCATGTATTGTGTGATTTTCCTTTTATGCTATATTTATTATATACATTATGAAATTGCAGGTCCTTCAGATTCACGCCAGGAGTAGCGTTTTAGGTCCTCTAGTTTCCTTTTGCATGATTGAATAAGAAGATGAACATTAATGTATTTTGTCTTTAAGGAACTAAATGACTTAATATGTAATAGTATTCTTTTTACATTAAGTGTCGGGACATAAAAATGTATTA
Source organism: Populus tomentosa (assembly GCA_018804465.1). NCBI lineage: Eukaryota > Viridiplantae > Streptophyta > Magnoliopsida > Malpighiales > Salicaceae > Populus > Populus tomentosa. The sequence goes on along the minus strand of CM031989.1, from coordinate 8,792,467 downwards.
TTCTGTATTTGTAATCTTAGTTTGTTTACTTGCAATTATTATGAATTATGTATGTTAATGGGAAAAAAATGAGCATGTGAAATGTGAGGCATGTACCGTGAATGATGTGTTGTTGAGGTTCTACATGATTATGATGTGATTGAGAAATAAGTATAACTGTACAGGATGATTGTCGATAACTTGGGACCTCCAGATATAAAGGAAACTTTGCCAAAATTTCAGTGGAAATTTCGGCAAGTCTCAGATAAGTTCGATGGATAAAAAAAAACCCATTTTTTTTAAAAGTTAATGCTCAAAGTTCTTTTATGAATGTACTAAATTATAGGGTGTTACAACTTGCCCCATTGGCTTCTCTACGTTGTGAATGCTTGACCTTGTTTCCTGTTGAAACGACATGATATCTTTTGCAATGTCACTGTATTAGAAGCCAAGGTTTTCATCATCTCATGAAGATCATCACTTGATGACCCCATAACATTGGAATTTATGAATGCAGAGGGCTGTCTCTCTTGATAATTCTGTTGGGGCTGAAATCCATGAAATTGTCGGCCTTGATTGCCTTATTGAGACTGGTTTCCATAGTGTAATTGTGGATGATCTCTCCATCTAGAATTATACGTGTTGGAAAAGGGATCATACTTACGTTGGGGATGTTCATTGAACGCTCCATCAATTATATTAGCTTGTTTAATGTAATCTTCTTGTATTGTTGAGCATATATCCGAAGCATGTCCTTGTAAGGAGCATATGCTACAAACTTTCACCCAATGTACATTTTCACAAGCCAAAGAACGCACAAGAGAAGTAAGATCATTAACTTTATTCTTAAAGTTAGAAATACTTACCTCATTTACTCATTTGCTTGGGAAGTCTCCACAAGTGCCAAATTATTTCGAGTTGGCTGCCATATTTGAGATCAATTAGTGTGTAGTCTTGGGTGTCTTATTTAACAATGCCCCTCCACTTATTGCATCAATGATACTATGGTCAGTAGGCATCAGTCCTTCTTAGAAATATTGAATGAGCAACTGATTGGGTATGTAATGATTAGGGCATTGAATGCATAGTTGCTCAAATCTTTCCTAATACTCGGAAAGTGTCTCCCAATAAGATTGTTGAATCCCACGCATTTCTTTCCTTATGTTGACAACTTGAGATGCTGGGAAATACTTTTTCAAGCAAAACCAGACTTGAGCTCGAAGTTGACATTCTTATCAATGTTTATGCATAATGGTTGATTCTCCACGTTAGGAGCAGTAAGCTCTTTGAGTGTTTGTTGTCATGAAACAACCATGGTGTTGACGTAAGCTTCCTTTCGTAACCTACATAAAGTGTTTCAATTTCGAGATCTACCTGGACTTGTCTTTGGTTAGTAGAACGGGTTACAAGTATAAATAATCAAGAAAACTAAAAAAAATCAACCACATAAGAGATTGAAAACAATGTAAATTAAACAAAAATCCTAGGTTAGAAAACTAAAACTGCCTAAAAACCCTAGAAAACAGCTGAAAATCCGAATCAAGAAAACTCAGAATGTTGTTTCCTTTTAGGAAAAAAAAGGCCGAGACCTAATTCAGCAAAAAATCAATTTTGAATAGTAACTGTATCGTATTGTACAGAAAGTCTTACATGTCTGTTGAACAACTAATAAAAAAGAAAGAAGAAAACATGATTTTGGGTTCTATTGTAGGAATGTGCATTTTGTTCTCTCCTGGCTGGCCATCTCTTTTTGCCTTTCTCTGTAACATCCCCCATTTCGGGATAAAACGACAATCTCATGTCAATCGAAAAAAAAAAAAGATTAATTATATATATATATATATATATATATATATATATATATTCATGGTCTTCGTATTAAAGTCTACAAGAATTTTGACGGAGTCCCCCCTATACCGGAAGGTCCCAAGTTATTGACATGAAATCTATTTACACTTCTAATAGCTCGCATCTCATAACTTAATTCCCGACCCAATCATCCTAGGTTTCAATTTCCACACTTATACTCACACCTATCAACCACAATATTTATGATATGCATTATATAACAAAATATCATTATGGATGGATAAAAATAATAAATATAAATACATAGGCATGGAGTATGGTTATATGAACTACATGGTTAAATTCATTTAATCAAGTTTAAACATTAATTATACAAATTAAGTTATACAAACATTTTCATGTTTCCAAGATACAGGGGTATACTCCCTAGAACTTAGATTACAAGAAGGGAATATAAGCTAGGATCGACTCCTGTCGTGCATGCGATGATCCTGAAATAAAATACATATTATTAACAGGTGAATATTACAATAAATATAACAACATGAATATCTAACAATTTCAACGGGGTAAAATGCATTCATAGTTCATTTGCTTCTCCCTTCTACTTTTTATTAGAATCTCTTCCTTATCAAACTATTAATAATTGTTCTCTCTACCACTTTCAACCTTCATTCTAGACTTTATGAGATCAAATATGATTATTTTTCCTTATCACATTAACGACACCAATTTCACTGGTATCATCATCATCACCCCATATGAGTGGATGCAAGGTGATCCCCTTACCCGGGATCCTAACATACACTAAATATATGCTAGTCCATGCATGGTGATCCCCTTACTCGGGATCCTAACATACACTAAATATATGCTAGTCTAATCATGGCGATCCCTTATCCGAGATCTTAACATATACTAAATGTATGCTAGTTTACGCCTCAAATCGTAATTCTCATATTTCCTTTGTCAGTGATAATTTCATCATTTGGCAATTCACACAACAATTTTTCACCTTGAATACACATACATTCAGCTATTCACATTTCACATTTGTAATATAAATAAATCATGGAATTAACTAGGAAGTATAGGTGCGCTTCACCTACCTGCAATAGAAGCTCTACTCGTGCTTCCTTGTTGTTGCTGTTTTACCACGCTTGTGGTCCCTCCTAAAATTCACAGGTTTATCTCATAAAATTTCATCACACAAGGATATGTTTTATTATAAACATATCAACAACCAATAAGTCTTTCTTTCAGTCATTTCTTAATATTTTACGTTTTTCTCATTTCACCCATTAATATTGTCATTCTTTGTCCAACCGTAGTTATATTCCTTTATATATATATATATATATATATATATATATATATATTTGAACTATTTCTGCTTAAATCCCGAACTGTTACTGCCTAGACATTGAACTGTTACTATCCAACTGTTACTGTCTAGACATTGAACTGTTACTGTCTCGTTTTTGAACTATTATTGTCTAGATATTGAACTGTTACTGTCTTATTTTTTAATTGTTACTCTCTGACCTCTCTTCAGATTTTTAACTATATCTAAAGTTATAGAACTTCGATTCAAGCGAGATTAGTCTTGTTGGAAAGCTAAGACATGAGGCTACAAGTTCTCTGAAGGAAGGAGAACCTAGTTCTGCCCCTAAGACAATAAAAAATTTCTCATCAATGAACCAGACCTACTAACCTATAGGGTTTGTCATGACTCAGTCTTGGTTGGTGACCCATAGCTCGAGTTCTATAACTCCAAATTGAGCAAGACCAATTTCATTAGTTAGCCAACATCCAAAACTACAATTTCTATAAGGAACCTAATCCTAATTCCTTCATCCTCCTACCCGAAATCTCTCTAAAAGTCAAGAGACAAAACTGTCCAGATTTGTCAACCTTTCCATTTACATACAACACATGAAGTTCTTTAATTTAGCAACTCATACTTTTCCCTCAATTCAAGTCTAAGAATTCAAATCTATAAATTAACATCTAGGCATCAATTCATAATTGACTTGAAATGACTCATGTAACATCCCCCATTTCGGGATAAAACGACAATCTCATATCAATCGAAAAAATATCAATCGAAAAAAAAACAAATATATATATATATATATATATATATATATATATTTGTACATATATATTCATGGTCTTCGTATTAAAATCTACCAGAATTTGAAGGAGTTCCCTCATATACCGTAAGGTCTGAGGTTATTAACATGAATTTATTTACACTTCTAATAGCTCGCATCTCATAACTCAATTCCTGACTCAATCATCCTGGGTTTTCAATTTCCTTTCAATTTCCACACTTATACCCACTTTTATCAACCATAATATTTATGATATGCATTATATAACAAGATATCATTATGGATAGATAAAAATAAATAAGTATAATTACATAGGCATGAAGCATGATTATATGAACTACATGGTTACATTCATTCAGTCAAGTTTAAACATTAATTATACAAATTAAGTTATACAAACATTTTCATATTTACAAAATATAAGGGTATACTCCCTAGAAACTAGATTACAAGAAAGGAACATGAGCTAGGATCTACTCTGGTCGTGCATGTGATGATCCTGAAACAAAATACATATTATTGAAAGGTGAATATTACAATAAATATGACAACATGAACATCTAACAATTTAACAAGGTAACATGTATTCATAGTTCATTTGCTTCTCCCTTCTAGTTTTTTTTTTTTATTATTATTATAACCCTTCCTTGTCCAACTATTATTAATTGTTCCCTCTGCCACTTTCAACCTTCATTCTAGACTCTATGAGATTGAACATAATCATTTTTGCTTATCACATTACCGATACCAATATCACCAGTACCATCATCATCACTCCATATGAGTCATTCCAAGGTGATCCCCTTATCCGGGATCCTAACATACACTAAATATATGTTAGTCCATACATGGTGATCCCCTTCCCCGGGATCCTAACATACACTAAATGTATGCTAGTCCAATTATGGCGATCCCCTTACTCGGGATCCTAACATACACTAAATGCATGCTAGCCGATACATGGTGATCCCCTTACCCAGGATCCTAACATACACTAAATGTATGATAGCCGATACATGGTGATCCCATTACCTGGGATCCTAACATACACTAAATGTACGCTAGTTTACGCCTCAAATCGTACTTCTTATATTTCCTTTGTCAGTGATAATTTCATCATTTGGCAATTTACACAACTTTTCACCTTGAATACCCATACATTCAGAAATTCACATTTCTCATTGGTAATATAAATAAATCATGGAAATTAACTAGGAAGTATAGGTGCGATTCACCTACCTGAAATAGAAGCTCTACTCGTACTCCCCTGCTGCTGTTGTTGCTGTTGCCCCACGCCTGTGGTCCCTCATGAAATTCACAGGTTTATCCCATAAGTTCTTCTCACTAAAGGATATGTTTTATTATAAACATATCAACAACCAATAAGTCTTTCTTTCAGTCATCATTTCTTTATACATATATTTGAACTATTTCTACTTAAAATCCAAACTGTCACTGTCTTATTTTTGAACTGTCACTGTCTAGACATTTTTGAACTGTCACTGTCTCATTTTTGAACTGCCACTGTCTCATTTTGGTGACCCATAACTAGAGTTCTATAACTCCAAATTGAGCAAGACCAATTTCATTAATTAGCCAACATTCAAAACTACAATTTCTATAAGGAATCTGATCCTAAATCTTTCATCCTCCTACCCGAAATCTCTTTGAAAATCAAGAGACGAAACTGTCCAGATTCGTCAGCCTTTCCATTTACACACAACACAAGAAGTTCTTTAATTTAGCAACTCATACTTTTTCCTCAATTTAAGTCTAAGAACTAAAATCTATATATTTTACATCCAGACATCAATTCATAATCAACTTGAAAAGACTCATAAAAGCAGGGTTAGAATACCTTACCCGATATACATCAAAGTTTCGATCCTTTTTTTTTTCTTTTTAATGGCAGCCGGCCCTTCCCTCTTCTCTTCTTGTTAATCCCTTTCCCACCAGTGTTTATTTTACCTACAACCCTTCATCTTGGATGGTTTGTAAAAATGAACATAAAACTCCCTCTTTTCTTTCTTTACGTTATCTCCAGATCTGTTTTTTTTTTTTTTATGACAAAAGGAGTACTTATGCTCTATAATTATTGTTATTTGCATTTAGGCCCCATCTTCTTTAACTGTATTTGTTTTGCCCCCATTTCTTTCTAGTTTAGTTTATTTCCCTTAAATTTAATCCAGCCTTGATTTTTATTTTTATTATTTTATTTTTTTCTCGGGATTTACAACTCATAAGAGAGGGTTTAGAATACCTTACTCGGTACGAATCAAGGTTTCGATCCCTCCTTTTCTTTCTAATGACAGACGGCCCTCCCCTCTTCTCTTCTTGTTAATCCCTTTCCCACCAGTGTTTATTCTACCTATAACCCTTAATCTTGGATGGGTTTTTGAAATTTTAGTGTTTCTCTCTTGATTTGTATTTATGCCCCATTTTCTTTAAGTGTATTTGTTTTGCCCCCACTTCTTTTTAGTTTAGTTTATTTCTTTTAATTTAATCCAGCCTTGATTTTTTTTTTCTCGGGACTTACATTCTCTCTTTCTTTATATATCCTAGGAAAACCTAATCCCTTTTCCACAAAGTAGTCCTTTCCAAAGCAGACAATTTATATTTAAGCCTTTCAATAACTATTTTCCAAAAAAAGAAGAAATAACTTTGAATAAAATCTTCAAACTTTGACTTTTGACTTAGAGGAGCTAAATTGCTAAAATAAAGACTTAGATGACAATTTAGATGCTTTGAGAAGTACTTTGGACTTGTTTCTTCACAAAAGTTGTATGCTGGAAAAATTCATGTGATCTTAGAAAAATCATATATCTCTCATATGAGCTCCTTTTCTATTGAAATTGGGTATGCTAATAGGTCTTCAAGTCAGGAATCCAACAAAATTGAGTTTGCATCAAATAGACTTTCATAGCTCAAGATATTAAAGTCAAAATGGTCGAAGGTCAACACTAGAAAAATGCGAGATTTGACTTTGAAGATTGCGACTTCCATGCTGTTTTTTTTTTCTTGCCTTATATTTATAGAAAGGTGTGGATGTTAGCTTTCTAATGCCACTATAATCACTTCATTTTGACCTTTAGAGCTCAAGCTCTACACAAAACATCGACTGGAGGTCAAATCTGCCAATTACCTCCAATTTACTTCCTTTTGAATCTTTCATCCAAAAGTGCCTTTAAAACATAAAATAAAGAATATCAAGGCATTTTATGTATAAAACATAGGCAAAAAACTAGGAAAAAATGGGTAAAACTATCAAATAATTTGGTTGCATCAAATACCCTCGGAATAAAAGCATATCTAGGCAAAGACTAGTGCTCCCATACCACTTTCGCCTAAAAAAAAATAAGAATACCTTTAATCTTGAGATATTAATAAGCATTAGCATAGAAAGGCCCATCACATTTTTCCTAACTTGTAATCATAGTGATAGCTGCAACCTCCCCCCCACAATTCACCACCAAATGATCTTTAAGAGAGAGAATGGACTTCCATAGAGGTGGTGAAGTTTTTTTAAGTGGAGCATTCCAGATTGAATTATGCCACAAGTAGTAATGATGTACCCATTGTATGAAGATGAAATCAATTTTGAGGTGTTTGTTCCAAAGCTGTTTAGTTATGAAACTTCTATTTCTAGCTTTAAGATCAAATAAGCCCAAACCCCCTTCATTCTTGGGTAAACAAACAGTTTTCCAAACCACCAAAACAAAATTGCTTCTAAGAATATTATCGGTCCACAAAAAATTCCAACAAGTGCAAATAATCTAATTGATAACAAGACTTGGCATCGGGAAAATACATAGCCAAAATTGCACCATACCATAGAGTATTGACTTAATTAACTCTAGTATACTAACATAAGAAAGATTTTTCCCCATCCAACTTTGAATGGTTGATTCCAACTTATGCAAAAGGGGGGAGTACTGACTGGCTAAGAGCCTGTGAGGGCTTATAGTGACACCAAGGTATTTGATAGGAAAAGTTCCTTTTGAGAATCCAGTGTCTTGAAGAATGACTTGTTTCAATTGATCTTCAACTCCATCAAAGTAAATAGAAGATTTCTTCGCATTAATACCCAACCTTAAGGTCTTCCTAAAAATCATTAATTGCTGGAATAGAGTCTACATAAAAGATCTATCCCCTCTGGAAACCAAGAGAATGTCATCAACAAAAGCAAGGTGGTTAATCTTATAAGTACCACATTTCGGGTGGAAGTGAAAATCTGCCATTTGAGAGGCAAATTTCAGCATTTTAGAAAAGTATTCCATGCAAGAGATAAAAAGATAAGGAGACAAAGGATCTCCCTGACTCATACCACTTTTCCCAGGAGAGAAACCATACTAACCACCATTAATAGTCATAGCTTTAATACCCAACTTTTTACTAGAGACAAGCAATTAAAGCTGGAGCTGATGAATCTCAAAGTTGCCAAGAAAATGTTATTTGCTTAAAAACTTAAATGTGATTTTTTTAAGGAGAGTGATAGAGGCATGAGTTTTTTTCCATGCATTGATGAGCAGAAGCATAGAAGAAATTATATTGTTGCTATACAATATAGTGATGGTACTCTTTCTAGCTCGGTGGATAAAGTAGGGGAAGAATTTTTCAGATTCTTCAAGCGGCTCCTTGGATCCTTTAAGGAAACTATCCCTTTGGATGTGGATGTTGTTCAATGTGGGCCATGTCTTGAAGGATCTTCATATGACCTTTGTATAGGTCCTGTTACAAATGATGATATTAAGAAAGCTCTATTCAGTATTGGTAATGATAAAGCTCCTAGGCCTGATGGCTAATCCTCCCTCTTCTTTAAAAGATCATGGGATGTGGTTGGGGAGGATTTCTATGTAGCAGTGCAAAGTTTCTTTGTTTATGAGAAGCTTTTAAAGCAAATCAATCACTCTATCATTGCTTTGGTTCCAAAATCTGCTAATGTGACATCTACAAATGATTTCAGACCAATATCTTGTTGCAATGTGGTGTATAAGGTGATCTCCAAAATCCTCGCCGGGAGATTGGCTCATGCTCCTATTGAGATTATTAGTCTGGTGTAAAATGCTTTTTGGAGAGGTAGACTTATGGCTGATAATATAAATCTGGTGCAAGAGCTGCTTCAACATTATGGCAGGAAAAGGGCTTCTCTTAGGTGTCTCATGAAAATTCATTTCAGAAAAGCTTTTGATTCGGTGTAATTGTCTTTCTTAAGGCAGCTTCTTATGATGCTTGGTTTCCCTTGAAGATTTGTTCACTTAATTATGCAGTGTGTTGAAACTACTTCTTTCTCTATGACTATTAATGGTGGTTAGTATGGTTTCTCTCCTGGGAAAAGTGGTATGAGTCAGGGAGATCCTTTGTCTCCTTATCTTTTTATCTCTTGCATGGAATACTTTTCTAAAATGCTGAAATTTGCCTCTCAAATGGCAGATTTTCACTTCCACCCGAAATGTGGTACTTATAAGATTAACCACCTTGCTTTTGTTGATGACATTCTCTTGGTTTCCAGAGGGGATAGATCTTTTATGTAGACTCTATTCCAGCAATTAATGATTTTTAGGAAGACCTTAAGGTTGGGTATTAATGCGAAGAAATCTTCTATTTACTTTGATGGAGTTGAAGATCAATTGAAACAAGTCATTCTTCAAGACACTGGATTCTCAAAAGGAACTTTTCCTATCAAATACCTTGGTGTCACTATAAGCCCTCACAGGCTCTTAGCCAGTCAGTACTCCCCCCTTTTGCATAAGTTGGAATCAACCATTCAAAGTTGGATGGGGAAAAATCTTTCTTATGTTAGTATACTAGAGTTAATTAAGTCAATACTCTATGGTATGGTGCAATTTTGGCTATGTATTTTCCCGATGCCAAGTCTTGTTATCAATTAGATTATTTGCACTTGTTGGAATTTTTTGTGGACCGATAATATTCTTAGAAGCAATTTTGTTTTGGTGGTTTGGAAAACTGTTTGTTTACCCAAGAATGAAGGGGGTTTGGGCTTATTTGATCTTAAAGCTAGAAATAGAAGTTTCATAACTAAACAGCTTTGGAACAAACACCTCAAAATTGATTTCATCTTCATACAATGGGTACATCATTACTACTTGTGGCATAATTCAATCTGGAATGCTCCACTTAAAAAAACTTCACCACCTCTATGGAAGTCCATTCTCTCTCTTAAAGATCATTTGGTGGTGAATTGTGGGGGGGAGGTTGCAGCTATCACTATGATTACAAGTTAGGAAAAATGTGATGGGCCTTTCTATGCTAATGCTTATTAATATCTCAAGATTAAAGGTATTCTTATTTTTTTTTAGGCGAAAGTGGTATGGGAGCACTAGTCTTTGCCTAGATATGCTTTTATTCCGAGGGTATTTGATGCAACCAAATTATTTGATAGTTTTACCCATTTTTTCCTAGTTTTTTGCCTATGTTTTATACATAAAATGCCTTGATATTCTTTATTTTATGTTTTAAAGGCACTTTTGGATGAAAGATTCAAAAGGAAGTAAATTGGAGGTAATTGGCAGATTTGACCTCCAGTCGATGTTTTGTGTAGAGCTTGAGCTCTAAAGGTCAAAATAAAGTGATTATAGTGGCATTAGAAAGCTAACATCCACACCTTTCTATAAATATAAGGCAAGAAAAAAAAACAGCATGGAAGTCGCAATCATGCAGAAGGGTTTGATGATGTTCGAAGGCAACCTCAGCTCTAGTAACCCTCTTAGAAAGGTAGTTGAAATGAAGTTTGTTTAGTTTCTTTAGAGGACCCTTTAAAGACTTAAGTCTCTTGCAAAGAATAAATATAAGAGTTCGTTCAGCATGAGAATGCCAGCCCTCGGATACAAGATCCATATACTTAAGATGGTCAGCCCACATATTATAGAATTTGAATGCTTGATTACTCTTATAGTGCTTGCAACCGATTTGAATGCTAGTTGGGGAGTGATCAAAGAAGGCGCCAGGAGGGGAGAAATTGACATGAGAAGGCATATAAAGGTTACACCACATGGGGTTAACGAACACTCTATCAATTTTGGTCCAGATTTTTCCATTAGACCAAGAGAAATGACAGCTAGTATAATTCAAGTTAAAGAGACTAAGATCAAAACAACATTCTCTAAAATCTAAGCCTTCATAACAAGTAATAGGATCCCCATTATGTCATCTTGAGATAAAATGGAATTGAAATCCCCCAAGACAATCCAAAGAGAGGTAGGAGCCCATATCCTAAGGTTATCCCATAACATTCTTCTTGCAGTAATTGTATTGAAGCCATATACAAAGGTGGCAACAAAAGAATACTTGTTTTCCAAGCTACTTACAAAAACATGAAGAGCTTGGGGAGATAAATCAATTAAATCAACCTTAACTGTGGAAGGATTCCACAACACAATAATTTTAGTATTGCAAGCAGCCTCAACATTAGAGAAAAACTTCCAATTCTTCAATATGAACTTGTGCATGAATTGAAGTTTTGAAGAAGTTAACTTAGTTTCTAAGAGACCACACACATCAATTTTATTCTTTTTCATGAGGCTTACAACCTCATACTGTTTTAGAGGGCTATTAATCCCTCAGACATTTCAACTAAACAATAACATTAAAGAGGGGGAGGGTAGGAGATTCCCTACCACTTCTAAATGCTCTAATGGCATTTTTATTTTGAGCACGCCTGGTATAACACCATCAACAACCCCTTCACAACCTCTTCCTTTGCTGTCTCGAGGAGGTCTAATAATTTATTTACCCTTTTTAGAAACAACCTTATAACCCTTAGATACATCTCCACTAGATAAACCCTTGCTGAGAGACTTACATATTTCCTTCCTCTGATGTGTTAGGTGGTGTGACCGGGATCAGACCTACGACCAAACAAGGACACCTTATGGGAGGGACATATAGGTGGCTTCCATTTTCTTTTTATAAAATCCTAAATTATGAGATGTTTCTATTACGAATGATATAATATTGAGTTATTATGAGTACCAAGTCGTCTATGCATTGCTTGTTGTGTTTGATGATTAGCTTCAACTAATAACATCCTAAGTGGATGGCCGAGATGAGTTGATGATTAGCTTCAGCTAATGGCATCCTAAGTGGATGGTCGAGATGAAATGATGATTAGCTTCGGCTAATGGCGTTTTAAGTGGATGGCCAAGATGAATTAATGTTTAGCTTCGACCAATGACAATAATGTTTCATAGTAACTATTTGTTTTCTTGTCATAAATTTTTATAATTCTTGTTAATATTTGTAGTGCAGCAGGTATGTCACACCAACGTGGTGCCTAGTAATCCCATCCCACGGGACCTACTTTTGCAAAGAACTATGTAACCGTATGTTAGATTACGATGTATTTTGCATGAACAAATATATTAGATGTATAACTATTGTTCGACACTTTTTTAAAAACTTTTAATGATGATATTATTAGAATAGGAATGCAAACTTATTAAGATGTAAATACAATATAATGTGGACTTGTGAATATGAAAATATAACGTTTTGTGTATGTTTGAAAGTTTACTTTGATAATTTTTCAGTTGAAAATGACTATTAAATTGGGTGATCTTGTATATAAAGATTGATTCTTTTTCTCACATTGTTTTTGTGTTTCTTTTTGGTGTGAATTCTGTTTTGCTAGTTTCTCTCACCCCGGTCAAATGGCGGATAACAGTACTCCGTGACTCTTAAGTCAATTCTTTTAGTTTCCCATTATAACTGATATCTGTGTATATATTTGTCTAATTTTTTACTCTTTCTCCCTTCCTTGCATCTCTTCTCATTTGAAAATGGACATCACTCTTGAAAAATTGAAAAAGTATTTTCCCGCTCTACCTTAGAATGCAATTACAAAAATTTACCATGCTAGGTGTGAAAGATTAAGGTTGTTAATGACCCATGGAATCCTGAAGATATTCGCTGGCTAATTGAAGCAAAGGTCTGATTATCAGGTGAGTCCTCCAATACTTTCATTTAATACATTCCTGAAACAGATAAAAGCACTTTTACAAAGAAACGACATGCAAAATGACTGAAAGTCTGTCATAGATGTGCCAGATGGACTTGTAATGCATAATATCATTCTTTAGGAATGATATCTATAAACCATGAAGATAAAATACAATTCATTAAGGATGGCACGAGTAAGGGGTCTTTAGATAATCTTCTATTGACTCTTGAGATACACCCTAGTGGAGACGTGCATTGTGCAATTCATGATTTATGGCCACAATTCCATAATGTACATGCTCGACATAGTTTTGGGAATCTGACTAAAACAGATCCTGTTTGCCAGTTTTTAAGAAAACTGGATGGGAAGCCTATCCCCGACCTATAGACGGCGTTTAAACCATTCTTGGACATAAAATGACACGACCAAAAGATTTACGTCTTCTTCCAAGTGCAGGAGTGTCAAAGTAATAAATAACCCGGCAAGACCGAGATCGAACCACATGGAGGTTAACTATATAAATTATAAATAGTAACAATAGTAATAGTAATAGTAATAGTAATAATAACAACAAGGATGATGGTGATGATGAGTTAAAGAGGACTTTGAGATGTAAGATTAATGTGAGGATTAAACAATGACAAAAACAAATGTCAAGGTTAGAGGATCCACTAATAGTATTAGAGATAAGTAAAGTATAAAATCTTTATAAATTATCAATATAATCACATTAATCATCTTATTTACGTAATACCATACTTATAAATTTTATCAGGTATTCGTGATGCTAACTTATGTTGACAACAAATCCAATTCCTCTCATAATAATGATGTCAACCAAAGATTATGAAGGATTAAGTATTTGATGTACCAAGTATTATACAACACAAATCTAGATTAACCATTTAACAACAAGGTATTAAGAATTAATAAGATAAAAATGATAAGACATGTGAAACCCTAGAAAATTTATGATTTAAATATGCGGATGTATAACCTGCCATGTAAATGTAAGACTGAAAGTGACATATAATGGAGGGGATGACCTCCATAAAATGAATTTTGTTTTAGAATTCATAAAGACAAAGAAACTGGTAACGTGTTTTGATGAATAAAATAATGAGAGAAATGACAAAATGAATATATTCCAAAATAATAAAATGACCTTAAAGGTTTAGAAGGATAATTGATATTATTTTATGTGAAGATTGAACAAGAAAATTTGGATAGTTGACGAAAAGTCATAAACTGACCAATTTTACATTAGAAAGCAGAGCTCTCAATCCAATCGTCGGATTGGGATGGAATTTTGCATGAAGTCTATTAATATGTTTTCCTACATTGGTGAAAGATATCATCCCAATGAGAGTTTGGTAAAGACTAACGATTTAAGCAGAAACAAACCGGATGGTTTCCATGAAAAAAAAAACAAATAATATATAAATACATAAATGAGGGACATAAAGGTAATTAGTAAAACAATGGTGCCTTTAAAAACAGCAAAGGCCACCAGATTAAAAAAAAAAAAAAAGAGAAAGAAAAACGAAAAGGGGTGAGAGACGATAGAGAATTCGGTTACATAGAGGTGCAGGATTTGGATGAACCAATACTGCTTCGGTGGCCATATCTCTTGCATCCACCGTTGGATCATGTTGAGTTTTGGATATATTGTTCTTCTCACACTCCTCTATAAACTGACCGGAGGGATTTGAAGGAACATAATCCATTGAGCATCCATCATCATCGGAAGTGTCCTGGAAAACAAAAGGCAATATACCTGCAGGGCAGTTTTGGTCGCCGGCCGATGTCTCTCTCTTCCACCGTTGGATCGTGCCAATTTTTGGATATGTGCTGCATCTAGATGTGACCTACATTCTGGACGGTGGAGATCGGAAACACACTCTCCGGCAAGGTTTGGTTCATGTTGAACAGTAGCTCGTCCATTTTCAGGTTAGTTCGGTTTTATTCAGATCTATGGAGATCCAACCGTTCGATGATTCTGATTTTGAGATATATTGTACACAACACAATGATATATATTCTGACCGTTGAGTTCAAGGAAATAATCAAAGGTGGATGAGTTGTTTCTATTTGAATCTATTGCTAGTCTTAGTAAAACATTTAGGAAGCTTGATTTAATTACATGTTTTGATGAAATTAGAATTATGTGGGTGTAGGGTTTATGTAAGATATAATGGTAAAATGTGCTCTTGTTATTAGTGTTGTTATAGATTAATTGTGTTGTAAAATGTGTTAGGGAAGTTTTGAAATTTGGATGAAGGGACATTGAGTTCGTTGATTTAATGGATATATGTTTTTAGGCATTAAAAAGGATTCCAATATCGGCAGCCTGAAACTGCGTCGCTGCCGATTCAGATATCGGCAGCCAGAAACTGCCTCGCTGCCGATTTCTACAAGGCAGAAATGACTTAAATTCTAGTAACAATCTCATAGTATGATGGTGTAAAATGTGGAACACTTGAATGTGAACATATGAATTCTTGAAATAAGTGGGATGAATGTGAATCGAAGATATAAATGAATTGATTGTGGTCTTTGGTGTCTTAGGTGTTGTGGCCGGAATCGGACCATTGCCAGGACAAGGACAGACCACAAGTGGAGCAGGTAGGTGGTTTCCACCTTTTTCACATTTTGATGTTTATGTTTTGAAATGGTTAACTTGTGATGATATGTTATTAAATCCTTGTTGTAAGAAGAAATGACGAAGAAGAGTTGGATTAAATTCTTGATGATTGTCGAAATGACTATGAAATGTCGAACAAGTTCTTAATGAATGTTGAAACAATGGTGAAAATGTTAGAGTTCTAAACTGACCCTTTTGAGGTGAACATCTTATTGAGTTGTGATGAATACTAAACCGAATGTGATGTTGGGGGCTGTTATGAATTTGAGCTACTAATGAATGGTAGTATGTGTCGTACAAAGGATCTACTTTTGTATTCTTATTGAATGTAATGGTGATGAATGATTGTATGAGTATTATGAGAGATCTACTATTTTATTATATTGAATGTAATCGTGATGAATGTGTTACCAAGGATCTATCATTTATTGATTGTATGAGTGTTATGAAAGACCTATCATTGTATCGTATTGATGGTTAATTTCCACGAATGGTGGTGTGAGTATTACTGGGGATTTATTATGATGTTGCATTGAACGTTAACTGTCAAGAATGGTTGGATGAATGATACAAAGGGTACTGTTGTGTTGTGTTATATTGAATGCTAAACTGTTGTGGGATGTTTGGTTTTTGCATTACAAAGGGATCTATCATCGTGTTACGGAATGATAAATTACTAGGAAACGGTGGTACAAGTATCCCCAAGGGTTTACTTTGATGTTGCAAGGAATGTCAAATTGTCATGAATTGTTTGATAAAACAATGATTAGCTTCGGCTAATGGCATCCGAGTGGATGACCGGAACAAACGACTGATTAGCTTCGGCTAATGGCATCCGAGTGGATGGCCGGAACAAACGATTGATTAGCTTCGGCTAATGGCATCCGAGTGGATGACCGGAACAAACGATTAATTAGTTTTGGCTAATGACATCCGAAGGGATGTCAGGGGTAAACAATTGATTAGCTCTGACTATGGGCATCCAAAGTATGATTGGGATGAATAAATGCTTAGTTTTGGTAAGTGGCATCCTAAATGGATAACTATGGTAATGACATCATAGATGAATTATCAGATTAATAAATGATTAGCCATGGTAATGACACCATAAATGAATTACCAAAACGAATAAATGATTTACATTCGATAAATGGCATCCTAAAGGGATCATCGAGCTGAATAAATGATTAGCTATGGTAATGGCACCATAGATGTATTACCAAAATGAATAAATGATTAGCTTTGGTAAATGGCAAATTTAACTATGGTAATGACACCATAGATGAATTACCAGAATGAGTAAATGAATTGCTATGGTAATGGCACCATATATGAATTACCAGAATGAATAAATGATTAGCTTTGGTATATGGCATCCTAAATGGATAACCGAGATGTATGAATTACTAGCTTCGACTAATAACATCCTAGGTGGATAGTCAAGGTGAACAAATGATTAATTACGACTGATGACATCCTAAATGGATAATCGAGATAATGAAATTACTACCTTTGGCTAATAGCATTCTAAATGGATAATCAGGATGAAGAAATGACTAGCTTCAGCTAATTGCATCCTAAGGGATGACCGTGATGTAAAAAGAAAAGAAAAGGAAGAAGAAGAAGAAGAAGAGAAAAAGAAGAAGAAGAAGAAACGGTTAATGGCACCCTAGTGGATAGCAAGATGAAGAAATGATTGACTTCGACTAATGGCCTCCAAAGAGGATTGTCGGATTTGAGTTTATGAGTTAGTTTTAAGAAGAACTAATGTGGTCATGTATACTACGTTTCATATATACTAAGTATATGAAAGCATTTTACTAGTTATGCTTTAACCAAAGAAAGACATTAATTCGGCTAACGACATTCGAGAGGAATGATCGGGTTTGAGTATTGAAATTGTCTCGTTAATTGACGGATTATTAACGGTGGTGTTTGTGTTGACATAAGTAAAGGGAAATTAAAGAATTATGCTTTTTGGTCCATGAATGAAATGTGACTTTAATCTTGTTTTACTATATTTCTTCAATGGTCTATAATGCTTAAAATTACCTTGTGTTGGAACAGGGACATCATACCAATATGGGGCATCAGGAGATTCATTTCGTGGCACACACATTCGAAAAAGAATTATATACTCGTATATTATGGGTGATATGAGTTCTGCATGAACGAACATGTAAATCACTTAATTAGTCATTCGATTCCTTTTGTAAAAACTAGTAATTAAATATTGAAATGGATTACGAATGATAATGTATGAACTCGTGGTAATACGAGAATAGAACAGAAAAAAAAATGGAAATGATGAATAAGTCGAGATGATGAAAAAAAAAAAAAATATCAAGCGGCTTTAGCCTTGAAAAGGTTGGGTCGTTACAGTTGGTATCAGAGCGCGGTTGTGATTCAGTAGACTTATTAAGCATGGAAAGTATAATGAATCGTGTATCTTGATATAGAATGAACTAGGCATGTATATATTTATATATATACCTAGTTACCACAAGTGTGATAATTAAGGAAGTGATATTGGGTTGTCAAGAAGTCGGTAACTTAGGAAATGAGCTTTTACTTCGTGATTGTGGTATCGGTAGCAAATAATAAATGTGTAACCATTGTTTGATAATATGTTAGATAGAAGTAAAGGGTTCATGAACAAAATAAATTTGAAATATTAATAAAATGATAATGTAACAAAGGTGTGTGTTGTCTTGATGAAATATGAATGGATGGGATGAAACCATATATGAATTAATATTAGAGTGAATATATGATTGATTAGGCATAATCAAGTGTTGATGTAAATGCTATCGATTCAAACTTCTGACATTGCGTATGGATAGAGGCAGGACTGTTTTGTGATTAATGCCTTAATAAATAATTATGTTAAGATGGCAGTGAGACCTTGCATATTAGGCCCTTGCTCTAATTGACAACACTTTATCTTGAAGTGTAAAGGAATACTAGTTTGGTACATAACAAAATGGACAATACAAGTTTATTTTCTGGCGTTGTAGATATGAGGTAAAGACTTGGAAATTGGTTATGAAAAGCATTATTAAGTTGCCTTACGAGAATCCACCTAAAAAACAAGAATGAATTAAGGATCGTAGGCGTGGTTATCTCTGTAGACATAAAGGAGAAATGGTTAAAAACATGAACATGGATGTAATACCTGTTGTGAAATGTTATGGGTTAACAGTAAGACACTAAGTTACCGTCATACACGATAATAAATAAATAAATAAATTGGCAAGCTACCTATAAAAGTCGTTGAGGAGGTCACGAGTGTGCAATGTATGTACACGTGGTAGTAGAAATACATAGTTAATAAGGAAACTAGAAAAGAGATGAATTTAGGGAGTGAAGGGATCTAATATGCACTAATGATGAGACGTAAATAAACGTTGATTAAGGAGTTAATACTTAATATTACAAGTGTCTGTGCACAAAAGTTGAGTAACTATGGTTACAGAGTGTTACTTGGTGGGCTCTAAATACGATTAGGATGTGAAAATACGATGGTATGAACAAGTAGTTAAGTATGAAATTATAGGAACCATGAGTATTCCTATATTGAAACACTAAATAGCTAAGATAAATCATAGTTGTTAAACTGTAAGGAGTGCAACATGAAATTGGAAAACTATGACAATGACAAGAATTACATGTTAATTGTAATAGGCTTGAATGATGGATCCTGAAAGTACCTAATAATATTCATAAATATAAGTAGAAATTCTAAATTTCGAGGACGAAATTTCTTGAAGGAGGGAAGAATGTGAAACCCTAGAAAATTTATGATTTAAATATGCGGATGTATAACCTGCCATGTAAATGTAAGACTGAAAGTGACATATAATGGAGGGGATGACCTCCATAAAATGAATTTTGTTTTAGAATTCATAAAGACAAAGAAACTGGTAACGTGTTTTGATGAATAAAATAATGAGAGAAATGACAAAATGAATATATTCCAAAATAATAAAATGACCTTAAAGGTTTAGAAGGATAATTGATATTATTTTATGTGAAGATTGAACAAGAAAATTTGGATAGTTGACGAAAAGTCATAAACTGACCAATTTTACATTAGAAAGCAGAGCTCTCAATCCAATCGTCGGATTGGGATGGAATTTTGCATGAAGTCTATTAATATGTTTTCCTACATTGGTGAAAGATATCATCCCAATGAGAGTTTGGTAAAGACTAACGATTTAAGCAGAAACAAACCGGATGGTTTCCATGAAAAAAAAAACAAATAATATATAAATACATAAATGAGGGACATAAAGGTAATTAGTAAAACAATGGTGCCTTTAAAAACAGCAAAGGCCACCAGATTAAAAAAAAAAAAAAAGAGAAAGAAAAACGAAAAGGGGTGAGAGACGATAGAGAATTCGGTTACATAGAGGTGCAGGATTTGGATGAACCAATACTGCTTCGGTGGCCATATCTCTTGCATCCACCGTTGGATCATGTTGAGTTTTGGATATATTGTTCTTCTCACACTCCTCTATAAACTGACCGGAGGGATTTGAAGGAACATAATCCATTGAGCATCCATCATCATCGGAAGTGTCCTGGAAAACAAAAGGCAATATACCTGCAGGGAAGTTTTGGTCGCCGGCCGATTTCTCTCTTTTCCACCGTTGGATCGTGCCTATTTTTGGATATGTGCTGCACCTAGGTGTGGCCTACATTCTGGACGGTGGAGATCGGAAACGCACTCTCCGGCAAGGTTTGGTTCATGTTGAACAGTAGCTCGTCCATTTTCAGGTTAGTTCGGTTTTATTCAAATCTGTGGAGATCAAACCGTTGGATTATTCTGATTTTGAGATATATTGTACACAACACAATGATATATATTCTGACCGTTGAGGTCAAGGAAATAATCAAAGGTGGATGAGTTGTTGCTATTTGAATCTATTGCTAGTCTTAGTAAAACATTTAGGAAGCTTGATTTAATTACATGTTTTGATGAAATTAGAATGGTGTGGGTATAGGGTTTATGTAAGATATAATGGTAAAATGTGCTCTTGTTATTAGTGTTGTTATAGATTAATTGTGTTGTAAAATGTGTTAGGGAAGTTTTGAAATTTGGATGAAGGGAGGACAATAGAGAATTCGGTTACATAGAGGTGCAGGATTTGGATGAACCAATAATGCTTCGGTGGCCATATCTCTTGCATCCACCGTTGGATCATGTTGATATTTGGATATATGGTTCTTCTCACACTCATATATAAACGGACCGGAGGGATTTGAAGGAACATAATCCATTGAGCAGCCATCATCATCGGAAGTGTCCTGGAAAACAAAAGGAAATATACCTGCAGGGCAGTTTTGGTCGCCGGCCGATGTCTCTCTCTTCCACCGTTGGATCGTGCCAATTTTTGGATATGTGCTGCATCTAGATGTGACCTACATTCTGGACGGTCGAGATCGGAAACACACTCTCCGGCAAGGTTTGGTTCATGTTGAACAGTAGCTCGTCCATTTTCAGGTTAGTTCGGTTTTATTCAGATCTATGGAGATCCAACCGTTCGTGGATTCTGATTTTGAGATATATTGTACACAACACAATGATATATATTCTGACCGTTGAGTTCAAGGAAATAATCAAAGGTGGATGAGTTGTTTCTATTTGAATCTATTGCTAGTCTTAGTAAAACATTTAGGAAGCTTGATTTAATTACATGTTTTGATGAAATTAGAATTATGTGGGTGTAGGGTTTATGTAAGATATAATGGTAAAATGTGCTCTTGTTATTAGTGTTGTTATAGATTAATTGTGTTGTAAAATGTGTTAGGGAAGTTTTGAAATTTGGATGAAGGGACATTGAGTTCGTTGATTTAATGGATATATGTTTTTAGGCATTAAAAAGGATTCCAATATCGGCAGCCTGAAACTGCGTCGCTGCCGATTCAGATATCGGCAGCCAGAAACTGCCTCGCTGCCGATTTCTACAAGGCAGAAATGACTTAAATTCTAGTAACAATCTCATAGTATGATGGTGTAAAATGTGGAACACTTGAATGTGAACATATGAATTCTTGAAATAAGTGGGATGAATGTGAATCGAAGATATAAATGAATTGATTGTGGTCTTTGGTGTCTTAGGTGTTGTGGCCGGAATCGGACCATTGCCAGGACAAGGACAGACCACAAGTGGAGCAGGTAGGTGGTTTCCACCTTTTTCACATTTTGATGTTTATGTTTTGAAATGGTTAACTTGTGATGATATGCTATTAAATCCTTGTTGTAAGAAGAAATGACGAAGAAGAGTTGGATTAAATTCTTGATGATTGTCGAAATGACTATGAAATGTCGAACAAGTTCTTAATGAATGTTGAAACAATGGTGAAAATGTTAGAGTTCTAAACTGACCCTTTTGAGGTGAACATCTTATTGAGTTGTGATGAATACTAAACCGAATGTGATGTTGGGGGCTGTTATGAATTTGAGCTACTAATGAATGGTAGTATGTGTCGTACAAAGGATCTACTTTTGTATTCTTATTGAATGTAATGGTGATGAATGATTGTATGAGTATTATGAGAGATCTACTATTTTATTATATTGAATGTAATCGTGATGAATGTGTTACCAAGGATCTATCATTTATTGATTGTATGAGTGTTATGAAAGACCTATCATTGTATCGTATTGATGGTTAATTTCCACGAATGGTGGTGTGAGTATTACTGGGGATTTATTATGATGTTGCATTGAACGTTAACTGTCAAGAATGGTTGGATGAATGATACAAAGGGTACTGTTGTGTTGTGTTATATTGAATGCTAAACTGTTGTGGGATGTTTGGTTTTTGCATTACAAAGGGATCTATCATCGTGTTACGGAATGATAAATTACTAGGAAACGGTGGTACAAGTATCCCCAAGGGTTTACTTTGATGTTGCAAGGAATGTCAAATTGTCATGAATTGTTTGATAAAACAATGATTAGCTTCGGCTAATGGCATCCGAGTGGATGACCGGAACAAACGACTGATTAGCTTCGGCTAATGGCATCCGAGTGGATGGCCGGAACAAACGATTGATTAGCTTCGGCTAATGGCATCCGAGTGGATGGCCGGAACAAACGATTGATTAGTTTTGGCTAATGGCATCCGAAGGGATGTCAGGGGTAAACAATTGATTAGCTCTGACTATGGGCATCCAAAGTATGATTGGGATGAATAAATGCTTAGTTTTGGTAAGTGGCATCCTAAATGGATAACTATGGTAATGACATCATAGATGAATTATCAGATTAATAAATGATTAGCCATGGTAATGACACCATAAATGAATTACCAAAACGAATAAATGATTTACATTCGATAAATGGCATCCTAAAGGGATCATCGAGCTGAATAAATGATTAGCTATGGTAATGGCACCATAGATGTATTACCAAAATGAATAAATGATTAGCTTTGGTAAATGGCAAATTTAACTATGGTAATGACACCATAGATGAATTACCAGAATGAGTAAATGAATTGCTATGGTAATGGCACCATATATGAATTACCAGAATGAATAAATGATTAGCTTTGGTATATGGCATCCTAAATGGATAACCGAGATGTATGAATTACTAGCTTCGACTAATAACATCCTAGGTGGATAGTCAAGGTGAACAAATGATTAATTACGACTGATGACATCCTAAATGGATAATCGAGATAATGAAATTACTACCTTTGGCTAATAGCATTCTAAATGGATAATCAGGATGAAGAAATGACTAGCTTCAGCTAATTGCATCCTAAGGGATGACCGTGATGTAAAAAGAAAAGAAAAGGAAGAAGAAGAAGAAGAAGAGAAAAAGAAGAAGAAGAAGAAACGGTTAATGGCACCCTAGTGGATAGCAAGATGAAGAAATGATTGACTTCGACTAATGGCCTCCAAAGAGGATTGTCGGATTTGAGTTTATGAGTTAGTTTTAAGAAGAACTAATGTGGTCATGTATACTACGTTTCGTATATACTAAGTATATGAAAGCATTTTACTAGTTATGCTTTAACCAAAGAAAGACATTAATTCGGCTAACGACATTCGAGAGGAATGATCGGGTTTGAGTATTGAAATTGTTTCGTTAATTGACGGATTATTAACGGTGGTGTTTGTGTTGACATAAGTAAAGGGAAATTAAAGAATTATGCTTTTTGGTCCATGAATGAAATGTGACTTTAATCTTGTTTTACTATATTTCTTCAATGGTCTATAATGCTTAAAATTACCTTGTGTTGGAACAGGGACATCATACCAATATGGGGCATCAGGAGATTCATTTCGTGGCACACACATTCGAAAAAGAATTATATACTCGTATATTATGGGTGATATGAGTTCTGCATGAACGAACATGTAAATCACTTAATTAGTCATTCGATTCCTTTTGTAAAAACTAGTAATTAAATATTGAAATGGATTACGAATGATAATGTATGAACTCGTGGTAATACGAGAATAGAACAGAAAAAAAAAATGGAAATGATGAATAAGTCGAGATGATGAAAAAAAAAAAAAAAATATCAAGCGGCTTTAGCCTTGAAAAGGTTGGGTCGTTACAAGACATGTTAATAACAAGTTGTTTAGGATATAAGCAATGAAGTCCATATTGAGTTTGTATACTTATCCTATCACCATTAGTGAAACCTTTTCACTTGACATGATAAACTTAGCTAAACATTATGAAGAAGAAAAACATAAATAAACAATATAAGAACATAAACGTGATATAAGTTAACTAAGTATAGTAAAGGAAATGAAAAGTATAAATAAGAGATTAATAAAAGCAAAACTTAAGCATTACAAAAATATAAATAAAGAGAGCAAAAACATAATCTTGATCTGAAAACCAAGATTTCTAAGTGAATGGCAAATGGCTCCTTTTATAGGCTAAAATTCAGAACTATTCATTTGTAATTGATTATTGATGTAGTGGCCAACTATTGATTTAGTGGACTTGGTGGACAGCAGCACTCAAGCATTTTGGCTGGATATAATGATATTCATGCAATTAGAATTTGGCATGGTGTTATTCATGAAAGTTGTTTCAAATCATCTCCTATTTCCATTCATAAAATTTCAGAGCATTTGGATCCCTACAACTCGATATATGTCTAAATTACTAAGTAGTGCTAACATGGTGGATGGCCCTCAAGCTATTGTCTGGATGAAATGTCATTGCTAACATTAGAATTTTAGTAGTTGGTATTCATGAACGTTGTTGGAAATTATCTTATCTTTCCACCCACCAAATTTGGCCTTCTTTTGCTTTCTAGAACTCTAGCTATGGGTAAAAGTCTGAGCAGTGTTTGGGCTCGATTGTAGGATAGATTCTGACTTCTTTTTTGTGGCCAAACTTTGAATTTGAAAATGATAGATTTGGGTCTTCCATTATTCATAAATGTTATAAGCCTATTTTTTAGCTTTCTATCTATATAAACCAAACTTAAATCCAAGATCTGCAGCTCCAGATATGACTTAATGACTAAATAGTGTTCCAATTTCAATTGAATCAACATCTCCTTTCTAAGCTTAGCCTTTTCTTTGTCCTTTCACTTTCAATAGTTAATCACAGCAATCAATCCTTTGAATTGTGAGATATACCTGCATTTAAAATAAACATTTACCATAAATTAAAGCTATCTTATATTATCAGACTTGGTATTATAAAACATGCTCTAGTTAAGGAGTTGTTGATACTTTAAGTGCAAAATGATGATATAAAACCTTGATAAAAATGCACTTTTAAGTACTAATTATAAAACCAAGGGAAGATGTGAGCCACAATCACAACTACTTATACATATACATGTTTTCAAAAACAAAAAGAGAGATAGTGAGAGAGAGAGAGAGAGACTCAAGTTGGCCCACATATAGGTGATATGATTGCATTTTCAATTTCTAATCTATAAAATCTTCTCTTCCTTCCCTTCATTTCTACTCAACCCACACATTCAACAGTTATCAAAGTGTGTAGAAATGACAGGTTCCTCAAGTTATCAAATAAGAAATATTTTGTGTTTTCGGTGGATCCAGTCCTGGGAAAGAAAAGGAGTTTTTAGAATCAACAAATCATCTTGGTCAAGTACTAGCTGAGAGAAAGATTCATTTAGTGTATGGAGGAGGCAGCCTTGGGTTAATGAGGGGTGTCAATAGTTGCATTTTTAGGAGGCAGTTGAGTTTTGGGGGTCATCCCCAAAGCTTGAGCAAAATGGGACATCATTGGAAAAACAATAGGAGAAGAACTATAGGTCTCTACAATGTCTGATCGAATGAATGCAATGTTTAACCATGTTGACTCCTTCATTGCTTTACCAGGTGGTCTAGGCACATTGGAAGAGATCTTTCATATTTTCTCTTGGGCTCAACTGCACATTCACCATAAACCCATAGGTTTGTTAAATGTTAATGGTTTTTATGATAAGTTGTTGTCTTTTCTTGATCATGCTGTGGAACAAGAATTTCTAACATCTTCAGCACGACAAATCATAATCTCTACTGCTACTACTGAACAATTGATTGACCAACTACAATCTTTCATCCTTGTAATTGATCCTTCCACAAGTCGCATAAATTGGTCAGCTATGGAAAGCCGTAAAAAGTTTAGATTGGATTTGTGCCTTCGTTTGTGAAACCTTGTGTCTTTTGGTTTTATTAATAGCATATTATTTTGTTTTGTTATTTTTTATATTTGTTTAAGTTTGTTTCAGATTTGTCAGTATTTGTTGTTTTAGGTAATGTCTTCTATACTCTATCTTTCTACCTTAGGACAATGTCTCGTTTTGGTTGGGGGGAAAGGGTAGTAGTTGATATTTAAAAAAAAAAAATAACTAACTGTGTTTTCTATTTCATAAACCATTTGCAAAACTGTTGTTACTAAGATGGCACAGTAAAGGAGTTCTTTTGTTAAAGTGACTCTTAAGACACATCTTAGTAAACATTCTTAACAAGGTCTATCAGAATACTTCTTGAAATATTTAGGTTTACAAACTCTCGCATTATTATCAATTGATTCTCTCATATACTCATTTAACAAGTATTCTTAAACCTTCATTTTCACACACACACTTTAACATATGATTATGGGTTGCACATTGGATTATTACATTATTTATGTTCTTTTGTTAAGGGTAACAACTAAGGGAAAGGGATAGTATATAATTTGAAAAAAAAAACAATAATTGATGATAATAAAAATGTAGATAAGTTTGGTTTTGTAGCCTCCCTAACTTAAGCAATTAAGCCCAAAAGGGTGTTTTAACACCTAATACCCTAAAGTCAACTGACTTGGGAGCTATTGGGCCAGCGCTTGTTACATGGGTTAAGGAGAAAAGCTTAAGGAAATCAAACATTGCACTATCTACGTATTAGTATCTGCAACCCGAGTTACAAAGCTTGTAGGGGTGTCTCAACACCTAATGCCCTAAGACCAACTGGTCTGGGAGTCCTTAGCCAAAAGCTTGTTACATGGGTTAAAGATGCATTGTGTTTTAAGTTATGTGTGTGTGTGTGTGTGTGTGTGTGTGTGTGTGTGTATATATATAAGAAAAAAAATACAATAATCCCAACCCAAGGATGTTTAACCTTAGAAAAACATTATAACATAATATTGTTTTCTTCCAATAAAAGCCCCATCATCTATGTTTTCATACATTAAACACATAAAAAGAAGGTTATTAATATCTTGTTTCAATAGTATGAAGAAGATATATATATATATATATAATGAGAGTTTGTTTATTTAGATAGATTAATGGAAGTTGAATGAGGAATGCCTTGCTTTGTGAAACTTGCAAATTGTTTTTCTATTTTAACGCTTTGATTACAAGGGACTAGTAATAAGCTGGTTAGGGGGGGGTGATTAGTACTTAAAAGTGCATTTTTATCAAGGTTTTATATCATCATTTTGCACTTGAAGCATCTATAACTCCATAACTAGAGGATGTTTTATAATATCATGTCTAATACTATAAGATACCTTTAATTTATGGTAAATGTTCTTCTTAAATGCATGCCTATCATATAAATGAAGGGATTGATTGATGAGTTTAACTACTGAAATTGAGAAGACAAAGAAAGGGCTAAGCTTCAAAAAGAGATGTTGGTTCAGTCCAAACTGGAACACTATTTAGTTATTGGGTCATATCTGGAGCTGTAGATATTGAATTTCAGTTTGGTTTATATGGCTAGAAAGCTAAGACATAGGCCTAAAACTTTCATACGGAGTATAAGATTCAAAAAGGTCATTTTCAAGTTCAAATTATAGCAACAACGGAGAAGTCGAAATATGTCCTACAGCCCAAATATTGTTCAGTGTTCAGCCCAAATATTGTTCAGTGTTCAACCAATAGTTTTTTAACCCATATATATGTTTGTTCAACCAATATATGTTCAACCCATATCTTGAGTTCTATAAGTCCAAATACACCGATTTTTTTTTTTTAGAAAGCTGAGACAATTTCCTAGAACTTTTATGAAAAAAATCTATTCCAATTCTGACTTTAGCAATGAAGTTTTGTTCAGACAAGAAGATAAGGATTGTCACCAAGTCAAGATGTGGCCACCCACTCAACAATTAGTCATCAAATCAATAGTTTCAAATTTTGGCCTATAAAAGAAGGCATTTACCATGTATTTAGGCATCTTGGTTTTCAGATCAAGTTCATGCTCTTTTTCATTTTGTTCTTTATATTTTTGTAATGTTTAAGTTTTATTCTATGTTATATTTTCATTAATCTCTTGTTTATGTTTTTCATGTCCTTTACTATACTTATGTTTTTATGTTGTTTATTTATGTTTATCTTCTTCATTATGTTTAGCTAAGTTTATTATGTCAAGGTGAAAAGGTTTCACTAATGGTGTTAGAATAGGTATAATATAAACTCAACATAAACTTCAATGTTTATATCCAAGAAAGTTTGTTGTTAACATGTCTGATCTTTTTTATCTTACTAATTCTTAATACCTTGCTTGTTAAATGATTAATCTAGATTTGTATTGTATAACACTTGGTACAACAAATGCTTGGCACTTTCATAGCCAACCGTATGGTATAACCTACACATGTGCTATGAAAATAACTTGATTTGTTGTTAACATCATGAATTTCTGACAATATTTAAAAGTTTGGTGTTACTTAAATAAGATAATTAATATGATCATGTTAATAATTTATAATGAGCTATTAATGACAAATCATCCGATTGGAACCTCTTTTGTGTGTGGTTTTCAATTGAGTAATAAAAATAGTTTATATTATACTTATTTGAAATACCATTAGTAGATCATTTAACAGTGACAACTATTTTCATTAATCTCTTGTTTATGTTTTTCATGTCCTTTACTATACTTATGTTTTTATGTTGTTTATTTATGTTTATCTTCTTCATTATGTTTAGCTAAGTTTATTATGTCAAGGTGAAAAGGTTTCACTAATGGTGTTAGAATATGTATAATATAAACTCAACATGGACTTCAATGTTTATATCCAAGAAAGTTTGTTGTTAACATGTCTTATCTTTTTTATCTTACTAATTCTTAATACCTTGCTTGTTAAATGATTAATCTAGATTTGTATTGTATAACACTTGGTACAGCAAATGCTTGGCACTTTCATAGCCAACCGTATGGTATAACCTACACATGTGCTATAAAAAAAACTTGATTTGTTGTTAACATCATGAATTTCTGACAATATTTAAAAGTTTGGTGTTACTTAAATAAGATAATTAATATGATCATATTAATAATTTATAATGAGTTATTAATGACAAATCATTCGATTGGAACCTCCTTTGTGTGTGGTTTCCAATTAAGTAATAAAATAGTTTATATTATACTTATTTGAAATATCATTACTGGATCATTTAACAGTGACAACTATTTTTATCATTGTTTAATCTTCACATTAATCATCATCATCATCATTATCATTACTATTATTTATAATTTATATAATTAATCTCCTTGTGTTTCGATTCTAATCTTACCAGGTTATTTATTATTTTGATACTCCTATATTTGAGATAAAACATTAATATTTTGGTTGTGTTAATTGCAAAATTTGGTTGCAGTGTATGGTCATCATTTCTTTTTCCTGAGAGATGCTATTTTAAGCACGAGACATGTTATTATGGGATAAAAGCGAATCACTTAACCCTTAGAATAGAAAGATATCCAACGGAGGTAACTTGGTGGACAAATTAATACATATGAAATATACTAATATTTATATATAGGAATAGGAATCTCCAGCTCCATGTAGCTTGAGGCGCCGGTCATCTTACTGATCTTGCCTCCATTAACGATGATGTTCATACAAATGTGGGTCCCTGTTCAGTTGCCAGTCCCTTTTGAATTGACTACAAATAATGGGTATATATGAATGGATATGATTATCTCATGCAACTTGAAAAACAGAGAAATTTTGAAGAAAGACTTTGGGCACGTTGTTATGGATAAACATGAGATGAATCTGAAAAGATATTGGAATATCTTGGCCACTCGAAAAGTGCAAAGACACTTCCCTCTCCATTTGTTGGTTCACTTTAATTCAATTTCTCATTAAAATTTCCTAAAATATAAAACCAGTATGCATTTATAGACCTTGGATGGTAATCGCAAAGGAAGAGAGGGTTTGGGCTAGCTAGACTGGTAGATTTTGAAATGGAAGCCCGTTACTACTTTAATGTTTCCTAGCTCTGAGTGTGGTCATCTTTTGGCCTCATTGCACACACAAAATCTGAATCTTTTTTCTACAAGTCTGAATGGGACATGAGCGAATTCTGGCCAATGGTAAAGAGGCAGCAGGCCTTAAAACGGACCACTCGCGCAGTACAGTAGTTGGCGGGATATATTCTAGACTAGACAGGTCAAAAAATGAAAGGTCCTGTAGCCGTGGCCCCTGGCTGATCCGCCGAATGGATAAGAACTCATTTGGAAATGTTTGATGGCTACATGTTTTTTAAAAGTTTGTTTTTTTAAAATTTAAAATTATATTTTTTTTATATTAAGTTATTTTAATATATTAATATTAAAAATTAAAAAAATATTATTTAATATATTTTTAAGAATAACTATTACCATAATATATATATATATATATATATATATAAAAAAAAAAAACATTTATTACAAGGAATGAAAAAAAAAAAAAAACAGTGGTATTTTTTTAACGGGTTAACAGACAAAATCTAAAAAAAAAAAGTGAAGGAATATTCTTTCACCGACCTTATCAAACATTGTCCACTTATACTTCTTCTCCTACAATGACGTTGGATTTTACATCCTGGCTGATAAGATGAAGGATGGATAAGAGAGGATTGGAAAGAAGGGATTGCATGTAATCATAATTTAACATGAAGGATAAATAACAAACGAGGGATTGGCAAGATCCCTTCAATCCTTCCTCGTTTACAATTTTCAATCTATATAGAATGACTCTTATTATTTTATTTCTTAATAATTTTCAATATTTTTAATATGCTTGTGAAGATATTTTAAAATTCAAGATGTTTAGGAATAGGGTTATTTGGAGATTGAATTATAAATTAATCAAGTGATCCTATAACTACTTCTATTCGCTATAGTAAAGGAAGATGATAACTTGATATAATCCTTCTAATACTTGCATAAGAACCCCTTATCGGTGGATTTGAAGACCCTTAGATATTTAAGTTAGTATCTTTATGATGCAAAATTGTCCCTTAGATTGTTAATTTGAGGTTTGGAGAAAAGTTTGCAACTTGACCAATAAAAACCTTGTCTTAGAAAACCAAAGTTATATGCACTTAATCATCCCCACCCTATGTGATAAACTAAGAAGATCCGGCAGAGTTGCAATGAAGAACCCAAAGTATTTGGACTAAGATGCTGTCTTCATGTGCAAGAGACATGCAAGGAAGTTGTCACGTAAACTTTCATGTACAGGAAACATGCAGGGAGAAGTTACGTTTGCTGAAGACTTTGTCTAAGTTGTTAGTCATGTCCACAAAGCATGCTTGCTTAAGAATAGGTCCAGCAGTTAGTATTTGCAGTTAGTATTTGATTTTCAATAATGTGATCGTGTCCTAATTCTTAGGGATAGGATCTCAGAATTAGGAGTGGTTGTTATTTCCTTCTTTGTATTTAAACCCTTTCGACAACAATAAAGGGAAGCTTCAACTTTTATAATAAACACCTTTGTGGTTAATTCTCACCCTAAGTAGAATACTATCCGCATTATAATATTCTTAGCCTGATTGGGACCTAACATTGGTATCAGAGCATGGAAACAAATAAAGAGCGAATTGAGAGTTTAGAAGCTGGTTTGGGTGGACTCCAAAACAGTTTTAGTCGTATGGAGGTGGGTGTTGCAGACAAATTACACCATATCGAAGATGTTCTTAGCAAACTCTCTGAAGTCCTTCTAGCTAATCAAACTGCAACAGCTAGCAATCCTTCTAACCCTACTACCAGCTCTCCTAATGGATGTTCTCGTTCCATAAGAGATGAATCGCGAGACAATTCAGAAGGGGGCCGACCATTGTTTTCTTCAAAGTTAGCTAGCCTGGAGTTCCCTCGATTTTCTGGAGATGATCCTACTGAATGGTTCACAAGGGTGGATCAATTCTTTGAATTTCAAGGCACTACTGCAACTTAAAAGGTGTCTCTCGCCTCTTTCCATCTCCAAGGAGAAGCTAATCAATGGTGGCAGTGGTTGAGACGATCTTATAAAGAAGAAGACAGGGAGGTGACGTGGGATATTTTTCAAGAAGAACTGTGGGCACGGTTTGGCCCTACTGAATGTGAGGACTTTGATGAAGCCTTGTCAAAGGTGAAACAGGAAGGATCCTTGCGTGAATATCAGAAGGAGTTTGAACGACTGGGTAATCGGGTACATGGCTGGCCACAGAAAGCTTTAGTAGGAACATTCATGGGGGGCCTCAAACCTGAAATAGCTGGCATACGAATGTTCAAACCAAAGTCATTAAAAGAAGCCAGCAGCCTTGCCAGAATGCGAGATGAGCAGTTGAACCATCAACGAAGAAGTATGCGACCAATCCATCGAACTCCTACATACTACCAATCCCATCGGACTCCTGCAGACTTCCAGCCCCCAACAAGATTCAAAACAACTTCACCTATGAAATGACTTTCGTGGGATGAAATGCAGAAGAGGCGAGCACAAGGTCTATGTTTTAATTGTGAAGAGAAATTCACACCTGGTCACAGGTGTAAAGGGCCACAGCTTCTACTGTTAGAAGGCTGCTGTGAATATCCAGAGGGAGATGACTTTGAAAGCTCGTTGGACTTTCAACCTGAAATATCACTTCATGCACTTTCTGGATGGACAACATATAAAACCATGCGGGTGATGGCAAAGATTGGACCCTATGAAATGGTTGTTCTCATTGATAGCGGGTCTACTCATAATTTTATCAGTGAAAAGGTGGCGAATATGCTACAATTACCAGTTGTTCCAACAGAATCCTTCAATGTCAGGGTGGCAAATGGAGGACCATTAAAATGTCAACGAAGATTTGAAAACGTCCATATTTCACTCAAAGGTATTCCTTTTGTCCTTACTCTGTATGCGTTGCCATTAGTGGGATTGGATTTGGTATTAGGAGTCCATTGGCTGGAAAAATTGGGCACAGTGGTATGCAACTGGAAGCAGCTAACAATGGAGTTCCAGTGGCGCAACCAAACTCATAAATTACAAGGGATGGATACATCAATTCAGTCTACTTCAGTGAAAGCTATTGCTAAGGACTTGAGGCAGAGGAGTTCTATGTTTGCAATTTGCCTTCAATCTTCACCTAGTCCAACATCACAGAGTGTCAATCCGGAAATAAAACATCTATTGACAGATTTTGAAGATTTATTCCAGGAGCCAACACAACTTCCTCCGACGAGGGAAGTGGATCATCACATCAATTTACATGATGGAACAACGCCCATTAACGTGCGGCCCTATAGGTATGCCTACTTTCAAAAAGCTGAAATTGAAAAACAAGTTCATGACATGTTAAAATTGGGGCTAATAAAATCTAGTACTAGTCCTTTTTCGTCTCCTGTTTTGTTGGTTAAAAAAAAAGATGGATCGTGGAGGTTTTGCATTAATTATAGAGCAGTTAATGCTGTAACCATCAAAGATAGATTTCCTATACCGATAATTGATGACATGCTCGACGAGCTTCATGGAGCTACTTATTTTACCAAACTTGATTTACGTGCCGGATACCATCAGGTACGAGTACATCCAACTGATATCCCTAAAACTGCATTTCATACTCATAATGGTCATTATGAGTACTTGGTTATGCCATTTGGTCTTTGTAATGCTCCTTCTACTTTTCAAGCCATCATGAATTCCATTTTTCGCCCTTACCTTCGCAAATTTATACTAGTCTTTTTTGATGACATTTTAATTTATAGCCCCAATTGGATCATGCATCTTGAACATGTTAAAAAGGCTTTTGAAGTGTTACGACAGCATCAGTTTTTTGTCAAATTCAGCAAATGTGCCTTTGGTTTACAAGAATTGGAGTATTTAGGGCATATTGTAACTCCCCAAGGAGTCAAGGTGGATCAAAACAAAATTACAGCTATGCTCAATTGGGCTCGACCTACTAATGTTTCTGAATTACATGGATTTTTAGGACTTACAGGTTATTATCGGAAATTTGTTCGCAACTACGGTCTTATTGCTCGTCCTCTCACCAATCTACTAAAGAAGGGCAAGTTTGGTTGGCCAGATGAGGCTGAAAGTGCTTTTCAAGAGCTCAAAACAGCCATGACTACTACACTAACACTTGCTATGCCCAATTTCAGTGAACCATTTACCATTGAATCCGATGCTTCTAGCAACGGCATAGGTGCAGTTTTGAGTCAACAGGGGCAACCAATTTCTTTCATGAGTCGTGCTTTAGGCCCTACCAAACAATCATGGTCTGTGTATGCAAAAGAAATGTTGGCCATCATTCATGCAATTCAAACGTGGAGACCGTTTCTGCTTGGCAGGAAATTCTTCATCCAGACTGACCAGCGCAGCCTCAAATACTGGTTGGACCAACACATAGCAACACCGGAGCAACAAAAATGGGTGACAAAATTGCTTGGCTATGATTATGAGATCACTTATAAACCAGGTCATGATAACAATGCAGCTGATGCCTTGTTACGGGTACGGGGTAGTCCTAGTTTGGATTCTTTGTTTGTCTCTAACATTTCATTATGGGATAACATAAAGACAGAAGCCATCAACAATCCATATATGATGACAATCAGCTCCAAAGCGACAGCAAATCCTGGTGTTCCTTACAGTTGGCGTAACAGGTTGGTCTGCTACAAAAATCGGGTGGTAGTGCCTCCTCATTCCACCATCGTTGCACAACTTCTACATGAATTCCATGATTCTCCCAGTGGTGGACATTCAGGTGTCTTACATACATACAAACGACTAGCACAACAATTCTACTGGCCATCCATGTTCCACACAGTGCAGACTTATGTGGCCTCCTGTGAAGTCTGTCAACGCAATAAAAATGATACTTTGTCGCCAGCAGGACTTTTGCAGCCTCTTCCCATTCCATGTCAAGTTTGGGATGACATCACCATGGATTTCATTGATGGTCTTCCTCCTTCAGCTGGCAAAACATCCATTCTTGTTGTGGTGGACAGGTTGAGCAAATCAGCACATTTCTTGGCTCTTTCACACCCGTATACAGCAAAAATGGTAGCTGAAATATTCATTGTTGGCATAGTCAAACTTCATGGCATGCCTCAATCTATTGTAAGTGATCGGGATCCGGTATTTATCATTCATTTTTGGAGAGAATTCTTCAAAATGTCTGGCACACAATTGAAGATGAGCTCCGCTTACCATCCTCCAACCGATGGGCAAACAGAAGTTGTCAATCGTTGCATTGAGCAGTATCTTCGTTGCTTTGCTTACCAGCAGCCTCGTAAATGGCATTCCTTTCTCTCATGGGCTGAGTTTTGGTATAATACTACCTATCATGCCTCTATAGGAATGACTCCCTTCCAAGCCCTTTATGG
Organism: Populus tomentosa; assembly: GCA_018804465.1. Classification (NCBI taxonomy): domain Eukaryota; kingdom Viridiplantae; phylum Streptophyta; class Magnoliopsida; order Malpighiales; family Salicaceae; genus Populus; species Populus tomentosa. Next base: position 8,756,898 of record CM031989.1, on the reverse strand, counting down.
AAGGCCGCCTCCCACAATTCCTCAGTACAATGAAGGTCTTTGTCCGGTTCATGAAGTCGACAAAAACTTGGCTTCTAGAGATGCTCTGTTACAATAGCTTAAGGGCAATTTATTTGTAGCCAATAATTGCATGAAGCAGCAAGCTGATTCCAAATGCAGAGATATTGAATTCCAGGTTGGTGATTTAGTATTTCTGAAGCTACATCCCTACCGCTAGCAATCTGTATTCAAACGAGCCTATCAAAAGCTTGCTAGCAGATTCTATGGGCTGTATCCTGTTGTAAAGAAAATTGACATGGCCTACGAACTCGAGCTACCCCACTACTCTCGCATTCATCCAGTCTTCCATGTGTCTCTTTTAAAAAAGAAGATTGGTGACCAACTTACTGCTCATTCTGATTTACCTCCAGTGGCCGAGGATGGGGAATTGCTTCTGGAGCCAGAATCTATTTTGGATACCCGTTGGGTAAAACAAGGATCCAAATTTATTGAGGAAAGCTTAGTTCAATGGAAACGACTTCCATTAGATGATGCTACATGGGAAAATTCACATGATTTATGGGACAGGTTCATCAATTTAAACCTTGAGGACAAGGTTTGTGTGACAGAGGGGAGTATTGATAAACTAAGAAGATCCAGCAGAGTTGCAGTGAAGAACCCAAAGTATTTGGACTAAGATGCTGTCTTCATGTGCAAGAGACATGCAAGGAAGTTGTCACGTAAACTTTCATGTGCAGGAAACATGCAGGGAGAAGTTACGTTTGCTGAAGACTTTGTCTAAGTTATTAGTTATGTCCACAAAGCATGCTTGCTTAAGAATAGGTCCAGCAGTTAGTATTTGCAGTTAGTATTTGATTTTCAATAATGTGATCGTGTCCTAATTCTTAGGGATAGGATCTCAGAATTAGGAGTGGTTGTTATTTCCTTCTTTGTATTTAAACCCTTTCGACAGCAGTAAAGGGAAGCTTCAACTTTTATAATAAACACCTTTGTGGTTAATTCTCACCCTAAGTAGAATACTATCCGCATTATAATATTCTTAGCCTAATTGGGACCTAACACTATGCCTATAATAAGACAAACGAGAATAAAGTTGATCGATTTTTCGAAGTGTTTGCAAATTCAATCAAGAATTTCATATGAGAATCACTCAACCGCACAAAGAGAAACAAAGCACACAATATGCGGCAACTTTAGAGAAAATTTAATAAACTGGATAAAAATCCTTAGAGTATTTATATGTAAACCATAAAACTAATGGGTCAGATATGCACCCAATTCAAATAAAGCTCAAACTAATTAAAATAAGATTTAAAATAAATAAAATAATAGTTTAAGTTTTATTTCATCCATTGTCGCAAATGATAATGAAAAATACCTGAGAGAAATAATTGTTGAAGAATCTTTGCTGAACAAAACCCCGATGCCTTGTACAAACAATAGTAGCTCTTGCTGATGTTGTTAATTTCAAACGTTCCTCTGTCCCCCTTCTTAGTGCATTTTTATGATTACACTGCTACATCATCTTGCCAATTACTGGAAATTGATTTGGGTATGCATAAAGACCTGTGGAGGTTAAGTTTAATTGGGTTCATTGCTAGCAAATTTCCATGATACAAGTCCCTCTCTAAATTTGTTAATAATTCCTGGAAATGTAGTGTCAAATTCTCCATGCATGATTCCGGATGGTTAATCTTCAATTTTACATTTGAAATGGACATGTTTGAAGTGTTAAGTGGAGGCCCTTACTATGTTTTTGGCTGGCCCTTGTTACTGAAAATTATGCTTGAGTTCTTTGATTTTGACACCTCTGATATGGTTTGGATGCCAGTCCAGGTTAGATTTCCTAATCTACCTCTCCAGTGCTGGTCACCACTTTGTCTTTCTAAACTTGCAAGTGTGATTAGGAAACCAGTTCATTCCGATACTCCAACAACTTTCATGACTCGTCTCTCTTTTGCTAGAGTGTTGGTTGAGATTGATTTGCTAGCTGACTTGCCAATATCGATCAACATTACCCTGCCCAATGGTGTACCCTTGTCCTAGAAAGTGCTATACGAATAATTACCACAATGCAGGACCTTGGGACACACCATTTCTACTTGCACCAACAATTCCAGCCACAAACGCAAAAAGCATCCCCATATAGCTTTTGCTCCCTCTAGATGTTCTAGCCAAGGTTGTTAAAAACGCTTTTTTAACATGACACGGAATATACAATTTAAACTCAACTCGTAAACTCGAATCGTAAAATCATAAAATTGAAAGTAAAATTTTTTAACTAAAAATCATAAAATCGAAAGTAAAATATTTTAATTAAAATCATAAAATCGCAAGTAAAATATTTTAAACAATACAAATATTCAAACATATTAAAATAAATAATTCAAATAAAAGTAAAATAAACAATACAAATATCCAAACATCTTAAAATACATAATTCAAATAAAAATTCATACATGTCCATAGTATTTCAATAACTAAAAGTTAACACACCTAAAACAAATAGTCTGTAGGTGTGTCATGTAAACTAAACACACCCTCATTGCCTTTGTCTTCCTCATTATTCCTAAAACAATCATCAAAATCATTACCATCTAAAGGATTATTATTGCTACTACTAGTACCAGTACCGATATTAGGAATATTAGTGCTACTACTAGTACTAGAACCAACACCAATATTGTCAACAATATTTAACTCCAAGCTCCTTGAATTATCTGGATTGACATCATTCTGAATTTCTAAATGATCTTCAGTTCCATGACACTCCATCCCAACATCATTAAGATTTTCTTCATCATCACTTTTATCTTCTTTACCGTTTTTCCTTCGTGTTGCACTATCAATGACATCAAGCAAATCAAAGTTGGATGAACCATCATGTTTCTCTCCCTCGGTTATCCAATCATCATCAGATGAGAGATGATCAAAAACTTCACCCAAATCATTAGCTTGTTTTTTGACTTGGTTATCATTTAATTTCAGATTGCACATTACAAATACCAAGTCATTCATTTTTTTTTTGGTGCAAACGATTTCTTTGTTTTGTATGAACCTATGTAAGCAATTCAAATTAATACCATATAAGATTCTTATAAAATATAAAACATTAAAATTAAAAAGGAAAAAACTTACCATCTCAAATGCACTCCAGTTTCGCTCGCATCCAGATGAACTACAAGTCAAGCTTAGAACTCGAATTGTAAATTTTTGTAGCTCTAGACATTCATCCCCATAAGAATCCCACCATTTAGCTGGAGTCTTTTTATCCCTTGTTATCTTGGTAGCCTCAATACCGAACAACCCACTTGCAACCTTGAATGAATCAAGTTGCAAGTCAATTTTACACCTTTCACTTGCATCGGGCACCATCCTTTCTAAGCATTGATATAATCCAATTTTAATGTTGGCATTAACTTTAAAATTAGAATTATAATGATAATGAGGATTTAAATAATATGTTGCTGCATGTAAAGGTCTGTGAAGTTAAAGTTCTCATCTTGCATCAATGATATTCCATATAGGCATATAACTACAAAAAAAAAAAAGAATATTATCATCAACATTACATGACCTAGCTGGTAAACATTATAATCAATTGATAGTAGTAAATAAATAATTAGCAAGATATATAATCAATACCTTTTTTTCACATAACCAAAATTCACTTGTATCTTCTCTTTTGCTTGATCCATTGCTTCATATATAAAACCCATAATTGGTTTCTTATCTGAATCAACTAATCGAAGAACTTTTATCATAAGATATGTTGCCTTAATACATGTAGTAACATCATGCCAAAACTTGGTGTCCAAAACACAACTTTGAATTCGCTTCCCTTCTTCTGTTTTTGAAAACCTACATGACCTTCATTGGATGGAAGTAAACATTGTCATCAATTGTATCTTACAATCACTCAAACATGCAAGAGTTAAGTATGCAGTAGCAAATCTAGTGGCAGCAGGCCTATCCTTTCCTTTTGTAAAATGTCTGAGCATGGAAATGAGAATAGTTCTTGAATATATGTATGAAGTGATTCTCCTCCCATTAGCAATAGTTACTTGATAGACCTCTAGTTTCTTCTCAAAATCTTCCAATATCAAGTCAATACAATGGGCAGCACATGGTGTCTAAAACAATCCTTTTCTTTTTCCCATCAACAATTGCCCTGCTGCCTTATAATTTGCAGCATTGTCAGTGACTACTTGCACAACATTTTCCTCTCCAATCCTCTCTACAATAGCATCCAACATCTCAAATACTTTATCAGCAGTCTTGAATATATTGGAGGTATCTACGGATGAAAAAAAAATTGTCCCTTTAGGACTATTAACCAAAAAGTTACAAATAGAACACCTTTTCTTATCAGTCCATCCATTAGATATTATTGAGCAACCTGTTTTTTTCCATTCTAACTTGTACTCCTTAAGCAAGTTGATCGTGTGATCTACTTCTTGCTTCAAATACTTCTCTCTAATATCATGGTAGGATGGAGGCTTAAAACCTGGCCCATGCTTTGCAACCAATTCAAGTGCCTTAACAAATTTAGGGTTTTTTCACACAGTTAAATGGAATTGCACTTGTGTAGAAAAATCTTGCAATTTGTCGACATGCTTCTTCTTTAAGATCCTTTTTTAACAGCTGATTGATGGTGGTTTATGTACTTCCACTCCCACTCGCTACTCTCTTTCCTTTGTCCACTAAGGTAATTTCATTCCCTTCATCATTATCTTCATCTTTTCCAATATATTAGAAAGCCTTTCTTTTCTTCTCCGATGCTTCTTGATTTTTCACCAAAACATTCAAAATTATCTTCTTTACATCTTCTGTTACTTGCTGGCATAGTTCAACATCCTTTAGAGAGCAAGCCAAATGATGCTTGAAATGATAAATGCCCCCACTAATAATTTTCTGACAAAACATGCACTGCACTCTTCTTGAATTCTTGTCAAAATCTATACCATATTGCCATCCCACGTCAAGTCTATTGCCACTTGTAGTTTTTTTAGAAGCCATGTATCCTACAATTCAAGAATAAATTTGTTTCTTGCAGTTCAATCATTTGTTTAAGAATTACAAATATGCATGTTGTATCTTACAGTTCAATACATTATTTATGGGAAATTATTTTAGCAAGACAAAAAAGGCAACTATTTTGGTACCCTACAGTTCAACACAAATTGTAAATCAACAAGGGATACAACAAGGCAAAGTCTTGACGCCAATTAATAAATACAAGCTTACAATATATATTCTTTAGTATCTAGCCAGCATTCCAACGTTGAGTTCCATATAGCAGCAACATATTAAGTAGAAGATTGCAAGGCAGGTATCAAGAAAGCAAGTTTACTAGAAGTGATAGATAAATGAAAAAGAGAGACCGAGAGCAAATCAAACACTATACAAAACATGGAAAAGAGACCGAGAGCAGCCTATCATGCTTCTGATGCCAATGTTGATAACATTGTGAAAGTAAGCATTTTTTTCAATTGTATTATCAATCATAAGCTACCGGGGCATTCAACATTCAAGCTCAAAATTCAAAACCTTTAGACATTAGTTAATTAGCATTTTACTACAAAAAGGCATTTGGTTCCAAGACTACCTATCCACTATCCAGTAATACACAAAAAGCCTAGATAAATTAAATGCAAAAGGCATTCCAAACAGGTGCAGTTTTGGGATTTACAGAATACCTGCAATCCTGGAAATTGGAATGCTTCATTGCTTTGTTGCTTCCTTGCTTCGCTGAACGGATTTACAGAATACCTATAAAAGGCTTTGTTGCTTCCTCAGTTCCTTGCTTTATAAAATTATAGAATCTGCAACACCAAAGCAAGCAAGATCAAATAGAGCATAGATTCACACTGCGGCATACCCAGATCAAACCGAAAAAATACCTAGAGGCCAGAAGCAAACCACTTAATTGTAGAATACCCAGAAGATAAACATAGATTCACAGCAATGACAGCATACCCAGATCATTTTTTGTCTCTAATCACTGATTCACCACCATTAGACAAAAAAAAAAAAACAAAGCTTAGGATTGGGATTGGACGAAGTGTGGAGTCAGGGAGGGTGTGAGACAGGGACGATGAAGTCACAGGTGTGGTGACCTTTAGACAGGAACGAAGTCACAGGACAGGAGGGTGGTCGAGGACTTAGTGCTGAGTTAAAATTTGTTGCATTTCTAATTTTCCATTCAGTGACCATGACATTTTGTTTAACTCGTGAAAACATAACGTTTTTTATGTTTTTTGTGAGTTGACCTGGTTTTATGCAAGTTTGTCCCGGTTTTATGCGATTTTAATGATTTTCGAGTTTTGCTTTCATTTCTACATGTTTTATGGGTTTTAACTCGTAAAATCGTACGATTTTAGGAGTTAAAACGCATTTTTAACAACCATGGTTCTAGCCCTTTAGCTAAAACTAACACTATTGAGAAACAGTCTATTAGGGAGGAACCTCAAGGTGAGCCAGAGATTGATCCAATGTTTGTTGAGGTAGCTATGGCGGTGGAAGAGAGAGCAGGTGGTTCTGAGGACAAGTAGGCCAAACTAGCTTCACAGTCTAGTCCCCCTGGTGCTAATCCTTCTGCCCCTCCTCAAGTTGTGCATGTCTCTGAAGGTCGCCTTGATGCCACAGTTGAACTGCCTCCTAGGAGGCAATATTTGACAAGAAGTAGAGCTGCTGCCACCTCTACCTTTGGCCGATCAGTGAAGCCATTAGGAATGAGTAGTCATCCTTCCAAGAGCTCCTCTTTGGCTGACTCCAAGACTCAGGGCAACACAGCTTCTACCCCCTCATCCTCCCTATGATACTTTATGCTCTTTTGGTATTTTGGCCAAGGAATCTGTTCCTTGTGTCAATTCTGGTTTTTACCTTGGTTTTGCTCTGGCTTTGCTGGTTTATCTATATGTTGCTGCCTTTGTAGGCTTGATTCCTGTTTGTTGTAATGTATAAGTTTCTGCCTATAGGCCTATCCTCTATGATGTGTTGCTTTATGCTTGATATGTCTTTTGTTCTTTAGTAGTAGTTGTTGGGTTTCCTTTGCTACCGTCTTTTGGTAATAGCTACTGGTTTACCTTTCTACAGGTTTTCATCTGTTTTTGCATTGCTGGTATTAGCTTCTGCCTGTGGCCTTTATGTTTGGTCTTTGGTTTTAGCTTCTTCCAGTCAGGTGGAAGTCGGTAGCTTTTATTTGTTAGGCTCCTATGGTGGTCTTGGCTGCTGTCTCTATATATTGTTGAAGCTGGCTTGCTACTTCTGAATGGATTTGCTTCACTCAAGGTTGCTGGCTGGTTTTGCTGCTGGTGATATTGCTGGTTTGTTCCTGGCATTCTGTTGCTTGTGTTCTGTATTGGCTTTGTGGGAGTCTGTTCCCCTAGCCTTTTTTTTTTTGGAAACCTGTTCCCTTTCTTGCTTCTATTTATAAACATTTGTCTGCTCTGCTTGTGCTAGTGCCTCTGTTGTTCGGTCGTGCTGGCATTTTGGGTTTTCTATTTATGTCTCTAGTTACAGACTATGTTCTGCTATGCTTGTCACTGCCTAATGGCTGGATTGGGTTGCTAATTTTGGGGTTTATTTCTTCTATCTCTAGGGAGTATGTTCCCTGTATTTGTATATGCTTGTATAGTTGACTTGCTGGTTACCAGTGATGTTTTATTTTGATCTATTAATACACGTATATTTTGAAAAAAAAAGAAATTAAATTAGTTTCAAAGTAAATGTGCATTTAATATTATGGTATTTTTAGTGTATACGAATTGAAAAAAACAAGCTTAAGAAAAAACTATATATTATAGCTTTTTGAAAACCAAGATCTAATAGAAAATTTTCAATGAGACAACACTAGTAACCAAATACCTTTGAACTTGTAGATGGGGGAAAACACAACCCCAATCACAAAAACAAATAAAGCCTAAATCTTTGTGAAATTAGACTACCTAACAACTATAATGTGACTAATTGGTCTCGTATGTGACTCATATATTCTCCTACAATAAGAATGTAAGATTCCTTGAATTTGATTCTTAAAAGAAAAGAAGAAGAAAGATTGCTTATGTTTGTATTGCTAGTTTCTATATAAGTGGCTATTTTACACCAACAATAATAAGGTTCCGAATGACTTTTAGAAAAAAATTTGTAATTGTATATACTTTGATTACAACTCATGTATGGTATTCATGGTTTATAAAGATATACATAATATTGCTAGACAATCAAACCAAGGGTGAAGCCATGTTCAAGGCTTAGGTGGGTTGTAGCCTAGGTCAAATTTTGTCAATTTGTTTTTGTACTAATATTAAATCATTCCAAGTTACACTTAACTAAATTAGTTCAGAAAAACACATTTTCTCTACCAAATCAGCCACCCCTTTCTTCATTAAAATCTCTATCTTCCAGAGCTAAGAAAGCCAAAGTAAACAATCATATCTCCCCTCATGCTAAACAATGTCTTGTTTCCCTACATATTCAGTTTATAAAATTTAACAAAAGCAACACACCTTTCCTTCCATTTATTTTAAGGTATTATTCAGCACGCAAATTCAACCTAATCTTGTCTCGACTACTAAAGCATTGCTTCAAATATTAAAAGATGCTGAATTTGATTTTCTCGTTGCACATGTGCAATCTGTTTACATACAATATATAATACATATAAGCCTGCTAACACAAAGGATGGTGAGAATTAACAAGCATTATCACATGATCCTTTAGAGTTACCAATTGGGCCAATTTCAAGGTTAAAGGCCAATATGATTAAAGAGGCATTGATTGATTTGATTTAAGATATTTAGGTCAAGACAAGTGTTCAAACTTAAAAGAAGGATGAACATACTTTAATTAATGTAATCAACGAAGGAGATGGTAATGAGACTTCAATAAAATTCAAAATAAAAAATAGGGAGGCAGCAAACACTAGATTTTCTTGAGTTATGGAGACTTTATAGAGCCAAACATAAGGTTGACACCTCCTTTTTCAATGACAGTTTCACTGCAAGCTTGCATTGAGTTTTGGGCTTTGTTATTTTAATTGCTATAAAACTTGATTTATTGTATTTGTGGTCTTATGTTCAGACCATTAAGTTTTAGGTCTTTGGCACTAGAAAAACCCTTTTGGAAGGGAGTGTAAGAGTTCCAGACTTTGATGAATGAAATATATGTGTTTGAGAGTATTCTTCTACTTTGGTTCTCTAATGAACTAAATTGACTTATTTAAGAACAAATATCTTTGTGACATCATCATATTCTTCTCATTTATGAATTGTTATTCATTGGGTGAAGGTTTTGGATTCCAATAGCACTAGTGCTTAGGTTCAAGGTAATCTCCGAGCCAAACTTCCAAACCTGATTTCTTAGATTTTAAGGAGTTGTATCATTTTCATGTGGGTTATGTGACTGTGATAATGGGGTTCGCATCATTTGATACCAGAGTTAGGCTTTATTAAACATGTTATATCCTTTTATTAATTTCATTTTTCTCTAGTTTCGTGTCAAACTACATGTTCCAATATTCATCTCCTTAATTCAATAGTGGCATATTCTTAGTAATAAAAAATAATTTTTCAATTTGTTACTGTCTATCAATATATCAGTAGTATAAAAGTAAAGAAAAACATCATTCAAAAGATTAGTTTTAGATTCTACCATACAAAACTAAATAAAGAGAAATTGGATCGAATCAACTCAGAATAAGCTCAAACTTGGTATTATGATTACTTGATTCCTATTCACACTATATATTAAATTTGGGGTGATTTAGACATCATTTGCTTTAGATTCTGAATTCAGGTATTAAAGGGGTTGTTTTGTGTTAGTTTCGGGTCCATATATTAAAATGAATCAGAATTAACTTAGACTTTATATTCTATTTACTGGGGCCCTAATCACATTATATATTAATTTTGGGTTCATATAAACATTGTTTTATTTGGGGTCCAAATTCAAGTTCAAGCTTGTCACAACATGTCTATTTTGTGTCAACTTTTAAAACTTGTTTTGTTTCTGTTGATCTCATGTCTTTTAGTGTACTACTATTATATTTTGTATATTTGGGTGTTATTTAAATTTTATTCATATATTTTGTGTCTGTGTTTTTTTATTCATGTCTTCAAGTCGTCCATATTTTGTACATATTCACTTGCTACTTGTAAGACTGTAATTGTGGTCTTGTATTTTTCTTGTTTTCATAATTATTTTGCTTATAGAGTCATATTTATTCATTTGTATTACGTTTCTATGTGGTTTTGTTTGGAGTTGATTTCAATTTCGCAAGAGCCAAAAGAAGGTGAGACAAGTGGAAAAAGGCATAACAAGCATATTAAAGTGAAAAACTTGATATTCAAGAGAAACATGAGAGGTATGAGGATATTTTATCACCACTAACTAATTTTTACTGGTACAAACATGTAAGATCAGAATAGTCCACCAACCCAATTTGAGGGTGACGTAAAGCTTCAGATTAAAGGCATAACATAAATGTTGGCAAATGTGCAAATGGTGTTAGGAGCCATAAGTGACAAACTTGAGAAAGTTGAAAAACATGGGGATGACTCTAATTCTAATAATCATTACATACGTGTAGTAGGGGCTGAAGGATAGTGAACCATGATAGTAAAGCTAAAAGGCATGTGGATGCTAATTTTTTATTGATTTTAGGGAGGGTGACGATGACTTCGGGGATAGAGGTTTTGAGTTCGAGACCTTAAGATAAAAGGGGGGTTTCAACAACATATAAAATAAAAGGGATTTTAGGTTTAGACAAGGCTAATTCAACTAAAGGGGAAATTTCATTAACGTGGGGAACTATGATGATAGGGATGGGGACTTGGACTATATATTAAACTAAAAATTCTTATTTTCCAAGGTAAAAATGATCTTGAGGCTTATTTGGAGTGGGAGAAAAATGTTGATTGGATTTTTTATTACCATAATTATTCTAAATAAAAGAAGGTGAAGTTGGTGGTCATTGAATTTATGAATTATGCATTGATTTGGTGAGATCAAATTTGATCAATAGGAGGAGGAATAGGGAGCAACCTGTAGAGACATGAGGACATGAAAGTCTTATTGAAGAGATGTTTTGCTTCTAATCACTATTATATGGATCTATAAATGAAGTTACAAGGTCTGACTTATGGTTCTAAAACAATAGATGAATATCACAAGGAGATGGAAAAAACAATGATTCAGGCCAATGTTGTTAAGGATGGAGAAGCCACCATGGTTATATTTCTTAACAGGCTAAATAAGGACATTGCTAATATTATAAAGTCATAACATTATGTGGAGTTGGGTGACATGGTACATATGAAAACAAAGGTGGAGAGACAAATCAAGAGAAAGGGTAGTGTAAGACCACATATCAGTTCAACATCTTCTTCATCAACTTGAAGGCTAAATCTAAAGAGAGAAAAGGCTGCCCAACTAAAGTCCTTTATACATGCTAAGGTCGAACAACCTAAGGACAAGAAGGAGATGCCTACTGATGAGAAAGCTAAAACTAATTCACAAACTACGTGTAATCATGATATAAAATGTTTTAGGTGTTTGAGGAGTGGACACATTGCTTCTCTGTGTCCAAATAAGAGAACAATGATCATGAAACATGGTGAGATTGAATCTGAAAGTGAAAAATATAATGTTGATGATTTGCCACCTTTGAAGGATTATAGGGACATGGAGATTACATATCTAGTTGAGAAAGACACATTGGTTAGAAGGCATGTTTTAAACGTACAAGTAAAAGAGGACAATGTAGATTAGCAAAGGGAGAACATCTTTCACACTAGGTGTCACATCCAAAACAAGGTATGTAGTATGATAATTGATGGAGACAGTTGTGCCAATATCGTTAGTACTACTCTCATTAGGAAATTAGATTTGAATATTATAAAGCATCCTAAGTATTAAGATTGTAGTGGTTGAATGAATATGGTGAGGTGAAGGTCACTAAACATGTGTTGATTTCCTTTGCTATTGGTAGATATTCTGAAAATGTTATGTGTGATATGGTTGCAATGCATGCTAATCATTTACTTTTGGGGTGTCCATGGTAGTTTGATAGGAGGTCTACTCATTATGGATTTAGAAATAGATATAATATTGTAAAAGGTGGTAAAACCATCACTCTTGCACCTTTATCCCCAAAACAAACGTATAATGATCAATTAAAGTTGAAAAAGGAATGTAAGGTTGAGAAGAGTGAAAATTCATGTAAGGACAATGGTGAAAAAAGACTGTTAGATTTGGGTAATTCTAAATCAATAATTAAATTGATTGAAAGTGGAGGTAAGACCCGAGAAGTGAAGAAAATAAGTGTGAGTAGTGATCTTTGTATGGAAAAAATTAAGAAAACAACCAAATTTCTATGCAAGAAAGGGTGAGATCAAATTCGTGTTTATACTAACAAGCCAATGATTTTACTTGTGTATAAGGAGATTTACTTTAATTCTAATGGTCTTAATCATGTTGTTCCTAGTGTGGTTATTTATTTATTGTAGGATTTTGATGATATATTTTCTAAAGACACTCCTAACATATTACCACCATTGAAGGGAATAGAACATCATATTGACTTTGTACCTAGAGTTGTAATTCCTAATCAACCAGCCTATAGAAGTAATCCCGAGAAAACAAACGAGCTTCAAAAGGAAATTGATGAGCTGATGATGGAGGGGTATATTCATGAGACTATGAGCATTTGTGATGTGTCAGTGTTACTTGTGCCTAAGAAGGATGGAACATGAAGGATGTGTTGATTGTCGAGCCATTAATAGCACAACGGTAAGGTATAGACATCTTATCCCTAGGTTTGATAACATGCTAGATGAGTTACACAAATCATGTATTTTATCTAAAATTGATTTGAAAAGTGGGTAACATCAGATTATGATGAAAGAAGGGGATGAATGGAAAACTACATTTATGATTAAAAATGGTTTGCATGAATGAATTATCATGTCGTTTGGACTTACAAATGCATACATGTGTTGCATATATCTATAGGTAAATTTATGGTTGTGTATTTTGATGACATCCTGATCTATAGCAAGAACTTGAATGAGCATCTTGATCATTTGCGTAGTGTACTCGGTGCATTACGTTGTGAGAAATTGTATTATAATCTTAAGAAGTGTACCTTTTGCATGGAGGAAATTTTGTTTCTTAGATATGTTGTAACTGCACAGGGTATCGAGATGAATGAAGACAAGGTTACGGCTATCCAAGATTAGCCTACACTTAAATATGTGACTGAGGTAAGAAGTTCCCATTGTTTGGTTAGTTTCTATAGGAGATTTGTTAAGGATTTTGGCATACTAGCTGCACCAAACACTGAGATCGCTAAAAAGTTAATCGGTTTTAAATAAGGATATTGAACAAGATAATACATTTAACTTGTTGAAAGAAAAACTTTATTCAACAACTTTATTCGCTTTACCTAACTTTACAAAAGCTTTTGAGATTAAATGTGATGCCTCAGGAGTATTAGAGTTGTTTTGATGTAGAATAAACAAACTATTGCTTATTTCAGCAAAAAGCTCAATGGTGTAGCATTGAACTACCCTACTTATGATAAGGAGGTTTATGCATTGGTGAGAACTTTAAAGATATGACAACATTACTTATGGCCAAAAGAATTCATGATTCATTCATATCATAAATTATAAAGCATTTAAAAGGACAAGGTAAGCTGAATTGACAACATGCAAAGTGGGTGGGATTCATTGAAACATTCTCATATGTGATCAGATACGATCAAGGAAAATATAGTGGTTGATACGCTATCATGAAGGTATGCTTTTCTATCTACCTAGAATGCTAATTTGTTGAGATTTGTGAATGTGAAGGATAATATTATATATGAATGATGGCAATTTTGCTAATGTATTTCATGCATATGAAAATTTAGCTTTTGGAAAGTTCTATAAGCTTGATGGATACTAGTTTAAAGAAAATAGACTTTGTGTGCCTAATAGATCTAGGTGTGAATTACTTGTTTGTAAGGCTCATGAGGGAGGTTTACTAGGTCATTTTGGTGTTGCTAAAACTTTGTATGTATTGTATGAACACTTTTACTAGCCTAAAATTAAATATGATGTGCAAAAATTATGTGATAGATGTATTACATATAAAAAAGCTAAGTCTAAGGTCTTACCATATGGTTTGTGTACTCATTTACTTGTACCTAAAGAACATTGGGTAGATATTTCCATGAACTTTGTTTTAGGTTTACCTAGGTTAAAACGAGTAAGGGACTCTATCTTTGTGGTTATTGATAGGTTTTTTAAGATGATGCATTTCATAGCATGTCATAAAACTGATAATGTAACTAACATTGTTGATTTATTCTTTAGAGAGATAGTACGACTGCATAGGGTTCCTAGGAATATAGTTTTAGATTGTGATGTAAGGTTTCTTAGCTACTTTTAGAAGGTTTTACTGGGAAAATTGGGAACTAAATTGTTGTTTTCAATTACTTGTCATCTATAAGCTGACAGTCAAACGAAAATAATCAATAGGGCTTTAACTACATTTATAAGTGCTGTCATTCAAAAGAATCTTAAGAGCCGAAAAAATTGCATACCATTCATTTTTGCCTATAATCTACTACTGATTTTTAACCATTGAGTTTGCTTATAATGAATACTTTGTATAAAAAGGCTACAAGTCATTCATGTCAACAATAGACAATTTATCAACACTATCATTATGATATATTAAACTCAATAATAGATTTTCAATTGGAAGAATTAAATTCTAGATTTAATGATGAAATAGTGGAACTCCTTGAATTTAGCTATGCCTTAGAACCTAAGGACAACTTTAAATCATTTAAAGATGATGTTATTTGCAAGCTTGGTGAGAATTTTTATCGTGAAGATTTCAGTGAATAAGATATGTATTATTTGAGATCTCAGCTAAAGCATTATCATATTGATGTGATTCATCATGAAAGCTTTTAGAATATGTCTATCATTTCTTAATTATATTGAGAATAAGTTGAAACAATTAAATCACAATACTATCATTTGATTGACAAATTGATTCGGTTTTTTTTTTTATTGCTTGTTTTCATTACTACCATACAACGATCATTTTTAGCTATGAAACATGTTAAAATTATGCTTCACAATAAACTAGAAAATGAGTTTTTAATAGATTCTATGATGATTTACATTGAATGAAAGCTTGCTAAAGATATTAATTTAGATTTGATCAAAGATAAATTATATTTCACAAAACATTAAAGGGTACAAGATATTAATTTAGATTTGATCAAAGATAAATTATATTTCTTGATAAATTTATGTACATGAGCTAATGTTTGATCTTGAAAAAATAATTTCTATGTATTTTCTTAGTAGCTCAAGAAAAAATTACTAGCTTTGCCCTTGATTAAAACTAAATTAAGTTGGATAATTAAATAAACTCCAATCACTTCTCATAAAGTAAGAAGATGTTTCTTCTAGATCTTTGAATATACCATTCTGAATATCTAAACTATCTTTACGATATATAGTCTGAATATGTCAAGGCATCGAATTGGTTGATACACTTGAGCGATGAAAGTGAAATGTTATTCTGAAGTATTATTAATTTATGGATTTCTTTTTTAATTTGATAAAAAATCATTATCTTTCCTCGTTTTATTAGTGACTGATATTACTAAAATGCTGCCATCACTATATATACACACGGCAAGTTCCAAATCTCAAGTATTATCCTGCTCAGCCCTCTGCCTCCGGTGATATCTCTCTCTCTGTCTCTCTTAACACACACACACACACACACACACACACACAAAAGCCTCTACTTGGTTTCTACTCAGAACCAATTAAATATTCATTCTTCAAGCACCAAATTGCAGACCACCAGAACATTACCTATTAAATCAGTATTTCTGCCCCCGTCAATAGCTCTAGCTAGCTATGAGCAAGTTGAAAAGGTCTCAAATTCTAATGCTTTCTATCCTAGCTGCGCTTCTCTTTGTGACACCTCTCATATCCTCCTCGTTGAGGCCCAAGTATCTCTACTTCATTATTAATCTGCTCATTATAGCTCTTGGAGCTGAAGCTGGCCTTATCTCGGCGGCCTTCTCCAAGCCTGTAGAGGAGTACAAAAAGCATGCTGTTGTTCCTCTGACAACAAAGCCTGCGAGATCATTTGTGACGGCACCTCCAGATCATCAAGCCTCCACTACTGATCAGGCTAATGAAGCTCCTGCTAAGGCCAAGGTTCTTGAAAAATCTGCATCCGAGAATATTGTTAGCACTGTTGTAAAAGTGGATCATGAAGTAAAAAAATGTCCCTCCTTGCCAAGCCTTTTCTTTATAGGAGGTGGCGATCACGGTACTAAAGCAGTGGAAGATGTGACTAAAGAGCATGAAGAAGAAGAAGAAGGAGAAGTTGGTGGAATTAGTGGGCAAGAGTTATTCACAAAAGCCGAGACATTCATTGGCAACTTCTACAAGCAGCTGAAGATGCAAAGGGAAGAGTCTTGGAAGAGGATTCATGGGTTTTACCACAAAGCTTTCTAAGAGCAGTAGCATCGAATTGATGATCATATTCTATATATATATATATATATATATATATATATATATATATATATATATATATATATTATTCTGCTTCTAGCTAGCTAGCTAGCCAGGCCATTTGCCATATGATTATCAGTATAGAATCAACGGCTTTTGGGGAATTATTATGGATTGACAGTACTTAGGGAGCCATACAAATATTTCTTTCATGGTTCTTTACTGTAATTTGTTGAACTTTCTACACATATATTTTAGTTTCTTCTAGCTCGCTGCTGACATAACTCATATGCATGCTTAACTTTAATCTGTTTCACATGTGCTCATATTTCTGTGCTCTTTGCAGGGAATATCTATAAAAGTGACGTGAAAATTAACTAAATTCAGAATGAGACTCATAATTCAAAAAAATTATTTCTTCATAAATGATTAATAACAAAAATAGTTACGTTAGAAATATGTTTAGTAAAAGTTGAATAAAAATACATTAATGCAGAGAGAAGATAATATAAATAAAAAGTTATTTTTTTATTCGACGTATTTAGTACCTTTTTTTAACAAACTAAATTAAGTGTTGATTAAAAAAAACTATACCAAACACAACTTTAATTTTCCACGAGTCATTTAATGTAGATATGCATAATGCTTGTAATGGGTTTACAAGTTGATCATTGATGGCTTTACTTGCTTCCATGTATTTTTGGAAACGTGGTTGAACAACACTTCTAAAATATTTTAATTTTTTTTGCTTGAAATTATTTTTTATGTATTTGGATAGTTTTAAAGCATGTCAAAAATAAATATTAAAAAATAAAAAAATATTTTAATATATTTCTAAATGAAAAGCACTTTAAAAATTAACCTCTACCACATTTCTAAGCATGCCCTAAATATATCTTATATTATAATGGTGGGTTTTTGTTCCTTGATAAGCCCAATATTATAAAATATATTAAAACTAAAATAATTTATAGTATTTTTAACGGCTTTTGTTTTTTGTAGTTTTTAAAACTTAAAAAGGGTACTTTTTTATTATTTCATAATGTTTTTAACTTTTTTGGAAAAATCACATTGAACCTTTTATAGTTTGATTGTTTTCTCACTTTACCTTCGTATTTTGAAAAATTACATTTTACCTCCTAAAAACTTAATAACTTAATAACACTTTGATGCCAATCAATAAATAAATAAATAAAATGTTGTGATATTTACAGGTTTACCATTATATTCAATTTAATGACTACATTTTCATCAAACTAATATTACAAATTTTCTAAAAATTAGAAAAAGAACTCAAATTTGGTATTTCATCAAACACTTTGTCTACGATACAAAATCAACTCTAATTTCATATATTTCCTCAACACAAATCCTATAAAATTAAAGAACATTCTTATGCCATAAAAAATCAATTCCAAAAACATCATAAACTAATTGATTTGATACCCTATCCACATTACAAAATTCTTTCAATTTCATAAATCCAATGAAATTTGAAATTTCATGAAAGTTTAAAAGAAAAGAAAATAAATAGAAAATAAGTAAACGACAATAAATATGAGCCAAAATAATTATTAAATGGACATAAAGATTATAAATGCTACAATACAAAGGTGTATGAAATTTATCTTGAATGGTGAGGATCGACAAAATATAATATAATATAATAATATGAAATTGAAAATACAGTGTTATGGAGGATAGTAAAAGAATATGGATAATTATAGATTAAATTCGATATCAAGTTAAATCGGGAGCTGAGAGATTTACTTTAAAAACACTAATGAAACATAACTAGTGGTAGAACCTTAATAAGAAAAGAACCAACTCTTCCTTTATTAGGGAGGCCATCAACCATGAGAAAAGAAGAAAAGCTTTCTTCTTCTTCTTTTGTTCTCCCACCTAAATTTTTCTTAAGGAAACTAGTTTTTTTGTATAACATAAGTGGGTTATTAGGTTTTAAACACAAAACCTTATTTGGAGGGAGAATTAAGTGAGAGAAAAATTAACTTAGTGTGAGAAAGTAAGAGTTTTAAGAGGAAGAATGAGAAGGATTTGTGGAAACTGACCAAGGAGGCATTTGAAGTTCAAATAATCAACAAGTGTTTTAAACTCATCTATCCAAAGTTTGAGTGAAGTTTAAAATGATTTTGATCAAGATCTCAAATCTTTGATTTAGGGTTGATTGTTGAATTTTGGGGAATTGCAAAATTGATTGAAATTGAAGCAATTGAGTTGGAACAAGTTATGATAGATGCAAATTCATAGAGAAATGAAGATGGAATCATTGTGGTAAAGAAGAATTAGGGTCGGCCAGGATTATTGTTAATTAGAAGTTGTTTGTTTTCTGTTAAATGTTAGGAACTGTATGAAATGTATGTGTTATTATGAAAAATAACGATTGAAAATGAATAAAATTACTTTACCAAATTTTAATTGATTTTTATTAGTATATTGTAAATTAGAGTATATGTGAATAATCGGAGAAATGATGTCATTGATTTATAATTGATTAATTGAGTTGGACTAGCTTGTTTTTAATCTAAATTCATGAACAATTTAAGGAAGAATCATAATGGCTCAATAAACCTAAAGGACAACCAATTTTATAATATTAAGAATGGTTGAAAATTGAATAAATTGTTTATAAAATGGAAGTAATAAATGTGAATGGTTAGTGTGGTGATGACGGAGAAAGAGTTGGTTAATTATATTTATTCTATAAATTGTTTATAAAATGAAAGTAATAAATGTGAATTGTTAGTGTGGTGATGACCGGAAAAAAATTGGTTAGTTATATATTTTTTTTGGAATTTAAGTATATGTTAAATAGGATTCTTATGATAAGGTAGGGAAAATATACATTGCTTGTGATTTATGTATATTGGTGTATCGTGATGGTTTAAATTATTTCAAAGTATGTGATTTATATATATAAAAAAAAGAGAGAGAAAAAGAAGGGGGATTATATATATAAATATACATGTTATATTTTAATTATGATGTGGGTTTAGCTAAGGACATGGATTTTAAATGGTGTGGGCTTTAATTTTAAAAATCCTTGTAAATGTTATGTGAAATTAATTAAAGAAGGAGGCTGTTAAAAAAACTATAGGAAATATGAATTATTTTGAAACATGTATTGATAGGTTATGAGTTATATTGAGTAGAAAAAAGATGATGTTGGGAGTAAACATAAAAATAATATTGTTTTTTAATGTCAATGGATTGAATAAATTTTATTATTATTGTTTTAAAATGAGTTTATTTACGTGTAAATATATATGTACATGAATAAAGTAATGAGTAACATGTGAAATCAATATGTGAGTTGGAAATGAATTATCATCCTAGAATGAACTATGCTAAAAAGGCTTCTTTATGTATATATTTCATCATTATTTATTCACCATTTTGACCCAACCTGTGACACCCTATTCAATATTTTTCCATAATTCTTGCATTTTCATGTAACTATTGGAAAAAAAACAAATTTTTCTATTGAAATTTCCCCATAAACAAATCGGTAGAAAGTTATCGACAAAATATTTAGCATCCCTTCAAAACCACATATCAATGCAATTCAGTTTCCCTTTATTCTCATCACATTTCATAACTCAATCCATAACAATAGTAGGCATGAAACTTCCCATAAGTAAATTTATAAATGTATGTTATAGAATAATGTAACATGAGATTAAATGAAATGTTAAAATTAAATTGATTAACACTCAATTCATAACTATCCAAATAGATTGCTTGAAAGGCATTAATTACAAAATGGAACTATAGGTTTATATTACTAGCATCCTAATACAAAATGAAATACATAACTAAAAGGTTTTCCTCCAGCTAGACTAAAATAAGCTTCTCATGTTTATCTTGCACCATGAGATGGCCTTATACAACGGCCTTATACAACATACATATATAATAAAATAAGCTTCTCATGTTTATCTTGCACCATGAGATGGCCTTATACAACGGCCTTATACAACATACATATATAATTAATAAATTTTTAATTCAGTTATAAAGAAAATATATATTGTTACTTCGTATACAATTTATCGCAATCCAATTCTTATAAAACCTTAAACTGTATAAAATACTTCAGGTGTAATTCGAGATAGCAATGCCCATTTAGAAATAACAACACAATGGTTCCCATTTATTTAGGAATAGTCACACTAAAATTTTCATCCATTCAGAAATAACAACACATTGGTTTTCACCTTTGAGGAAAAAAAAAGTCATAGTGGATTTCATTAACTTGGAATCAACAACACGGTGGTTTCCATCATTCAGGAATCAACATAAATGTCATAAATCATGCATGATGTTGAATGGTGGGTTTTCCTCCTAGATCAAGGGGATTTTGGATGTGTTGAGATAAATTATAAAATTATGATTTGAGAGGTTTATGAGTTACCACCCAGTATTGTGGTTACTAGAAAATCTAATAGTATGCGAGAGTTTATGTAAGGGGATTAGTTGTACATGTGAAGTAATTGTTTCCTATGATAAGTTGTATTGTTTCTATTCATTGATTAATTGTTTCTCTCTAAGTATTGTTTCTATTCGTTGGTTCATCTATGATTCAAGAAAGGTCCTACTCAATAAAAAAAATCTCTATCTTATCATGTTAAAATCTAACTATTCTAAAGTTTAATTTTAATAATATATTTATTTCTATTTTGTATCTATAATATCTGGAGATATATTTTACAGTGTGATTTTATCCCATAAATATTAAAGTATACAATTAATTTATAACATTTTATTTTTGTCAATTCATTTAATTTAATACAGAAAGTATGCATTACGTTGTAAAATTCATACCCCAAATATTAATTAAACAAATTAATTTTTATGGTGTTTTTGAAATTTTAGTAAAATCCTAATGGATAATCATAAACTGGTTATGATAGTCATTGATTGATTTTTTTTTTTGTATTTTTTAAAGTATAATAAAAATATAATTTTTATAAAATATGAATAAAAACTTTTAGAATTTGATCATATGCACGTAAACAAATCATTTTTTTTATTTTCAAAATGAGGAATTCTTTTGAATTTTGTTTTGAAATTCTAGAGAAAAACCATGTATTTTTAATACCAAGTTAGTGTCTTGCAGTCTAAGTCTACAACTTGATATTAAGTGAAATTCTTGAAAAAAAAAATATTTTTGTATTTTTCAAATAAGGAAATCTTTTTTGAAATTTTAGAGAAAAAACATATATTTTTAATATCAGGTCATTATCTTACAATATAAGTTTACATCCCGATATTAAAAAATTATCGAAAAAAAACTTGAGAGACTAATAAGAAAATTTTGAAATTGTTTAGAGTTTGTTTGACTAGACACTAAAACAGGGACAAACTAAAACTAAAAAGGAAGGCAATAGGGCCTGTTTTCCAAACACGTCCTTGGTCTAAAACTAGAGGCATAAAAAATGCTTTAAGATAGTGTTTGAGAAACACGCCTTAAGGACAAAAACCAAGTCACTTTTTCCTTAGCAAAAAATAGGATGTTCCAAACATGACCTTAGGGTAGGGATGATCCTTAATTTGGTCACCAACCTAGCCTATATAGGTTGCGTTTATTAGACCTAAGGCGCAAGCCCCCATACGCGGGTTAGGCTTAGGCCTAGCCTAACCTGATTTTTATTGGGCAAGCAGACGACCCAACAAACTTCTTTTCTTTTTTTATATATGTGGGCTGGACCCAGCCAGTTATGTGAGCTAGGTTATAAATCTTTTTTTTTATTTTAGCCCTTAATCTTTCAAATTATTCAATTAGGTTCCTAATTGAATTTTGATTTTAAGAATCAATTCAATTTTACCCCTTCAAAGTTTTTTAAATGACTCTTTGAGTTTAGCGTGTTTTTCAAATTGATCATTGGTCTTAGATATTTTTTATTTCTTCCTTAATTGACCTTCAAACTTCTAATTTATTAAATTTCACCCCTATTTTCAATCAAATTGGGTCCCTGCATTCACACGGCTTTTGTAAAGAGGTTCTTGGTCTCAAAATTATTCAATGTGACCCCCAAATTTTGATTTACTTGCAACTTTATCATTCATTTCATCCGATTGTGCTTGTAAAAATTAAATTTGTTTCTTGAAAGTTTTAATCTTATCATTTAAGCCCAAATTAGAGCCTCATACTTAATTTTTCACCAATTAAATCCTTAAAAAATGAATTTAACCCATTAAATGTCTAATTATGTCATTACATTTAATTAATTCTTTTAGTTTGGCCTAAATTAATTCTTAAACTTAATTAGATCTTTAATTGGGCCTATGATTAAATCAAAATAGCTTATTAAAAGTCTAATTAAATCCTCAAAACTTTTTTTTATGCAAATTCATCTGATATTCACTCAAATTAACCTTGAATTTACATTGTCCTTCATATTTGTGTTCTTAAAGGGTGTAATTGAGCCTTCAATTTTGCACTTAAATCCTTCTTCAGTCTGTCTTTCCCATTCAATTTAGTGGTTCTTTTTCATTTTTATTTATTATTTTAAAAGAAAAAAAAAATAAGATTTTGGGTGAAACCTAAAATTGGATTATAACAATAAAAATGGATTGCATTCACTTGGAATCAACAATACAATGGTTTCCATCTTCCAATAAACAACATATTCAATTCACTCACAACTAAGTTTTTAAGAGAATTTATCAACTTAAAGTAGTAATGTAAAGGAAGGGAGTCTATCTGCTCTTCCTACGACATGATCTCCTCTAGTCGATGATCAGTCCTAGACATCCCTTTTAATTAACAAGGAGTATTTAAGTGAACATAGTGTTTGGAACCATCTTTAAAACATTATTGATTTTCACACCAAACACATAATTATACATTTACATCACTCATTCATTTTCATTGTTTTGCAATATTCTTTGTAATGTTCTAGTTTACACTTTTCATAATATTTCTTTAAATTTCACCTCATTTGAGGAATTATATATATATATATATATATATATATATATATAAAACACCCCTTCGGGCTTAATTGTTTAGGTTAGGGAGGCTACGAAACCAAACTTATCTATGTTTTTTTTTTTTTGCAAATTATATATTATCCCTTTCCCTTAGTTGTTACCTTTAACAAAAGAACATAAATAATGTAATAATTCAATGTGCAACCCACAATCATATGTTAAAGTTTGTGTGTGAAAATGAAGATTTAAGAATACTTGTTAAATGAGCATATGAGCAGAATCAAGTGATAACAATACGAGAGTTTGTAAACCTGAATATTTCAAGAAGTATTCTAATAGACCTTGTTAAGAATATTTACTAAGATGTGTCTCAATAGTCACTTTAACAAAAAAACTCATTTACTCTGTCATCCTAGTAACAACAGTTTTGCAAATAGTTTATGAGATAGAAAACACAGTTAGTTTTTTTTTTAAAAAAATATCAACTACCACCCTTTCCCCCTAACCAAAATGAGACATTGTCCTCAATGTCCTAAGGTAGAAAGATAGAGTATAAAAGACATCACCTGAAATAACGAACACTGACAAACCTGAAACACACTTAAACAAATATAAGAAACAACAAAACATAATAATAAAACCAAAAGACACAAAGTTTTTACAAACAAAGGCTTAAATCCAATCTAAGCTTTTTATGGCTTTCCTTAGTTGACCAATTTATGCGACTCATGGAGGGATTAATTACAGGGATAAAAGATTGTAGTTGGTCAATCAATTATTTAGTAGTAGCAGCAGAGATGATTTGCCGTGCTGAAGATGTTAGAAATTCTTGTTCCACAGCATGATCAAGAAAAGACAACAACTTATCATAAAAACCATTACCATTTAACAAACCTATGGGTTTATAGTGAATGTGCTATTGGGCCCAAGAGGAAATATGAAAGATCTCTTTCAATGTGCCCAGACCACCTGGTAAGGCAATGAAGGCATCAACATGGTTAAACATTGCATTCAGTCGATCAAACATTGTTGGGACCTGTAGTTTCTCTCTAATTGTTTTTTCAATGATGTCCTCTTTTGCTAAAGCTTTGGGGACGACTCCCAAAACTTGACTGCCTCCTAAAAATACAGCTATTGACACTCCCCCCATTAACCCAAGGCTGCCTCCCCTATACATTAAATGAATCTTTCTCTCAGCTAGTACCTGACCAAGATGATTAGCTGATTCTAAAAACTCTTTTTCTTTCCCAGGACTAGATCCACCGAAAACACAAATATTTCTTATGTGATGACTTGAGGAACTTGCCATTTCTACACACTTCTATATTTGATGAATGTATGGGTTATGTAGAAATGAAGGGAAGGAAGAGAAGAACTTAGAGATGAGAAATTGAAAATGCAATCAGGGTCTTTTTTTGTCAGATTCCCAAGACTAAGTCGAGCATGGTCTTTATGGAATTGTGACCATAAATCATGAATTGCGCGATGCACATCTCCACTAAGGTGCGTCTCAAAAATCAATAGAAGATTATCTAAAGACCCTTTTACTCAGGCCATCCTTAATGAATTGTATTTTATCTTCACGGTTTACAGATACCATTTCTAAAGAACAACAGGTCGCATTACAAGTCCATTTGTGACAGACTTTCAATCGTTTTGCATGACGTTTCTTCGCAAAAGTGCTTTTACCTGTTCCAGGCATGTATGAAATGAAAGAATTGGAGGACTCACTTGATAATCGGACTTTTGCTTCAATTAACCAGCGAATATCTTTAGGCATTCCATGGTTCATTAACAACCTCAATCTTGCACATCTAGCACGGTAAATTTTTGTAATCCCATTCTGAGGCAAAGTAGGAAAATACTTTTTCAATTTTTCAAGAGTGGTGTCCATTTTCAAATGATAATTGGAGGAGAGATTCAAAGAAAGGGGAAAGAGCAAAGAATTGCATAAATATATACACAGATATCGGTTATCATGGGAAACTGAAAGAACCGGCTTAAGAGTCACGGAGTACCGTTATCCGCCATTTGACCGGGATGAGAGAGACTAGCAAAACAAAAGTCATAAAAAAGAAACATAAAAACAATATGAGAAAAATAATCAATCTTTAGATACAGGATCACCCAATTCAATAGAGTCATGTTCAACTGAAAAATTATCAAAGTAAACTTTCAAATGATGTCCATTTACCTTGAAAACATTGCCATTATTTGGATTCTTGATATCACAAGCTTCATATGGATACACATGTTTCACAATAAAAGGACCGCTCCATCTTGATCTTAGTTTTCCAAGAAACAAATGGAGTCGAGAATTATAAAGCAAGACTTTTTGACCAACATTGAATGTTTTTCTAAGTATTTTCATGTCATGAAACTCTTTGATTCTTGCTTTATGAATTCTTGAATTTTCATATACATCATTTATTATTTCCTCAAGCTCATTTATTTGTAATTTTTGCAGCTGACTAGCATCATCAATGTTTGAATTGAAAGCTTTAATAGTCCAATAAGCTTTATGTTCAAGTTCTACAGGCAAGTGACAAGGTTTTCCATAGACTAGTCTATAAGGTGACATACCTAATGATGTTTTATAAGCAGTTCGATAAGCCTAAAGTGCATCATTAAGTCTTAAAGACCAGTCTTTTTGATTAGGGTTCACTGTTTTCTCTAAGATCTATTTGATCTCCCTATTAGCAAGTTCTACCTGTCCACTTGTTTAAGGGTGATAAAGGGTGGCAACTTTGTGTGTGATTCCATATTTCTTCATTAAAGACTTAAATGGCTTGTTGCAGAAATGTGTTCCACCATCACTTATCATGGCTCGAGGGATTCCAAATCGACTTAAAATGTTTTCTTTCAAAAACTTTATCACTATTTTATGATTATTGTTTCGACTTGGAATTGCCTCTACTCATTTTGAAACATAATCTACTGCGACTAACATGTACAAGAAACTAAATGATGGAGGAAATGGACCTATGAAATCTATACCCCAACAGTCAAAGATCTCAATGACAAGAATAGAATTTAAAGGCATCATGTGACGTTTTGAAATAGATCCTAACTTTTGATAATTTTCACAAGTCTTGCAGAATGCACGTGAGTCTTTGAACATGGTGGGCCAGAAAAATCCACTTTCTAAGATTTTTGCAGTTGTCTTTCTTAATGAGAAATGACCCCCACATGTCTTAGAATGATAAAATTTAATGACACTACTTACCTCATTGTCAGGAATGCATCTTCGAAATATTTGATCTGGACAATATTTGAATAAATAAGGGTCATCCCAATAAAAGTTCTTCACTTCCTTCAAGAACTTTCTTTTATCTTGGGTACTCCAATAAGCTGGCAATTGTCCTGAAATAAGAAAATTAACAATATTAGTAAACCAAGGCATTGTAGAGACATAAAATAAAGATTCATCAGGAAAGTAGTCATCAATTAGTGTGATGTCAGATGTCGAATCGGTTGTCAATCTTGACAAATGATCTGCGACAACATTTTCAGTGCCTTTCTTGTCTTTGATTGTGATATCAAATTCTTGAAGTAACAAAATCCACCGCACCAATCTAGCCTTAGAATCTTTCTTAGAGAGAAGATATTTCAATGCTGTATGATCACTAAAAATGACAACAGATTAGCCAACAAGATAAGATCTGAACTTGTCACATGCAAACACTACTGCAACTAATTCTTTTTTAGTGGTAGTGTAATTCATTTGAGCACTATTTAAAGTTTTACTTGCATAGTAAATCATATAAGGTTTCTTATCTTTTCTTTGTCCCAAGATGGCACTCACGACATAATCACCAGCATCACATATTATTTCAAAAGGTAGTGACCAATCAAAAGGTTGAATGACAAGAGCAGAAGTAAGCAAGCTTTTAATTTTAACAAAGGCTTTTTCACATTGTTCAGTCCATTCATAAACATTTTCCTTTGTTAGAAGGTTACATAATGGTTTAGATATTACACTAAAATCTTTGATGAACCTTCTATAAAAACCAGCATGTTCTAAGAATGATCTAACATCTTTAACAGATTTTGGTGTTGGTAAGTTGGCAATTAACTTGATTTTAGATTTGTCAACCTCAATTCCTTTCAATGAAACAATGTGACCAAGTACAATGCCGTTTGTTACCATAAAGTGACATTTTTCCCAATTTAGTACAAGATTCTTCTCTTGACACCTGTTCAAAACCTTTTCCAAGTTAGTTAAACAATCATCAAATGAATCACCAAAAACAGAAAAATCATCCATAAAAATCTCAAGGAAACGTTCAACCATATCACTGAATATGCTAAGCATGCACTTTGAAATGTGGCTGGTGCATTACATAATCCAAAAGGCATTCTTCGATATGCAAAAGTACCAGATGGACATGTGAAAGTAGTCTTCTCTTAATCTTCCAATGTAATTTTAATTTGGTTTTAACCTGAATAACCATCTAGGAAATAATAAAATTCATGACCTGCAACTCTTTCTAGGATTTGATCCATGAAAGGTAAAGGGAAATGATCTTTTCTAGTCATTGAATTAAGTTTCTTATAGTCAATGCACACGCGCCAACTAGTAATGGTCCGAGTTGGAATTAACTCATTTTTCTCATTTGTTATCACAGTGACTCCAGAATTTTTGGGTATAACTTGGGTAGGACTTACCCATTTGCTGTCAGAAATAGGATACATGATTCCATTATCTAGAAGCTTAATGACTTCATTTTTCACTTCTTCTTTCATATTAGGATTAAGTCTTCGTTGCATTTCTCTATGGGGTTTAGCATTTTCCTTCAAATAAATCATACGTGTGCATATCAAAGGACTAATTCCTTTTATATCAGCTATGGCCCATCCTAATGCATTTTTGTGCATTTTTAGTGTTTGTAATAACTTAATTTCTTGATGTGCATTAAGTTTGGAAGATATTATTATCGAAAAAGTTTCATTTTCTCCAAAAAATGAGTATTTGAGATTGAATGGTAACGGCTTTAAATCAGGTTTTGGTGGATGAACACTTGAAAGTATGGACTCAATTGATCGTGGTGGCAATTCTTCAATTTGTGGTCTCCAATTACATGCCTTTGCTTCTTCCTGAAAATAGACCATTTGTAACTCGTCAGGTTCATTAATCTCAATTTCACTAGAAGTGGTTTGAAATTGATCATGAACTAATTTTTCGATAAAGTCCACTTCCTGTAAATCATTATCATCTCCAAGTTGCTTGTAAATGTTGAAAATATTTATCTCCAATGTCATGTTTCCAAATGATAGCTTCATTACTCCATTCCTACAATTAATCAATGCATTTACAAGTTGCAAGAAATGGACGTCCTAAAATAACAGGAATTGAATTACATCCTTCAACAGGTTGTGTATCCAAGACAACAAAATCTACAGGGTAAATGAATTTATCAACTTGTACTAACACATCCTCAACTATTCCTCTATGCACTTTTATAGATCTATCAACAAGTAAAAGAGTTACAGAAGTTGGTTTCAACTCACCTAGATTGAGACTTTGAAAAACCGAATATGGAAGTAAATTCACACTAGCTCCAAGATCAAGTAAAGCTCTTTCAATTTTATGTTCTCCAATAAAGCAAGAAATTATAGGACAACCAGTGTCTTTATATTTCAAAGCATTATTGTTCTGAAGAATAGCACTTACTTGTTCAGCTAAAAATGCTTTTTTTTTCACATTCAGTTTTCTCTTCACAGTGCATAGATCTTTCAAAAATTTAGCATAGGAAGATACCTATTTAATAGCATCCAACAAAGTTATATTGATCCTTACCTATTTGAAAGTTTCAAGGATTTCAGAATTGTGATTGACTTTTCTTTGTATGGTCATGGCATGAGGAAATGGAAGCGCTGGCGGAGAATCAGTCTTTTCTTTACAATGTTCAGATTCAACCCCTTCCTTACCCTCAGAGATTGACTCATCATCTTTCTCACAAGGTTCAAAAGTGAGTTTTTCAATAACCTTACCACTGTGAAGATGATAACTTATTTGACTTGATCCATGTGTTGGCTTCCAAAAGTACTTGCATTTGCATTGTATTGCCCCTTTGGATTTTGCTATGGTTGAGATGGAAACTTACCTTTCTTTTGAAAACTGAGAGTAGATATGAATTTTGCAAGAGTATCTTTAAAATTTTTCATGCTTTGAGCAAGTTGAGTGTTGATTGTCTCTTGCTTTTCAATGAATGCATGCAATGTTTCCTCAAGATTTCTTCTAGGAGGTGTAGCATAAAGAGGTGCATATCCCATATCCATGAGAATTTTGGAAATTATGGTGTGCTTGAAACGGTGGCTGTGAAGTTTGTGCATTATTGTTATCACTCTTCCAACTGAAATTTAGGTGATTTCTCCAACTAGGGTTGTATGTTTGCGAGTATGGGTTATGATTGGGCATTTGGAAACTGTTTAAAGCATGGGCTTGTTCATGGAAGCATTCCTTGAAAGAAGGCAAAGTTGGACAGTCATTGGTTGCATGTTCATTTGTTTCACAGATTTGACACACAATGCCTTGAACAGATTTTAATTGACCACTCTTTTTCAGTTCTAGTACCTCGACTTTTCTAACTAAAGATGCAAACTTGGCTTGGAGGTCATGATCTTCCCTAAGGTTGTACATACCTCTCCACTAGATGTATGAGGTTGGGTTTTACTTGGTGTCTCATAAGTGCCCGTAATGTCCTAATTTTACGCATTTTCAGCTAGCAAGTTTAGGTACTCCATTGCTTCATTAGGGTCTTTATCTTCAAAAGTTCCATTGCACATCAATTCAACCATTTGCCTATCTTTAGGTGTTAACCCTTCATAAAATTGTGAAACCAATCTCCATATTTCAAAAACATGATGAGGGCAAGTATTAAGCAAGTCTCGATACCTATCCCAACATTGGTAAAATGTTTCACCTGGTTTTTTAGTGAAAGTGGTAATTTATCTTTTGAAAGAGTTGGTTCTGTGAGATGGAAAAAACTTCTTTAAAAATTGTTGTTACATTTCATCACAAGCATGAATGGATCCTAATCTAAGATTTTGTAGCCATGTTTTAGCTTTATTTTTTAATGAAAAAGGAAAAAGCTTTAATCTAATGGTATTCATGCTACAATTTAAGTCATTATAGGTGTTACAAACTTCTTCAAATTCTCTCAAATGCAAGTATGGATTTTCTAAATCTAAGCCATGAAAAGAAGGTAAAAGTTGAATAATGCCTAGCTTAAAATTAAAATGAGATGCATTAGGAGGGAAAACTATACATGAGAGTGTACTTGTTCTTGTGGTATTCATGTGGTCTGTAAGTGTCCTAACACGGTTATTCTCATTATGAAGTGACTAGTTATCTTTTTCGGCCATATTTTCTGAAAATGATGGGGATACCCTACAAAGTCTACAACTTGATGTACGTGACCAAACACTCATGCACGTGTAGAAAGAAAATAAAAGGAAGAAGAAAACAAAAAAAAAGGAAATAAAAGAAAAGAAACAAAGTTAGATACAAGAAAAGTGAAGAGAAAATAAAATAAATACTATAATTTGTACAAGAATTTACCTCCCCGGCAACGACGCCATAAACTTGACATGACCAAAAGATTGATATCTTCTCCCAAGTGTAAGAGTGTCGAAGTAATAAATAACTCGGCAAGACTAGGGTCGAACCATAGGGAGGTTAATTATATAAAGTATAGACAACAATAATACAACAACAACAACAACAACAATAATAGTAATAGTAGTAGTAGTAGTAGTAGTAGTAATAATAAAGAAGAAGTTGATTTGAACTTTGGGATGGAAGATTAATGTAAGGATTAAACAATTATAAAAACAAATGTCAAGGTTAGAGGATCCATTAATAGTATTTCAAACAAGTATAGTATAAACTTTTATTATTCAACTGGAAACCACATACAAAGGAGGTTCTGATCGGATGATTTATCATTAATAGCTCATTATAAATTGTTAACATGATCATATTAATTATCTTATTTAAGTAACACCAAACTTTTAAATATTGTCAGGAATTCATGATGCTAACTTATGTTAACAACAAATTAAGTTCCTTTCATAGCACAGGTGTAGGTAATACCATACGGTTGGGCTATGAGAATGCCAAGCATTTGTTATACCAAGTGTTATACAACACAAATCTAGATTAACCATTTAACAAGTAAGGTATTAGGAATTAGTAAGATAAAAGGATAAGACATGTTAATATTAAACATTAAGGTCCATGTTGAGTTTATAGTATACTTATTCTTACACCATTAGTGTAACCTTTTCACCTTGACATAATAAACTTAGCTAAACATAATGAAAAGCATGAAAAGTACATTGAATCATGTATCTTGATATAGAATGAACTAGATATGTGTGTGTGTGTGTGTGTACTTGGATTACCACAAGTGTGGTAATTAAGGAAAGTGATACTAGGTTGGCAAAAAGTCGGTAACTAGGGAAACAAGCTATTACCTTGTGATTGTGGTATCGGTAGCAAATAATAGATGTGAAACCATTGTCTGATAATACGTTAGATCATAATAAGGGATTCATGAACAAAATAAATTTGAAATATGAGTAAAATGATAATGTAACAAAGGTGTTTGCTGTCTTGATGAAATATGAATGGAGGTGATGAAATCATATATGAATTAATATTAAAGTGAATATATGATTGTTTAGGCATAATGATATGTTGGTGTAAGCGCTATTGATTAAAAAAAAAAAAACTTTTGACATAGTGTATGGATAGAGATGGGATTGTTTTGTGATTATGTCTTAATAAATATTTATGTCAAGACGATAGCAAGACCCTGCATATTAGGCACTTGCCTTAATTGACAACACGTTATCTTGACATTCAAAGGAAAACTAGTTTGGTACATAACAAAATGAACAATACTACAAGTTTATTATTTGCATCGCAGATATGAGGTAAAGGCTTGAAAATTGGTTATGAAAAGCATTATTAAATTACCTTATAAGAAGTCTACCCCAAAATCAAGAATGAATTAAGGATTGTAAGCGTGATTATCTTTGTAGACATAAAGGAGAAAATGGTTAAAACATGAACATGGATGTAATACCTGTTGTGGAATGTTATGGGTTAACGGTAAGACACTAAGTTACCGTCATACAAGATAATAAATAAATAAATAATTTGGCAAGCTACCTATAAGAGTAGGTGAGGAGGTCACTAGTGTGCAATGTATATACATGTGATTGTGGAAATACATAGTTAATAAGGAAACTAGAAAAGAGATGAATTTAGGGAATGAAGGGAACTAATACGCACTGATGATGAGACGTAAATGAACGTTGATTCAGGAATTAATACTTAATATCAAGAGTGTTTATGCACAGAAGTTGAGTAATTATGGATACGGAGTGTGACTTGGCGGACTCTAAATAAGAATAGGACGTGAAAATATGATGGTATGAACAAGTAGTAAGGTATGAAATTATAGGAACCATGAGGATTTCTATATTGGAATACTAAATAGCTAAGATAAATCATAGTTGTTAAACTGTAAGGAGTGCAACATGAAATTGAATATATATATATATATATTTGACAATTGACGACAACAATAGTTATATACAAATGTAATTGGAAAGCTACGACAATAACAAGAATTACATGTTAATCGTAATGGACTTGGATGATGGATGCTTAATATATTCAATACATTAGTTAGCCACGGTACCAAATACTAACAAGTAAATGGATATTTAGTTGACAATATGACAAGGTAAAGTTATGAAATTGAGACTAGGTCATCTGAATGGTGGATGACTTGGTTGGTTGGCATTATACTTCACTAGTGGGGTGGACAATATTTAAGATAATTGACATGTTACTTATACTTTTGTTTGGGAAGGAGATGTCATTGATAATGTGACTAATAAGAACAATCATTAGATAAGATAAATGTGATGCTTGAGGCGTATTTAAGTTATAAATTTGGGAAGTAATTATAGGAATACTATATATCTATGAGAAATAAAGTGATGTATAAAAAAAAACGTGTGTCTAGTGGAAGCATGACATACATCAACATCGGGAAAATAAGGTGAAATGTTCCTCGAGACAAACACAAGAGTTCGGCTAATAGATTATCGAATTTAATTGCCTATACTACTATATAGAATCCAAGACGCGATTCTTGTATCCATGTTACAGAAAGGAGAAAAAAGAAAAGGAAAGAAGTACCAAATACTATTCGCAAATATAAGTAGAAATCCTAAATTTCGAGGATGAAATTTCTTTAAGGAGGGGAGAATGTGAAACCCTGGAAAATTATAATTTAAATATGTAGATGTGTAAACCCTCATGTAAACGTAAGGCTGAAAGTGGTAATATTTCAATGAGTGATGAAAAACCAAGATTTGAAATAATAGATAAATAATGATATATAATGAAAGAGATGACCTCTACAAAATAAATTTTGGTTTAGAATTCATAAGGACAGAGAAACTAGTAACGTGTTTTGATGGATAAAATAATGAGAAAAATAACAAAATATTTTTAGGAAATAAGTGAGGTAATAAAGAATGCATTATAATAAATGATAGTGCAATGAAAAAGGATAGGACTGAAGGTGCAAGCACCGATTAAAAATCAGTGACGTTATTTTGAAATGGTAATAAGCCGATAAATAAATAAAGGTGGAAATTCTAAAATGAATACATTTCAAAATAATAAAATGACCGTAAAAGTTTAGAAGGATAATTGATATAGATTTTGTTTGTGAAGATTGAACAAGAAAAAAATCTAGATTGTTTATGAAAAGTCATGAACTGAACAAGTTTATATTAGGAAGCAGAATTCTCAATCTAATGATAGGATCGAGATGAAATTTTGCATGAAGTCTATTAATATGTTTTCCTACCTTGGTTAAATATCTCATCCCAATCGGAGTTTGGTAAAGACTAACGATTTAAGCAGAAATAAACCAGATAGTTTACATGAAAAATAAAATAAAATACATAAAGTCATGAACGAGGGATAAAATTATAATTATGAAAAAAGGTGCCTATAAAACTGCAAAGGCCACCAGTTAAAAAACAAAAGAAAAAGAGAAAAGAAAAAAAAAAGAAGAGAAAAACGGATAGAGAGAGAGAGCTGCAGATTTTGGAGTAAAACCAATAATACTCCGGTGATCATATCTCAGGATTCCAACGTTGGATCCATCTCAGTTTTGGATATGTTGTTTTTATGACATGTATCTACGAACTCACCGGAGGGATTGAAAGGCAAACACCCCATTTGACAGAAATCATCATCGAAACTTTCCTGAAAAACAAAAAGGAAATGCACCTGCAGGGCAGTTTGGTCGCCGGCCGATTTCTTTCTATTCCACCGTTGGATCAAGCTACGTTTTGGATATGTTGTTCTCATTACACATATCTACGAACTGACTGGAGGGATTGAAAGGAAAACACCCCATTTGACAGAAATCATCATCGGAACTTTCCTGAAAAACAAAAAGGAAATGCACCTGCAGAGCAGTTTGGTCGCCGGCCGATTTCTCTCTCTTCCACCGTTGGATCAAGCTAAGGTTTGGATATGTTGTTGTTATTACACTTATCGACTAACTAACCGGAGGGATTGGAAGGAACACACTTCATTTGACAGAAATCCTCATCGGAACTTTCCTGAAAAACAAAAAGGAAATGCACCAGCAGGGCAGTTTGGTCGCCGGCCGATTGCTCTCTTTTAAACCGTTGGATCATGCTCAGTTTTGGATATGTGGTGCGCCTAGATGTGTCATGCATTTTGAACGGTGGAGATCTAAAAAAGCCTCCTCCGGCAAGGTTTCGTGCATGTTGAACAGTAGCTCGTCCAGTTTTAGGTAAGCTCGGTTTTATGCAGATCTAGGGAGATCTAACCGTTGGATCATTATGATGTTGAGATATAGTATGCACAATTCTATGATATGTGGTCTGACCGTTGGGTTTAGAGAGATAATCAGAATTTGATGACTTATTGCCTTTTGAATCTATTACTAGTTTTGGCAAAATGTAGCAAGCTTGATTAAATACATGTGTTGATGAAATTAGAATTGTGTGGGTGTAGGTTTTATGGAAGATGTAATGGTAAAATATGTTCTTGTTATTAATATTATTACAGATTAATTGTGTATTCTTTATATGAGGTGAAGTATGATTATTATGTAAGAATAGTAAGGAATATCGCTATATGAACATGTTGATTGAATACAAAGCTAACTTGTTGGTTGTGTGGATATAAATGGGGTGGAACCATGAAGAAATTAAAATGAAAGAAATATGGAACATAAAACATATTTAAAGCTAGCCATAAGTATTTTTGGCAAATTGATTAGTTAATGAAGATTGTCATGGATTCCAACTAGTAGGGTGAAATTGTTGTTATGATAATGATCTAAGAATATTAATTGTTAAGGTTTGCCGCATATGTTTAATCGCACGAGGAGAGAGTGAAAGAAAATGAATAGTTCATCATTTTGTTGTATTAATAATAATATTAGGAGAAATCCCAAAAGGAATGAGTTTCCTTATTTTTGGTCTAATCTTTGCTATATTGTAAAGGTAGGGAAATTGTTTGAATGTTTTGCTTTAAAATTGGTTTGAATTTGTGATTTAATGATGCCAAATGACCTTGGATGATGTTGTTTTTGCAATAAAAATAAGTTGGAAGTTGAAAAGGATTCCCAAGAAATGAAAATCCTCGCTGCCCAAAATCTTAGCTATAAAGGAGGGGCTATTATGATTGTTGATTTTGAGCCTTAAAACAAAATAATTTGGAGTTGGTTTCTTCATAAAAGTTGTATCTCCATGTTTTAGCCTTTCATAGAGATACATCACACCCAAAACTGAGTTTTTACAGCTTTAGTTAGGATTAAGACACTAGATAGTGTTCTGGGTTGGTTAAGCTAAATTGATTGGAATCAGACAATTTTTAATCTTTGCTTGGAATTTGCTGTTGAGTGATGGTTTTGATAACAAAATAATAAGAATGAATATAAACATGAAAATGAGTAAGAGTATGAGATCTTAAAGAAAATTCCTTATGATTGGTTTGAGAATACTAGTTGAATGAGAATTAAATGAAGATGTGATGTTGGTTGTATTGTTGATAAAAATTGAATCCCTGGTGGTACAGGGAAAGCTGTGGGGATTGGACAATTGCATGGAATGGCAGCACGTGCACCTCTTCTAGGTAGGTGACTTGCACCTTTCTTTTTTTTCATACGTTGAATATTGAAATACTTTAATATGATTATTACCGTATTGTTAGAACCGATATTAGATTGTCGAACGCTTAAATGTTGACTAAAGGTTGATTAGCTTCGGCTAATGGCATCCGAATGGATGGGCGGGATGAAGGATTGATTAGCTTCGGCTAATGGCATCCAAATGGATGACCAGGACAAATGAATGATTAGCTTCGGCTAACCGGGACGAACGATTGATTAGCTTCGGCTAATGGCATCCGAAAGGATGGCCGGGACGAACGATTGATTAGCTTCGGCTAATGGCATCCGAAAGGATGGCCGGGACGAACGATTGATTAGCTTCGGCTAATGGCATCCGAAGTGAATGATCGGGGTGAGTGAACGATTAACCTCAGCAAATAATGCCTTAAGAGGATAGCCGGGTTTAAGATTATGGTTGATTGCAAAATAAATAAAATAAAATTGGTGCATCTATATGTACGACTAGCTGTTTATACCAAGTACATGACGATATTATAAATGTTAATGCTTCATTTAACTGCCAGACCGTTAGTTACCATTATTAGTATTCTTAAGTATTTGCATTCTCTTAAATGTTTTGTACTACTGCAGGGACATCACACCAACGAGATGTCTAGGAAACTCGATACACGAGAACCTACTTTTGCAAGGAATCATGTAGATGCATTCTAAATCATAATGTATTTTGTATGAATCAATGTACTGAATGTATAACTGGAGGCTGGGTAATTCGTATGGAATTACTAGATGTACTGGTAACCAAGGAAGGTTAACCAAATATGTGGGTAATTATATGAAATTACCAGAATTATTGGCAATTGAGATGAGTTAGCCAGATAGTTAAGTTTTGAAAAGATTATGTGAATTAATTGATTGAAGTTAGAAGTAGTAAATTCTATATGTTATGAGTAAAATAATTAATATATGACTAAGATTTTGAGTAAATTAATTAATGTGGTTATTGGGTAGACACAATGATTTGGAGATTGGAGGGGAATTGATAGATAATTAATTACCATAGTGTTGGTGGCTAAGGATACATTACAGTGATACTTAACATCATAATGATGGTGGCTAAGGGCATAAATTGATACTTGGCACTATAATGAGGGTGACCAAAGTTATGTGAAGGATGCTTAGTGACCGTGGTGTCGATAACTAAGATTGTGTGTAAATGATACTTGGCAACCGTGGTTACAATGCATATGAGGTTAATAAGAAAATGAAAGGGATTCGATACGAATGGAAGAATCAAATGGCATGGATTAGCTACCAGGTTTGGATTGCTAATGGTATCGAAGAGGTTTCATCGGTGCTGGTATATTTTAAATTGATTAGTTCACCCAATATTAGAAGACTAATGATATTAATGAGATTTATTAGTTTCAGCGATTACCTTCTAGCAACAGATTTAGAAAAGGAAAAAAAATATTGATTAATTATTCTAAAAGAATGAGATAAGCTAATGATATCAAGATAGGAATATCTTGGTATCAAGTGAAAATTGATTTATAAGGAGATGGTGTTCGCAAACCGTTGAGTTGTGTTGAGATTTCTAAGATGGAATTATTCTTGGCAAATGAGATAGGATATTAGATGGATATTGGTAATAAATGGAAAATATATGTTGTAAAAGAGGTTTATGCCTAATTTTATATATAAAAAGAAATGCCGTAGAGATTATTGTCTGCCATTGTTATTGCTTGTTACTATATTTTATATTTATGTATACATGTTAATTTCTATTATCAGGTCCACCAGGGTTGCGTCAAGGGTAATACTAGTTTAGTTATCTTTTGCTTTTGACCATGTAAATTAATTGTAAATTAAAAGACTTATCTCTTAAAACTTGAGATGTAATATAAATCCGTAAATTTGAATGTATGTCTTTAATCTAATGGTTGAAACTCTTAGTACCTTTTTGACCATGCATGTTTACAGTTGAAATTGAATCTTTTATTTGAATTGCATTATATGATGTTATTGAATAAGATGTGTTGTGTTGATGAGAATGAGTTGGGTTGAGGCCCAGGATGATTGGGTCGTAATTTTGAGTTATTATAAGTGTAAAAAGGGTATATGTCGATAACTTGGGACCTACCGGTCCAGGGGAGACTCTGCCAAAATTTTGGTGGAACCTGTATATATATATAAAAAAAAATTTACCTGAAATTTTTCCAATATATTGCGAAAAAGAATGTAGAAAAATCCGGGCCGTTACAGAAACGGCCTTTTTAAATCTTAGACTCTACATGAAAGTTGTAGGCCTATGTCTTCCGAATCTGTCCAAAAAATTGAGGTCATTTGGACATCTAGAACTCAAGATATGACCCAATTACCGAGCAGTGTTCCAGTTTGGAGTGCACCAACATCTTTTTTCTAAGTTTGGCCCTCTCTTTGTCCTTTCAATTTCAGTACTTAAACTCATCAATCAATCCTTTCATTTATGTGATAGGCCTGGATTTAAGATGGACATTTGCCATAAATTAAAGGTATCATATATTTTTAGGTATGTTATTATAAAACATGCGTTAGTTAAGGAGTTATTGATACTTCAAGTGCAAAATGATGACATAAAACCTTGATAAAAATGCACTTTTAAGTACTAATCAACTATCTATTATAACATCTTATTTATTCCATCATTTTTTAACTTTCTTTGCATTCACCATTATCTAGATAAGCTTAACTCACCCATTTATGTTCATTTTCCCCTAACTACATGCATGTATAACATTAATTACATCATGCACCCTTTACTTCATATTTCAACCAAGAACACATAAAATCTACATCTTCATATTATTTTCAATTTCTCTTTATGCATTACTCCATTGATCTTGATAATTTAAGCTTATGCTTTTTCAAGTGATGGTTTTCCATGTCTAAACTCTTTTCATAAATAAGAGCCCTAGATGTATCCATGCACTCACATTATAACCCTTATGAGAAGCGATCTTATTATGCCCCCCATCATGGCTAAAACCAACACCTTTATTTCATCAAGTCTAGATTATCCTAACATGCTTCTAGTTTATGAACACCCAACATTTCTTTGTAATAGTAGTCATCAAGATGTATATTCCATAACCTTATGAATTTCCACTAATTTGTAATTTCTAAATAGACAAGTATGATTCTAATCATCATCTTTCAAGATAAGACATTTCATAACTTGGAAACAAAATATAAAACTACACATGTGAACAATCTCCCTTAAAACTCCTCATTTTGCCGAAACATTAGGTCTCCTACACACCCGTCTTTTCTACACCATATATTTACCAATTTTCTTATATTTTTAAGTCATTCCTACTCCAATTTCATTGTTACCAAACTTACACACACACAACAAATAATTTGTATAATTTTTCCCTTTGTAAATTTCAACTCATCTCTTCAAGCATAGCCATATCAAAAATAAAATTAAAGAATCTCTATAAAATAATTAAATCAAAAACCAACACAATTTTGTTTGAGAGTATCAATTATTAACAAGTATACATAAAAATTAACTTGGAAGATCTTTCCCCTAAATCTCTTCCACTTGACCGAACACTAGGGTTTCCTAACTACTCAATTTCTGACACTAAAGAATGCCACACTCTAAAATGAAGATAGAAAGAGAAAACTACCTATAAATTTGGTTAAGAATATTTGATGTTCTATGTTCATGATCTCAAGTAATATCTTTTGATGTTTCAACATCTAAAATTCTATTTGTCTTGTAACTAAGTTCAAAAAAAGGAAATGATACACTCATAAACACTCATCACACTTATTCCTTACACTCAAATTTAGAGGTATATTTTATTACTAAAATTTATTATGCATATAATGTTTTAAATAAACAATAAATTTTACCATATTCTTATTATGTTTTTGCATCGAAACCTTCAAAGAACTAAATCAATAATAGATTTTATTTTATCCTCATCATAACTTAATTTTTAACCACTCTCTAATATTTCAAAAAATTCATCAAAAAATAATAAAACAAAAAAAAAAAAAGAAAAAGAAAAATGCAATTAGAAATGAATTTGAGAAGAAATTTGAGAAAAGGATTGAAATTGGCTAACTAATTGGAAAATGGAAAGCCTGGATTGGAAAAGGTGACAACATGTAAGAACCATTTCAATGCAATTAGGGATGCAATTGAGAAACAAATATTGAGAAAGGGGTTGACATTGGCCAAAAATAGAGAGATTAAAGATCTAAAGTCCAAATTAAAAAAAAAAAACAAAGAAATTGAAGGACTTGTTTGAAACCAGAAAATTACTTTTTAAGCCAAAATGATGTCATTTTTTCTATGTGAAATGATGTGTTTCACTCGAAAAATTAGGAAAAGAAAAGGCACTAAAACGATATCATTTTGGTGGATGGACAAAACAATACCCTTTCACAATCCTAAATAACACATAAATCCCCTCCCTTGCATATACTATATGCTGAACTTAAAAAACAACACTTCGACCCTTTAAAGCCACTATAAAAGTAGTGCAAATAGACCAATTAAAACTGGCTTTGGATGGAGAGTTGGGATTAATCTAAAGGAACCATGCCACAATCATGCCGAACTCCAATTGACATGATATTTTAACCTAAGATAGGATAACATGTCAGGAGACTCCACGTAAAATTTCAGCTTGATCCAATGGTAGGATTAAGAATTATGACTATTGACGTAAAACTGGATAGTTACACATTTTACGTCAAAATTTGAATTTGACCTTCCCTGGATCATATCATTAGGGTTTTTCGTTTCCAATAGTGCTGGTGCCTAGGTACAAGTTATCTTTGTGTCACACTCCTATCAAACCTGATTTACTTGGCTTTTCGGGAATTGGTGTCTTTGCGTGTGGGTTGCGTGACCTCATGATCATGTGGTTCGCATCATTTGGTATCAGAGCTTGGCTCCATTAATCAGGTTATATCCTTCTAAAATTTTCATTTCTTCTTGTTTTCGTAAAAATTTCTTAGTGTCCAATTTCTTCTTCTCTTGATTTGGCAGCATATCAGAAGAAAAAAAAATATTTATTTCATTTCGTTACTGACCATTATATATCAGTGGCATAAAAAAAAGAGAAAAATAAAAGAAAAAATGAAAAATAAAAGTTGTTCAAAAAAGCATTTATTTGTTTACACCGCAGAAAACTAAACAAAGGAAAATTTGACCAAACCAACTCGGAATGAGCTCAAATTTGATTATGTTATTACTAGGAACCTAATCACACCACATATTGATTTTGGGGTCAATTGGATATCATTTACTTTGGGTTTCAAATTCAGGTGTAATTAGGTTTGATTCATAACGTTTTTGCGTCAGTATATCAAACCTTATCGTGAATTGCTCAAACTTCATATTCTATCTATTTGGGTTGATATCACACTATATGTAAATTTTTAGCTCAATTAAACATTATTGACTTTAGGTTCCAGATTCAGACTTAACTCGTTGTAAACGAGTTTGTTTTGCGTTAACTTTTAAAATTTGGATTCTTTCTATTTTTTATGTTTCTTGCAATTTATTTTCATAATATCCAACATATCTGGGTGTTGTTTCATCATTTTTCATATTTTGTTTTTGTTTTTTATTCAAGTCTTTAGTTTCGTTCATATTTCGGATAAACTCGCTTGTTACTTGCGAGACTATCATCGCAGTTTCGTTTTGCTTGTTTTCTAGTTTTTATTGCTTCTTGAGTCACATATATATATATATTTGGATTGCGCTGCCAAGTTGGTTTTAGTTGGTGTTGATTTTCAGTTTCGCAAGAAGGTGAGACGAGAGGTGTGAGCGTGTGAGGACATTAAGAGTGTTTGAGCGAAACACGAGCGACGTGAAGATAATTATTTTTTTTTACCACTAACCAATTTTTACAGGTACTATCATGTCAGATCAAAACAACACATCGCGCCCTCCCGATGTTGAACTTAAATTCCAAATGCAAGCCATGACGAAGATGATGGAAACAGTCTATCTCGTATTCTCGGGGAGATGAAGCAAGAACATGATGTGTTAATGGCAGAAGTCAATACGCAGCAAGCTTCAGAAAGAGAGGAGAAAAAAATATTACAATGATGAAAAATAAAATAGAACAGCTGCTCTTTTCATCCAAAGTTGTTAGCGACGATTGTTGGCAAGAAAAGAACTCTAAAGGCTTCAAAATGAGGCTAAGGAATTGTCCATTCAACTTGTTAGTGATTCGAGGATGAATCATCTTGAAGATAGAGGGAATGATACGATCTTGGCAAGGTCAAATTCGGATTTTGATGTAAAATGTGCAACTATCCGGTTTTACAGCAACAGTCATAATTCTCAATCCAACCATTGGATCAAGCTGACATTTTACGTGGTGTCTCTAGACATGTTTTCCTACCTTAGGTTAAAATATCAAGTCAATCAGAGTTTGGTAAGGCATCCAAACACGGGTCAATAGAGGCTATACGAGTTTTGTTATTTACTTCATTTTGACTTGTGGACTTCCTACTTGGCTAGGATTTTTTTCCTAAAAGGATGTGGTAGCTTATTTTGGAAATCACCTAATTCTACAAATATCTTTAATGGGCTACAACATAGTTTCCAAGTGTGACAAGGATTCATAAATGTTTTAGAATCCTTTTTTTATAAGGATTCCTTATTCATCCTAGCTACAAAAAGGAAAGAAGGTTTTAGAATTAATTCTCACCTTCAGATTTGATTCTCCTAGCTTATATGGGACTTCTAAAGGGCAACAACTCTGATCTTATCATATTTAGGATATTAAATTTGGATTTATTTATTTTATTAATATTTTCTTCTTAGTTTAGGGTTTATTTATATTATTTAGGTTTAATTATAAGTGGGCATCATATAAGTCCACGTAAGGGGTCCATTAGAGTTTATTTTAGTTTGGAGTCACTATAAATAAGGGAATAACCAAACATGTAAGGTTAGACAGTTCAGATTAATAAAACTTCTTGTTTGCCGCACCTTGTGTGTGTGTGTTGGTGAGATAATCTCCCTTCCATGGTTCTCTAAAGAACTTAAAAATGACTTATCGAAGAATAACTGTCTTCGTGGCGTCATCCATATACTTCTCGTTCACGAATCAATATTCGTTGGGTGGGGGTTTCTGTTTCCAATAGTGTTGGTGCCTAGGTACAAGTTATCTTTGTGTCACACTCCTATCAAACCTGATTCACTTGGCTTTCCAGGAATTGGTGTTTTTATGTGTGGGCTGCGTGACCACGTGATCACAAGGTTCGCATCATAGTCATATTCAAACTAGCCATTTTTCTAGGATGCCATTAAAGAAACTAATCATTAACACAACCCCACCATTCAACTAGGATGCCATTAGCCGAAGCTAATCATCAACACAACCCGACCATCCATCTATGATGCTATTAGCCAAAACTAGTCATCATATTCAACTCGGCCTTCCTTTTAGGATGCCATTAACTGAAGCTAATTGATGTGAAGCTTGTGATCAAATGGTCATGCAACCCACAATCAAGATTGAGATTTGATCCTGGAAAGCCGAAATAGGTCTCATAGGAGTGTGACATAATGGAAACCTGCCCCAAGGCACCAACACTATTGGAATGAAGTAATCTTTGATGAGTACGAATTGAAAAATGCAAGAATCACTCTTATATGTTAAAACAAAAAAATTCAGAAGTAATATTCATCAATGACTGCTGGAATTTTGATTACATGAGTTTAAATAGATCTTAAAAAATTAACCCTAATGGATCTACCCTTCTGGTCTGAACTAACCCAAAAACCCTAAACTAAAAAGCCTGTAGCCTGATCCAAACAAGCCTT
Source organism: Populus tomentosa (assembly GCA_018804465.1). Taxonomy (NCBI): domain Eukaryota; kingdom Viridiplantae; phylum Streptophyta; class Magnoliopsida; order Malpighiales; family Salicaceae; genus Populus; species Populus tomentosa. The sequence goes on along the minus strand of CM031989.1, from coordinate 8,712,340 downwards.
GGATCCTAGCTCAAAACAAATTTTTAATTAAGCCCAAACATGAAAGAAAATAATAAAAATAACTAATTTGTCACTAAATAGCACCAATCCTTGTTTTCTTGTGTAGCTAGGGATGAATAAGGAATCCGTATAAGAAAAGGATTCTGGAACATTAATGAATCATTACCACTCTTGGAAATTATGTTTCAGCTCATTAAAGATTCTTGTGGAACTAAGAAATTTTCAAAACAAGCTACCACATCCTTTTATAAAAAGGATCCTTGCCAAATAGGAAGTCCACAGGTCAAAAGAAAGTAAATAACAAAATTCATATAGCATGTTCTGACCTATATCGCAAGTCTTTTTCAAACTCCGATTCACTTGAAAATTTACCCCAACATAGACAAATACCTTTGGAATCTTCTGGTAAAGTTTAAGCTCCATCTAATAGTTAGATTTGAACTATTCTCAATAGCGTAAAACTAGATGGTAGAAACATTTACGCCAAAATCTGAATCTAAACTTGTTTGGTTCATATCACAAGGCTGAACCGTACCATTCCTTCCTCTTTAAGAAGAGTCACCCTTGAATCTTGAATAACATTAGTTGCGACTTCATTAGCCTTTTGTTTAAGCCTTCAAAATTCCCTTATTGCTAACACCTTTCTCCAACAACATTGTATGGAAGTAGTGACTAATAAGAATTTCAAATAAGCACATTGTACTAGCCATTTGCGTACATACTTTTGAATGATAATAACAATGGCTCTCCTTTGTCTTTCATTTTTTGGCACCGTACCTCCTTTTTTCCATGAAGCTTGAAGACCATAGAACAATCTTCTACACTTATCAACTTGTTCTAAAACCCCTCAAACCATGGCCTAGTTTTTCGTATCCTTGAGCTAGAATCCTCGTTCATTCCCTCTCCCTGCTAAATACATGACACAAATAGAAAAAAATAGAAGAAGACGAAGACACAACAAGAATAGAGTTTACGACAGGAAGAACAATAATTTAGACTTGAAATTACAAATCTGACTTTTATTTAGACCAGAACTATTAAAAAACAAACAAATATAAAAGTGATGAAAATGACTCAAATAACAGCCAAATATGCCAAATATGATGATAATATACTAGCAGGAACAAAATCAACAAAAACAAAACAAATTTTGAAAGATAATGCAACACAGACCCATTATGGCAAGACAAAACTTGATTCTAGAACCTAAAGAAAACACTTCCAAATGACCTCAAATTTAATATATAGTATTCAGATACTAAGAAAACAACAAATTTTAGTTAATAACAGTTTGTTATGTCTAGGTACCCAAACCCCTTAAGAAAATTAAACCTCCTATTAAAACCTTAAGAAACTGATATCCAAACAAGTCCAAATTTAATATGTGGTGCGATATCACCTCCAATACAGAGTATATGAAGTTTCAATTGATTTTAAGGTGGTTTGCTTATGGTGGTTCACTAAGAGTAGTTTTTATGCGGTAGTATTGAACCTCAAATTAAAACCTTAAGCAAACAATATCAAGATAAGCCCAAATTATATATATGTTGCGATCTCACCCCTAAAAGATAGAATATGAAGTTGAAATTGATTCTAAGGTGATTTGCTTATAGTTCACTAAGAGTTGTGTTTCTCCGATAAAATTAAACCTCGAATTAAAACCTTAAAAAAATAATATCTGAATAAGCCCAAATTTTATATATGATGTGATCTTACCCCTAATAGACAGAATATGAAGTTTCAATTGATTCTGAGGTGGTTTGGTTATGCTTCACTAGGAGTTGTGTTTTTGCGGCAAATTAAATCATCATTCAAATTTCATCTAATCTCTTATATATATATATATATATATATATATATATGCTACTAATGAAATATAATTTTTTTTTTCGCTTAGATGAAGCGGACACAAAGAAAAAAAAGATGAACGACGCAAACACTGAAAAACTTAAAGGATATGACTTTGTTTCGGAGCCTAGCTTTGATACCAACTGATACATAGTCACGCAACCCACAATCAAGATTGAAATCTGATCCTAAAAATCTAAAATAGGTCTCACTGAAGTGTGACACAATGGAAACCTGCCCTAAGACATAAACACTATTGGAATGAAGTAGAATTACACCATGAAGCCAGTTAATCTTCGATAAGTCAGATTCATGTCATTCAAGAACTAAAGAATGCAAGAATCACTCTCACACGTTAAAACTAAAAAATTCAAAAGTAATATTCATCAATGGTTGTTGAAATTTAGGTTACATGAGTTTAAATAGTTCTTGAAAAATGAACCCTAATGGATCTAATCTTCTGGTAAAGTTTGAGCTCCATCCAAGAGTTGGATTTGGAGTTATGCTTAATAGCATAAAACTGAATGGTAGAAACTTTTATGCCAAAATCCAAATATGACCTTGCTTCAGTCGTATCACAAGGCTAAACTGTATCACTAATTATCAATGCACCCCGACCATCCATCTAGGACGCCATTAGCCGAAGCTAATCATTAACGCAACCCGACCATCCATCTAGAATGACATTAGCAAAAGCTAATCATCAACGCATCCTGACACGACCAAAAGATTGATGTCTTCTCCCAAGTGTAGGAGTGTCGAAGTAATAAATAACCCGGCAAGACCGGGGTCGAACCACAGGGAGGTTAATTGTATAAATTATAGACAACAATAATACAACAACAGCAACAACAACAACAACAACAGCAACAACAACAACAACAACAACAATAATAATAATAAAGATGAAGAAGAAGATGATGAAGAAGAAGAAGAAGTTGATGAGAACTTTGAGATGGAAGATTAATGTAAGGATTAAACAATGATAAAAACAAATGTCAAGGTTAGAGGATCCACTAATGGTTTTCAGACAAGTATAGTATAAACTCTTATTATTCAACTGGAAACCACACATAAAGGAGGGGGAGCATAAGGAGGTGCATATCCATGAGAATTTTGAAAATTATGGTGCTTGAAACGGTGATTGTGAAGTTTGTGCATTGTTGCTATCACTCTTCCAACTGAAATTTAGGTGATTTCTCCAACTAAGGTTATATGTTTGTGAATATGGGTTATGATTGGGCCTTTAGAAACTGTTTAAAGCGTGGGCTTCTTCATGGAGGGATTCCTTGAAGGAAGGTAAAGTTGGAGAGTCATTGGTTGCACGTTCATTTGTTTCACAGATTTGACACACAATGTCTTAAACAAATTTTAATTGACCACTCTTTTTCAATTCTAGTGCCTCGACTTTTTTAGCTAAAGATGCAAACTTGGCTTGGAGGTCATGATCTTCTCTAAGGTTATTTATACCTCCACTAGATGTATGAGGTTGGGTTTTATTTGGTGCCTCATAAGTGCTTGTAGTGTCCCAATTTTATGCATTTTCAGCTAGTAAGTCTAGGTACTCCATTGCTTCATTAAGGTCTTTATCTTCAAAAGTTCCATTGCACATCAATTCAACCATTTGCCTATCTTTAGGTGTTAACCCTTCATAAAATTGTGAAACCAATCTCCATGTTTCAAAACCATGATGAGGGCAAGTATTAAGCAAGTCTCGACGACATATCCCAACATTAGTAAAATGTTTCACCTAGTTTTTGAGTAAAAGTGGTGATTTGTCTTTTAAAAGAGTTGGTTCTGTGAGATGGAAAAAACTTCTTTAAAAATTGTTGTTGCATTTCATCCCAAGCACGAATGGATCCTAACCTAAGATTTTGTAGTCATGTTTTAGCTTTATCTTTGACTGAAAAAGGAAAAAGCTTTAATCTAATGGTATTCATGCTACAATTTAAGTCATTATAGGTGTTACAAACTTCTTCAAATTCTCTCAAATGCAAGTATGGATTTTCTATATCTAAGCCATGAAAAGAAGGTAAAAGTTGAATAACGCCTGACTTAAAATTAAAATGAGATGTATCAGGAGGGAAAACTATACATGAGGGTGCACTTGTTCTTGTGGGATTCATGTGGTCTCTAAGTGTCCTCACACGGTTATTCTCATTATTCTCATTATGAAGTGACTTGTTATCTTTTACGGTCATATTTTCTGAAAATGATGAGGATACCCTACAAAGTCTACCACTTAGTATATATGACCAAACACTCATGCAGGTGTAAAAAGAGAATAAAAAGAAGAAAAGAAAATAAAAAGAAACAAAGTTAGATACAAGAAAAGTGAAAAGAGAAAATAAAATAAATACTATAATTTGTACAAGAATTTACCTCCCCGACAACGGCGCCAAAAACTTGACACAACCCAAAGATTGATATCTTCTCCCAAGTGTAGGAGTGTTGAAGTAATAAATAACCCGACAAGACCAGGATCAAACCACAGAGAGGTTAATTGTATAAATTATAGACAATAATAATACAACAACAATAACAATAATAAAAGTAGTAGTACTAATAATAATAATAATGAAGAAGAAGAAGAAGAAGAAGTTGATGGGAACTTTGTGATGGAAGATTAATGCAAGGATTAAACAATGATAAAAATAAATGTCTAGGTTAAAGGATCCGCTAATAGTATTTTAAACAAGTATAATATAAATTCTTATTATTCAACTGGAAACCACACACAAAGGAGGTTCCAATGGGATGATTTATCATTAATAGCTCATTATAAATTATTAACATGATCATATTCATTATCTTATTTAAGTAACACCAAACTTTTAAATATTGTCAAGAATTCATGATGCTAACTGATGTTAACAACAAATTAAGTTCCTTTCATAGCATAGGTATAGGTAATACCATACGGTTCGGCTAAGAGAGTGCCAAGCATTTGTTGTACCAAGTGTTATACAACACAAATCTAGATTAACCATTTAACAAGCAAGGTATTAAGAATTAGTAAGATAAAAAGATAAGACATGTTAATATTAAATATTAAGGTCCATGTTGAGTTTACACCATACTTATTCTTACACCATTAGTGTAAACTTAGCTAAACATAATGAAAAAGAGAAACATAAATAAACAAAACAAGAACATAAATAAGAAACAATTAACTAAGTAAAAAAAAGGAAATGAAAAGTATAAATAAGATATTAATGAAAGCAAAACTTAAGAATTACAAAATAAAAATAAAGAGAGAGAGCAAGAACAAGTTCTTGATCTGAACAACCAAGCCCCTAAATGTATGGCAAATGCCTTCTTTTATAGGCCAAAATTTGAAACTATTATTTGATGACTAATTGTTGAGTGAGTGGTCAAATCTTGACTTGGTGAAAATATTTATCTTCTTGTCTGAATATTTATGTGATAAGCCTGCATTTAAGATGGACATTTACCATAAATTAAAGGTATCTTATATTATTAGGTATGTTATTATAAAACATGCTTTAGTTAAGGAGTTATTGATACTTCAAGTGCAAAATGATGATATAAAACCTTGATAAAAATGCACTTTTAAGTACTAATCACATCCCAACCATCCATCTAGGATGCCATTAGTCAAAGCTTATCATCAACGCATCCTGCCCATCTATCTAGGATTCCACTAGCCGAAGCTAATAATCAACGCATCCCGCCCATTTGTCTAGGATGTCATTAGTTGAAACTAATCATCAATGCAAGTCGGACATTCGTCTAGGATGCCATTAGCCAAAGCTAATCATCATTACAACCCAGCCACCCGTCATAGATGCTGTTAGGTGAAACTAATCAACTACTCAATCAACATTTTATAGTCGTTTCAACATTCATCAACATCTCAATCAACATTTCATAATCAGTGTAACATTCATCAACTTCTCAATCAACATTTCATAATCGGTCTAAAATTCATCAACATCTCAATTAACATTTCAAAGTCAGTCTAACATTCATCAACAACTTAATCAACATTTCATATTCATCAACATCTCAATCAATATTTCATAGTTGGCCTAACATTCATTAACAACTCAATCAACATTTCATAGTCGTTTCAACATTCATCAAGAACTCAATCAACATTTGATAGTCGGTCTAACATTCATCAACGACTCAATCAACATTAACATCTTAATCAACATTTCATGGTCGGTCTAACATTCATCAATGACTCAATTAACATTTCATAGTTGATTTAACCTTCATCAACAACTCAATCAACATTCAATAATCTATTTAACATTCACCACAACACAATAATATATCATCCATACATAAATCATTTCAGAACATTAACATTATACAAGAAAAAGGTGGAAACCACCTACCTATTCCTCCATGAGGTGACCTCGTCCAGTCGAAGGTTCGATCGTGGTTACACCACCTAACACATCAAATGGTTATAAATTAGCATATTTGCATTTGACGAACATATAACTCATCACCATACATATTTCAAAAATACATATGTTCACATCCTGCGTTCCACAGATTATAAAATCATACAATGAAATCGTTATAAGCATTAAATCATTTCTGATATGGAATTCGTCAGCCAACTAAGCTACTGTTACCACCATAAGTCGTTAGCGAAAGTTGACTCGTTAGTGACATACAATTCGCCAGCAAAACCTGGTTCACTAGTGACATAGAATTCATTAGCGAAAACCAACTTGCTGGTGACATATAATTTGTTAGTGAAAATTGGCTCGCTGGTGATGTAACAACCTAGCATTTTTAAAGCCAAAACAACAGTAATTTTTTTTTGTCACCTTGTGATTCCAGAAATTGATAAACCAATTTCCACTCATTATCGAGGCACAATCCATATGCAATAACACCGACCAACATTTCATAAAAGTAGTTCTCATATATACACATAACATCACATTTGCATAATTACAAGTGTATATTATCATATATGTACATAATTATAAGTTTGCATTCCTATATTAATAATAGTCATTACGAGTTTAAACAAAAGTATCAAATAATAGTTATACAGTTATTACATTTTGTTCATACAAAATACATCATCATTTAAAATACAACTACATGATCTTTGCAAAAGTAGGGTCCTGTGAAATGGGGTCCTAGGCACCTCGTTGATGTAACGTCCTTGCTGCAGTACAAATATTTACAAGAATTATAAATAATTAATGATAAGTAAATAAGTAGTTAAAGGAAGACATTATCGTTACTTCTCGTTTAAAGTATCATAATCATAGTTCTTTCATATACTTGGTACATACAAAACATAGTACACATGATCACATCAATTCTTGGAACTAACTCATAACTTTCAACTTCAGCCATCCTCTTAGAATGCCTTTAGTCAAAGTTAATCATCAATCACAACCCGACCATCTGCTTTGGATGCTATTAGCCAAAGCTAATCATCTATTCATCTTGGTCATCCACTTATGATGACATTTGCCGAAGCTAATCATCAATCACAACTCAACGATCCGCTTCGAATGCCATTAGCCAAAGTTAATCATCCATTCATCCTAGTAGTCCACTTAGGACGCCATTAGCCAAAGCTAACCATCAATTCATCCATGTCATCCACTTAGGACGCCATTAGCCAAAACTAATTATCAATCACAACCCGACCATCCATTTCAAATGTCATTAGCCAAAGCTATTCATCTATTCATCTCGGTCATCCACTTAGGATGCTATTAGCCAAAGCTAATCAATTATTCATCTTGGTCATTGACACGACCAAAAAATTGATGTCTTCTCTTAAGTGCAAGAGTGTCAAAGTAATAAATAACCCGGCAAGACCGGGGTCAAACCACAGGGAGGTTAATTGTATAAATTATAAATAACAATAATACAACAACAACAATAATAACAATAGTAGTGGTAGTAGTAGTAGTAGTATTAAGGTCATTTGGATTTCTAGAACTCGACATATGGGCTGAACACTGAACAGTGTCTAGGCTGCAGGACAGATTCAGACTTCTCCTTTGTTGCTATGATGTGGACTTGAAAACAACCTTTTTAAATCTTAGACTCCACATGAAAGTTGTAGGCCTATGTCTTACTGAATCTATCCAAAAAATTAAGATCATTTGGACATCTAGAACTCGAGATATGACCCAATTACAAACAGTGTTCCAGTTTGGACTGCATCAACATCTCTTTTCTAAGTTTGGCCCTCTCTTTTTCTTTTCAATTTCATTACTTAAACTCATCAATCAATCCTTTCATTTATGTGATAGGCCTGCATTTAAGATGAACATTTACCATAAATTAAATGTATCTTATATTATTAGGTATGTTATTATAAAACATGCTTTAGTTAAGGAGTTATTGATACTTCAAGTGCAAAATGATGATATAAAACCTTGATAAAAATGCACTTTTAAGTACTAAGCAGCCGACCCTCCTCTTCAATTTGTGTGTTTAAAATTATCCATTTTCTTTGTTAAATGTTCTAGAATTAGGCCCTATTCACCCTTATTTTCATCCCTCTTTCTAATCTAGGTTTCCTTCATAGATACTGTAAGAATCCGAGGCCATTTACTTGGGGTGTTCTTCTTTATTTTAGTCATAAGGTCACAAGAACAAATGAGGAAAGGGGTACGGTTCATACCTTATGATTTTTAGTAGCTTTAGGAAGGGATTTAATAGTTTTTTCTTCCCCTCAACTCTCGATTTTCTTCTTCTTCTTCCTCTCCAATTTCAGTTTTCTTTCTTCCTTCACCAGTTACACCAGCCAACCTCTTACACTCCTCTTACTATTATGGTTTCGGCCATTTACACTTTTCTTTAACTCTCCATTCCTCTCTAATATTCAAGAGGGTTGCATGCATCTGGGTTTGAGGGTTTTCTCTTTAGAAAACAGAGGGAAGGTCTCCCCTCTAGAGTAAACCAGTTTGGTCCCCTAGATTTTGTATATTATTGGCCGGCCTTTTGTTAAGTTTTTTTAGGTTTTATGTTTTTCTCCAAGGTTGGCTGATTTGTACCCCATAATTCTCCCTAGCATGGGTCGTCCAAAAAAACCTATCGGGTTTTACAGGTGACATACAATTCGTCAGCGAAGACTGGTTCATTGGTGATATAGAATTCGATAGCAAAAATTGACCCGTTGGTGACATACAATTCATCAATGAAAATTGGTTTACTAGTGTTACATAATTCGGCAGCAAAAACGGATTCACTAGTGATATACAAATCGTCAACAAAAACTGACTTGAAAATTATTGATGAAAACTGAGTCGTTGTTAACCCAGAAATTATCATCGCAACACAGTTCTACGGCTGACATTAAAATCATCAGCGCATATAGGCTACTACCGCCTCAAAAATCATTGATGAAAACTGAGTCACTACTGACCCAAAAATCATCAATGCAACACATTTCTACAGCTAAAGCTAAAATCATCAGAGCACAAAGGCTACTATTGACTAAAAAATCATTGACGAAAACTAAGTCATTGTCGACCTAGTAATCATCAACACAACACATTTCTATGGTTGATGCTGAAATCATTAGTGCACACAAGCTATTGCCGTCTCAAAAATAGCTTACAAAAACGGAGTCATTGCTGACCCAAAAATCATCAACACAATACATTTCTACAACTGACGCTAAAATCATTAACACACATAAGCTATTGCTGACTCAAAAGTCCTTAATGAAAATTGAGTCCTTGTCAACCAAGAAATCATCAACGCAACACATTTCTATGGCTGATGTTGAAATCATCAGCGCACACAAACATGCTTTCTACTTTTCCATTTCCACCATGTTAAATCCATCAACACAAGCTAATAATCAATGTCAATCACACAAGGTTATCATTCCCATCCTATGTCTTGTCCCTCTAAGGATCATGCAAGGTTCCTCTATTGTTTCCTCAATTCTTATGGTCGGCATTGCTACCCATTGCCTTGGTTACACATGCAAATCATCATATTCCTCACAAGCATAATCACAACAACAATCCATAATTACACATTCATTTCTATGATTCACTATCACACATGTTCATTCATCATACACAAAACCAAAGCATAAATCACAATGAAATTCTCATTTTAGCTTCAGCATGTATCAAAGGGTCATTAACATAAAATTTTGCATTTAACATCAAGCAACACATTTTCATACAAGTTCTTCAACCACATATGCAAAATTCATGTCATTAACACATGTACAATTTATGTTTCAGTTTCACATGATCAAACAACTCTAACAAGGTGATCTTTGCATTTTATCCCTTTAACTCATATTATGTCCAGCCCTCACCATGGCCAATCATCATTCCAAGTTTGTGCATTCAAAATTATTCATTTACATTATTAAAAGTTCTGGAATTAGGTTTATCATTCAGCCCTATTTTCATGCATTCTCTAGTCTAGTTTTCCTTAACAGCTGGTGTAAGAATCCTAGGCCATTCACTTGGGGTTTTCTTCTTCTTTTATGGTCCCAAAGTCTCAAGAACTGGTGGTGAAGGAGGTTTGATTTATACCTTATGATTTTTAGTAGCTTTAGGAAGGGATTTAACAGTTTTTCTTCCCCTCTACTTTCAGTTTTCTTCCTCCTTTCTCCAGCTACACCAGCCGGCCTCCTACACTCCTCTTCTTCTATAGTTTCGGTCATGTATGCTCTTCTCTAACTCTTTTTTCCTCTCTAACACGCAAATAATGTACATGCAGCTAGTTGTTAGGTTTTCTTCTTGGGAGAGTGGTTACTGTAGTGGTGTTTGCTGGCTGATTTTTAAGGAGAGGTCTGGACTCCTTCTCCTTCCATGGCTTTGACCATCTCTGTTTTTCTCTAATTCTCCCTTATTCTCCAATGTTCCAAGGAGGTGCATGTAGTTGGGTTTGCTGGTTTTGCTTTGGGAAGAGAGGTTGATGCAGCCAAGGCTGCTGGGCAGCTATTTTTTGGGAGAGCAAAGGTCATTCTCTCTCATTTGTTGTATGTATACCCCTCTTAATGTGGAGGGGTGTTTGGAAGGCTAGTTACCATTGTTCTTATATTTATTTGTTTCATCCTAAGGCTAGTCAAATCCTTCATAGTTCCCATTTAGAGTAGGTCGATTGTACTCCCTCACACTTCCCCTTAAAGCAGGCCGGTCCATACCCCTAAATTCTTCCTAACATGGGTCGGTCAAAGACCGAATTTTTGTCGGGCTTTTTATGGATGTTACGAAAAAATTTGTTGGGCGTTACACAAAGACTCATTGTTGTATGCTCAATATCTTTTTCAAAGAAATTTCTCTTAGCCCATCTAACCAAATCATGAAAAGAAATGAATTGTCATCATCAATGACATTCCCTTTTATCACCCATATTGATGTGGTGAGATGCAACTTGAATCAATGACTTACAAAGCAGATTGTCTCATAGTCAGTCTTCGTGGCGTGTATTTATCCAAATGCACCCTATGTGATCATATCTTTTAGGTGTCGTAACCATACTTTAGAGGGTGAACTAATATTTCAGACATGAATATGCCTCTTAAGTGCGTCGTTACTCTCAACTACTGTTAGAGTTCACTCAATCATAAACTGTCTTTGAGCAACATTGCTCTCAATTGATTTGAATGTGCTCGTTATTTTGTTTACCAATAAGAGGCATTTGTTATTACCAAATGCTAAACATAGCTTTAATGGATTTCATTACATCATCATTTGATTATATTTCTTTGCCCCTTAGTTGATCTAAATATTATTTGCATTCCCTCCTAGGGCCCACTACATTCCCTCCTAGAGGCATTTGGTTTATTCCATCTATAAACCCTTGTAGCATCATTTGTATCCATTCTTGCAAAATCAAGAGAGAAACACCAAAATTTCAAGAACCCATCCAAGATTAAGGGTTTATAAATGGAATGAACACTTGTGGGCAATGGAATAACAAGAACATTGAACAATAAGAGAAGATAGAGGGCCGACTATCATTAAAAAAGAAAAGAGGGAGTTGAAAATCTTTAACCGGTTGAAGATCAAAATCTTAATTCGTACTGGGTAAGGTGTTCTAAACATGATCCTATAATTGATTTTAAATTCGATAGTGAATTGATGCCTTAATGTTGAATTATAGATTAGGGTTTTTAAACTTGAATTGGGGAAAAAGTATTTGTTGTTAAAATTAAGTTAATTCATGTGTGGTATGTGAATTACCTAGAAAATATAGTTGGTGAAAGTTATGTGCGAAGGGAAAGGGGTGATGAATTTGGACAGACTCGTCTCCTGACTTTCAGTAAGATTTCAGATAAGAGGATGAGGGAATTAGGACCTGGTTCCTTATAGAAATTGTAGTTTTGGATGTTAGCTAACTACATAAATTGATCTTGCTTGATTTGGAGTTGTAGAACTCCAGTTATTGGTTATCAACCGAGATTGAGTCATGATAGACCCTATAGGGCAGCAAGTCTGATTTGTTGATGAGCAATTTTGACTATTTTAGGGGAAGAATTGGGTCTCCTTCCTTCAAAGAACTTGTAGCCTCATGTCTTATCTTTCCAACAAGACCAATCTTGCTTGAAAACAGAGTTCTAGAACTCTAGATATAGTTAAAAAGCTTAGGAAAGGTCAGACAGTAATGGTTGGATAGCTACAATTCAATGCCTAGACAATATTGTTTGGACAGTAACGGTCCAATGTCTAGATAGAAATGATTGGACAATAATATTCCAATGTCTAGATAGTAACAGTTCAATGCCTAGACAATAATGGTTGGAGAGTAACAGTCCAAGGTCGAGACAGTAATGGTTGGACACTAACAACCCAAGGTTTAGACAGTAACAGTTGGACAGTAACAGCCTAAGGTCTAGACAGTAATAGCCTAAGGTCTAGATAGTAACAGTTGGACAGTAACAGTACGAGATTGAAACAATAATATTTTAAATATAAAGAAAGGAATGGTAACTATGGTTGGATAAAGAATGACAACATTAATGGATGTAATGAGAAAAACGTAAAATATAAAGAAAGAAATGATTGAAAGAAAGACCTATTAGCTATTGATATGATTATTATAAAACATCTGCTTGAATGAGGAAAAGTTATTACATGAGCATGTGATTGCAGGAGGGACCACTAGTGTGGTGTAACAGCAGCAACAGCGAAGCACGAGTAGAGCTTCTACTACAGGTAGGTGATCTGCACCTATACTTTCTAGTTAAATTCCATGATTAATATGTTATTGATGTGATATATGAATTACCGAATGTGGGATATTATGGGAAAGGAGGAAATTTTGTATAATGATGTCGATATTTTAATTAGTATTCAAGGTGAAAAGATGGTGTGTGAATTGCCAAGTGATGAAATTATCGCTAACGAAGGAAATATGAGAAGTGTGAGATGAGGCGTGGACTAGCATACATTTAGTGTATGTTAGGATCATGGGTAAGGGATCAACATCTGTTGACTAGCATACATTTAGTATATGTTAGGATCCCGGGTAAGGGGATCACCTTTCATTGACTCCTACGAGATGATGATGATACCAGTAAAATTGGTATCAGAAATATATTAAGCAGAAATAATCATGGTTGATCTTATGAAATCTTGAATGGAGGTTGATAATGGAAGAGGAAATGATTTTTAGTAGTTGAACGAGAAAGAGTTTCCAATGAAAACCAGAAGGAAGAAGTGAATAAAATATGAATACATGATTACCTTTTTAAATTCTGGATATTTGTATTGCTATATTATTATGATATTCATATTTCAATAATATATATTTTGTTTCAAGACCATCGCATGCACGACAAGAGTAAATCCTAGCTTATATTCACTTTTTGTAATTTAGGTTATAGGGAGTGTACCCTTGTATTTTATAGTATTACAACTTTTATATAACTTAATTTGTATAATTGATGTTGAAACTTGAATAGATGAATTTAATTATGTAGTTTGTATAACCATGTTTCATAAATGGATGTTTATATCTTTCATCCATTCATAATGATAATTGTTGTTATATGTATATCATAAACATTGTGGTTGATATGAATGATGATGTTTGTGGGATTGAGACCCAGGATAATTGGGTTGAATTGAGTTAGGAGATGTGAGATATTAGAAGTGTATACAGGTCGTATGTTGATAACTTGGGACCTCTCGATACAGGGGAGACTCTATCAAAATTTTAGTGAAAATTTTGATAAATTTTAATATGAACACCATGTACATGTGTGTGTGTGCACGCATATAAAAAATTAATCACTCTATTCATCAGTTAACATGAGATCGTTGCTTCATCCCAGATATAGGGATGTTACAGTTTTAAATCTTGGACTCTTTATGAATGGTTTGGGCCTATGTCTTAGCTTTCCATCAAGATAAACTAGACATAAATTCAAGGTCTACAGCTCCAGTTATGACCCAATAACCGAATAATGTTCCAGTTTGAATTGAACCAGCATTTCTTCTCTAAGCTTAGCCCTCTCTTTGTCTTCTCAATTTCAATAATTAAACACATCAATCAATCTTTTGAATTGTGAGATATGCTTGCATTTAAAATGAGCATTTACTATAAATTAAAGATATCTTATATTATCAAACTTGTTATAATAAAACATGCTCAAGTTATAGAATATAATGATACTTTAAGTGCAATATGATGTATAAAACCTTGATTAAAATGCACTTTTAAGTACTAATCAGTTGCAAATATAAAATATAAGGGACATATGAATAGCTTTCTACTAAAACATGGAAAAGAAAAGAAGGTAACAATTCCTTGATCCTTTTTTATTTTATTTTTCCTGCATTAAAACACTTAAGAAAGGAAGATTAAAGTATTTACAAAATCTTTTAAGGATTTAGGGAGGGATATCAAGCTTTTAGGAAGGATTATAAACTTTTTAAACTAAGGTTTTGGAGCTTGAAAGAAGTAGTGGAGGTGAGGAAGAACAAAGGGAATCCTTGTTAAATCATTCTTGTTTTAATGTTATTTAGAGGTAAGAAATATTTTTACTACGATTGATTAAGGTTTTGTTATGATTTGAGAAGTGAGTCATTTCAATTTCATTATGGAAGTTTTGAATTTGTATGATATGTATATGGATTATTGTTTTTATGTTCAAATGGTGTTCTTAGTTATGAGTTAATAATGGGTTAAGTGGCAATTGAAAGAAAAATTGGAAAAAAAAAAAGGTGTTCTTATATAGGATGGGATTCAGCTATAATACATAAGGGAGGACTTAAAAGGTGCAAGCTCAAGCCCAAAGCTTTTGTTGGTTGCATGTTGAAAACTTGAAAAATAAAATATATACACATTCAATCCAGAAAACTAAGAAAAATGCAATAAATAGTTAATAAAACTAAACAAAAAAAATAAAATATATGCTCAAAATAAATGGTAGTAAGGTAGTAAAAGAAATAATTGACAAGAAAATTGTACACCTAAACAAAAAAAATAGTATTAAGCTGGCCTATGTTAGGAAGCATTAAGAGAAACAAGCCGGCCTACTCTAAGGGAAATTATGAGGGGGAAACCGACCTGCTCTAGGTGAGAATTATAGGGGAAGAGACTAACCCTAAGATAACCTAAGAGAGGGATAAGAACATGAATAACTAGCACCCAAATACCCCATCTCATTTAAGAGGGGTACAAATGCAGGAGAGGAAAAAGAGATGACTTTTCCTCTCGCCCAAAACCGGCTATAGCTCTAGCTTAACAACCTCTCTCTCCCAAAGAAAAACTTAACCAAACCCAGTTGTATGTTATCTTCCTTGAGTGTTTGAGTGAAGGAAAAGTTAGAGAAAAGAGAGGTAAAGAAACCATGAGAGAAGAGGGGGCATAGAGGGCCAACTGCTGTAGCACTATAGCAGGAGAAGAAGAGAAGAAAATTGAGAGGAATAGAAGAAAAAAATCATCAAAACCTTCCCTAGAGTTGTTAAAAACATGAGGTAAGAGAAGTATCATTTCCTTGGCTAGTTTCTACCTCATGATGTCAAGACAAGGAGAGGATGAAACCCCAAAGTAAAAGTCTTTGGGTTCTTGCACTTAAAATTTTGGAAATGATTAAATGAGAAGATCTAAGTAGAATAAAGAATAGAAGAACAAAGAATAGAAGAACGCAAGTGCAGACTCTTTCAAAAGAAATATGAGTGAATATGATTGTTTTTTAGTGTGCTAACCTAAAAGGGGGGCTACCAAAATGAAATGATGGAATGTGGAATGAGATGAAAAAATGCAGAAAATATGATCTTGTTGAACTGCTAAGAACATGCTTGAACTAAAACAGAATTCATATTAATGTTAATGTCTTGACTTCTCAAAATGAAATGATGAACTTGTATGGAATGTGAAATGAAATGATGAAATGCATGGATTGTGATCTTGTTGAACTCCTAGGAACATACTTGGGCTAAAACAGAATTCATATTGATGTTAATGTTTTGATTTTGTTATGTGATTAATGAATTTGCATGGTTATGAACCAAGTGAATGAGGATATGATTGTAACTGAATATACATGTGATAAAAATGATGAATTGTATATGTAAATTAGGGGGGATGGACAATAATGTGCGGCCAAAGGAAAAGGGAAAGCCATGAAGGAAACCTTGCATGATGAACACCTTTAGAGAAACAAGACATAGGATGGAAATGGAACCCTTATGTAATGTGAATTGACTATTAATTTGTGTTGATGACTTTAGCATGATGGAATTGAAAACATAAAATGTCTAATTGTGTCAACATTAGGTTTCAATCTTGAAGTGATGGTTAAAAGAACACTTGTAAAATATACATATTGAAACGTGGTTGCATATTACCTGATAATCTTGTGATAAATTAGATGTGATTTGGTAACAGTCTATATCCAACTAGGTTGGAGTATGTTATAAAGGGTTTTCGCTTAGCGTAGGGAAAAAGTAAAACCAGAAATGACTTAACAGTCGTTGATAATTTCTGAATCAGCAATGACCTAGTTTTCGTTGATGATTTCTAGGTCAACAGCGACTCAATTTTCATTGATAATTTTTGAGTCAACATTGATTGTGTTCGCTGACGACTCCATGCGTTAGCTGTGGAAGTTGTTTTCATTAATGATTACTGGGTTGGCAGTGACTTAGTTTTCATTGATGATTTCTGAGTCAATAATTATTATGTTCGCTGATGATTTCATATGTCAGCCATGGAAGTTGTTTTTGCTGATGATTCTTAGGTTGGCAACGACTTAGTTTTTGTTGACGACTTCTGAGTCAACAGTGATTTTGCTCACTGATGATTCCATATGTCAGCCGTGGAAGTTGTTTTTGTTGATGATTTCTAGATCGGCAATGACTCAGTTTTTGTTGACAACTTCTGAGTCAACGGTGATTGTGCTCGCTGATGATTCCATATATCAGTCGTGGAACTTGTTTTTGTTGATGATTTTTTAGTCAACATCGACTTAGTTTTCGTTGAAGATTTCTAAGTCAATAATGATTGTGCTCACTAACAATTCCATGCGTTAGC
Organism: Populus tomentosa; assembly: GCA_018804465.1. NCBI lineage: Eukaryota > Viridiplantae > Streptophyta > Magnoliopsida > Malpighiales > Salicaceae > Populus > Populus tomentosa. Next base: position 8,695,012 of record CM031989.1, on the reverse strand, counting down.
TATAGAAGTTGTTTTCGTTGATGATTTACGGGTTGACAGTGACTCAGTTTTTATTAACAATTTCTGAGTCAATAGTGATTGTGTTCACTGACAATTCCATGCGTTAGCCATGGAAGTTATTTTTATTGATGATTTTTGTGTCACCAATGATATAGTTTTTGCTGACGATTTCTATGTCAACAGCGACATAGTTTTCACTAAGGATTTTTGTGTCACTAGTGACCCAATTTTTCATTGATGATTTCTGTGTCATCAGTAACCCAATTTTTTCTAACAATTTTCTATGACAATGACTTAGTTTCGTTGATGAATTTTATGTCAAAAATAATTTTTAAGTCTCGTGGTGATTTTGTCGTCAACTTGATCCAACTCACCCCGAAACTTAAGAATTAAACACTAGGATGTTCATAGGTGACCTACATTTAAAATAAAGAGAAGTGTCCTGATATGATGATTTTCATTATATGATTATAAGATGTTCGAAACACTTGAATTTGAACATGTGTATTCTTGAGATATGTATGGTAATGGTTTATATGATTATCGAATGCAAATATACCAATTAGTGATCATTGATGTGTCAGGCGGTATGATTGAGATTGGACCTTCAATCGGACAAGGACATCCCACAGGAAGAGCATGTAGGTGGTTTCTAACCTTTTTTAGCATAATATAAATTCTCCAAAATGAATTCATTATGAAAGATCTATTACTATCTTGTGGTGAATATTGAAATCATTCATGAAATATTTGAATGGGTATGATGATTAGCTTCGGCTAATGGCATCCAAGATGGATGACAAGGTTAATCATAATGATTAGCTTCGGCTATTGGCATCCTAGTTGTCTATTATCATGTTTAAATTGGTTATAATTCTTGTATTCATTTGGTATTGTAACAGGGATGTCACATGAGCAAGGTGCGTAGGAATCCCGTCTCACTAGTCCATATATTTTAACATGAACTATGTATCTGTATGCTAAAATATTGTGTATTTTGTACGAACAAGTGTACTAGTTCTGAAATTTATTGTTTAACGCTTTTGTAAAGACTTGTGATGATAACTATATTAGAACAAGAATGTAAATTTATGAATATGTAAATATAATGTTATGTGTTTGTGAATTGAGTTCTATGTATGAGGATGTTGGTTTTGAAGTCATATGGGTATTGTACTATACTAACGAATAAAATCCACTTGCTAATTCTAGAATGCTATTGTGGTCAGCATCGTTGACATAATGAAAAGATAGAAAATCTTGGGTTATTATAGATGGTATCAGAGCGCCTAGTTTGGATCCTGAGGATTGATGATAATAATGTTGTTGTGATTTGTCACAGGATGGTGGGCACTAGATAGGGGACATGAACCGAGCCACCTCCATGGAAAGGAGGAACAGAGCTGAAATGCCCAAGACTGGCAGGATAAGGACCCATTGGATGACACTACTTCTCATGCTATAGTAAGGTCACTTGAGTCCTTGCGGGGAAGAACCGAGGAAGTTGAAGAAGAGCAGGTACCAAATTAAATGGAAGAAATACACCTAACAAGGGTGGGACAACAAGAAAAAATGACTATCAATTTCACCTTCCTCAGTTTTGAATAACTTCGACAATTGCAAATCCAATCCACCATTTTCTCCCACTCAAAATATGCTTCGAAATCATTTTTGCCTTGAAAAATAGGTATTTTCAACTTGATAGCATCCAAATCACCATCTACATCATCATGTCCTTCGAAGTTGCGAAAATTTCCCTTTTAGCCGAATTGGCCCCTAGTTCTATTCCCAAAATCCCTTTGATTTCTAGGTTGTTGAAAACCTTCCCTATGGCCTATGGTCTCATCCTCAAAACCTCCACCAAAATCATCAATGTCCTCCTCAAAATCTTCATAATCAGCGCACTTTAACCTTTTGGCCTTACTACCATTGTTCAATTTCGGATCAGCCCTAACCTTCCTCACATCTTGGGTACTTGTACTAGCATCATTGCCACGTTTCTCCACCTTCTCAAGTCTGTCACACATGTTCCCCATCATAAAATTCACCCTCTTCATTATCTTCGCCAAGACTTGAATTTGGAACTTTACATCACCCTCAGGAGGGGTGGTGTATTATTCTAATCTGACATGATTATACCTGTAAAAATTGGTTAGTGGTATAAAAACAAATTCCTTATGTCATTTATGTTTCACTCAAGATTAGGCTTTTCGTTCTAATAAACTCACTATGCTTTTTACCTCACAACCTGTTTTCTTTCAGCTCTTTTGAAATTAAAAATCCAACCAATCAAAGTCAGAGGCTTTTGCACTGCATTTAAATTATGAATATAGAATCAAGAATCAATAAATATAATAATAAAAAGCAAAACAAAACTATGATTAAGATTTTGCAAGTAGCAATGCAAATTCGTATGAATTGTGGACGAAACGAAGCTGCAAAATAAAATAGAAATGTAAACTAATTAAGACACTTATTTGACTCTTAAACAATCCAAATATAATATAAACAAAATGATTTGGTCAAAACAAACAGTAGACTAACATGTTTTGGATCTTGATGCAAATATGACATGTTATATAATTTTAAAACATCAAAATTGAAACAAGACCTAACAATGCTAGAATGACCTCAAATTAAATATTTAGTATTCTAATACCCAACAAACTTTGAATCTTAGTTTATAGGTCTTTCTCTTATGTCCAGGTATTGAAACTCGTGTATGATCTGTTTGGAGCAGAATTAAACCCCAAATTGAAACCTCAAGAAAATTATATCAAAATAAGACCAAATTTAATATATAGTGTGATTTAACCCCTAGTAGTAAATAAATGAAATTTCAATTAATTTTGAGATGGTTTGCTCATGGTTCTCTATGAATTGTGTTTTTGCGGCATAATTACAACAATCTTTGAATGACATCTTTTTCTTCTTCTTCTTCTTGTTTTTTAGAATTTTAAGCTACTGATATGTTAGAGACAATAAAAAAAACAAAATACTATGTTTTCTTTATTATTGTTCTACAGACATAAAAAAAGAAGAAGATTGACGCAAACACTAAAAACTTAACGAACACTAGGAAAATAAAAATTTCAGAAAGATATGACCTATTCTCGGAGCTTATCTCTGATACCAACTTATGTGAACCTCGTAATCATATGGAAACATAACCCACAATCACAATTGAGATCTAATCCTAAAAAACCGAAAGAGGTTTGATAGGAGTGTGACACAATTAAAACCTGTTTTAAGGCACCAACACTATTGGAATGAAGTTGAATGACACTATGGAGCTAGTATTCAATAAGTCAGATTAAGTTCATTCAAGAACTAAAAAAATATAAGAAGCTCTCTCACACGTTAAAACTAAAAAGTTCAGAAGTATTATTCATTAATGGCCGCTGAAATTTAGGCTTACATTTGTTTAAATAGTTCTGAAAAATTAACCCTAATGGGTCTTACCCTTGTGAGCTGAATTGATCCATATACAAAAACTAACCAAAAACCTTGACTTGTAAGCCCAAACCCTGATCCAAACAAGCATTAGATTCTAGCTGAAAACAAAGTATTAACTAAGCCCAAATAAGCTTTGGGCTATAACTAACAAAATAAAAATAAAGCCCATAAGTCTCAAGTCTTTTTCTATTGTAAGAAGAGAAGAAGAAAAGAAAACATTATAGGTCTGATATAAGACTTATTTATAGCCTATAATGCTGCCCAATAATCTTAGGAACTTAAGGAGAAGTTTTTGCTCCTTTGGTTTTCAAGTTAGAGTAGGATTTTGATTCCAGCCTTGTATTTATCCTTCTTTTGGAAGGAGAAGGATGTTATGCTCTTCTTTCCCACATCTTGGTATCCTTCCAATATTACAAAACATAATTAAGTTGCTCAATTATTCTCCTTGCACAACAAGGAGACTATGTTGGCCATGTATTTCAAAGTCAACTTCGATTCCTATATTTCCTTTAATGTGTTTTCTCCTCACTTGAAAAGAAAATAAAATAAAAATAATAAATCATTCACTACAAGATTTCACAGTTTTACCGATAGAAATATTTCATCGGTGTGTAATTAGGAGTTCATCGGTAAATTATTTACAGACATCGTTACCAACAGAATACGTCTGTCGGCTTTCCTTTCATCGATGATTCCATATTCAGTCGTTATATCGGTCGGAAAGACAAAAAAACCATTTGCTGATGGTTTTATAGACAGAATTTGCACGTAAAAAAAAAATCCCGCTTGAAATATACTGGGCCACGTACTGTCGGTAAATTTATCGGTGAGTGTTTGAAATACCGACCGAATATATCCGTCTGTAAATTCATCGGTACTTGTGGCAGCTACAGTCAAATGCCGACAGATTAATTCTGTTGGTAACTCTGTCAGTGACTGTATGAAATACCGACCAAATGTATTCGTCTGTAAATTCATCGGTGATTGTTACTATCAAATGCCGATGAATTCATTCTGTCGGTAAAACCCTTTGTAATAGTTTTTTCTAAATTTGTTTTTTAAAAATTATTTAGAATACATAATATAAAATTATATAAATTAATGGTAATAAAAACCAATTATGCAAATAAAATTTATATTAAACATCAAAAACAAAAAAATCAAAGTTAAATAATATTCATTACAAAATGAATGTGTTTCAAAAAAATATTAAATGAAATTTTAAAGGTAAATAATGTTTATTACAAATTAATATAAAGGTGGAGCTGGAGGAGGAGGAGGAGGCTGGTGGTTATACGGCCAAAAAGGATTAGGCGCACATGTTCCACTCTGTGATGCCATGTTGATGACCATTTCGCAAAGCTGTTCATATGCCGCTTTTTATTGTTTAGACTCCGCTCTTTGTTGTGCTTGAGACACTTTGAGTTGTGCGTACACCTCTAACAGGTGGTCGTATTTTTCGGTGAGCTGAGTCGTGTGTTGCTGCAAGGCCACGAACTCCTTAGATTGGGAGCTTGATATTGATTGGGAGCTCCCAACGGTTGAAACACTATGGGTCGACCGCAAGTTTTCAGCCATAGTGTTGGAGAGCCCATAAACTTGATTTTTATCGGGTCCACCTGACGATCCAACCTCCATCCATAAATCCGGATCGAATTCCGTATGGGTCAAAGGATCGTCCCCATATCTCTCCCTCAACCGATTATTATAGGTCTCTTGAAAATAAAAAAGTAATCATCATATTCAATTCAATAAACATAATAACTTACAAAATAAAATGGTTGAACAAACATACCACGAAATGTTGAGCACGGTTGTTAACGAACTGTTGTGCCCTCTTTTGGCGGTCTTGACTCCGCACGTGCATCTCCACAAATAGCTCCATCGGGCTCAGCTCATGTCCAAGAGACATAGCCTATAATAAAAAAATTTATTAACAACAAATTAATTGAACGATATATTTCATTTAAATTAATCTTACCATCCGTTTCGCATGTGCAACAAATGGGACGAAGCCGCCGGTGTGCGTTGTCACCGAGCCATGAATTGGCCGATTCCGGTTGCCAGCATCGGACTGTGAGCGTCATGTGAACTGCTCAGACATCACGTGCTCAAGATAGTGCGGCCATATATCTTCTGGGATGTATATCGGTTTGAAATCCCTCCAAACTGCAACATCTTTCCAGCCTTAGAAACCCTTATCTCTCACTGTTTTTTTTGCCCTGTTTGTGCTTCGTACCAAAAATCATGAAACCTACTTCACGCAACCAAAAATTACATTTCAGAACATAAATTTTTGTCTAAAAAAAATCTTGTATTGTTTTCGATGTTACCTAGTTTCTGCGTGATTTTCCCACACCCTCCTCACAACAGTGTTATGGTCACTGTCCCAGCAGAATTTGTCCTGTGTATAAATAATTAATTTTAAATAAAAATAATAATTTATTAGAAATAAGCTAAAAATTATAAATTAACACCAACCTCAAATCTGTCAAACCATGCATTGATTTGAGGCATCCATTCAGGATGCCTAGATATCTGACTCCATTGAAACAATAGAATCTCCATCGATGATTTAAACGCTGATGATATTACTCGGGCAGCCTCAATGTTTGTGAACCTGAAAATAAATAAAATTAATGAAATAGTGATTACTTAATAAATTATGTTATAATTTTGTTTTTTTAAAAAAACTAAAACCTTAACAAACTTACATTAAAAGGTCGTCCTTCCACTGTGCCTCGTACTTACGGGTAAATTAATTCTGCTTTGAAGGCATGCCGACTCTACGTTGTGAACTAGCACTAAAAGAGGCAGCATCAGTTGATGGCGCAGGTGGTGTAGGTGCCTCTTCTTGAGAAGCACTTGAGGAAATATCATCCTCGCTGCTAGATGAACTAGCTGCGACTGTACGTGAACAACTAGCTCTGGTTTTTATTCTACGCATCTACCCAATTTTATATAAATAATTATATAATTAAATTTAAATATTAAAAAAAATTCAATAGCACCTCCTCTATATTGGATACTACCCAAATCCACAAACCTGCAAATATTAACAATAGCCACAACCAATTGACCCAATCTATACTAATTATTCCAACATATTCAATTACTAATCCTAAGGTAAATTCAACATTAAAAATTACAATTCAACAAATTATTCAATAATTATGCCAATACAACAAAAAATATATTCAATAAATAAATAAATAAAACTCTAGACTAACAATTAAAAATAATAGAAAAAATTAAACATAAATCATGCAATAATAGAGTAAAATTAATAATTATTCCAAAATATTCAATTACTAATACTAAGGTAAATTCAACATTAACAATTACAATTCAAAACATTATTCAACAACTATGCCAATACAACAAAACAATAAATTAAAAAAAAACTCTACACTAACAATCAAAATAAATAGAAAAAATTAAACACAAATCATGCAATAATAGAGTAAAATTAATAATTATTCCAACATATGTAATTACTAATTCTAAGATAAATTCAACATTAACAATTATAATTCAACAAATTATTCAATAATTATGCCAATACAACAATAAAATATATTCAATAAATTAAAAAAAAATTCTAGACTAACAATTAAAATCAATGGAAATAATAAAACACAAATCATGCAATAATAAAGTAAAATTACTAATTATTCCAACATATTCAATTACTAATTCTAAGGTAAATTCAACATTAACAACAAATATTCAACAAATTAACTAATAATAATTATGCCAATACAACAATAAAAAATATTCAATAAATTCAAAAAAAAAAAACTATAGACTTTAGGAATGAAATATGCTTACCTTAATAATGTATTAAATTCAAGACTTTATCTACATTACAAAAAATACACCAAAACAAAAAACATAACAAAAATAAAAATATCTAAAAAAAAACCCTTAAAGTAAAATGAAATAGAAGAAACACATACCTTTTAATCTGATGAAAATTCACAAGAAATCTTGCTAGAGATTCTAGGTGAAAGCTTTGAAGAATTGAGAGGAAAAAAATCAAAATTTAAGGTGAAAAATGGAGGAGAAGGAACTTATAGAGCAGTTTCACCGACGAAAATAAAAAATTATTATTATTTTAATTTAGTCCATCGGTGAAGTGTAAAAAATCCGTCGGTAATTTTTGAATTTCATACCAAAATTTTTAATTATCCTCCATATTTTTCGCAGTCCATCGATAATTCCATCGGCAAGCTGATGCGGTCAGAGATGCATTTAATGCACCACCCTTTGGAATTCGCACAGTCCGTTGGTAATTTTGTCAGTAAAATTGACCACCGACAACTTATCGACGGACGTTAATACATCGGTATAGTCGTCGGTGATTGTGGCATTTCAAATAATTATTTTTGAACTCTCTGTGAAATGCCGACGGATGTGAATCCGTCGGTATTGTCGTCGGTGACTGTGGCATTTCAAGTAATTATTTTCAAACTCTCTGTGAAATGCCAACGAACGTAATCTGTTGGTATGGTCATCGGTGATTGTGGCATTTCAAGTAATTATTTTCGAACAATAACAACACTGCTTAAACAATAAATATTTCATGTTACAAAATATATCATCCATAATCTAAATTACATGAAAAAAAGGGTTTTACATAGGGCTTCATTTTGATTGTTAGTTAGAATTTTCTTCTTCTTCATCAATTGAATAGTCATCACCTTCATCGCAATCTTCAATATGGATATCATCTTCTTCATCGACATTTGCTTGTTCGCTAGAGCTCAAAATAATATTCAACTCCTCTGCATCAACATCAATAAGACTATCATCGAAAATACAAAAATTTGAATTTTCTTCCAATTCAATCGAAGGAGCAATTCGATATGGTTCAACCAACCCTCTAACTTGAAAGAATTCATCTCTCACACTTGTATCTTCGTTCTCATCCTAAACAACCTCGACACGACCCTGGGGTTTTGTTTTTAAAATGGACAACCAATCCACTCTTAATCGATCCTTTCTAAATGAAGGGGTGTATGTGTAATAAACTTGTTGACATTACTTTGCGAAAACAAAGACATCGTTTATGTTGCGTAGTCTAGCTTTTGAGTTGATTTGGACCAGAACATAGTGCGGATCAACTTTGATTCCTCTAATTGTATTTGAATAAAAACACTCTATTCTGCTCGCTATGATATTGCAGTTCGACAACCTCTTCTAATCTACCATAGTAGTCAACTTCTAACTCACTACTAGTGGATAACTTAACACAAACACCGTTGTTGTATGTCTTTCTTCCTTGCCCGTATTCTTCAGTATGGAAAACATATCCATTGACAAAATACCCGTTGTAGCACTTAACTTTTCTTTCAGGCCCCAGGCTTAGTGAAGACAATGACTTAGGCGCACTCCTTCCCATTTGATAAACCTTGTATGTAATGTACATCAACAAATAGTAAATGAACGAGAATCTCATAATGACATGCATACGTACAGTAATTTTACAAGTTAGAATGAGTTTGTGATAGTGCTTACATGTTTTCTAAACCACATGGCAAATTGTTCATCTTGTAATTGAAAGATCTGGATTCGGTCAGCTATGAGTTATTGGAGAGCAAATATTGTCAATGTTGCCTGCAAGTGATAATGAGTGTATGATATTACAATATATAATTAACAGCATATTAGTGACAAAGTTTAATTAGTATTACACATATATAAACTTATTGAATAAAAGGTCTCAGCTCATCACAGTTAAATAGAACATAGTTGTGTACTTGTTTGAACTCTATTTTCGACAAATATCTTCCTCTTACGACATTTTTAGGTATGGGTCGTCCAGTATTGGGGAATATTGACAAGTTCCTACTGGAAGGCACTTCACCGCCATCATCATGCCATGGAACGCAATTGATTCACGTTCTCAGATGAGGTTTGAAATAGTACGAGATAAATGTTGAGATCTCCTCAACAATATATGCCTCACATATCGAAGCCTCAACATACACCTTGCTTTAAACCTTTTTCTTGAGATTAAACAAGTACATGCATTGAATTAATCAAATAATTTCAATTAAGAAAAACATAGAAAATACTTTCATATATGAATTACATTGCAACTGTAATATCTAATCGTTCGAGTGGGTACATCCATCTATACTGGACCAGTCCTCTAGCTTTTGCCTCGAATGGTAAATGTATAGGGAGATGCTCTATTGAGTCAAAAAATGATGGAGGGAATATCATCTCAAGTTTACATAGTGTCTCGATGATATTCGTTTGAAACCTCTTAATGTGCTCAACATTCAACTTGCTGGAGCATATATATCTGAAGAAATGACTGACCTTCGTGAGTGCATCCCATATTCCTTTTGGCAACAAATCATGAAAAGCTAATGGGATGAGTGTTTGCATAAACACGTGGCAGTCATGACTCTTCATTCCATACAATCTGCAGTCCTCTATATTAACCAACCTTGATATGTTCGATGCATGTCCATCCAAAAAACATAGAATTTTAAGCCATTTATAGATTAGCAGTTGTGCGTTTTTCTCTAACATGAAGCTTGCTCGTGGTTTTGCAACCCGTGACTCATCATAAACTAACTCTATATTTTTACAGTTACAATATAAAGCTATATCCAATCTAGCCTTAATATATACAATCTAACCTTGATGTTGTCCTTTGTCTTCCCCTTCACATCCATGACGGTGTTGAAAATGTTCTCAAACATGTTCTTTTCGATGTGCATGACGTCAAGGTTATGGCGGAGCAGATTGGTCTTCCAATAAGGAAGCTCCCAAAAGATACTTTGCTTTACCCAATTATGGGTCAAACCAAAAACCAGGAAACTTTTGCTTACCTGATTGAAGGCCAAACACAATGTCACCATACTCTAATACAACATCATGCAATTCTTCACCAGAAAGATGCGGGGATGCAACATCTTTTTCAACTCTGCCAACAAAGAAATCTTTTATGTTCGTTCTGTACCTATGATTAAGTGACAATAAACGACGGTGATAGTAAAAAAAAGAAGCTTTACCTCCGTTTGCTAGCATGAATGCCTTGTTGTTTTCCATGCGTGCTCCAACCAGAAAGCATTTCATAAGCTGGAAAATCATTGATAGTCCACATCAAAGCCGCCCTCATAAGGAAATTTTGTTTCCTCGATATATCATAAGTTAGAGCTCTAAAGGACCACAACTGCGCCAACTCATCAATCAATGATTGAAGACAAACATCTATATTCTGCCCCGGGTTGCTTGGACTGAGTATGACAGTAGATAAAAACATGAACTCTGGCCTCATACACATTCTTGGTGGCAAGTTATAAACTGTGAGTATGATCGGCCAACAAGAATAGGGAGCATCAAATGACCCAAATGGGTTGAATCTATCTGTACACAACCCAAGACGCACATTCCTTGATTCAGCTGAAAAGTGAGGATGCATACTATTAAAGCATTTCCACGCTTCGCCGTCAGAAGGATGCACCATCACACCATCAACCGCATCATGTGCTTGGTGCCATGTCATGTGCTCAGCAGTCCTTGGTGACATGAATAACCTTTGTAGTTTTTTATATGCCACTAGAGTCTTTCCCCTGCCAGTTCTGGGTTTGTAACGGGAATGCCCCCATGTCAAGCACTCGGTCATCTCAGCATTTTCAAGGTAGTATAACATGCAGAAGTTAGGGCACATGTCAATTTTTTGGTGTCCTAAACTGAGGGGTTTCATCATGCACTTCGCAGCATAGAAGTTCTCTTTCAGCCTGTTCCCTTCAGGTAAAATGCTTCTCGCCCATTCAATAATTTTATCATACCCAGCCTCACTCAACCTGTGATTTGACTTGATGGCGAACACCTGTGCCACAGCTGATAATTTACTGTGGTTTGTGCAGCCATCCTATAATGGTTCGTCAGAATCTTTAAACAAATCAAAAAACCTAGCTGCATCTGCATTAGGTTCTTCTTCTATGATTGGACATTGACTGACATTACCTTGATTCATTCTCATTGCATCCATAACCATATTTATGTAAGGATTAGTGTTGTCATTTGCCACTTCATACATGTTACTAGGATTAGAAGTTGACCCAACCACCGTTTCTCCCATTCTCCTCTTACTAACAAATACTTCTCTATGTGCATACCAATACTGGTAATTCTCCATAAATTCTTTGTGTAGAAGATGCATCATTACAACATCTAGATGCAGATACTTTTTATTTTGACACTTCCTGCATGGACACCTAATACCGCCTCCAGTAAAATTTCTGGGAATAAATGTTGTGAAATTAATAAAACCCTGAACCCCGTTACAATAATCCATCCTTCGTAATCCTTGGGGTGAATCTCAATACATTCATGAACGATCATCCATGACTTATATTGAACCTCTATAAAATTATGATGACATCATGTATTAATTAACTAAGTTAGGTAAATAAACTTGCAAAAATATTACTTTACCTCGAGATTATCCAACAAACCAATCACAACTTCTCATAAATATTAAATATATATTCATTATCATTTATCAACGTCCATATAAATTAATATATATAAATTTATAAAAATTACCACACCGCAATACCATTGATAAAACTTAAAACGGATCCATTAAGCAAGCTATTAATTATTTCAAAATAGCACATGCAATTCGATAATTCCATAAAGTTTTAACAATTTACAAACAAATACAATCTTACAAAATCTAAAACAAACCATAACAGGTATGAAATTATACATTCATATACTACAAGTTTGTTTAAGAAATAACAATAAAACATGTACATCTACTAACAAAATACATATACTAAAAAAAACAATAAAATTGACATTTAAATGTTAAAATTTAAAAAGATAGAATTACTTACAAAAATTGATAAAATCCATCCGCAAATCAGAACACGAATGTTGTGACCACAAAACCTTAAGAAATATAACTTGTTGTGCTGAGATGAGGGAGATTTTTGTTTGGGGGCTAGTTGTTTGTAGAAAAGGAGAGTTGGGATTAGGAAGAAGAAGGAGAAATAGGGGAGGAGAGGGTCGATAGGCAAGGAATTATATTAACTTTTTCCAATGGTTTCACCGATGGATTATTCCGTCGGTGAGTCCGTCGACTATTCTAACGGAAAAATCAACATATCACTGTACGGATCCACCATTTCAAATCCGTCGGTTATTCCACTGGTATTTTTAATGGTGAACCAGTCACATCACTGTACGGGCCTGCCGTTTTGAATCGGTCGGTGATTTCGTCGAAAAAAACCAACCCGCTAAAACCTCCACGTCAGCGACCCGCCTTTTTTTTTTAATTCTAAACTTTCCATCCATAATTTAGTTGGTAACTACCAATGAATAGTGTCCATTAGTAGTTACCGACTGAATTACGGACGAAAATAGTTTTAATGGGGCTAAGGTTAAGGTTAGGTGAGGTAAAAGAGAGTAAAAGAGAGTAAAAGAGAAGGTTCAAACCAAAGAAAGTAGAGCATTCTAAAAAATGATATTTCGAACAAGATATTCCATCAAAGCACATAAATTTTCCATCTTTAATCACCAATGCTTAACTTCTTTTGATTTCAAGCTCTTTCAACATAAAATCTTAAGAGCATAAAGGAACACTTCTTTCTTTCTTTCTTTTGTTGTTTTTTTTTTTCACCTTTTGCAACTTTGCCCATATTTTCATCAAACATCACTTCTTCTTTCTTTTCACATAATTTCCAACCATAATTCCATAAGATATCACAAGTATATGCTCTAATAATCCTTGGCCAGGGGAAAAGGAAAACATATAAAAAGTTAAGGCTTTATACATGGATAAAGCAAAGAAAAGATAAACAAGCTCAAAAGGTGCTCACTAAGGATAATATGCTTTAGGTTGGCTTTTTGGCTTAAGTGGTTAAAATTCCTAATGCCTTTATCATCTTCATGTATATGTGTAATGCGAATGTAATCTCAATAAGATATAAAGCAAGTTCTAGAGATACATATCATTGAAAGAATGTACAATTAAAGAATATAATGCTGAAGGCTCAAAAGCTTGCATTGGTATAACACTATAAAGTCAACATGGCCTATTCTCAAAGTCAATCCCTAAACCAATTAAAACTTAAAATTTGCATGCATATTCCTTCATTTGATTTATATCTTCATCTATCTCAATTAATTCTCATACATAATACTCATATTCTCAAAAACCAATGGGAGTTAAAAAGATCAAACACAATTTTATTTTTTTAAAAGAACAACAAAGAAAACTAAAATAAGAAAACCAAAATTCTCCCAATACCCCCACACTTAAAACACAACATTGTCCTCAATGTTGAAATAAAAGAAAAGGAACATAAGAGAATGACATAAAATAAATTAAAATGCGAAAAAATAAAAGATAAGGAAAAAGAAAGCAAATCTGATTTTTTTTTTCTTTTTATGTTGGGTTGCCTCCCAGTAAGTGCTTTTGTTTTATATCATTGGCTGACATGTTGCATGCTCATTATTCATAGATTGGTTCAGCTAACTCTGTAGAAGCGGTGAGTTCTACCGTCCAACCTTCATAGAAAGGTTTCAAGTGATGCCCATTAACCTTGAGTACTTTGTTGATTTCTAAACTTGTAATTTCAACTGCATCATAAGAAAAAATATTAGAAACAACAAAGGGTCCAATCCAACGAGAGCGCAACTTTCTAGGAAAAAGTTTCAATTGCGAATGATAAAGGACTTTTTCTCCAACATTAAACTCTTTTCTTGTAATCATTCGGTCATGGAGACTCTTAGTTTTTTCTTTGTAAATCCTTGCATTCTCATAAGCATCATTTTGTATTTCTTCCAACGTAATTCCAATCTTTTTGGGCACCAAAAGGATAGGCACCACCCATTCACTATCTGTGATGGGGTAAATGACTCTTGCATCATGGAGGAAAATTTGCAAAGCTTGCAAATCCAATGCTGAGTCATACACATTTTGGGGGAACATATATATGTCTTTCCATCTCTTCTATCTTGGTAAAATCATAGTTAAAGCTCAAAGCTACTCTTAATCCATCCTTACAATCAAAATCACAAACTAACAGCACACACTTATCAACTTGGTCATAACATGTGATAGAATAAACATTGCTATAAGGATATGTCATTGCATCATGAAAATTAAATTCAATTTTTTCATCTCCTACCTCCATAGACAAAGTATCCTTACCAAAATCAATCTTTGTATTGGCAGTTTTCAAGAATGGTCTCCCAAATAATATAGGAGTGTTGTTTGATGAATCACAAGAATCATGTTCCATATCAAGAATATAAAAATCACATGGAATGACCAAACTATCAATCTTGACGAGGACATCTTCTATCACACCAAGTGGGTAAACAAAACTACGATCTGCAAGTTGTATTACAATGCTAGTTTTATTCAAAGGCTCAAGACTAAGAGAATCATAAACATGTTTGGGCATAACACTAATGGATGCACCTAAATCGCACAAAGCCCTTTTAAAACTAGAATTACCAATAACACATGGGATAGTAAACGCACCTGGGTCCTTTTGCTTCAAAGGCATATTCTTTTGAACAACAGCAGATACAACTTCACCCATACTTACCATTTCATGACCTTTCAATTTGAAAGCTCTCTTATTAGTACACAACTCCTTCAAGAATTTGGGATACTTAGGAATTTGCTTGATAGCATCAAGCAAAGGAATGTTGAGTTCTACTTTCTTGAAAACCTCTAAAATCTCTTTTTCTTTGTCCTCTTTCTTTAACCTAGAAGAGCTCACAGGAAAGGGTGGAATTATTTTAAAACTGGAATTCATTGAGTGAGGAGTTACCTTTAGAGTGTTGGTCGATGTTTCAGTTTGTGGAGGAGGAGGATGTTCCTTCTTTGTACTCAATTTAGTTTCTATCTCTTCTTCTTCTTCCATCTCAATTTGTTTCGACCTTTTCTCTTCAAGTTCTTTCCCATTTCACAACATGATTGCACTGACATTCTCTTTTGGATTCAATGCTTGGAAGGGCAATTTTCCATTCATTTGTGCTTCCAATTTCCCTACACTTGAAGCTACTTGCCCTATTTGCTTTTCCAAGGTGTGAATACTTAACCTTGTTTCCTGTTGAAAAGACATGATATTTTGTTGTAAAGTCACAGTGTTAGAAGCCAAAGTTTTCATCATCTCACGAAGATCATCACTGGATGACGACCCCATAACATTGGAGTTTGTGAAGGGAGGGGATTGTCTTGCTTGATAATTCTGTTGGGGTTGAAATCCATTGGAATGGAACTGTCGGCCTTGATTGCCTTGTTGAGGTGGGTTCCCATACCATAGGTTAGGATGATCTCTCCATCCAGGATTGTACGTGTGGGAAAAAGGATCATACTTACGTTGAGGCTGTCCATTAAATGCTCCATCAACTACATTAGCTTGTTCTATGTAATCTTCTTGCATTGTTGGGCACATATCTGAAGCATGTCCTTGTAAAGAGCATATGCTATAAGTTTTCACCTGTTGTACATTGCCACAAGCCAAAGAACGTATAAGAGCAGTAAGATCATTAACTTTATTCTCAATGTTAGAAATACTTACCTCATTTACTCGTTTGTTAACGAAGTCTCCACGGGTGCCAAACTGTTTCGAGTTGGCTGCCATGTTTGAGATCAATTGGTGTGCAGCCTTGGGTGTCTTATCTACCAATGCCCCTCCACTTGCAGCATCAATGATACTACAGTCAGTAGGCATCAATCCTTCATAGAAATATTTAATGAGCAGCTGATCAGGTATTTGATGATGAGGGCATTGAATACACAGTTGCTCAAATCTTTCCCAATACTCGGAAAGTGTCTCTCCATGAGATTGTTGAATCACACATATTTCTTTCCTTATGTTGGCAACTCAAGATGCTGGGAAATACTTCTCAAGAAAGATCTTCTTCATGCCATTCCAAGTTCCAATTGAACCTAGGAGAATGGAGAAAAACCATGCTTTTGCTGCCCCTTTTAAAGAGAAAGGGAAAGCTTTCAACTTAACCTGATATTCATCAACTCCATTCGGTTTCATGCCAACACAAACCATATGGAACTCCTTGAGATGAGTATGAGGATCTTCTCTTGCAAGACCATTAAATGTTGGTAGCAAATGTATAAAACCAGATTTGAGCTCAAAGTTTACATTATTGTCGATGTTTATGCACAATGGCTGATTTTCCACGTTAAGAGCAGCAAGCTCCTTGAGTGTTTGTTGTCGTGCAACAGCCATAGTGTTGAGGCGAGCTTCCTTTCGTAACCTGCATAAATTTTTTTCTATTTCGAGATCTAACTGCACATGACTTTGATTAGTAGAACGGGTTATTGGCATAAATCATCAAGAAAACTCAAAAGAAACCAACCACACAAGAGATCGAAAACAATGCAAATTGTACGAAAATCCTACGCTAGAAAACTAAAACTACCTAAAAACCCTAGAAAACAGCGGAATTTGGCCTCGATAGAGTGGGGTTAGTGGTGTACCACTAGTCCTATTAAGAACGTCGTTTTCCTTTAAGAAACAAAAGGCCAAAACCTAATTCCACCAAAAAATCTGTAATGAACAGTACCACAGCAAGCAAAAATTCTTTTTTTTTTTTTTAGAAAAAGAAATAAAAATCACAGCAAATAAAAATAATAGCACAAGAATCAACTAAAATTACTTCCCCGGCAACGGCGCCAAAATTTGTTGCGATGTCGCGGTCGCACAAATTAATTACCCAAGCTTCAAATACAACACATAAGATAGTATAGAGCAAGCAAGGGGTCAATCCCACGAGGAAGATTTTGTTCAGATTTTTATGCTATATGTTATGCAATTTGGAGGGGGGGTTTGGATGTTATATAGGCTAAAGCAAAATAAAACAGAAAACTATCAAACATAATTTAATAAAATCAGAAAATTATCAAGAGAACAAACCTTGGTCGCAATCACACATCCACCTATAGAAATCAGAACTAATCCTTGAAACGAAACTCCAGTTTATATGCTGAATTTTTATCTTTTCTTAACGTTGGTTAATTAACGGATCCACCGTATAACTAACCCTAACCAACAAATAATCACAGTGTCCGCACTAATGATTTAATCCAATGGCAGCCTTAAGATCTAGATAAATTCATTAATCTTAACAACCAAGTTGTCTGCTTATGTTGCTTTGATCGAATGTTCTCCCTAAGTTTAATAACGTAGTTCCGCTACAATTATCAAGCTTAGTTGCTTCACAAGTTTATATACCACAACTCCGGTTTTGATATCAAACTTAGCAATAGATTGTTCACAATAATAACTTAGAGTCCGCTCTAGCGAATTAAGATAAACAATCATAGGAAATATGCATAGGAAAACAAACATACTCATTCATAATACAAACTGAAAATAAATGGAAGAATAAATCTCACAGTTCTTGAAATCTGAAGGTTTTCGTGTCCTTGCAACCAAGAAAATGAGTTTAGCCTTGCATGTTTGTTGAACAACTAATCAAAAAGATGGAAGAATGCATGATTTAGGGTTTCTTAGAGGAGGGGGCATTTTTATCTTGTTGGCTGGCTGCCCCCCTTTTCTTCCCTTATTCTTTTTATATGCTAGGAAACCCTAATCTCTATTTTACAAAACAGTCCTCCTTTAAGTAGACAGTTTACATTTAAGTAGTTCAATAACTATTTTCCTAAAAAAGGAGAAATAGCTTTGCATGAAATCTTTAAGCTTTGACTTAGAGGAGCTAAATTGCTGAAATAAAAACTTGGATGTCGGTTTAGATGCTTCGGAATGTAATTTGGACTCGTTTCTTCACGAAACCTGTTTGCTAGTAGAATTTAGTTGTCATCTTTGAAAAATCATATCTCCATAATATGACATCTTTTTTGGCTGAAATTTGGAGCATTTATATCCCTTCAAGTCAGGAATCCAAAAAAATTGAGTTTGCATCATTTGGACTTCTGTAGCTCCAGATATTCAAGTTGGAATGGACAAAGGTCAACACTGGCAGATTGCGAGATTTGACTTTGAAAGCTGTGTTTTCCATGCTCTTCCTTATTTTATTGTCTTGCCTTAGATGTCGAGAAAGGTATGGAAGTTAGCTTTTTAATGCCACTAGAATCACTTCATTTTGACCTTTAGAGCTCACGCTCTGCACAAAACATCGACTGAGCATCAAATCTGCCAATTACCTTCAATTTACTCCTTTTTGCATATTTCATCCAAAAGTGCCTTCAAAACTTAAAACAAAGAATATCAAGGCATTTTATATATAAAACATAGGCAAAACACTAGTTAAATGTGGGTGAAACTATCGAATAATATGGTTGCATCAGTTATTATAAAACATGATTTAGTTAAGAAGTTATTGATACTTCAAGTGCAAAAATGATGACATAAAACCTTGATAAAAATGCACTTTTAAGTACTAATCACACCTCCCAACCAGCTTATTACAAGCCCTAGTAATCAAAGCTTTAAAATAGAAAAACAATTTGCAAGTTCCACAAAGCAAGGCATTCATCATTCAACTTCCATTAATTTATCCAAATAAACAAACTCTCATTAAATTTATATTCCTGCTTCATATATCTTAAACAAGATATTAATAAACCATGTAACGAGTATGAAAACATAGATGATGGGGCTTTTGTTGGAAGAAAACAATATTATGTTCTTATGTTAAGGTTAACATTCTTGGGTTGGGATTATTTATTTATTTATTTATTTTGTTTTATTTATTTATTTATATACACATACAACACAATGCATCTTTAACCCATGTAACGAGTTTTCGACTAATGACTCATAAACTAGTTGGTCTTAGGGCATTAGGTGTTGAGACACCCCTACGAGCTTAGTAACTTGGGTTGCAGATACTGATACGTAGATAATGCAATGTTTGATTCCCTTGAGCTTTTCTCCTTAACCCATGTAACAAGCTTTAGGCCAATAGCTCCCGAGTTAGTTGACTTTAGGGTATTAGGTGTTAAAACACCCCTTCAAGCTTAATTGCTTAGGTTAGGGAGGCTACGAAACCAAACTTATCTACGTTTTTATTATAATCAATATTATCAATTTTTTTTTGCAAATTATATACTATTCATTTCCCTTAGTTGTTACCTTTAACAAAAGAATATAAATAATGTAATAATCCAAAATACAACCCACAATCATATGTTAAAGTGTGTGTGTGAAAATAAAGGTTTAAGAATACTTTTTTTTGATCAAATGTAAGTATTGTATAGATCAAAAGTGTTTGCAAGACAAGCTTGCGGTACAGGCTGGAGACCAGCAATACAAGGAAAAAGGGAACAAAGTCCCTTAACTAACACATAAGCAAGACAAGGTTGCTGAACAAAAAGCAAAGGGAACAGACTCCCTTGTACAATCCATAGGCAAGTCAAGCTTGCTGAATAGAAAACCAAGGAACATACTTCCTAGAACAACCTAGAATCTGAACAGGCAACAAAGCCAAAAAGCAAGCAACAATCCAACGATGAGAACATCGGTTAGGGAAACCAGCGGTAAAAACTCTGTCCAAACCCGGCAGCACCAGATCAAGAGACTAGTCGAATCAGGACTCCTTCCAATCCAGCAGATGGGATCAAAAGACGGGAGCCAGGAACCCACGGACTGGAGCCAAGGACGGACAAGCCGATGAGCATGAGAGGAAGCCATGCAACAAAGAAGTCCACATAAGCAGGACGTTGACAGACGATCCATAAATAACAACAAGCCATCAGAAGAGGACCCCCCATGATGAAAGGTTTAAGAATACTTGTTAAATGAGTATATGAGCAAGATCAAGTGATAACAATGTGAGAGTTTGTAAACCTGAATATTTCAAGAAGTATTCTGATAGACCTTGATGATGATACTTACTAAGATGCATCTCAAGAGTCAATAAAATTTCCTCCTTCATCTGCCATCCTAATAACAATTTTGTCAAATGGTTTTAATAATAGCAAAAACAGTTAGTAAGTTAGTTTTTTTTTTTATGTCAACTACTACCCTCTCCCCCCAACCAAAACGAAACATTGTCCTCAATGTCCTAAGATAGAAAGATAGAGTATAGAAGACATCACCTGAAACAGCGAACAATGACAAACCTGAAACACACTTAAAAAAATATAAGAAGTAACAAAATAATAATAATAATAATAATAATAATAATAATAATAATATGCTATTAATAAAACTAAAAGACACAAGGTTTCACAAATGAAGGCTCAAATCTAATCTAAGCTTTTTATGGCTTTTCTTAGTTGACCAATCTAGGCGACTCATGCAGGGGTCAATGACAGGGATGAAAGTTATAGTTGGTCAATCAATTTTTCAGTAGTAGCAGCAGAGATTATGATTTTTCATGCCGAAGATGTTAGAAATTCCTGTGCCACAGCTTGATCAAGAAAAGACAAAAATTTAACTTAGAAACAATTAACATTTAACAAACCTATAAGTTTATGGTGAATGTGCAGTTAGGTCCAAGAGAAAATATGAAAGATCTCTTCCAATGTGCCTAGACCATCTGGTAAGGCAATGAAGGCATTAACATGGTTAAACATGACATTCAGTTGATCAGACATTGTGGGGACCTGTAGTTCCTCTTCAATTGTTTTTCCAATGATGTCCCCATTTGCTAAAGCTTTGGGGACAACCCCCAAAACTTCATTGCCTCCTAAAAATACAGCCATTGACACACCTCCCATTAACCCAAGGCTGCCTCCCCCATACACTAAATGAATCTTTCTCTCAGCTAGTACCTGACCAAGATGATTTGTTGATTCTAAAAACTCTTTTTCTTTCCTAGGACTAGATCCACCGAAAACTCAAATATTTCTTATGTGATGACTTGAGGAACCTGCCATTTCTACACACTTCTGTATTTGATAAATGTATGGGTTGAGTAGAAATGAAGGGAAGGAAGAGAAGAATTTATAGATGAGAAATTGAAAATGCAATCATACCACCTATATGTAGGGAAGCTGTAGTCCTACACACACTCTCTCTCTCTCTCTTTATTAATTATTTATTTTGAAAAAGCATGTGTATGTACAGGTAGTTGTGATTGTGGCTCACATCTTCCCTTGGTTTTACGTCCAAGAATGGCTTAAACGCCCTTTATAGGTCGGGGATAGGCTTCCCATCCAGGTTTTTTAAAAACTGGCAAATAGGGTCTTTTTTTGTCAGATTCCCAAGACTAAGTCGAGCATGTTCTTTATGGAATTGTGGCCATAAATCATGAATTACACGATGCACATCTCCACTAGGATGCGTCTCAAGGGTCAACAAAAGATTATCTAAAGACCCCTTACTCAGGCCATCCTTAATGAATTGTATTTTATCTTCACGGTTTACAGATACCATTCCTAAAGAATGACATGTCGCATTACAAGTCCATCTAGCACATCTGTGACAGATTTTCAGTCGTTTTGCATGACGTTTCTTTGCAAAAGTGCTTTTACCTATTCCAGGCATGTGTGAAATGAAAGAATTGGAGGACTCACCTGATAATTGGACCTTTGTTCAATTAGCCAACGAATATCTTTAGGAATTCCATGATTCATTAACAACCTTAATCTTGCACACCTAGCACGGTAAATTTTTGTAATCGTATTTGGAGGCAAAGCGGGAAAATACCTTTTCAATTTTTCAAGAGTGGTGTCCATTTTCAAATGAGAATTGGGGAAAAGATTCAAAGAAGGGAGAAAGAGCAGAGAATTGTACAAATATATACAAATATCAGTTATTATGGGAAACTGAAAGAACCAACTTAAGTCACGGAGTACCGCTATCCACCATTTGACCTGGGTGAGAGAGAGACCAGCAAAACAAAAGTTACACCAAAACTAAACACAAAACAATGTGAGAAAAAGAATCAATCTTTATATACAGGATCACTCAATTCAATAAAGTCATTTTCAATCGAAAAATTATCAAAATAAACTTTCAAACGAAGCCCATTTAACTTGAGAACATTGCCATTCTTTGGATTCTTGATATCACAGGCCCCATATGGATACACATCTTTCACAATAAAAGGACCACTCCATCTTGATCTTAGTTTTCCAGGAAATAAATGGAGTAGAGAATTATAAAGTAAGACTTTTTGACCAACATTGAATGTTTTTCTCAGTATTTTCTTGTCATGAAACTCTTTGATTCTTGCTTTATGAATTCTTGAATTGTCATATGCATCATTTCTTATTTCCTCAAGCTCATTTATTTGTAATTTTCGCAGCTGACTAGCATCATTAAGGTTTGAATTGAATGCTTTAATAGCCCAATAAGCCTTATGTTCAATTTCCACAGGCAACTGACAAGGTTTTCCATAGACTAGTCTATAAGGTGACATACCTAATGATGTTTTTATAAGCAGTTTGACAAGCCCAAAGTGCATCATTAAGTCTTAAAGACCAGTCTTTCCTATTAGGGTTCACTGTTTTCTCCAAGATCTGTTTGATCTCCCTATTAGCAAGCTCTACTTGTCCACTTGTCTGAGGGTGATAAGGGGTGGCAACTTTGTGTGTGATTCCATATTTTTTTATTAAAGAATCAAATGGCTTGTTGCAGAAATGTGTTCCACCATCACTTATCATGGCTCGAGGGATTCCAAATCGACTCAAAATATTGTCTTTCAAAAACTTTATTATTGTTTTATGATCATTGTTTCGACTTGGAATTGCCTCTATCCATTTTGAAACATAATATACTGCGACTAATATGTACACGAAACCAAATGATGGAGGAAATGGAACCATGAAATCTATACCCCAACAGTCAAAGATCTCAATGGCAAGAATAGGATTTAAAGGCATCATGTGACATTTTGAAAAAGATCCCAACTTTTGACAATTTTCACAAGTCTTGTAGAATGCATGTGAGTCCCTGAACATGGTGGGCCAGTAAAATCCACTTTGTAAGATTTTTGCAGTTGTCTTTTTTTATGAGAAATGACCCCTACATGCCTTAGAATGACAAAATTTAATGACCCTACTTACCTCATTGTCAGGAATGCATCTTCAAAATATTTGATCAGGACAATATATGAATAAATAAGGGTCATCCCAAAAAAAGTTCTTCACTTCATTCAAGAACTTTCTTTTATCTTGGGTACTCCAATGAGCTGGCAATTGTCTTGAAACAAGAAAATTAACAATATTAGCAAACCAAGGCATTGTAGAAACAGAAAGTAAAGATTCATCGAGAAAGTTGTCATCGATTGGTGTGATGTTGGATTTTGAATCTATTGTCAATCTTGACAAATGATCTGCGATAATATTTTCGGTGCCTTCCTTGTCTTTGATTGTGATATCAACTTCTTGAAGTAACAAAATCCATCGCACCAATCTAGCCTTAGAATCTTTCTTAGAAAAAAGATATTTCAATGCTGCATGATCACTAAAAACAACAACAGGTGAGCCAACAAGATAAAACCTTAATTTATCACATGCAAATGCTACTGCAAGTAATTCTTTTTCAGTGGTGGTGTAATTCATTTGAGCACTATTTAAAGTTTTACTTGCATAGTAAATCACATAAGGTTTCTTATCTTTTCTTTCTCCCAAGACAGCACCCACGACATAATCATTAGCGTCACACATTATTTCAAAAGTTAATGACCAATCAGGATGTTGAATGACAATAGCAGAAGTAAGCAAGTTTTTAAGTTTAACAAAGGCTTCTTCACAATGTTCAATCCACTCAAAAATATTATTCTTTGTTAGAATGTTACTCAAGGGCTTAGATATTACACTAAAATCTTCGATGAACCTTCTATAAAAACCAGCATGTCCTAAGAATGATCTAACATCTTTAACAGATTTCGGTGTTGGTAAGTTGGCAATTAACTCGATTTTAGATTTGTCAACCTCAATTCCTTTCGATGAAACAATGTGACCAAGTAAAATGTTGTTTGTTGCCATAAAGTAACATTTTTCCCAATTTAGTACAAGATTCTTCTCTTCACACCTGCTCAAAACCTTTTCTAAGTTAGTCAAACAATCATCAAATGAATCACCAAAAACAGAAAAATCATCCATAAAATCTCAAGAAAACATTCAACCATATCACTGAATATGCTAAGCATGCATCTTTGAAACATGGCTGGTGCAATACATAATCCAAAAGGCATCATTCGATATGCAAAAGTACCAAATGGACATGTGAAAGTAGTCTTCTCTTGATCTTCCAATGCAATTTCAATTTGATTATAACCTGAATAGCCATCTAGGAAACAATAAAATTCATGACCTGCAACTCTTTCTAGGATTTGATCCATGAAAGGTAAACGAAAATGATCTTTTCTAATCATTGAATTAATTTTCCTATAGTTAATGCACATGAGCGAACCAGTAAGAGTCGTAGTTGGAATTAACTCATTTTTCTCATTTGTTATCACAATGACTTTAGACTTTTTGGGTACAACTCAGGTAGAATTTACCTATTTGCTGTCAGAAATAGGATAAATGATTCCATTATCTAGAAGCTTAATGACTTCATTTTTCACTACTTCTTTCATATTAGGATTAAGCCTTCGTTGCATTTTTCTATAGGGTTTAGCATTTTCCTCCAAATAAATCTTGTATGTGCAAATCAAAGGACTAATTTCTTTTATGTCAAATATGGTCCATCATAATGCCTTTTTGTGCATTTTTAGAGTCTGTAATAACTTACCTTCTTGATGTGCATTAAGTTTGGAAGAGATTATTACGGAAAAGTTTTATTTTCTCATAAAAATGAGTATTTGAGATTGAATGGTAACGGCTTCAAATCAGGTTTTGGTGTTAAACACTTGAAGGTATGGACTCAATTGATCGTGGTGGTAATTCTTCAATTTGTGGTCTCAAATTATATGCCTTTGATTCTTCCTGAAAGTAGACCATTTGCAAATCATCAAATTCATCAATCTTTTTTTTGATCAAATGTAAGAAGTATATAGATCAAAAATGTTTTGCAAGACAAGCTTGCGGAACAGGCTGGAAACCAGCAGAACAACTGGATATAAATCCAGGCAAAGGGAACAGACTCCCTTGAACAAACCACAGCAAGACAAGCTTGCAGTACAGGAATTAATACAAACCAAGGGGAACAGACTCCCTCAAATAACAAACCAAAGGGAAAAGACTCCCTTGAAAACAGGAAAAAATACATAAACATGGACAGCCCCCATGTAGGCAAAGACGAAATAACAAAGCTGCACAGTGCAGCTGCACAAAAGCCATCACGTTGTAGGAACTCCATGCAGCTACTGAAGAAACAGAAGAGCCAACCAATCAGGAGACATGCAAACCATGCAAAACCATTCAAAGATTCCAGCAGCCCCCAATAGTGAACACAGCTCCCACGAGAGATGAAAGAAGCCCAACCAAAGCTACGATCACCTTAGAAGCAGTGGAGATGAGCTTTATCAACCTAACGGCTTCCTTAGCTCCAGCAAACCAGTCAAACGATCCAGCTTCAAGGAAAAAGTCACCAGCTTGAATAGAAGCCGGAACCAAGCCCCATAGAAGCAACCGACAGTAGACACCCACCAGCAGACACCCACCATAAAAGCAGGCCTAACATTAATACTTTAGCAGCTATGGACAGCAGACCACATTCAAAGAACGAAGGAAGGAGAGCCCTTTCATTATCAACTTTCATCATCACAACGAAAAAAGCAGAGCCCTTCATCATAACAAAGGAAGCCAATCAGAATCTCCCACCCATCCAGACTAAGAGAAAAACTATGCAGAGGCTAAAGGCATTAACAGCCAATAACGAACCATGCAGAGGGCAGAAGAAGTAGGACCCCACCATCAAAGAGTTTCACGCCATGCTTTAGCCAAGAAAAACCCCATTTGCATGAACCATGCACACACGAGACGAACCCGCTTCATGTATCTGCCAAAGAAGAACTCGCTTGGACCCACCCATGCATTACCCATGCAGCACCTTACGTCCAAAACAGCCACGAGAAATGGAAGCAAATAAATTCAGCTTCTTCATATAATCTTTCTTGAAACACAGTGGTCGTCTTCGACATATAAATGCAGCAGTACCCATCAACCAATCAGCAACGAAAGTTGAACAAAAACAAGGCCATGAGCAGCTTGTCTTCAGAGGACTGCAACATGCACCTCAACCAACATTGAGAACGTGGTGATCTTTCTCGTAGAAGTGAAAAACTGTATAGAACATAATCTGAAATTTTCTAAAAAGAATGCCCACCGCAGTACTCTTTCTTTCAAAAATTCTCTTGTTTCTTTCTTCCCAGATAAGATAAACCGTGAGACCCAAAGAGACTCTTCTCATTCGGGCTTCTAAGTTATTTCCTCCAGAGTGAAGCCCCCTGATGGCACTGGTCAAGGTCATCATCCTCCTATTGATGCGCAGCCACAGCTTGATTTGCAACCAGAGGCAAGCTGACCAAGAGCAAGAGAAAAATAAGTGGCTATGTGATTCCTCTATCTGCCCACACAGTACACACGAGGTATCTAATTGAAAAAACTGCAGCCGATCTTTTGTTCTCAATTTTCCCAACACTGCTAGCCATAAAATGAAGTTGTGTCTTGGCATAGACCATTTCTCCCATACCACTCGCGCCCAGCTAACTTGAGGACCAGAGAGTCTAAAATAATTATATGCTTGCACCGAGAAGCTATCATCCCCTCTATCCCATTGCCGAAGTAATGCTACTGCCTCCTCTTGGCACCCACAGTCTTCAAGCAACTGATCTTTCAACATAATAATAGATTTCCAAAGAGGGGATGAAGAGTGATGAGCAGTCACAGCCCATATAATATTCTGACGCAGGTAAAAGTGATGAACCCATTTGATCCATATGGAGTCAGTTTTGAGATGGATATTCCAGAGCTGTTTTGCTAAGAAACTCTTGTTACGAGCTTTTAGATCAAATAGACCTAGGCCTCCTTCCTTTTTAGGGAGACAAAGCTGCTTCCAAGCCACCAAAGCAGAGTTGTTGTTTGTATGGTTGCCTGACCACAGGAAGTTTCTGCAGATGCAAATAATTTGATGAATTACATTGCTTGGCATAGGAAAGATGCTAAGCCAGAACTGAACCATTCCATAGAGTACTGTCCGCACTAGCTCCAATCGCCCAGCATAAGTGAGATGTTTTCCCATCCAACTTTGCACTGCCAATTCCAGTTTCTGCAACAAAGGAGAGTATTGGCTTGCTAGAAGTCTGTGGGGACTGAGAGGGACACCAAGATATTTGAAGGGGAAACTTCCTTCTCTGAAGCCGGTGTCATGGAGGATTAACTGCTTCAAATTATCTCTAACTCCCCCAAAATAGATCGATGATTTAGCTGCATTTATAGTCAACCCTGAAGTTTGCCCGAAGATGATTAGCTGCTGGAAAATAGTGGAAACCGACTGTCTATCCCCACGAGACAGCAAAAGCACATCATCAGCAAAGGCAAGGTGGCATATATCATGGACATTACATTTCGGGTGGAAGCGAAAATCACTATGCCTCGACGCTAGCTTAAGCATTCTGGAGAAGTATTCCATGCATAAGATGAATAAATATGGTGATAATGGATCACCTTGTCTAACTCCACTCTTCCCAGGAAAGAAACCATAAAGAGTGCCATTAACTGCAACAGAGAAGGATGTAGTTTCAACACAGTTCATAATTAAGTGCACAAATCGATCTGGAAAGCCAAACACATGCAGCAGCTGACGCAGAAAATGCCACTGAACTGAATCAAAAGCTTTCTTAAAATCAACCTTCATGAGACATCTAGGAGAAGCTCTTTTCCTGCCGTAATGACGAAGGAGCTCCTGGACTAAATTGATGTTGTCTGACATCATTCTCCCACCTAGAAAGGCATTTTGCATTGGGCTAATAATGGCATTTAGAGCTGAAGCTAATCTCCCCGAAAGGATTTTAGATATCACTTTATAGATCACATTGCAACAAGAAATGGGCCGAAAGTCAGCTGCTGTATTTACATTTGCTGCCTTAGGGATCAGAGCAATAATAAAGTGGTTAACTTGCTTCAAAAGTTTCCCAGAGGTAAAGAAATTCTGAACAGCAGCACAAAAATCCCCTCCAATGATATCCCATGATTTTTTGAAGAAGAATGAAGAGTAACCATCCGGCCCTGGAGCTTTATCATTCCCAATACCAAATAGAGCATTTTTAATGTCGTCATTGGATACAGGAGCTAAGAGAGACTCATGAGATCTTTCATTGAGGCAGGGCCCACTTTGAATAACATCAATATCTAGGGGGAGAGTTTCCTTGCAAGAGCCTAGGAGCTGCTGGTAAAACCTTACGAATTCTTCACCCATTTCAGCTTCTGATGTAGTCAGGGTGCCATCTCTACAGTGAATAGCAGGAATATAATTACGTCTGTTTTTCTGATTCATTAGTGCATGAAAGAAACTTGTGCCTCTGTCACTGTCTTTGAAAAAATTGCACTTAAGTTTCTGCGAGAAGAACATTTTCTCCAAAGATTTAAGATTCATTAGTGTCAACCGTAACTGCTTATCATGCTCCAATAGGTGTAAATTGTCCCTGTCATCATGAAGAGCAATTTGGTGATTCTCCAGTGATGCCTCAGCTCTAGCAACTCTTTCAGATATGTGGCTGAAATGTAGTTTATTTAGCTCTTTCAAAGGTCTCTTCAAAAACTTGAGCTTCTTACAAAGTGAGAACATAGGGGAGCCTTGGATGTGGCGGTTCCAGTTATCAGATATAATCTGCAAGAAATTATCGTGAGAAGCCCACATATTGAAGAATTTAAAATGGCGTCTCCCCTGTCTGTTCTGGTAATCAAACCGAATAATTGCTGGAGAATGATCAGTGAAGGCCCCAGGATTGCCGAAGTGGACGTGAGCTGGAGCTTGTAGTGAAGACCAAGATGAGTTGACTAGAACTCTATCAATTTTGCTCCATACTCTTCCATTATTCCAGGTAAAGTGGCAACCCGTGAAATTGAGATCAACAAGCCCAAGGTCTGTACAACATTCTCTAAAATCCGATGTTTCATAGGTGGAGACAGGCTCTCCATTGTGCTTGTCAGCGTGAGACAAGACAGAGTTAAAATCACCCATAACCAACCATGGGCAATTAGGCTGCCATGCTCTTAAGTTTGTCCATAGAGATCTTCTTGCAACAATTGTATTGAATCCATACACAAAAGTGACAGTGAAGCTAAGCTGGAGGACTAAGCTGCTGATAATTACATGTAGCCCTTGAGCTGAACAATCAAGTAAGTCGACTTTGACCGTTGATGGATTCCAAATGTAAACCCCCGTAAATAAAAATAAATAATAAGAACAATAATAATAAAAAGAAAGAATAAAAAAAAACAACACATAGGATTGAAGTAATGACGTTTCGATGAGTAATGGATATTCGGTATGAAAGAAATGAATAAATAGTAGGAATGACAATAAATGTGTCATGTGAGAGAGAGAATGATCTCCATAAACAAATTTAAAGATATTGTTGAAGTCGAAAAGAGAGTCATGATTTTTAGTTTAAAACTTGTAATGTTGGTGAAACCAGTGATGAGGTTTCAATGGATGAAAGAATAAGAAAACAAAAATAATAATAATAGAAGATATGTAAACCCCGGTCAAAACATGTATTTTGACAAATTAATGATAAATGTGGTAATATTGAATTTATTGAGTATAAATTAAGGGAAATGTCATGAGGATCTAAGTAAATAAATTAATGCATGAAATTCAGATTTTTGTGTAAAAGACACTAATTGTCTAGTTTTACGATATCGATGATATATCTCAATCCGACCGTTGGATCGGGTTGAAATTTTGTAAGGAATCTCCAGACATATTGTTTTATATTAGGTTCAAATTTCATGTTAATCGGAGTTGGAAAAGATTTACGAAGAGTACTGAAAATCAGGTAAATGAAAGAAGATGACACAAGGGGTATTTTTGTAATTTTATCAAAACAAATACTCTCCTCTCCTCTCTTTAAAACCAGAACACGTCCTCCTCTGCAAATGAAAAAGGAAACAGGAGGGAGACCATTTGTTTTGTCCTATTTTCTTCATTTTCTCTTCATCTCTTCAAGCTAAATCAAAAAGGGAGTGTTCTTAGGAGGATCCTATCCAAGAAAACAAATTAAATAACAACTTAGAGAGTTATAGAGCTTGAGAGAAACAAAGAGAAGAAGCTGGAAATTGGAAGAGGAGGACATGATTTTTGTAAATTTTTGCAAGAATTCATTGAAATAAGTTAAAGTAGCAAAGGTAAGCAATATACCCTTTAGTAATTTCGTTTTTCTCTCTTGTTCTTGCATGAGGAGAAGAAAACCCCCAAGTTTAAAATTCTAGGGTTCATATAAATATTTTGGGGGAGTAATTGTTCATGTGAATTTCGAGATTAATTGCATGAAAATGGCTTGATTTGCTGAAAAATAGAAAGAATCAATTGATTTGAAACTATGGGTTTTGGGATTGCAACAGGGCAGGCACTTCGGCAGCCATAGTTTGACTTTCCACCGTTGGATTAAATTGATTTTTAGATATGTTATTATGCTCAATGTCACCTACATTCTGACCGGAGGGATTGTAAATATCAGACTTCGTTTGAGGGCTGTCACCGGAGGAACATTTCTGGAAAATCATACTTCAGGACAGCCTTGTTCGTCAGCTGTTATATCATCATTTCACCGTTGGATTGGTCTGGATTTTGGATATGTTGTTCATCCAGATGTTATATAAATTCGGAATGGTTAAGATCGGAAAAGAACACTCCTACAAGAAATTGTACTTCCTGAACAACAGGTCTCCAAATTTCATGTCAGTCCATTATTGTTCTGATATCAGGAGTTTTAACCGTTGGATGTATGTGCATTTTGGATATGTTATTATAGTCAATGTCACCTACATTCTGACCGGAGGGATTGTAAATATCAGACTTTGTTTGAGGGCTGTCACCGGAGGAACATTTCTGGAAAATCACCCTTCAAGACAGCCTTGTTCGTCAGCCGTTATGTACTTCCTGAACAGCAGGTCTCTAAATTTCAGGTCAGTCCGGTATTGTTCTGATATCGGGAGTTTTAACCGTTGGATGTATGTTAATTTTGGATATGTTATTCTAATGACGATGATGTATAATTCCACCGTTTGGATGTATTGAACTCTAAATTTAAATAATGATGTTTTAAGTTTGGTTTGAGAAATATTGAATGAGAATATGAGGGTTAGCATAAAAAAAATATGTTTTGGGACTAAGGATAATGGTAATGGTTTAATGATGATGGTTGTGTTTGTGTTCTGTTTGAGTCATGTTTGATGTGTTGATAAGTGATGGTATAGTTAAATTCTATAAAGAATACTGATTGACTAATATTTTGGTTGTGTTAGAATGGAAAATCATGTTGTAAGTTGAATTATGATATAAGGAATCATTTTGAGTGTGCTTTTGGATAAAAATTGGCATGTGTAGTCATTGATAAAATTTAAGTTAAATTACATTGTTTGGTGATAGATTAAATGTCTTGGGACAAAAGAAAATCGATGACGAAAAGTCATGCGCTTTGGACATTGAAGATCATTGATGAAGAATTGAATTAAATGGTCATTTAATTTAAATGACAAGTACAAAAATAAAATACATTCATGGAAATTGTTTACGGAAGTATTTGATTTTGTGAATTTATGAATATTATGAATAAATCGGGAAGATTCAATAATGATTCAGGATGTTATATTAAAAATGTAGGAGAAGCATTCACTCGACTTCTCAGGAGCTCGTATAGTAGGAGCTTTGCAGGAGGGACACAACAACAAGGAAGAGCGAGTTGAGCTTCTGCAGCTGGTAGGTGTTCTATACCTACACTTTTTACGTAGCGTTAATTTATGAACTTATTAAATTCTTGGTCTTTGCGTCTATGGATGAAACCACAAAGAGAGAGGATAAAGTGAAATAAACGAGAAATTAAAAATGGATTTGAGTACTTGACTGGGTTAAGAATATGAATTACACTAATAGACTTCATTGATGATCATTCCTCGAACTTGATTAGCTGGTCCCGAATGCGGAGGCTAATGATGTTAGTAAGATTTACTAACATCGGGCTTAAATGTTGACAAATGGTTGATTAGCTTCGGCTAATGGCATCCGAATGGATGACCGGGATGAAGGACTGATTAGCTTCGGCTAATGGCATTCGAATGGATGACCGGGATGAAGGACTGATTAGCTTCGGCTAATGGCATCCGAATGGATAGCCGGGACAAATGAATGATTAGCTTCGGCTAATGGCATCCGAATGGATGGCC
The DNA here is from genome assembly GCA_018804465.1 of Populus tomentosa. NCBI lineage: Eukaryota > Viridiplantae > Streptophyta > Magnoliopsida > Malpighiales > Salicaceae > Populus > Populus tomentosa. The sequence continues at coordinate 8,662,293 of CM031989.1, read as the reverse complement.
GGGACAACGAATGATTAGCTTCGGCTAATGACATCCGGATGGATGGCCGGGACAACGAATGATTAGCTTCGGCTAATGACATCCGGATGGATGGGCGGGACAACGAATGATTAGCTTCGGCTAATGACATCCGGATGGATGGGCGGGACAAATGAATGATTAGCTTTGGCTAATGGCATCCGAAGTGGATGACCGGGGTGAGTGAAAGGTTAATGATATTGACCGGTGCTGTGAATATCGGAAATCACACGAAACTTGATTAGCCGGTCCCGAATGCGGAGGCTAATGATGTTAGTAAGGTTTACTAACATCGGCATAATCATCCCTGAAAACGAGGGATACTGAACTTGATTAACTATTCAGGTGAGAATAGTTAATGATACTGACCGGTGCTGTGAATATCGGAAATCACACGAAACTTGATTAGCCGGTCCCGAATGCGGAGGCTAATGTTGTTAGTAAGGTTTACTAACATCGGCATAATCATCCCTGAAAACGAGGGATACTGAACTTGATTAACTATTCAGGTGAGAATAGTTAATGATATTGACCGGTGTTGTCCATATCGGCAATCACACGAAACTTGACTAGTTATTCCTGAAGTGAAAGCTAATGATGTCAAGAATCTTGACATCAACATTTCTGAAAATATTCCAAGATATTATGGAAAGAAAAATCTGATTGGCTATTTCATGTTAGAAATAGTCGATAACATCAATCAATGGTATTAATTTTGACATTTATAATGAACTTGATTAGCCGATCCTAATATGAGAGACTAATAACACTAATGAAAATTTATTAGTATCGGCATTCCCTTCCAAGTTTTAGGGGAGAGGTAATAATTAAAAATATTAATGAAATGGGGATTGACATGTTGATAGGATTATTCATTCGCCCTTGAAGAGGCGGATATTGATTGGAAATTATGGAATAAGATGGGCGGAGGAACTAGTTACCCGGTGATGGGCTAGTGGCATTAGTTTTGTTTTCTAATGACCGGAATATACAACTTCAATTAAACTTACTTGTGTGGTGTTAATAGTGCCAGGATGACTGACTTGTTAGATTATAAATGGAATGTTGGATGATAACTAATTGTTAAACAAAAATGGTAATTTATTCCAAAAAAAAAAGAAACTGATGAGGATCTAATTCTTGTGAAGGATGGAGGCAAATATCGTATTGCTTGGGACGTGAGAGCAAAAGTTCATTAACCATGGTAGGTGTTATACACTTACAGAATGCAATGATATATATATGATGTATTTTGAATTGATTGAAAAGAATTGTAATTGATATAATTTGAGAATCATGTCCTGCGCACAGGGAGGATGTCAAAGAAATTATGATCAATAATGTAAATATGTTGTATTAAGGTTTCATGTTGTTACTGGCATGATAAGAATTTAGTGATAATTATAATAGTGTAATAAAATGCTAATAATAGTCATATTACTCAAAGATGGATCGGATGTGAATATTGTGAAAATGATGGCCGGTTCCATGATAATGAGAGATTTTACTGAAAATCTAAAGAAACATAGGAATGTGTTGAAATGGGCACAAGAAATATGTAAGTGGAATATATTTATAAACTAAAATTGGACCGAAATAATGATGAGTTTGACATCTTATATGGAAAAGCCATAATAGGTATAATAGATGTTGGGATTGAAATTGATATATAAAGAGATAGAGTAAGAGGGAGAGAAATCACATGGTAGATATTATAATGAAGTAAATGCGCTCATGAGGTGAAACAAGACACAAAATGAAAATGTTGAATTATTATAATGAATTAAATGCGCTCATGAGGTGAAACAAGACACAAAATGAAAATGTTGAATGATTCTAGGAAGGATGGATAGAGATGTAATAATGGAAGGATAAATGCGAATTTCAAGGAGCTATGATTGCATATCGTTGAATATATGTTTAACTTCGTGCATGTATTGTGTGATTTTCCTTTTATGCTATATTTATTATATACATTATGAAATTGCAGGTCCTTCAGATTCATACCAGAAGTAGCGTTTCAGGTCCTCTAGTTTCCTTTTGCATGATTGAATAAGAAGATGAACATTAATGTATTTTGTCATTAAGGAACTAAATGACTTAATATGTAATAGTACTTTTTTTTACATTAAGTGTCGGGACATAAAAATGTATTATTCTGTATTTGTAATTCTTAGTTTGCTTACTTGCAATTATTATGAATTATGTGTGTTAATGGGAAAGAAATGAGCATGCGAAATGTGAGGCATGTACCGTGAATGATGTGTTGTTGAGGTTCTACATGATTATGATGTGATTGAGAAATAAGTATAATTGTACAAGATGATTGTCGATAACTTGGGATCTCCAGATATAAAGGAAACTCTGCCAAAATTTCAGTGGAAATTTCGGCAAGTCTCCGATAAGTTCGGTGGATAAAAAAAAAAAACCCATTTTTTTAAAAGTTAATGCTCAAAGTTCTTTTATGAATGTACGAAATTACAGGGCGTTACACCAATATTCTGGCATTGTTGGCAGCTGTAGCATTAGTAAGGAACTTCCAGTGTTTCATCCGAAACTTATGCATGGAGGAAACCTTAGAAGAGTTCAATTTGGTCTCAAGAAGCCCACAAACATCCATTTTATGTTTCTTCATGAGGTTAACCACCTCATGTTGCTTCAGAGGACTGTTGAGTCCTCTGATATTCCAGCAATAGATAATCATTTACCAGAAGGAGAGGTAGGAGGCCTCCTACCACTACCACCTGATTTCCGAGTGCTACTCCTTGTAACCACACCTAGGGAAGCCGGAGGAGCTGTTTTCTGAGTGATCTCATTACCAACCGTCTCCCCAGTCCTGACAATGTAGCCAACCGAAATATCTTCACGAGATTGCTTTTCTGTTCTGAGCAATACAACATTTGAACCTGTCCTGCCTTCATTACTGATATTCGGATGAGTAATAGATTCATCACCCCGCACTCTAACATCCATTGTGCCTGCCACTTCCTTGCCCTTATTTTCACTAGAAGTGGTTTGAAATTGATCATGAACTAATTTTTCAATAAAGTTCACTTCCTGTAAATAATTATCATCTCCAGGTTGCTTGTAAATGTTGAAAATTTTCATCTCCAATGTCATGTTTCCAAATGATAGCTTCATCAGTCCATTCCTACCATTAATCATTGCATTAGAAGTGGCAAGAAATGGACGTCCTAAAATGACAGGAATTGAATTACATGCTTCAACAAGTTGTGCATCTAAGACAATAAAATCTACAGGGTAAATGAATTTATCAACTTGTACTAACAAATCCTCAACTATTCCTCTAGGCACTTTTACAGATCTATCAGCAAGTAAAAGAGTTATAGAGGTTGGTTTTAACTCACCTAGATTGAGACTTTGAAAGACTGAATATGGAAGTAAATTCACACTAGCTCCAAGATCAAGTAAGGCTCTTTCAATTTTATGTTCTCCAATAAAGCAAGAAATTATAGGACAACCAGGGTCTTTATATTTCAAAGCATTATTGTTCTGAAGAATGGCACTTACTTGTTCAGCTAAAAAGGCTTTCTTTTTCACATTTACTTTTCTCTTCATAGTGCACAGATCTTTCAAAAATTTAGCATAGGAAGGAACCTATTTAATAGCATCCAACAAAGGTATATTGATCCTTACCTGTTTGAAAGTTTCAAAGATTTCAGAGTTGTGATTGACTTTCCTTTGTTTGGTCATGGCATGAGGAAATGGAAGTGTTGGCGGGGAATCAACCTTTTCTTTGCAATGTTCAGGTTCAACCCCTTCCTTACCCTCAGAGATAGACTCATCATCTTTCTCACAAGGTTGAAGAATGGGCTTTTCAATAACCTTACCACTACGAAGAGTGATGACTGATTTGACTTGATCCATGTGTTGGCTTCCAGAACTACTTGTATTGTATTGCCCTTTTGGATTTTGCTATGGTTGAGATGGAAACTTACCTTTCTTTTGGAAACTGAGAGCAGATGTTAACTTTGCAAGAGTATCTTTAAAATTTGTCATACCTTAAGCAAGTTGAGTGTTGATTGCCTCTTGTTTTTCAATGAATGCATGCAATGTTTCCTCAAGATTTCTTCTAGGAGGTGGAGCATAGGGAGGTGCATATCCATGAGAATTTTGGAAATTATGGTGTGCTTGAAATGGTGGCTGTGAAGTTTGTGTAATATTGCTATCACTCTTCCAATTGAAATTTAGGTGATTTCTCCAGCCAGAGTTATACGTTAATGAGTATGGGTTATGATTGGGCCCTTGGAAACTGTTTAAAGCATGGGCTTGTTCATGGAGGCATCCCTAAAATAAGGCAAAGTTGGACATGCATTTGTTGAGTGTTCATTGGTTTCACAGATTTGACACATAATGTCTTGAACATATTTTAATTGACCACTCCTTTTCAATTCAAGTGCTTCGACTTTTCTAGTTAAAGATGCAAACTTGGCTTGGAGGTCATGCTCTTCCCTAAGGTTATGCATACCTCCACTAGATGTATGAGGTTGAGGTTTACTTGGTGCCTCATAAGTACCTGTGGTGTCCTAATTTTGAGCATTTTTGGGTAGTAAGTCTAGGTAGTCCATTGCTTCATTAGAGTCTTTATCTTTAAAAGTTCCATTGCATATCAATTCAACCATTTGCCTATCTCTAGGTGTTAACCCTTCATAAAAATGTGAAACGAATCTCCATGTTTCAAAACCATGATGAGGGCAAGTATTAAGCAAATCTCGATACCTATCCCAACATTGGTAAAATGTTTCTCCTGGCTTTTAAGTGAAAGTGATGATTTGTCTTTTGAAAGAGTTTGTTTTGTGAGACGGAAGAAACTTCTTTAAAAATTGTTGTTGCATTTCATCCTAAGCATGAAGGAAAAAACTTCTTTAAAAATTATTGTTGCATTTCATCCCAAGCATGAATAGATCCTGGTCTCAAATTTTATAGCCATGTTTTAGCTTTATCTTTTAATGAAAAAGAAAAAAGCTTTAATCTAATGGTGTTCATGCTACAATTTGAGTCATTATAGATATTACAGACCTCCTCAAATTCCTTTAAATGCAAGTATGGATTTTCTAGGTCTAAGCCATGAAAAGAAGGTAAAAGTTGAATAATGTCTGACCTAAAATTAAAATAAGATGCATCAGGAGGGAAAACTATGAATGAGGGTACACTTGTTCTTGTGGGATTCATGTGGTCTCTAAGTGTTCTAACACGGTTATTCTCAGTATTCTTATTATGAAGTGACTAGCTATCTTCTTCAGCCATATTTTCTGAAAATGATGAGGATACCCTATAAAGTCTACCACTTAATGTATGTGACCAAACTCTCATGTATGTGTAAGAAGAGAATAAAAGGAAGAAAAGAAAATAGAAGAATAAGAAACAAAACAAAACAAAAGAAACAAGAGTAAGATAAAATGAAAAGCGAAAAAAGAAAATAAAATAAATATTATAATTTATACAAGAATTTACCTCCCCGGCAACGGCGCCAAAAACTTGACACGACCAAAAGATTGATGTCTTCTTCCAAGTGCACGAGTGTCGAAGTAATAAATAACCCAACAAGACCGGGGTCGAACCATAGGGAGGTTAACTATATAAATTATAAATAACAACAACACAATAATAATAACAATAACAATACTAATAATAATTAGTAGTAGTAGTAATAATAATAATAACAGTAATAGTAATAATAAAGAGGACTTTGAGATGTAAGATTAATGTGAGGATTAAATAATAATAAAAACAAATATCAAGGTTAGAGAATCCACTAATGATATTTTAAACAAGTATAGTATAAACTCTTATTACTCAACTGGAAACCACACATAAAGGAGGTTCCAATCAGATTATAATTGTTAACATGATTACATTAATTATCTTATTCGAGTAATGCCAATACTTGTAAATATTATCAGGTGTTCATGGTGATAACTTATATTAACAACAAATCAAGTTTCTTTCATAGCACAGGTGTAGATTATTCCATACGGTTGGGCTATGAAAGTGTCACGCATTTATTGTACTAAGGGTTCTTCAACACAAATCTAGATTAACCATTTAACAAGCAAGGTATTAAGAGTGAACAAGATAATAAATATAAAACATGTTGGTATCAAGCATTAAAGTCCATTTTGAGTTTATACTATACTTATTCTTACACCATTAGTGTAACCTTTTCACCTTGACATAATAGATTTAGCTAAATATAATGAAATAAAAAAACATAAATAAACAAGATAAGAAAATAATTTTATAAATAAAGGAAAGGAAATGAAAAGGATAAACAAGAGTTTAATATAACATGAAATAAAACTTAAACATTACAAAATACAAAAAAAAAGAGCAAGAGCATGATCTTGATCTAAACACCAAGATGCCTAAACGCATGGCAAATGTCTCCTTTTATAGGCCAAAATTTGAAACTATTGATTTGATTACTAATTTTTGAGTAGGTGGCAAACTCTTGACTTTGTGCAAATCCTTATCTTCTTGTCTAAATAAAACATCATTGTTAACATTAAAACTGAAACCACCTGTACTCATGAAAGTTCTAGGAAATTGTCTTATCTTTCCAGGAAAAAAATTTGAGGTCATTTGGACTTCTAGAACTCGAGATATGGGCTGATTACTGAGCAGTGTCTGGGCTGCAGAACAGATTCAGACTTCTCTGTTGTTGCTATAATTTGGACCTGAAAACGACCTTTTTAAATCTTGAACTCCACATGAAAGTTGTAGGCCTATGTCTTACCGAATATGTGTAAAAAATTAAGATCATTTAGACATCTAGAACTCAAGATATGACCCAATTACCGAACAGTGTTCCAGTTTGGACTGCACCAACATCTCTTTTCTAAGTTTGGCCCTCTCTTTGTCCTTTCAATTTCAAACTTGAACTCATCAATCAATCCTTTTATTTATGTGATAGACCTGCATTTAAGATGAATATTTACCATAAATTAAAGATATCTTATATTATTAGGTATGTTATTATAAAAAGTGATTTAGTTAAGGAGTTATTGATACTTCAAGTGCAAAAATGATGATATAAAACCTTGATAAAAATACACTTTTAAGTACTAATCACTGGGTTGTAGACAAACTCGGAGTTCTTCGTTGTTGCTACAATTTGAACTTGAAAATGACCTTTTTGAATTTTGGATTCCGCATGAAAGTTATAGGCCTATGTATTAGCTTTCCATCCATATAGAGTAGACCTAAATTCAAGTTCTACAGCTCCAGTTATGATCCAATAACCGAATGGTGTTCCAGTTTGGACTGAACCAACATCTCTTTTCTAAGCTTAGCCCTCTCTTTGTCTTCTCAATTTCAGTAGTTAAACTCATCAATCAATCCCTTGATTTATATGATAGGCCTGCATTTAAGATGAACATTTACCATAAATTAAAGGTATCTTATATTATTACATATGTTATTATAAAACATGCTATAGCTAAGGAGTTATTGATACTTCAAATGAAAAATGATGATATAAAACCTTGATAAAAATGTACTTTTAAGTACTAATCACACCCCCAACCAGCTTATTACTAGTCCCTAGTAATCAAAGCATTAAAATAGAAAAACAATTTGCAAGTTTGACATAGTAAGACATTCATCATTCAACTTCTATTAATCTATCCAAATAAACAAACTCTCATTAAGTTTATATATTTGTTTCATACTATTGAAACAAGATATTAATAAACCTTATTTTTATGTGCTCAATGTATGAAAACATAGATGATGTGGCTTTTATTGGAAGAAAACAATATCTTATTCTAATGTTTTTCTAACGTTAAACTTCATTGGGTTTGACTTATTATCTTTCTTTTCTTTTTTATAATAAATATACATATAACTTAAAACACAATGCATCTTTAACCCATGTAACGAGCTTTCAGCTAATGACTCCCAGACCAGTTAGTCTTAGGGAATTAGGTGTTGAGACACGCCTCCGAGCTTAGTAACTCAGGTTGCAGATATTGATACGTGGATAGTGCAATGTTTGATTCCCTTAAGGTTTTCTCCTTAACCCATGTAACAAGCACTAAGCCAATAGCTCTTAAGTTAGTTGACTATAGGGTATTAGATGTTAAAACACCCCTTCGGGCTTAATTTCTTAGGTTAGAGAGGCTATAAAGCCAAACTTATCTATGTTTTTATTATCATCAATTTTTTATGTTTGCAAATTAGATACTATCCCTTTCCTTTAGTTATTACCTTTAATAAAAGAACATAAATAATGTAATAATCCAATGTGCAACTCACAATCATATGTTAAAGTGTGTTGTGAAAATGAAGGTTTAAGAATACTTTTTAAATGAGTATATGAGTTGAATCAATTGATAATAATGCGAGACTTTGTAAACCTGAATATTTCAAGAAGTATTATGATAAACCTTGTTAAGAATGTTTACTAAGATATGTCTCAAGAGTCACTTTAACAAAAGAACTCATTTACTCTACCATCCTAGTAACAACAATTTTGCAAATGGTTTATGAAATAGAAAACATAGTTAGTTAATTTTTTTTAATATCAACTACTACACTTCCCCCCAACCAAAACGAGACATCATCCTCAATGTCCTAAAGTAAAAAGATAGAGTATAGAAGATATTACCTGAAACAACGAACACTGACAAACTTGAAACACACTTAAATAAATATAAGAAATAACAAAACAAAATAATATGCTATTAATACAACCAAAAGACACAAGGTTTCACAAACAAAGGCTCAAATCCAATCTAAGCTTTTTATGGCTTTCCGTAGTTGACCAATTTATGTGACTCATAGAGGGATCAATTACAGGGATGAAAGATTATAGTTGGTCAATCTATTATTCAGTAGTAGCAGCAGAGATTATGATTTGTCGTGCCAAAGATGTTAGAAATTTCTGTTCCACATCATGATTAAGAAAAGACAACAAATTATTGTAAAAACCATTAACATTTAACAGACCTATGGGTTTATGGTGAATGTGCAGTTTGGCCCAAGAGGAAATATGAAAGATCTCTTCCAATGTGTCCAGACCACTAGGTAAGGCGATGAAGGCATCAACATGGTTAAACATTGCATTCATTCGATCATACATTGTGGAGACCAGTAGTTCCTCTCCAATTGTTTTCCCAATGATGTCCCCTTGTGCTAAAGCTTTGGAGACGACCCTCAAAACTTGACTACCTCCTAAAAATGCAACAATTGGCACACCCTCCCATTAACCCAAGGTTGCCTCCCCCATACACTAAATGAATCTTTCTCTCAGCTAGTATCTGACTAAGATTATTTGCAGATTCTAAAAACTCTATTTCCTTCACAAGACTGGATATATTAAAAACACAACTATTTCTTATGTGAAGACTTGAGGAACCTGCCATTTTTACACACTTCTATATATGTTGAAAGTATGGGTTGAGTAGAAATGAATGGAAGGAAGAGAAAATTTTATAGATAAGAAATTGAAAATGCAATCATACCACCTATATGTAGTCTATCTAGAGTTTCACTCTCTCTCTCTCTCTCTCTCTCTCTTTATTGATTGATTGATTTATTTATTTTTTTAAAAGCATATATATGTACATGTAGTTGTGATTGTGGCTCATATCTTCCCTTAGTTTTACGTCCAAGAAGGACTTAAACACCCTCTATGGGTCAGGGATTGGCTTCCTATCTAGTTTTCTTAAAAACTAGCAAACATGGTCTTTTTTAGTTAGATTCCCAAGATTATATCGAGCATGTTCGTTATGAAATTGTGGTCATAAATCATGAATTGCATGATGCACATCTCCACTATGGTGTATCTCAAAAGTTAATAGAAGATTATCTAAAGACCCCTCACTCAAGTCATCCTTAATGAATTTTATTTTATCTTCATTGTTTACAGATACCATACCTAAAGAATGACATGTTGCATTACAAGTCTATCTAGCACATCTGTGACAGACTTTCAGTCGTTTTGCACGATGTTTCTTAGCAACAGTGTTTTTACCTGTTCCAAGCATGTATGATTGGAGGACTCACTTGGTAATCAGATCTTTGCTTTAATTAGCTAGTGAATATCTTCAAGAATTCGATGGTTCATTAACAACCTCAATCTTTCACGCCTAGCACAGTAAATTTTTGCAATCGCATTTGGAGGCAAAGCGGGAAAATACTTTTTTAATTTTTAAAGAGTGCTGTCCATTTTCAAATGAGAATTAGAGAAGAGATGCAAAGAAAGGAGAAAGAGCAAAGAATTGCACAAATATATACACAAATATCAGTTATCTTGGGAAATTGAAAGAACTGACTTAAAAGTTACGGAGTACCGTTATCCGCCATTTGACCAGGGTGAGAGAAACTAGCAAAACAGAAGTCACACTAAAAAGAAACACAAAAACAATGTAAGAAAAAGAATTAATCTTTATATATAGGATCATCCAATTCAATAAAGTTATTTTCAACTGAAAAATTGTCAAAGTTAACTTTCAAACGATGCCCATTTAACTTTCACATGCCCCATATGGATACACATGTTTCATAATAAAAGGACCGCTCCATCTTGAAGTTAGTTTTTTAGAAAATAAATGGAGTCGAGAATTATAAAGCAAGACTTTTTGACCAACATTGAATGTTTTTCTCAGTATTTTCTTGTAATGAAACTCTTTGATTCTTACTTGATGAATTCTTGAGTTTTCATATGCATCATTTCTCATTTTCTCAAGCTCATTTATTTGTAATTTTC